>ML662445.1:31546909-32746909 GCA_007570785.1 Antilocapra americana
GGGTACACGTGGCTCTTTCAATTCTGGTTTCCTTGGTGTATATGCCCAGCAGTGGGATTGCTGGGTCATATGGCAGGTCTATTTGCAGCTTTTTAAGGAACCTCCACACTGTTTTCCATAGTGGCTGTACTAGTTTGCATTCCCACCAACAGTGTAAGAGGGTTCCCTTTTCTCCACATCCTCTCCAGCATTTATTGCTTGTAGACTTTTGGATGGCAGCCATTCTGACTGGTGTAAAGTGGTACCTCATTGTGGTTTTGATTTGCATTTCTCTGATAATGAGTGATGTTGAGCATCTTTTCATGTGTTTGTTAGCCATTTTTATATCTTCTTTGGAGAAATGTCTGTTAAGTTCTTTGGCCCACTTTTTAATTGGGTTGTTTATTTTTCTATAATGGAGCTGCAGGAGTTGTTTGTATATTTTTGAGATTAATTGTTTGTCTGTTTCTTCATTAGCTATTATTTTCTCCCATTCTGAAGGCTGTCTTTTCACCTTGCTTATAGTTTCCTTTGTTGTGCAAAAGCTTTTAATTTTAATTAGGTCCCATTTGTTTATTCGTGTTTTTATTTCCAATATTCTGGGAGGTGGGTCATGGAGTATCCCGCTTTGGGTTATGGCAGAGAGTGTTTCTATATTTGGTTTTCCTTTATCCAGCCTCCATGTTCATTTTTTTTTTTTAAGATTCTCCCCCTACCTATCTTGAACTTGGCTATTGTTTGGTTCTGGTTGAGAATAAGTGACTATACAACTTCCTGTTTAGACATGCTTTCTGAAGATTTTGTTATTACAAATAATTTTTTTTGATTACTGAATTCCAGATGTAATGAAAAAAAAAAAGCACACTTGAATCACTATCTCCCTAGACTGTAAGGTCTAGGAAGTTCTTTCAAAAGGAGCAAAATCATCTCCCCACCCCAAGACAGGTTCTTTCTATTTTGAAAATATCTCAGTTGGTAGCACTGCCATCTTCTCAGTTGTCTTGACACCTGGGAGGTGCCCCCAGTTCCACTCTTGCCCTCACTTTGCACCCTAGCAGTCACAGGTCCTGCTGAGTTCACCCAGTATTGCTTCTCCATGGCCCTGCCTCTCTCCTTCCCTGGGGACACCGCCCATGTCCCCTGGCCAGCCCTCATTTTATGGCCACTGTGGTCCCGTCTGCATATCCTCATCCTGTGTCTCCCCTTCCAACCCATCCTCCACACAGGATGATCCGTCTTGATGAGAATACACATCCAGTGAACATCTCCCCACAGCCTTCACGGTCAAGGTTAAAGCCCCTGGTGAAGCAGGAATGTCTCCAGGATCAGTCACTGCCCACCGTTCCCAGGTCTGCACAGATTTGCACTCTGACCACCTGACTTCCTTGTGGTTGCCCCATCATTCCCTGCTGCTTCTCACCCCCATGCCTTTCTCATCCCTTCATCCATTCATGACTTCCTGCACTCCAGCCCATTCAGGTTCCCCCACCACTCCATTGTCTGCACTGTCTCATCACTCTCAGTTTATGCATCCATCTCCTCCCACTTTTCAGACTGCCTTCTCTCTGCATTACCAGCCCCTAGCCTGGCACACAGTAGGTGCTCAACAAATACTCATTGAATCCACTGGGTGAACAGTTGCATAGCAAACATGTATATTTAAATTGTTGAGAAGTTAGGTATAGAGAATACAGCAGACAAAAGAGTAAAAAACAAATATGCTTTTGAAACTTTTTCGTTGCTTTGGATCCAGAGCAGAGAACCAGTCCTTTGTTCTTCCCACAAATCAGTGGCATGCAGCCAATGCATTGGATCGCTTTTGCTTCCTGAATAATCAGAGTAAACATTGATTGCATTACTTATTAAATGCAGGTGCTGGGTGCTTCACATGGATTGTCTCACTTAATCCACAGAACTATCCTATTAGGTAAGAACTTGCATTACATTTGAGGAAACTGAGGCTTAGTCAAATTAATGTTAGTTGGCTTAGTCAAATTAATGTTAGTTGTTGGTGGAGCTAGAACTGGGAATCTTACATCTGACCCCAAAATTCAGGTTCTTGACCATTATGATTTCCATGAGAGTTAGGGTCAGAAGGGAGTGGAAAGCATATAGAATTGAAATTACTCTTGGAAATTCCTTTAAATCAATACCTCTTGGGCAGGAAGTTAGAACATGTGCTGAAATTCAGAGGCACAACTTACGGTCCAAGCCCTCCAGGCATAAATCAGATGCTATTTCAGTCTTCATGAAAGTCTTTTACATATTTAATTTGTCTCTTGAACAAACGTTTTAGTCCTTGATGCCACAACAGGATAACTTTTCTCTCAAATTTTTATGATCCCTGCTAGACCGAATCGTGCTGGATACAGCCATCCCTACTACTGGAAACCTCAACACAGTCAGTTCTTACACTAGTGTCAAAATGGTCCAGTGGCATCAGACGAAGGCAATGGCTTACGTGTGGGAGCCATGCTGTATGGGAAGAAAAGCTGCTGGAATCACACTCAGCAGGAGGAGCTGTCTATGCAGAGAGCATGCAAGAAATTCCAGTTGCGAATTAACAAATTCCTGTGCTCCCCTCCTGTCTTCACCAAGGTGGCACCTTGGGTGAAATGGAAGGCCTAGTTGCCAGCTCTATTTAAATGGCTCCCTCCTGGACCTCCTTGGCAGTCCAATGGTTAACACTCAACACTTGCAATGCTGAGGACACTGGTTTGATCCCTGGTCAGGGAACTAAGATCCCACTTGCCACAAACTGCAACCAAAAAAGAAAAAAAAAATTTTTTTTAATGTATGCCTATTTGAGCTCAAGTAAATTAAATACACAGATGGCATAATTCCACTACCTCAGGACCCTCCTGTGACCTTGATGATCAGGGCATCTGATAAGGGCAATGATATCCTTTTTATTTTGAGATCTCCATCTTGGGGAAATGGATAACTCACATGCAGTGCTTTTCTTTCCTTTGGTCAAAATCCCTTAAGCTGCATTTTTGATCTCTACTTGCTGTATACTGATGCTCCATCCTGATGCTCCATCCTCAGGGAGTCTAAAGAGTTACTAGTAACTCCTAAAACTTACCTGCACAGTCTGTATTCTTTTCTTTGCAATAATACGATTAAGTCTGATGTGTGCAATCTTAGAACCATAGATTGACAGATAGATGAGATGACAGATAGATAGATAGACAGATAAATGATAAATAGGTGCAGAACTGAAAATAAAGGCCAATAAATGTTTTTCAAATTCCTTTGAGAAGATTTAAAGAAACCTACTGTTTTCTCATGGGAAACTATGATCTATGCCTTTTTTTTTTTCTGTTTACCCCAAGTACACTCAGGCCAAACTCTAATTAACTTTAGGCAAAAGAGGTCAAGAACAAAAGGACTAACTTAACATAGAGGGATCATCAACTCTCACAGAACACAAAGAGCATAATGGAATCTACTACATGATTTTTTTTTTTGGGTGGACATAGTAGCTTAGCAACGCATATTTACTTCCTGTTATAAAAAAAAGATGGGTCCTATAAAATGAAGAGTTCCTGAATGGTGAATCATTTATACAGCCACAGTTTTCTTTTAGAAATTACATGGAGAACCATTATTAGCCATCCTCGTATAGGAAAAATCTATGTCAGTAACAATGTGGAGGGCTGAAATAAACTTCTGCAATAACAAGTCACCCAGTCATGTCCAACTCTTTGCAACCTTGCCATTCCCTTCTCCAGGGAATCTTCCCAACTCAAGGATCAAACCCAGGTCTCCTGTATTGCAGGTGGATTCTTTACCACATAAGCCGCAAAGGAAGCCCCGCCCCTTCGCCCACCCCCACCCCCGCCACTACCCTCTGCAAGCAGGAGCATCCCGAAGCAAGTCAAGGCACTCCTGGTGCTGGTGCTCAGTGCTACGACCACTCTCCACAGCTCAGGGTGCCCACCAGGCAGCAGAGATCCCAGGAACTCCTTTTTTTTTTTTTTTTTGCCAGGAGGTGGGGGGGATCCACAGTCCACCAAAGCTAGCAACTGAGACTAAGCCTACCTGGCTCCCCACTAGCCTAGAGCTGCACACTCCATCTCCAGTGTTTTAAGCTCTTGTCTAATTTTTTTTAATTTTGGTAAACTATACATAATATAAAATTTACCACCTTAACCATTTTTTAGAAAAAAAATTTTTATACTGACAGTTTTTTAAAGTCTTAGTCACTCAGTTGTGTCCAACTCTTGTGACCTCAGAGACTGTAGCCCACCAGGCTCCTCTGTTCATGGAATTCTCCAGGCAGGAATACTGGGGTGGGTTGACATGCACTTCTCCAGGGGATCTTCCTAACCCCAGGATTAAACTCGGGTCTCCTACATTGCAGGTGGATTCTTTCCCATCTGAGTCACCAGGTTCAAATCTACACCTTCTACATTGGAAGGTGAAGTCTTAACTGCTGGACTGCCAGAGAACTCTCTTAACCATTTTTAAGTGTACAATTCAGTGGCATTAAGTACATTTCCAATGCTTTGCAATCGTCACACCATTTTTTCCTAGAACTTTATTCATTTTGAAAAACTGTCCCCATGAAAAATAATGAAAAAAACTTCTGTCCCCATGAAATACTAACTCCCCAGTCCCTCCCTGCCACCCCGGCAACCATCACACACTTTCCATCCTTCTGAATTTGACTCCTCTACCTAGAGAATCATAAGTAGAATCATATGGAATTTGCCCTTCCATGACCAGCGTGTTTCACTCAGCATCACATCCTCAAGGTTCTTCATGCTGTAACATGTATCAAAATTGCCATCCAAATTATGGCTGAATAATATTTCATGTGTCATATGTATTTTGTCCTATGTATGGAATATTTGTATGTGGTGAGGAGAGTAAGAGGCTGATTGTGTAATCAGCCCATTCCTCTCACCTCCTATGGGATGAACTTGATACCTGGATATCCTTTGTCCCCATTACTAACAGGGCTACAGAGTTTCCAGAAGAAAACTCCCTTTTGCAAAATATGAGGCCCATAGTCTAGATCAGAGATTCTAAGCAGGAGTCCACAGCTGAGCTCCAGGAAGTATACAAATTCTCTGAAACAGAAATCAAAGTTGTGAACTTTTGTCTTTTTCTGGGGAGAGACTTTAGTTTTTATTGTCTTTTCAAGGGGGTCTTCAACTCCTATGTGCTAAGCATCACAAGTCTCAACTACGTATCACTCAGGCTGAATTGAGGACTGGATGAATTGCTGGTGCTCTTTTCATCTCAGCTCCACAGGGATGCCTACACCACTCTCCACTGTACCTTGAACCCCAGAGCACCTGCTCTTGGCACACATTCAGAGGATTAGGGAGTTGGCTGTTCTTGTTCTAATTATTCTTGAGAATGTAATAACACTATTTCTGCAGTAACAAAAGAAAAGTTAATACTCAAAATATTTTCACTGGATTCAATTTCAAAATAGTTTGGGAATAGGGGTTAGCAAAGACATCCCAAGCATGATCCCTGATCGTGAGGAACATGAAATCCAATAAGAGATGGGGCTTGGATGCCATAAGTGGGCACTAGCACTGAGCTGAACATGGCCAGCGGACAACACAGATGTGGGGCATCAACCAGAATTTGCTGGAGTCATTTTCTTAGGGCCACAGTCTGCTTCAATCATGCTGCCCCGACAGAGAAAATGCCTATTCATGCTAAGGTCTAGGAAAAATGCAACTTCAGATACAAACTGGTCTGCTTTCACCTCTTGGACGAGGACAGCTATATAACTGACCTCATCTTCCTCCAAATTTTGGCCACCAAGAAGCTCAGACTCGTGTTTCTGGCTCAACTGCAGTGACTATGTACATCCAAATGATCTGCACAGATTTGTTTTATTATCTAGCCTTCTTCTCTCATTCCTCATACTTGACCTCTTTGTCTCATGTGGTCTGGATTCTATTTTTGAATCTATATTTCTTTCTTTGTGCATTTTTGCTGCACGCTGGCCCAGTCATTTGTAGAATGAGGTGTGTTGTCTGTGATATGGATTACGGATGGGAGCTGGGGTAGAGCTGGGAGACGACAGCACCAATGGCCGCCATGCTGGGTGTTTTCTGCTCCCCTCCAGAAACTCTCCATACTCCTCCACCTGCTCTGCATCTCCCTGCCAGGCTGTGGATTGGAAGTGGTTGGGTTCTTTTACCAAAGTCCCCAACTCTTGTCTGGAAGCCTTCTCCTAGGCTTACAGCTATAGCTTT
The DNA here is from genome assembly GCA_007570785.1 of Antilocapra americana. Lineage (NCBI taxonomy): Eukaryota > Metazoa > Chordata > Mammalia > Artiodactyla > Antilocapridae > Antilocapra > Antilocapra americana. The sequence goes on from ML662445.1 coordinate 31,553,116, forward strand.
CTTGGGGTTTTTTGCTTTGGTTTGGGTTTTTATTTTCCTTTTTTTTTTTTTTTTTTTTTTGGCCATGCCACACAGCACATGGGATCTTAGTTCCCCAACCAGGGATCAAACTCAGCCCCCTGCACTGGAAGTGCAGAGTCTAAAGGACCCCCAGGCAAGTCCCCCAGCATTCTTGGGGTTTTAATAACTCTTTCCTCCTCTTGCTCCTTCAGCTAGAAGTGAGAACATCTCTTCCTTTCTACAAATGCTGGCCTAGGGTATGTCCCCAACCCTTACTGGCTCCTTTCAGCCATGCCTACACCTCTGTAAGCACTGGCTGTGACATCTCAATTACTCCACTTGTGTGTGAGCTGAGATGGTGGCCGGTGAATGAGTCTGGTTCTTATCATTTCTACATACCCACGATCTGTTTCAGTCATAGCGTTTTATTTCTGTGAAAACAGCAGCTCCATCTCACCTCTCAGTCTCTGCATGCTCTATTCCCTCCACCTGAACTGCCCTGTCCTTCAGCTCCTTCTCCTCCATTCCCTTCTATACACTCATGGTGATGCTGTGATGGGACCACATTAGACCGATCCCACCGACCTGTCATTTTTGTTTCTGAGTCTGTCCCCTCCACCACACTATGAGGGTAGACTTGTGTCTGATTATTTGTTTTGGTTCCAGCACTGGTATTCAATTAAAAAAAAATGTTGAATGGAGGAATGAAAGCATGACTGAATAAAAAACTTCTGGATTGTCCATCAACAGGGCCACCTCTGGTCTGGGTCTTGCCTGCAAGGCTGCTGAGTTGCCCTCCCACATGGCTGGTAGCACTACCTGGAGAAGGCACAAAGGTGGGGGGTGGTCCATGGAGGGCACCCAAAAGGGTGTGCTTTCAGGGACCAAGGGAAGATAGAGCATAGGAGGTGAGGTAAGAGGTCACTGGAGGCAGCCTCATAAGACCCTTGGGCTTGAACTGACTCCAGGATAACTGGAAAGCAACCAGGCTCCAAAGAGCAAGATGGCACTACCAAAAGTGACCAAGAGAAAGTGCGTTTGGAGATGCATGTGGAATAAATGGAAGAAGAGGGATAATATGGACAGGGCATCTTGCAGTGGGGAGGATGGGGGGGTGAGGGGGTGAGGAAAATGGGGGGTGTGTGGGGGTGAGGAAAATGGGGGGTGTGGGGGTGTGGTGGCCATTGAGCTGTGAAACAAAGGAAAATGCCCAGAAGTGGATCCCACAAAACTGACAGCTCTCACTGCACTTTATCATCTCCCCAAAACTTCCGACTACTCACTGTGTAGCCACGACAAGCTTAACAACCGCTCTGAAGCAGGAGGTTCCAATAACAGGCAGCTTTAGAATAGAGTCAGTAAAGTTTAGTGCCTGAGAATGCGGGCTCTGGTGTCATAAAACCCCCCTCTGAGTCCCAGCTCTGCCACTCACTCACCATGTGGCCCTGATCAAATGACCCAAATTCTTAGTTCTCTCACCTGAAAAGTGAGGGGAGGGACATGACACCTGCTGCCTGCAGCCTGTAAAGTATTAATTATTTCTACACATAGAATGTGCAGTCTACCTGGCACATAATACAAATTTTACTGGTTTATTTTATTCCTTTTATTTTATGGGTAATTTCTAAGGTAAACCACCATAGGGAAATCAGCTAAGATACTAAGTAAACAAAATCAAGGAAGTTCTACTAAATCTGTCCATCATATTCCATATAAGAAAAACAATTCTTTTTTGTTTGTTTGTTGTGGCTGTATCAGGTCTTCACTGTGGCGCGTGGGTTCTACACCGCCACATGCAGGCTTCTCTAGTTGTGGCCCACAGGCTCCAGGGCACACCTGCTCAGTAGTGGTGGTGCATAGGCATAGCTGCTCCACAGCATGTGGGATATTAGTTTCCCAACCAGGGATCAAACCCACACTGGAAGGTGGATTCTTAACCACGGGACCACCAGGAAAGTATCAAAAAGGGGAAGAAAATCTGATAGGAGCTTACAATGCCCACAAACACCAGAAAAGATTCCACATTTCAAATTTCTGCCACCACTGGACCCAGGTCCAGCTCTTATCTTAACCCATCACAATGACCCCGAAATTCAGTATATAATCCCCCCCACTTTGAGGACGAGGACACAGAAACTGAGAAGGTTGCTGGCTTGCTGAGGCCACAAGACTGGAAAAGACAGAAAATAAGAAGTGGTCTAAAGTCCGTGCCTGTCCTCCAGGCCTCTGTGGCTTCTCAAAGTGACATTTTCAGTGTTCCTGACATTATTTAGGTGCAGCTGTTGACCAAAAAACATGAGACTCATTGGTTCTGTCTGTTTGAAACCCCCTGGTGTGTTTCCGAAAAAGAATATGCTGGTTAGTGTAAGTGATGAATTTCAAACTGCTGACCCATGACATCCATTGCATGTACAGAAATGTATCCGAAATTCTTAAAGTTGAACATCTGTCGAACTGGCCTCTTTTCCTGCATAAGCTGGTCTCTTGCAGCACATGTTGGCACTGGACAGTCAGCTTGCACAAGCAAGGCTTGCACCCATGCCCTGGAACATCTCTGAAATTCTTGTCTTCGTGTGTAATGTTTGGACCGTGTCGGAGCCCCATCACCCGGCCTGTACTACATCCTTGACACTTCTGCAGACACTCTGAGAGAGGTGGGGCTTGAGAGAAAGAAGTAAAGCCCAGAAACAATTGAGCCCTAATACTTCCAGCCCTACACAAGTGCTATTTTGGTAATTGGCCTTGTACCTGACAAATGAATGGGAATTTTGAGTGGAAACATAGATGTCCATTAGTAGAAGAAATCAAGGAGGGGGAGGTGGGCCCCTCTGAACACCCTCTTCATTCTCAGCTACTTGTTCATTTGACCTTGTTCCCTCAGAGGACAGTGAACATGCCAAGGTCTTCCAAGGTCTACACCCAACTGCTGTGTTCATTTAGCTTGTCCTTAAAATGTCCTATGAGAGGACTTCCCTGGTGGTTCAGTGGTTAAGAATCTGCCTGTCAAAGCAGGGGAAATCGACTCAATCCCTGGTCTGGGAAGATTCCACATGCCTTGGGGCAACTAAGCCCGTGCACCACAGCTACTGAGCCCACGTGCTGCAAATACCAAAGCCTGCGTGCCTTAGAGCCCATGCTCCCCAGCAAGAGAAGCCACCACAGTGAGAAGCCTGAGCAACACAACTAGAGAGAAGCCCCCGCTTGCCACAACGAGAGAAAGCCCACACAAAGCAATGAAGACCCGGCACAGACAAAAATACGTTTTTTTAAAAATGTCTTATGAGAAAACAAAAGCCAAATTATGACAGCACATATCAATCCTATAAAGCCCACACAGGGCACCCGTGTACTGTGATTTATGTGCTCCTCACCCCAAACCAGAAAAATCAGCAAGCCTGTAAAACTTACAGAAGGGGAAACTGAGGCTCAGAAATTAAGGCAATTCGCCAAGGTCACAGGATTGGAAAAAGCAAAACTCAAATCCAAGATCCCTTAGTCTGAATCCAGGTCCAGTGCTCTTTTCTCTCTCCTTACATTTGTTAAAAATCACAGCCATCGGTGCCAGAATCAAAGTTTGGGAAAGTACCAGGACAGAGCAGCCTGTCGGGCTACAATCCACGGGATCGCAAGAGTGGGAAATGACTGGGCGACTAAACTACTGCCTCGAGCACCACCACCCACCCCCTGGCGGCTCAGACGGTAACGAATCCGGCTGCAGTGCAGGAGCCCCGGGTTCAGTCCCTGGGTTGGGAAGATCCCCTGGAGAAGGCAACTGCTATCCACTCCAGTATTCTGGCCTGGAGAATCCATGGACAGAGGAGCCTGGCAGGCTGCAGTCCATGGGGTCGCAGAGTCAGACATGACTGAGCGACTTTCATTTTCACCAGCACCACCAGGACTATCCAGAGTGAAGCACGGTCCCCTACAAAGACCCCCAGGTCCTGTAAGTGGATGCTGTCACCTGCATCACTGAGCCTGGTCTCACTTGCTGCCAGGGCTGTACTCTTCTCTGCTCTTGACGGCCACTCTCCTCCATAGGCCTGCTGGCATCAGGACCCACCTAAGCTGCTGCCAGGATCCCCTCATATTACCCCCAAACTGTAAGAAAACAGAAGAGCAGAACAACTTGTCCTTGACACCACAGCTTGATCCATTCCTGCTCCCTGATCCCTTCCCACCCAACCCTGCCTACTCCTAAAGGGTCACATCCTGTATCCTGTCTGCCCGGTGAGGCCCACCGAGGCTGAAATGCCCAACTCCATGTAATCACCTACTGGCTTCTCATTACCCGTTTACAAAAGAGCAAACTGAGGCTCGAGACAGGAACTCTGGTTGGGCCCAAGGTCATGCGGCCAGTTCACGGCGGAGCTGGGAACCACCGCCAGACAAAGCCTGCCCTCGGCTTATCTGCAGGGATCATCCGCGCACGCGCAGGCGCGGTGCAGTTTAGCAAGGACCTGTGGGCGCCGCAGAGGCGTGGTGACATGGGAACGCGGCCCAAATTTCCTGGCTTCCAGTCTGGGCTTCCAGCCACGGGACCACGCCACTCACCCCCAGTAAATCAATTGGAAGTGGCCAGTGGGTCTCGCTAGAATGAGGCAGTCAGGTGCGTGGGTATTTTCCAGATGATTATTAAGGAAAAGGAGAAAAAAAGTGAAATTCAGGTTAATGCGGAGATCTATGGTCCAAAATACCAAAAGGGAAAGTACGGTAATTCACAGAGGGCTGCAAAAGAAAACAAAGGAGGGAAAATTGAAACAAAAGCTATCTCATTGACGATCTGCCATTTCCTTTTTTCCAGTTGCTTTTTTTTCCCCCCTCTTGGGAAACTGGCATCTGTCTCTCCCTTCACCAAACACATAACATGTAAAGACAAGGGCTTGAATAGCTGGTCTAATGAGGCATTAATAGAATGTGACTGCAGAGCCCAGGGATCCACGGGCCCCTGAAGGACACCAGGCCCTCTGACCACAGCCAGGCAGACGGTGTTCCACCTGCTTGGGAAGCTGTTTATGGATACTCAGAGGTTTAAACAAGGCCATGAGTTTTAAACAGGCCCCTTTCCTGAATTTTATTGCCTGGTTTCATATTGTTTGACTTAAAAAAAAAAATTAACTTTCCATAACATGACTTCAACAGTGCTTTCATTTAGCAAAAGCAAGATTTAAAAGGAGCTAAGAGCTTAGTAGAAAACAAAGATGTAAATAATCCGAAAAGAAGAAAAATTCATCTCTAGGCCAGTCACCTTTATTAAAAATTTGAAAGAACTACTCAACTTTCTTGAAGTTGCTAAACTGGGTGAATACTTAAAAGGAGCCTTGTGGTAATGAAAAGGCTCTACTCTGTCACTAAATGAACATAGATGATTCTCGATTTTCTTTTATAACTTACTCAGTCACTCAGTTGTGGCCAACTCTTTGTGTCCGCCTCTCCGTCCTGGCACCCCACCATGGACTTCAGCATGCCAGGCTTCTCTATCCTTTACTATCTCCTGGAGTTGCTCAAACTCATGTCCGTTGAATAGTCCAACCATGTCACCTTCTGTCCCCCCCTTCTCCTCCTGCCTTCAATATTTCCCAGCATCAGGGTCTTCTCCAACAAGTTGACTCTTCACATGAGGTGGTCAAAGTATTGGCGCTTCAGCTTTGGCATCAGTCCTTCCAGTGAATATTCAGGATTGAATCCCTTTATGATTGACTGGTTTGATATCCTTGCAGTCCAAGGGACTCTCAAGATCTCAGGCACTAATCCCCCAACAAATGTTTCCTATTCTTTGGTTGGCTTTCCTCCTTGTTGCAGTCTTGGCCATATTCTACTTCTTTTCTTTTTTTATAATTTTTATTCATTTGTTTATTTTTATTTTTGTCTCTCCTGGGCCTTTGTGGCTGTGCAGGCTTGTCCTAGTTGTGGCAAGTGGAGGCTACTCACTAGTTGCAGTGGTGGGCTTCTCATTGCAGTAGCTTCTCTTGCTGGGGAGCACAGGCTCTAGGAAACCAGGGCTTCAGTAGTTGCAGCACAGGCTCAGTAGTTGTGATGCATGGCCTTAGTGGCTCTGCAGCATGTAGGATCTTCCCAGACTAGGGATCGAACCTGTGTCTTCTGCCTGGTGGGTGGATTCTTTACCACTGAGCCAGCAGCGAAGCTCTGTAAACTGTTTCAATGGTGAAATGATTCGGTCAAGTTTCAGGAACAAATGTATATGTCCAATGTTTCAAGAGTGTCTGTTTCTAGAGTACTTCTCTATTTCTCACCTTGTATATAAAATGGAAGTGATGTTCCATATCTTTCTACAGAGACTGCTCATTATGACCAGAAATCCTTATATAAAGTGCCTAGTTCAGTGGGTTATATGTAGCAGACCACCTCTGGATGTTAGATTTGATTGCTGCTGTGATTCATAATGATTGTGATCAGTCCCAATTGCCTTCTGTCCATTTGTACCTACATGTCCCAAAGAGTCCTCAAACTTTATATGTCCAAACCTGAACTCCAATCTATATGTCCAAATATGCCCCCTGTCTGCTGCGTCCTGCTTCTGTCTGATGGTACCTCTACCCACCCAGTCACCCAGGATAGCTTACTTCATGTCTTCTTCCTCTCCCCTCCCCCTCCTGCTCTTCCTCCTCTTTTCTTCCCTCCTCCCTCACCTCCTCCTCTATCCTTTCCTTCTCCTCCTCCTCCTCCTCCTTTATCCTCCTCCTTCTTCTCTTTTACTTCCTACTCCACTTCTTCTCACACCAAAAGGATTGTGCTTGAACTTCCCTGATGACCCAGTGGTTAAGATTCTACCTGGCAATGCAGGAGACACAGGTTTGATTGGGAAGATTCCAGTTGCTTCAGGGTAACTAAGCTTGCTCGCTGCACCTACTGAGTCCACGTGCCCTAGAGCCCATGCCCTGCAAAAAGAGAAGCCACCACAATGAGAAGCCTGTGTGCCTCAACTAGGGAATAGCCCCCTCTCCCTGCAACTAGAGAAAGTCCAAGCGCAATAACAAAGACCCAGAGCAGCCATAAATAAATAGATAAAGGATTGGGCTTTAGGTCCTGAGCGTTCCATCTCCCAAATATGGATTGAATTCGTCTCACTCATACTGTATTAGTCCAAGGCATTAGTTTCTGCCATGTAACTTGTCTCTATTTCTACTCCACCGCATCATCTTCTCCATTGCATTCTACAACTTAAATCTGACCATGATTGTTGTTCAGTCACTAAGTCATGTCTGACTCTTTGCAACCCCATGACTGCAGCACGCCAGTCTTCCCTGTCATTCACTGTCTCCCAGAGTCTGTTCAAACTCATGTCCATTGAGGCAGGGATGCCATCCAACCATCTCATCCTCTGTCGCTCCCTTCTCTTCCCACCCTCAACCTTTCCCAGCACTGCTCATGATGCTTATTCATGAAAGCCCTTCCATGACTTTACACCAAGGATGAGACCCGCCCAGCTCCTGGGTCCCCTCAAAATGCCCTACACATTCTAGCCCCTTCCTACCCTTCCCGCCTCGTGTGCTGTCACCACCCGCCACTGTGGCGCCTGCTCTGGCCACTCCAGGCTTCTGGCTGCTCCTCAGAGGTGTCGATCCTTTTCATTCCTCCACGCCTCTGCAGTCACATGGCCTCTGCTCAGAATGCTTGCCCCAGAACTTTCCACTCAGGAAACTTACTCAAGAGCTGATTCAAACATTCCTTCAACTTGAAGCCTCTGGATATCTGGGATATTGAATCAAATTAATGCCTCCTTTCTTATCATTTACATATCAATTTCTAACAGCTTTAATAAGATAAAATCCCCATAAATTTACAACTTAGTGGTCTTAAGTATATTCACAGAGTTATATGATATCATCACAATGTAACTTGGAAACATCTTCACTGTTCCTAAAATAAACCTTATACTCATTAGTAGTCAAACTTCCTCTCTCTGACCCAGCCCTAGGCAACCACTACTCTACTTTCTGTCTCTATAGACTTGCCTACTATGAGTGTGTGTGTGTGTGTGTGTGTGTGTGTGTGTGTGTGTGTGTGTGCATGCGTGCGCACGCGCGCTCAGTCATGTCCCACTCTTTGAGACCCTATGGATTGTAGCCGGCCAGGATCCTCTCTGTATGGGATTCTCCAGGCAAGAGTACTGGAGTCAGTTGCCATTTCTTTTTCCAGGGGATCTTCCCAACCCAGGTCTCCCACATTGCAGGCAGACTCTACCATCTGAGCCACCAAGAAAGCCCAATCAGCCTGGGAGGAAGGGATAAAGTAGGGCAAAAACAATCCTAAACTCAACTAGTGAAATAAATTACACCAACAACATCTTCCATGCTCGTGTGGTTACTGTTTTATGGCTTCCCTTGTTCTTTCATATGATCATCTCATTTGATGGTGTGAGGCTGGCAAGAAACACTGCTTTGAAAACCAGTGAAGGGTCTGGGTCAGCACCTGCTCCCCAGCCAATCCTTGGGAACTGGGGCTGTGCCTGCCTGTAGGAGGTGGATGCTGAGTGCTTCCCAAAGCTACCCAGCAGCATCCCAGCTCTCCTCTCCCCATGCCTCCCACCTCCTTTAGCCATGCTGGCTCCTGGCTCAGTTTTGAGACCCACGTTGTTCTAATCCCATATTTTTAGTCCCTTGAGGACATGGTACATAAAACCTGTAAGAAATCACTGCTGATCATACCTCGTTGGTACCCACATGGAAAGCCAGTGGATGGCTCCCCCAGAGGTCAAGGCAGAAGGGCTATCCTTACTAGCCTGGTGGTACAATGATAAGAGCCTGCCTGCTAATGCAGGGGACACAGACTCAAACCCTGGTTCGGGAAGATTTCACATGCAGTGGGGCGACTAAGCCTGTGAGCCACAACTACTGAAGCCCGTGCGCCCAGAGCCTGTGCTCCTCAACAAGAGAAGCCACCGCAATGAGAAGCCTGTGCACCGCAATGAAGAGGAGCCCCCACTCACGGCAACTAGAAAAAGCCCAGTGCACTCAAAAATATATATATAAATTTAAAAATTGGGTTAAAAAATGCAGCTACTTTCATATTTGGGGAAAAAAAAAAAGAAAGACAAAGGGCTGTCCTTAGACACTCAGGGCAGGACCAGTGGCCAGCAGGGTGCTTGCTGAAGGAATCATCTCTCTCTGAATTCCCTATCGGACAATTTGGATGTTGCCATAAAAACTCCCATGGGCTTGTCTCTAGAATGACCTACAGTGCACCTCCCTGGAGAATACACTTCATCCTCTTTTGAACTGATTAGAAATGGCAAAGCACATTCACGGAAGAGGGCATGAGCCTGGCTGGTTGCTATTTAGAGCCCCTGACAGGCCACCCAGTCCTTCGTCCGGGTGCCTCCCCAGCCCCTGACCCCAGGCACTGAGGATGACGCTGCCTCTCCAGACACCTTCAGTCAGCCCTGAAGTTCAGGAGGTTCTGGTGACAGCTCAGGATGCACAGACCCAAAATAACTGATTAAGAGGTGAGCGCTATTTCTAAAACAGTACAGCCTGTTCTGTTTGGGATGCCAAGGGATTACATCACATTCTCTGTTCCCATCACAAAGAGATGCTTTTCTGGCCTTCTGAGTACAGACTCCCAACGCCTACTTCACTGAGTGGCTCCCGCACACGCTGGGGCCAGGAATTCCAACCAGGTGAAAGGTAGGAGTTTCGCCTTGGATCCCAAGGAGGGCTATTTGAAAACATCCCAGCAAGAGAGCAGGCATTCAGGTTGACATGCTTGCTGTGTGGGAGGAGGCATCGAAACCCTGGGACTCTCAAAACTCCCAAGAGACCTGAAAGAGCCAACAGTGAGACTGCGCCCCAGCCAAGGAAAGGAGCTGTGACAGGGGATGTCAGGAGATGGGTAAGTGGCCAACCTGAGCTTCCCATGTAAGTGACCAAGACCACCAACCACAAGTCAAATGTGAGAAAGAGAAGACTCAAGGCTTGGGCTGCCTGGATTCGGATCCTAATTCTGCCACTTGCTAAGAAGACGATACCCAAACCATTCCTCCTCTGCAGAAGGAAATCAACATTAATATCCGATGTGCAGAATTGTTACAGGGACTAAATGAATTTTGGCAGTTTAAACCTTTTTAAATGGTCTGACACATCAAAGGAGCTTCTCTGTTGGCTCAGGTGGTAAAAAATCTGCCTGCAATGCAATGCAAGAGGCCCAGGTTCAATCTCTGGGTCCGAAAGATCCCCTGGAGAAGGGAATAGCAACCCACTACAGTAGTCTTGCCTGGAGAACTCCATGGCCAGAGGAGCCTGGCTGGCTGCAGTTCAGTTCACACATCAAAAGTGACATGTAAGTGCTGGTAACATACATTTTAAAAGTTAGACTGCCACCCTGACTCCAGAAGTATTCTCCTTGAACTATCACATACTGCTGCGTTTCTGTGTTGATGAAGCCGGAGTACCAGCATTCAGAAATCACTTCATACATCAATTCTGAAGACTAAAGATTCTGTGACTGATGCAGATTTTAAAATAGTAAACAATAATAATAGTAATGCAAATGTACAATTAAACAAAGGCAGAATCTGAACTGGCAATATAGATAAGATCATTTACTCAGATCCCTTTTAACTATCAAAAGACAAGAAACACCTGTGATTTGGGGACCTCTTGAAAGTAAGGGCTTCCCTGATGGCTCAGACAATAAGGAATATGCCTGCAACATGGGAGACCTGGGTTCAATCCCTGAGTCAGGAAGATTCCCTGGAGGAGGGCATGGCAATCCACTCCAGTATGCTTGCCTGGAGAATCCCATGGACCAAGGAGCTTGGGGGATATAGTCTATAGCGTTGAAAAGAGTCAGACACGACTGAGCAATTTTCACTTTCTTGCTGAAAGTAAGCTTGAGATGGTACTTCCCTGGTGGTTTAGTAGTTAAGAATCTGCCTTGCAATGCAGGGAACATGAGTTCAATCCCTGGTGGAGGAACTAAGATCCCACATACCTCAGAGCAACTAAGCCTGAGGCTCAAATACTGAGCCCAACCACCAAAACTATAAAATCTGTGCAACGAAGATCCTGTGTGTCCTAACTAAGACCCGATGCAGCTGAATAGATAGATAAATAAAAGAAAGTTTGGGAATGAAGAAACAAATTTTTTTTTTCAATTCCTAAAGACTTCAAACTACATAATAAATTCAACAAATGATCATTGTCCATTTCTGTCTGGAGCAAAAATCAACTTTCCCTATGACAATGGAAGACAGGTCATCCCTGGGTCCAAAAATGTCAAATGCTCCATGACCTGCTTCCGTAGTTTGAAGGGAGATTCTTATTCATTACCAAAAAAAAAAAAAAAAATTTTTTTTTTTTTTTGCTTTTTTATTCAGGGACACAGTAGGAGCCAAACTGCAACTCCGAGCTGAGCTGCGGGGCACACCTGTGCAAACAGACTCTCCCACCTGGAACTGCCAAAGCCTGAAGCCTGTGTGGCTGTCACCATCCACATGCGGAGTGTGGGAGGAGGGGGTGCAGGCGGGCCTGGCCTGAGACTCTGCCCATGAGCTAGGGCTGAGGCTGGCTTCGCTGGCACTTGGCCATGAGCCTCAAACCCGCGGTGGTTCTGACTACAAAAGCTGCTGCATGATACATTATCTTTCTCTTCTCTTGTTATTTCATTTTAACCAATTGTCTACGGCCGCAAGGCCGCAAGGATTCTCACGTCAGCAACATTATCTGCCACCTGCAGTGGGAAACTTTTCTCCGATTTGGATGCTATCTGTGCTAGGACATGCCCCCTCACTCAGTTCCATTTTAAGACGTATGATGAGAAAAACAGGAATGTGGGTTTTCTCAAGAGGAGTATCTCAGGAAACCAAACACATACTCAGAAGAAAGGTCTGTTAGGTGTCGAGAAATAAAAATGAATAAGAACATTTAAAACCATGAAGAAGGAGGAGGAAGACTGAGAGGATGGGGGAGAGAAGAGAAACCGTAGATTTTAAGCCATTGTGACAAGGTTTTCTTTCCTCATGGGTAAGAACAAAGTAAATATTAAATAATATTCTTTATTGTATTACACTCACACACACACAATGGACAGCAACTTATTCCTTCACTTTGACAGATACCCATTTGGCACTTATGTGCCATGCTGGCACTAAGCACTGAGGATGCTTCAGTGAACCACTCAGATGCAGGGCTCTTCCCCTCCTGGCGCTTCCTCTCCCAGAGCAGGAAGACAAGCAAGTGAAGCATAAGGAATACTGGTCAGTGCTCAGCGCTACTGAGGATGATAAAACGGGGAGCGGCCATCTGCAAGGGCTTTCCAGAAAGCTCAGCTGGTAAAGGATTTCCTTGCAATGCAGGAGACCCCGCTTCGATTCCTGGGTCAGGAAGTTCCCCTGGAGAAGGGATAGGCTACCCACTCCAGTGTTCTTGGACTTCCATGGTGGCTCAGACAGTAAAGAATCTGCCTGTAATGCAGGAGACCTGGGTTCAATCCCTGGGTTGGGAAGATCTCCTGGAGAGGGGAAAGGCAACCCACTCCAGTATTCTTGCCTGGAGAATTCCAGGGATAGAGGAGCCTGGCAGGCTAGAGTCCATGGGGTCGCAAACAGTCAGACACAACTGAGCAACTAAGCACATCACACAGCATAGCTGTTTGCAAGTCAGGAAGACAGCCTTCACCAGAAACTTGATCTTGGACTTTTCAGAGGCCAGAATCATGAGGAAATACATTTCTGTTGTCTAAGCTACCCAGTTGGTGGTGTTTTGTGACAACAATCCAAGCAGACTAGATTTGGGTACCATGGCTGAAGGTGGGGTGGGAATACTGCTGAAACAAATAGCTAAATATGAACAGAGGCTTTGGGGCTGGGGAGTGAGTAGAGGCCAGAAGAGTTCTCAGGTGCATGGGAAAGCAAGCCTTCATTTCTATGAAGTGACTCCTCATAGAAAGATGCATGTCAAAGGCAATGTTAATGACTGACCAGAAAGGAAACAGGAGCCCTGGAGAGATGGTCGCCATCTTGTCAGAGAAAGAGGAAGAATGCTGGTAGAAATGTGGACATGTAAAGCCACCCTGGTGAGGTCTCGGGTGGAAAGGAGGAGGATGTTCTTGGAACTGGAGGAAAAGCCATCCACTCAGCTGAATTGTGTTTTAGCGTTTTGCAGAAGATAGAATTGGGAGTGATGGAATTGGATATTTAGCTGAGGCGATTTCTAAGCAAAGTTTAGAAGGCTTGGTGCTGGTTTCCCCTTACCACTTACGATACAATGCAAGAGGAGAAGAGACAGAAAGTGAGGAAAGTTTAAGCCAAAAAGAACCAGAGCGTGAAGATTTGGAAAATTCTCAGCCTCCTCATGTTGCAAAAAATGAGAAGAACATGTTCTTGGGACTTTTCTGGCAGTGCAAGGGTTAAGATTGTGTGCTTCCAGTGCAGGGAGTGAGGATTCCATCCCTGGTTGGTTGTCTAAGATCCTACAAAAGGAGACGCAGACACAAAAAATAGACTTTTGGACTCAGTGGGAAAAAAAGAGGGTGGGATGAGTTGAGAGAAGAGCATCGAAACATATACATTACCATATGTAAAATAGATAACCAGTGTGAGTTCGATGCATGAATCAGGACACCCAAAAACCATGCTCTGGGACATCCCAGAGGTATCAGGTGGGGAGGGAGGTGGGAGAGAGGTTCAGGATGGGAGAGTCCTATGGCTGATTCATGTTGATATATGACAAAAACCATCACAATATTGTAAAGTAATTATCCTCCAATCAAAATAAATTATTTTTTTTAAATCCCCCTTGCCAAAAAAAAAAAAGGTTTGCATCAAAAAGTGAGAAGAACATTCTAAAGAAAACACTAAGGGTGTGGCTGAAACACTCACCATTTGATAAGGAGATTAGTATGAATATGAACCAAAAATTTAATCCACCACCTCAGAGGAAGTCAGGAAGAGACAGAGACGGGATTATACCAGCAGAAACACTGCCAAGACCAGGCACTGAGAAACAAAGATGAAATGAAGGAAGGCTGTTGGACACTGTGGACCCCACAGAACTGCACCACCAGGCTGCAAATATTCGCCTTTCTACAAGAAAAATAAATGACCCAGAGCTCATTCAGAGATCATGAGGCTGCCTCCATCTTGGTTTTGAAGAGTGGGGCCACCACTGTGGTTTCAACAGGTCAAGCTGCCACCACCCAAAGCCCTTGGTGGGCAGGGTCACCTGGCAGAGCCTGGGGTAGGAGAGGACCCCCACCTAGTGGAGTCAGTACCCTGCCTAGAGCTATGTGTGTGGCCAGAAGGCAGAGCATTGAACCAAAGAGGAAAACCCATGAGCCTTAAGATCTAATGGAATTCTCCATGCTCGGTTTTAGACTTCCTTGGGACCCCAGAAGGCCAGTGGGGCTCAAGCAGAGTGAATGAGGGGGACAGTGGTGAGGTCTGAGAGGAGATAGGAGTCAGGTCGTGAAGGGTTTAGAGAGCTCGTGTTTCTTCTTTAATATTTTGGCCATGATGAGGATCTTAGTTCTGCAACCAGAGATCAAATCCTTGCCCCCTGCAGTGGAAGCATGGAGTTTTAACTCCAGAACTTCCAGGGAAGCCCCTCATGGTTCATTCATGAGTCTGTAGTGAGCTGATATAACCCACACATGATGCTGGGGATATAACCCAAATATCCTCAAGTTAAAGTGATAAAATATAAAGTTCTGAATATTAGCAATCATATAAATAAATGTGAATATGTTCTATCCATAAGTAAGTGAAGTTGCTTAAAGAAAAAGTATAGGGCCCCTTGAGGATATATAACAAGGTTACCCTAGCTGGTGGAGGGTGGCAGGGGGCGGTGGTTAAAGGGAGGTTGGAAATGTCTCCTTGAGGACCGATCTCAGTTGAGATCTGAGGTAAAGAGAAAAGGGAGGCCTATGTGAAGGCTCTCAGGTGTGCTGGAGACCAGCGTTCCCCGGAGGTGAAAGGTGAGCTGGCATTCCTGATCTAAGGGTAAGTGCAGAAACAGAGCTATAACAGACCCAGGAGCAGATCCTACAAGGCCTTTTGAACTATGCCTAAAGATTCCAAACTTTAGAGCAAGGAGACGTCAGAATGATTCTAAGTTAGAGGACCGTCATTCTTCCATATGCTCTTTTTTTAATCTGGCTGCATCAGGCCATAGTTGTGGCATGCGCACTCAGTTGCGGCGGCACATTGGTTGGCCAAAACGTTCCTGCAGGGTTTTTTGGGGGGCTGGCCAAAACGTTGTTACAGGTATTTTTTTGGGGGTTGGCCTAAACGTTCTTGCAGGTTTTTTGGGGGGTTGGCCAAAACGTTCCTGCAGGGTTTTTTTGGGGGGTTGGCCAAAACGTTCCTGCAGGGTTTTTTGGGGGGGTTGGCCAAAACCTTCCTGCAGGGTTTTTTGGGGGGTTGGCCAAAACGTTCCTGCAGGTTTTTTTGGGGAGTTGGCCAAAACGTTCCTGCAGGGTTTTTTTTTCACTTACAGAAAAATCCACACAAATCTTTGGCAAACTCAATCATTCTCTGACCAGGGATCGAACCTGGGCCCCCTGCTTTGGCAGCATGGAATCCTAGCCAATGAGCCACCGACAAGTTCCAGACTTTTTTTTTTTTTTTTTTGGCCTCTCCACACAGCACAATTATTTCTGATATCTAGTATTACTTAATGAAACAAGGAAACATTTGTGTTACTACCTAAAAAGTATTTCTAAAACCCAGAGATAGAGCTTTACTCCTCTTTGTCAAAAAAAAAAAAAAAAACACTGCTCGATTAGGAATGCAAGGAAATCAGATTGTTGCTCACACATGTCAATAATGAATTGATTCTTACCATTATTCTCTCAGAAAGCAAAGAATCCTTAAAGAGTCAGGAAGGCTTGTCTGTAACCGACTGGAGCCCTGGGCCTCTGCTCTAGCAACTTAGCTATGGAAGGAAGAGAAGTCAGGCAGAGAACAGCACGTACTGTATGATCTCACTCGTACATGGAAACTTTAAAAAGCTAAACTTGTAAAAATCTGAGAATAAATGATAGTCACCCACAGGGTGGAGGTGTGGAGACGAGATAGATATTGTTTAAGGGAAAAAACTTGCAGTCAGTAGTAAATAAGTCCTAGAGATCTAACACAAAGCATGGTGAATACAGGCACTATCAGCAAATTTTCTGAGACTAGAATTTAATTATTCCAGCCCCTAAAAAGAAATGACAATCATGTAACAGGAGAGAGGTGCTAATTTTCACTACAGTGGCACTCATATTACAACACGCAAATGTATCAAAGTAGCGGGTTGTGTGGGGCTTCCCTGGTTGCTCAGAAGTAAAGAATCTGCCTGTAATGCAGGAAATCAGGGTTCAACCCCTGGGTCAGCAAGATCCCCCAGAGAAGGGAATGGCAGTTCACTCCAGTATTCTTGCCTGGATAATCCCATGAACAGAGGAGCTTGGTGGGCTACAGTCCATGGGGTCACATAGAGTCGGACACCACAGAGCCACTTCTACTTTCAACACATTGTACACCTTAAATTTACACAATGTTAATGTCGGTTACATTTCCTTTTTATTATTATTATTATTTACTTATTTATTTCTGGCCAATCCACCCAGCTTGCCAGACCTAGTTCCCTGACCAGGGGTCAAACCTGGGCTCCAGCAGTGAAAGTACGGAGTCCTAACCCCTGGACCGCCAGGGAATTCCCAATTATATTTCAATAGAAAGAAAAAATGGTGTGGAGAGCTGCCTTATTGTTCTAGGTTATTCACTCTTCCCTATATTCATGCCTTTTGATGTGTGACTTTGTGGCTGTTCAGAGGTTTTTGTTTTGGGGGGGGGTCTTTCTGCTGTTTTTAAAATATATTGTGTTCATTGTTTTAAGTTAGTAATAATAATGAAAGCGAACCTTAAGTGCTTACGCTATGGAGGAAGTGCTCATTTGACTAATTTTCTTACAAGGTATTTAGGGAGAATTAAGGGCAGAGACTGTTACATCACTAAAGCAGAATACTGTTGAAAGTATTTAATATCCTACATGTGGTTTACATAGTTTGGTCCCTCAAACTGTGCTGTTGTTTTCTTTTGTGTGCTAACAGACAAAATGTGGATGCCACATTTTAATAGTGACATGGGTAAATGAGAGCACTTCCTGAGGAAGTGATCACGGGATGGCCCAGAGTATGGGAAACGGGCCTGTGAGGACCAGTGAAAGGAAGTGAAGGTGTTTATACTAGAAGAAGGTTTCACGGAAACAGAAAACTGCTTTCAAATCCAACAAGACGGTGTGTGGAAAAGTTTGAAAAGACAAGCTATAACAAATACATGAAGTGCACATAATAGATTTTTGAATCAAAAACAAACAAACAAAATTGAAAATGCACCAACAAGTCAAGCTAACACAGAGGGGGCAGCTGCGTGCAAACTGGTGAGCTGCTATGCCTGTCCATCCATGGAGACCAGTGCCTTAGAGAAGCAATTCCTAAAATAAATCAAAAAGTTATACCAGATGATACCAAAAGACTCTCTCAAATCTAAGCTGTTATTATATGACGTCTCCAAAATTACAATCACATTGTTTCACTACTCCTGCTAGTGGATATTGAAATACATGCTATGTATGTACACCTCTGAAATGCACCTGTGATGAGGTCAGTCTGCATAAAAATACGTATGAACTTCAAGTACACTCTAGAATGATGATGAGAGGCCATTGTTGAATTAACCATTCATCATTTGGGGAAAAAATGGACCTTTCTACAGAGCAGTCTTTAAAGTTTACAAAATGAACATGTATTCAGCACATATTTATTTCTTGTGCATCCCTATTATAAGTTTAAAATCACCCTTTCCACTTTTGACTAAGCCTGGATTCTGCCCTCTACTGAGGACTTAAGAAATCTCATAAAAGAGTACTTTAGAGTTAAATTGTCATTCAACTGCCCAGTTGTGTCCGACTCTCTGGGACCCTATGGACTGCAGCACCCCAGACCTCCCTCCTGTCCCTCACTATCTCCCAGAGTTTGCCAAGAGGAGCCCCAAAATATAAAAAACAAAGAAAGAAAGAAGAGCCCCTGTCCTCAGCCTCAGGACCTGGCAGGACTCTGAACCCTCAGGGGGATAAAAACAATCCTGCTTCTGGCCCAAAGCACAGTCTCCCCCCACACCCATGCTCTCCAGGGAGGTAGACGTGACCTATTCAGAGTAAGGAAGAAAAACTCAAAGGACTTACATGTGCCAAGAAGGGTCTTTTTTTCCCTTTCTGAGTCAGCAGCAGTTTGAATGCTTTTGCTTAACTCATTAGAATGGCCTTCAGGATGGGGGGGGAGGGGGGTTGGAGGAGGGAGTAGCCAGAAAGGGGCAGCAGAAGAAGGTCCCTGGTGGGGTTGGTCTTGACTAGAGTCGTGGTCGTCCAAATATGCATGTGAGATAAGACTGCACAGAACTACACATACATACACGCTATGCAAAAGCCACTGAAAACTAAATAAAACCTGTAGCCTACAGCTTCGTACCAATGTCAGTTTCCTGATTTTGATATGTTCCTGAATCTATGATGACACCATTGTGGGGAGCTGGATGAAGGTTAAAGAGGACTCTGTGCTATGTATTGCTACTTCTTATGAGTTTAAGTGAAAGTCGCTCAGTTGTGCCCGACTCTTTGGGACCCCCATGGAATTCTCCAGGCCAGAATACTGGAGTGGGTAGCCTTTCCCTTCTCCAGGGGATCTTCCCAACGCAGGGATCTAACACAGGTTTCCCACATTGCAAGAGGATTCTTTACCAGCTGAGCTGGGAAGCTATCTTGTGAGTTTAAACTCATTTCAAAATAAAAAGTAAAAAAAAGGAGGAGGACAGAGGAGGAAGAGGATGGCCCTTTAGTCACTCCCTTCAAAGCTGGTAATGAAGAGGGAAATGGGAAAAAGAGGGAAAGCGGGGGGTTGTCTGTTTCCTGAATCCCTCAGTTCTGTGAAGTCCCTAATGAAACTCCAACCTCACCTCCCTCAATTCCATCTTCCTCTCAGCCATTGGATATACTTTTCGAAAAACCTGACCAGGTCTCTCTCAAGCTCACCCATCATTGTCAGGATCCCTTGCCCCCTTAACTTCCCCACCCCCGTGGACTCAGCCGTCCGTGGACACAGGAACACGCCTTGCTGTTTAACACTTGCTCTCATTCTCCTCAGCGGATGCCTCTGTCGGGTATACCCTTTTTCTCCCCCTTCACCAGCTTGGCCTCTTCTTTCAAGTCATCAATAAGAAACCCAGATGCTCAACATCACTCATTATCAGAGAAATGCAAATCAAAACCACAATGAGGTACCACTTTACACCAGTCAGAATGGCTGCCATCCAAAAGTCTACAAGCAATAAATGCTGGAGAGGATGTGGAGAAAAGGGAACTCTCTTACACTGTTGGTGGGAATGCAAACTAGTACAGCCACTATGGAGAGCAGTGTGGAGATTCCTTAAAAAACTGCAAATAGACCTGCCATATGACCCAGCAATCCCACTGCTGGGCATACACACCAAGGAAACCAGAATTGAAAGAGACACGTGTACCCCAATGTTTATCGCCGCATTATTTACAATAGCCAGGACATGGAAGCAACCTAGATGCCCATCAACTGACGAATGGATAAGAAAGCTGTGGTACATATACACAATGGAATATTACTCAGCATTAAAAAAAAAAAATTCACTTGAAGCAGTTCTACTCAGGTGGACGGAACTGGAGCCTACTATCCAGAGTGAAGTAAGCCAGAAGGAAAAACAATAATACAGTATACTAACGCGTAAATACGGAATTTAGAAAGAGGGTAACGAGAACCCTGCATGCGAGACAGCAAAAGGAACGCAGATGTATAGAACAGACTCGTGGACTCTGTGGAAGAGGGCAAGGGTGGGATGCTATGGGAGAATGGCATTGAAACATGTTAATTATCATATGTGAAATCAATCGCCAGCCCAGGGTTGATGCTCAGGGCTGGTGCACCGAGATGTCCCAGGCATATGTAAACCCATGGCGGTTTCATGTCCTTGTATGGCAAAACCAACACAATAAAAAATAAAATAAAATAAAATAATAAACCCAGATTCTGAGGCATCTCTCCTCCCACATCCCAGGACTCTGCTAAGTGACCCTCCTCAGGGCTCTGCTTGCGTCTGTCCCTGGACATTCAGTTCTGTCTGTCTGGGCACCATCCACTCAGAAGAGGAGCCAAACAGGCTGGACACAAGCATCAGGTTTGTCTGAGCCAAATGGGCTGAGGGACTTTCAGGGGAATTCCCCTGCTTCATCCCTCAATTCAGCAAGTTGCCTTGAAATGGCGTGTTTGTGTTTACCCCCAAGACTGAAAGCTCATCAAAGCAAGGACTGTCTTTCTTCTCTGGACCCTGGGAGCCTAGAAGAGTGCCTGCTTCGGGGTTGGTTCTCACTAAATCTGTATTCCGATCCAGAAGACAGAACATATTCTGACCACATTTTTCTTGGAAGCAGCTAGTTCACATTCAAAACCAGAAGGCAGGATGAGCCACCTTTTCCTGAGACTGTAAAGAGGCTACCAGAGAAATCACTGCCTCCAAAGTCAGTGGAGGAGCCCTGGAGGCAGCATCCAGGTTGAACCCGAGGGAGGCCGGGGAGGCTGAATTGTCAGGGTCAATCACGTGGCTCCTACCAGGATCGTTACCAGCCACACTGCCAAGGAGCCGGCTCCTCAGAGATCTGGGGGCCTGACCAGAGTGTAATCTCCGTGAATACAGAGAGAGGGGATTCCCTGGTGGTCCAGAAATTGGGACTCCATGTTCTTACTGCTGAGGGCTCAGGTTCAATCCCTGGTCGGGAAACTAAAATCCTGCACGGGCTGTGCAGCTGCAGCCAAGAAAAAAAAAGAGAAGAAATTCCTATAAATAGAGAAATTCATCAAATTTAGAAACCAGCTGATGTAATAAACCATGAGAACAGCAGAAAAGCAGTAAAGGTGGAAAGCTGCACACCTCTCAAAAGCAACCTGCCCCTGCAGCTGGGCCTAAGTCTAAATACAAAGCAGCAAGGGAATCAAGAGGAGAAAAGGGTGACAGAGGACTAAATGGTTGAATGGCATCACCGACTCAAAGGACATGAATCTGAGCAAACTCTGGGAGGTGGTGAAGGACAGGGAAGCCTAGCATGCTGCAGTCCATGGGGTCAAAAAGAGTCGGACCCGACTGAGTGACTGAACAGCAATGGAAGGAGACCTGAATGAACAAGGACATGCAGGTAACCCCAAGATGGGGTGGTGTGTAGGAGAACCCAGACTATAGGGCTGGCCTATCTCTCACCCTCCTCAGTTAGGTAGGTACCAAAGCTAACTCTTCTGTGGTTTTTTCAAAGCTCCCCCTTTTTATCTGGGTACTTTTTAAAAAGATTTTACTTGTATTGGAGTGTGTGCATGTGTGTGTTCAGTCACTCAGTCATGCCCAACTCTTTGCGATCCCATGAAATGCAGCATACCAGTCTTCCCTGTCCTTCACTATTTCCCGGAGTTTGCTCAAACTCCTGTCCATTGAAGTCTGCTTCCCTTCAAACACATCACTCAGGCTGCCCCTTCTTCCTTGAAGGCTGTCCTAGGCATCTGCTGAGAACTCATCATTTCATTTGTACAGTTTTATTCTGGAGAGGAGGGCTTTCCACCAGCAGATAACAGGTCTCCTGATCTCCTTCCTCCTCACCCCCTTACTCCTGCTTCCTGGCCTTTTAGGATGGCAGCCCTGAACAGCTTCACCCACCTGCTCATGGGAAATGGAAAGCAGTAGGAACAGAGAAGGATGCTCACATTAACTGAGGATCCGTTTTGTGCCAGATGCTTGTCACAAACCATCTCACAGAGAACAAGGAATAAAGGGCTTCACTAGCACATGAGAAAGATAACTCCCCAAAGATCCCTTTCAATTTCAATTTGATCATGCTTCTCTGTCGTGTCCTGTATTTTCTCAGTTTAGAGTGGCCCTATATAGAAGTAATTCTGCCCTGTATCATTGCCTTTAGCTTAGAATCAGAAGGAATTGGTTTCTGCATCTTGCCTGGAGCTTCTGAATGCCAATCTCCCAGGAGTCAAGAGATGATGCCCTGAGGTCTCTAATTGTGGGAGATGGGAAGTGCCTTAGGACAGGTCTGCTTTTCAAATATATTTACATTCCAAAGTAATGAATGGACAGTATCTGGAAATGAGTCAGGGAAAATGTTATTTTTGGTAAATGCCAACCTCCTAAAAAGCAGACCTCCCTTTTCCTATCACTCCCACAACAGCTAAAGAAGAAAAGGGATGGACAGTGGGCAGAGGCCAGGGAGAAGCTTTCTGGGTTACTTTCCATCTTGGCTTTGTTCAGTAAGTGGAGTAAAAGTAATAGGGACAAGAGTGCTTAAATTAGAGAAGTTGGTGAAAAAGAAAAGGTTTTATGAGCAGGTGCCATGTTTGAGCGTGGCTTGTAATCCTATGCTAAAAAAAAAAGTTTTTAATCACTTTTATTTTTTAAAAATAAAGACTCCAGGACTTCCCTTGTGGCCCAGCAGTTAAGAATCCACCTGTCAATGTTCAATCCCTGGTCTAGGAAGATCCCGCATGCCAAAGAGCAACTAAGCCTGTGAATCACAACTGCTGGGCCTGTGCTCTACAGCCCGGGAGCCACAAATACTGAGCTCACAGGCCACAGCTTTTGAAGCCCAGGGACCCTAGAGTCCATGAGCTGCAGCTAGAGAAGCTATCACAATGAGCAGCCCACGCACCGCAAGGAAGAGTAGTCCCCATTCACCACAGCTAGAGAAAGCCACACGGAGCAACAGAGACCCAGTGCAGCCAAAAATAAATCAAGACTCTGGAAAACTACCATATGAAATTTCAAACGCCAGACCGTGTCTTACACCAAAGGAGTGGAGATTTGCTAAACAGTCTTCCAAGGCCAACTCCCAACAGGATGGGAAGGACATACCACCAGAAAGGGGACTTGAGAGGCACCTGAGGTTCATTGCTCCCAGGAGGTCCAGAGGATCTCCGTGTGGGTCTCACTGACTCAGAGAACCTCATATCTTAAAAATTCCAGCCCCTTCATGCTACAGACCAGACACTGTCATCTGGGACAGAGATGGGCTATCCAAAGGTTCAGAACAAGCCAGCTGCCGGCACCTGTATGCAAGAGCATTTTCCCAACTTAAAAAATATATTTCTTTGTTTGGCTGTGCTGGGTCTCACTTGTGGATGTGGGATCTTTAGTTGCAGTATGTGGGATCCAGTTCCCTGACCAGAGATCAACCCTGGGCCCCCTGCACTGGGAGTGCAGAGTCTTAAACACTGGACCACCAGATAAGTCCCAGCATTTTCCCAAAGTTAAAGCATCATTGTGAGCTGACCCATTTCCTACCCTGAGCAGAGGGGCTGCCACGGTCTCTCCCTCCTACAAGAGGCCTCGTAGTGGCCTGTCCCGCCCACCACAAAGTTCTCCCAAGCAACCAGAAAGAGTAGCTGAGAGCAACACTCAAACTTCACTTTTCTTTTTTTTTTTTTTTTTAGCAAAATGAAATAAATAAACAACCCAGGTCTTGGTAACTCACAGCTTCTAACACAACCGTGTAAAGGCTTTGCAGAGAGCCATTAGCAGGACCATTCGGAAAGTTTTGTATTGTTTTCCTAGAGGCCCCAGTGCTGCCTGAACCCACTGTGAGCTTGAAAGTCTTCGCCCTGACACTCTCTGCTTCCTGCTCATCCTCCTGTTACCAGGATGTGAAGGGGGTGCGGAGGATGAGAGAGGATGAGAGAAACTTCCTGCGGCCTCGCAGTTCAGCCTGGGCTGACCCAAGCTGGAGGTTGAGACTCTGTCCAGCAGAGCCAGGGAGGAGGAAACCTCGTTTCCTCTGAAGTCACCCAAGAGGTGGCACAGAGGGGTATGTAGGAAGTCAGTTCATTGTTGCTCAAGTCACATTTTGTTTCTTAAACAGAAGGATCACAACTCTGATTATCTTAAAGCTGAGAGGGGAGGGAAATAAAGGACAAGTTTTCTCACTGGACAAGCAGTGGCACTGGCTGCAGAGATGCCTGTGGCTCAATAAGGGCACATGATGCTCTCAACCCTGGAGCCAGGCCTCAGGCTCCCTGAGTGCATTGCCCTCCAGGACCAAAGGCCAATGGGCGCCCCAATCAGCTTTGTGCCAAAAACAAGCAGGAACAAAACAAAACAAAACAAAAAAGCCTGGTTTTGAAAGCTGCTTCTCTATAGTTCAAACAGGACCATTCACATGCTTGGGAGGGGGCCCAGGGAAGGAAGACATTTGGGAACCATTGTTAGCTGAAGAAAAAAAACACTCACACTGTAAACATGTATAAACGCCTGGGTAACTTAGTTGCCCAAGATCCTGTTGAGAACTTTTACTCATTACTCTTGTTATTGTTACTATCGGAGACATTCCCTCCTACACATCCTTCCGTTCTCCTGCCAGGAGTCATGTCTTGATCAAAAGCAAAGAGTATTCACTGTCTCCTTCCAATTACGAAGGATGGGGCGGGATGGGGTGAGGGGGGAAGTCCACTGTCAGAGCAGTTTTCTACCATTAGTAAGAAATGAGGAGTTTTACAGTCATCAGCCAAGCAAATATGTTTAATCCAAATAGTAACTTCTGAAAAGGAGATGAAAGTCCCATGATTTAGAAAACTATGCAGAGCAATTTAGGAATACCTTTCAGAAAGCAGACACTGGCAGCATGCTTTCCATCAAACCCACAGAGACAAGATACCATCACAGCCAGGGACAGAAGTGTCTCAAGTAGGAATTTGCACTAAAGAAGTCTTAATATAAATAAGCAATCTGAAACGGGCCTGCATTTTTTTCCCCATTAAATCACAGCTTAGTCCAAACTTATTTTGCCAGCAACAAACATCTGAAATTGAATATAGAAGTTCATCCCTCAAGGTCCAGATCCAAACACCACTTCCTCCTGGAGGCCCTCCTGGGTTCCCCCACAAAAAAATTTTAAAAAGTCCTTTCTTTA
Source organism: Antilocapra americana (assembly GCA_007570785.1). Lineage (NCBI taxonomy): Eukaryota > Metazoa > Chordata > Mammalia > Artiodactyla > Antilocapridae > Antilocapra > Antilocapra americana. Next base: position 31,578,087 of record ML662445.1, read on the forward strand.
TGATCCCACAACACCTTGCTCCTACCTTTACTCATTTCCTCTGCTTTGTATGAGAGTTATTTGAACACATAACATCTCCTTCCCTAAATTGTAAGAGCTTTAGAAAACAGAGGTCATCTTAAGGACTTTGGAGTCACATGAAATTAAATCCCTGTGCTGCTTGGTATGAGTTCTGAATCCTTAAGCAAACTTTTTAACCCATCTAAGACTCAGTTTCATTATCTGTAAAGGGACATCATAATATTACCTACCTCCTCCTATTTTTTTTCCCAACAAATCTGTATGTGGCAGACACAATTTTAGGTACTTAAGACAAAACAGCCAACAAGTGGCAAAGGCTGTATCCACATGGAGCCCTCATTTGAGAGGAATTATTATGAGCGGAAGTAAGAGAAGACACAGAGAGTGTTTTGCCTGGCATATAATAAGCACTAAAGAAATGTTCACTAATGACCTATTAAGCCAGTGAATGAATGGATGATTAAGAACCATGAACATCACGCTCCCAATGTATCAGACCCAGGTTCAATCCCTGGTCAAAGAACCAGATTCTTAATGCTGCAATTAAGACCCTGCACAGCCAAATAATTAATTTAAACAAAAAAGATCAGAAAAGAGCCATGGACAAGTCTTCCTTTATTTGATAAGTGTTTTGAAAATATTTATCCACTTCTGGGAGTCTATCCTAAGAAAATAACCTTTTTTGGAGGGAAGGAATTACTATTCACTTCCTCAAGACTGGAAATTCAAAAAGTAAAGATGATATTTTGAGATTTGAATGTAAAAAGTTACATCCAAACTTAGGAAAGAAATACTTGCAAAGCAGTCCTTGACTGTAGATAGAAATCAACTCTTTGACCAGGAAGTCCAGGGTCTTAGTGAGAAATGAAAGTGTACAAGTGTCAGTCATATCCGACTCTTTGGGATCCCATGGACTGTAGCCCACCAGGCCCCTCTGTCCATGGAATTCTCCAGGCAAGAATACTGGAGGGGGTTGCCATTCCCTTCTCCAGGGGATCTTCCCTACCCAGGGATCAAACCTAGGTCTCCTGTATTACAGGCAGATCCTTTACCACCTGAAGCCCATATACTGCAGAAACAATACACAGGATTTCTGAGCTAGAATTTTTTCTGAGGTGAGCCCTGGAACCAACTTATTAGAAAATGCTCTTCCATCTCTCATGCAAGAGAAAAAATGTAGGAGGCTTGTGATATCACCACCCCACCTTTTCTCACCGAGGGATGCCTGTCTCCATCATCAGGACCATCAATCAAAGATTCCCTCTTTCACTGAATAAATGGTGAGGATTTGGAGAGCTGCCTCCCTTCCCTCTGACCCACCTCCTTTCCTGGTGCCAACTCCCATCTGGAGGAGACTTAAAGGAATTGTTTGTGTAGGGCGTGGCTCAGCCTCTCGCTCAGTCCCCACGGCCACCCCCTCATCCCCTGAGCTCCACCGTCTAATTCCCAGCAGCTGGCTTTGTTGCCGCAACAAATGGGAACTCTTTCTTAATGTGGCCCAGAGGTGTCTGTAGGCAGCAGCCCTGGGACACCGCTGGCCACAGCTGGCTAGATTGGCTTTAGAAACATGTTTGTGCCCCAGTGTGACTAATACTTACCTGCCGGCTGGCTGGCATGAGACCTCTCTCCTACTCATCTGGCACTTGGAATACAGTCCTCTGGTTTCCCAGCGACTGGTCTTTCACAGGAGAGGCCAGAGGATGGGGGTTGGGTGGGATGGGAAGGTACAGTCCCCTGAAGCCCCCAGACTCAGAGACCAATTTGAGGTACATTCTTCCCTGGAGAGTTTAGGTCCTCTCTGCTGATAGGGAGCTTACAGGTGGTCAGAGTACAAAGCAGGGAATACATACAAAGGCCTTTCATTGTTGCTGAACAAATGTTTGTTTGCAAAATAACATCACATGTAAATACAGAATGCTGGCTCCAAAGTAGTCAAGAACTTGAAGTGATAGGCAGCAAAACATAGGCTTTGGGGTTGAAAGAATTGGTAAATAAACAAGTGAGTGAATGAGAACAAGAGTGAACAGACTGATAAGGAGTGGAGGAAGCAAACAGCCTTGTATTCTAGGAATTTACCCAACAGGTACCCTCCTTACAGGTCCATGACTAATGACCAGATTAAACAAATTGCAGTACATCCTTGTTATTGAGTACAACACCATGTGGCTCCTAAAAGAAAGAAACATCTATATACATATGCATGTGAAAATGTATACAACTTTGTATGAAAAAGACTAACACTGGGGACCGAATAGAATGAATAGCACGCTACTATCTGTGTGCATAAAGATTTTTAAATATATGTTTGCAAATGCATGGACTTTCTCTGGAATAACACAGTATAAACAATCACAGTGGTTGTGTGTGGAAGGAGAAAAAGATGGCTGGGTCCAGAGGTAGGTGGAGACTTCTTTGTCGCTTCAATCCTTGTTTGTATCTTTTTAATTTTACATACATTATCTATTCCAAAAAGCTAGTACCTTTTTATTAATAAAAAAATGAAATTAAAAGCATAAGATAGCTTTATTAAGATATCTATAGAAATAAACATATATAAGAGAAAAGTCACACAAAATATATATAGTATAAACCATTTATGTTTTAAAAAATACTCATGTGTATATATGTGAAGACTCTTTTTAAAAAAAGTCATGGGAAGGGAATGGTAAGAGGATTTCACTTTTTATTCTCTATATTTTTATATTATTTAAAGGTTTTATTACCTGTGATTGCTTAGTAATTAAATATATAAATTTAAAAAGTGAAACAACGCTATACACATGAATCATTTATTATCTCTAAGATCTAGTGTTAGCTTAAAAAGGGACAATATAGTGTGTATATTTTGCAACTATTTGAGTGGGAAATTTGACACAAATATGCAGGGAGTCTCTGAAAGGCTCTGTGTGGAACTGGCACAACAGTTCCCTCTGGGTAGGGAAAATGAGAGGCTAAGGGACCCATCAATGGGGAAATTTCCTTCCATGATACATAATTTGCGTATTTTGTAATCCTGTGCCTTGTGTTGCTGTTGTTCAGTCCCTCAGTCGTGTCCGATTCTTTGTGATCACATGGACTGCAGCATGCCAGTCTTCCCTGTCCTTCACTGTCTCCCAAAGCTTGCTCAAACTCATGTCCATTGAATCAGTGATGCCATTCAGCCATCTCATCCTCTGTCATCCCCTTCTTCTCCTGCCTTCAGTCTTTCCCAGCATCAGGATCTTTTCTGAGTCAGCTGTTCACATCAGGTGACAAAGTATTGAAGTTTCAGCTTCAGCATCAGTCCTTCCAAAGAATATTCAGGGCTGATTTCCTTTAGGATTAACTGGTTTCATCTCCTTGCTGTCTAAGGGACTCTAAAGAATCTTCTCCAACACCACAGTTCAGAAGCATCAGTTCTTTGGCATTCACCTTTCTTTATGGTCCAACTCTCACATCCATACATGACTACTGCAAAAACCATAGCTTTGACTAGATGGACCTTTGTCAGCAAAGTAATGTCTCTGTTTTTTAATATTCTGTCTAGGTTGGTCATAACTTTCCTTCGAAGGAGTGAGTGTCTTTTAATTTTGTGGCTGCAATCACCACTTGCCGTGCTTTTGGAGCCCAAGAAAATAAAGTCTGTCACTATTTCCATCTATTTGCCATGAAGTGATGGGACCAGATGCCATGATATTCATTTTTCCAATGTTGAATTTTAAGCCAGCTTTTACACACGTGCCTCATGTACATACTATCTTTAGTGTTCAGCCACTCAATCATGTCCAAGTCTTTTGTGATCCTGTAGATAGCCCTCCAGGCTCCTCTGTCCAGGGAATTCACCAGGCAAGAATACTTAAGTGGGTTGACATTTCTTTCTCCAGGGGATCTTCCCGACCGACCCAGGGATCAAACTCACATCCCTTGCATTGGTAAAGTGGGTTCTTCACCACTGAGCCACCTAAAAGGCCTCTGAACTATCTAGTAATAGTAAATTTTTAAAATTATCTTTATCTTTAATATAGCTCTTCCTTATTACACTAAGTTATGTCAACAATAAGATTAAAAGCCTAAATGAACTTGGAAAATCAAGTGGTTTATTTCCCTTAAGACATGCACACAATCTAGAACATTCTAGAGCCTTGTTTTTGCAGGAGTTGGTGCTCTTTGGCACCCAGGAAAACACTTCCTCAGAAGACCAAAACACAATGCTTTTCCTGTGTTCTCAGCACTCGCTGAGTGTCTTTGACACTCAGCCTAGAGCCTTCACATTGCATTAAACAATATGAAGCTAAGACTCAAATCAACTACCACATGTGCTCTGAGCAAATTATTCTAACGATTCAAAAATAGTTTATTGAGTGACTCCATGTGCAGAGAGTGGCAATTCACACTTCCAATTGGCTCTTAAATGTGCCAGGATCACTGATGTTGAAGGCTACTTTAAAAAAATCAAATTAATACGGTTTGATTACAACATGTAATACATATTATATATATATATGTATATACACACACATACATAATAATACAATGTTTATTCTTAATCTATCTTTTTCAAAGCATGGAGGGTGGGTAGAATGTACCTTCTGTCAAAATTCGCCTCCTCTGGACAAAGTCACAGTTTCATATGTAAGTTCACAATTCGTTTAGATGTTTAAAATAATTGCTGAAGAATCAGCCAGGGACTTCCCCGGTGGTCCAGTGGTTAGGACCCCGAGCTTCCACTGCAGAGGTCTGGGTTCAACCCCTGTTCTGGGAACTAAGATCACACATGCTGTATGGTGTAGTCAAAAAGCAAAAAAGAATTGGTCGAAGCTTTCAGGAGTCCTAGAAGAAAGTCCCTTCTGTTTCCCCTACATCCACCCTGACCCTGGATGGGGGCTAGGGGTGATCAGCTGCTGCTCAGCCTCTTCACTGGTCCCCTGCAACACCTCTTCTTTCCTTGCCTCACTGGGTGCCACTGATTAACAGGGTGGTTGGTGGTTCACCATGAATACCTCACTCTACCCGTATCAGCCCAACTGCTGCTCTTCTCTTCCACCATCCAAAACCCACCATCAAGACCAGCCTCAGCACTTCCTTCTTTTTCCAGCCACCATCCTGGACAGCCCTATTCTTCCTCACTAGTGTTCTTCCATTATACAGACTATAGTTTCTTGTATACATCTTGAGACAGATGACACTTCTCCATTTGGGAATTCCACGACTCATATTTGCTGGTAATAATTACCGTGAACAGAACCTCTGGCTTGGGAGATGGAAGAGAAGTAGGCTGGCAGGACAGGAGTCTGGTTTCTGTGGTTCAGCCTGGCAGAGAGGAGGGAACCAGGTCAGATGCCCCAGGGCCTTTTCACGGCCTTCCTGTCCCTGGGGGAGAAATCTGAACCCTGGGAGAGAGGATGGGTAGCCTGGCTCCTTGGGATGCCTCAGTCCCAATCAGGGGAGGGGGTTGTCTAGGGGCAGAGATATTAGTGCTCCACCCACAACCCACCACTCCCACCTCAAAGATGCCTTCCCACAGCAGCACCCTCAGGCCCTTCTCTGGAGGACCGCCCTAAAGTTACTGGAATCACTTAATGCAAAGGGCAGGGAGCCAGAGGGTTTGGGAATCCTGCCCCCAGGGCAGCCCTGCCCAGTGAAGGAAAGGTGATGGGACCATTCTGAGGGTAGCTCAATTTGTTCAGTTCAATTCAGTCACTCAGTCGTGTCCGACTCTTTGTGACTCCATGGACTGCAACACATCAGGCCTCCCTGTCCATCACCAACTCCCAGAGCTTACTCAAAACTCATGTCCATTGAGGCGGTGATGCCATCCAACCATCTCATCCTCCATCATCCCCTTCTCTTCCCACCTTCAATCTTTCCCAGCATCAGGATCTTTTCAAATGAGTCAGTTCTTAGCATCAGGTGGCCTAAGTATTGGAGTTTTAGCTTCAGCATCAGTCCTCCCAATGAATATTCAGGACTGATTTCCTCTAGGATGGACTGGTTGGATCTCCTTGCAGTCCAAGGGACTCTCAAGAGTCTTCTCCAACACCACAGTTCAAAAGCATCAATTCTTTGGCATTCACCCTTCTTTATGGTCCAACTCTCACATCCATACATGACTACTCCAAAAACCATAGCTTTGACTAGATGGACCTTTGTCAGCAAAGTAATGTCTTTGCTTTTTAATATGCTGCCTAGGTTGGTCATAACTTTCCTTCCAAGGAGTAAATGTCTTTTAATTTCATGGCTGCAATCACCATCTGCAGTGATTCTGGAGCCCAAAAAACTAAAGTCTGCCACTGTTTCCATGGTTTCCCTTTCTATTTGCCATGAAGTGATGGGACTGGATGCCATGATCTTTGTTTTCTGAATGAGGGTAGCTCACAGTCCAGGAATATTCAGCAGAGTTGGGCTAAAGCTACCCTTTGGGGACTCCTCCTAAACCAAACCCCAGCCTGAGGACCCAGCTTCCTTGTCCCACTTCTGCTCCTTTACCTGCTTCCCAGGTGGCAGCAGTGGTAAAGAACCCGCCTGACAATGCAAGAGACATAAAAGACATGGATTCAATCCCTGGGTCCAGAAGATTCGCTGGAGAAGGAAATGGCAACCTACTTCAGTATTCTTGCCTGAGAAATCCCATGGACAGAGGACCCTGGTGGGCTACAGTCCATGGGGTCGCCAAGAGTTGGACTTGAATTAGAAACTAAACAGTAATAAAGTAATATTGTTGGGGGTCGGGGAGATTTTAAAAACCAGCCTTAAGATCACAGATTTCCATCACCCCTTTCCCCCACTCCAACCCCTGCCCTGGCTCTTCTGAAAAGGCCTGGATAGAAAACATATCTGAGGTCCCATGGTTGTTCTGATTTCAACTTTATAACTTGACAACTTCCACTTTTTCCCTAGTTATATGTGAGTTTTAACTTCTTACCCTCTGTCCTCCTAAAGAGGCCAGGTGAGAATTTTTATAGAAATGTTCTTTGTACACATATAAAAAGTTTGGAGAAAAAGTGAATGCTGAGCTTTTCTGGTTGTCAGGAAATGGTATCTACTTTATAAAATCAAACTCAATACATTATGGGTCATAAGAAAGAGTCCCACAAAGATACTGTGCAAAATTCTTCTTAAGAGGACTGCCCTGGAGGTCCAGTGGTTAAGACTCCATGCTCCCAGTGCAGAGGGTGGGGTTTCAACCCCTGGTCAGGAAGCTAAGATCCCATAAGCCTCTCAGTACAGCCAAAAAAGAGAGAGAATGAAATCTTGCCATTTGAGACAACCTTGATGGACCCTGAGGGCATTATGCTAAACAAAATGTCAGAGGAAGACAAATAACACATGATTTCACATATATGTGGAATGCGAAAAACAAAACAAACATGCAAAGAAGAAACGCACACTCATAGTTACAGAGACCAGACGGGTGGTCACCAGAGGAGAGGGGTAGCAGGGTAGGCGGGATGTAGAAAAGGGTGAAGGGGATCAAGGGTACAAACTTCCAGTTATAAAATAAATAAGTCATGGGGATGTAATGCACAGCATGGAATACAGCCAATAATATTGTATTAACTTTGTACGGTGGCAGATGGTAACCAGACTTATTGTGGTGATTGCTTTACAGTGTATACAAATGTCGAATTACTATGTTGTATATGTGAAACTAACATAATATTGTATGTCAATTGCACTTCAACTTTAAAAAGCCCATTAAATCATAGGAATTTATGTATCCATTCATATAACTGTGAATATTACATATCTCATATACTATAACTGTGAATATTTTATATTGTGTGGGCTTCCCAGGTGGTGCTAATGGTAAAGAACCTCCACTGAGGGAGATGTAAGAGATGTAGGTTTGATCCCTGGGTCAGGAAGATTTCCTGAAGGAGGGCATGGCAACCCACTCCAGTATTTTTGCCTGGAGAATCCCATGGACAGAAGAGCCTGGTAGGCTACAGTCCATAGGGTCACAAAGAATCAGACACAACTGAAAGGACTTAGCAGCAGCAGCATATATACATATATATATATATATATATATATATATATATATATATATAACAAGCAAATAAATGGAGAAGGGAAAGTTCCACTTACAATGGAATGTCAGTAGAAGGCAGAAGGAATGACAGAACTAGAGAACCATTATTGGAGAACCACCATAGAGGTAGTTGACCAGAAGGAAGTCATTGGTGGAGACTTAAGCTGGTGGGAATAGGGTGTTGATGTGGCCTCATCACAATATCCTCCTCAGTTACAAAGAGAAAATGGAAACTTGGTGTTGAGAAACATCTCCCCTGGTGAGACATCTGACAACTGCTCAGTGCACAGCATCATTCCTATAGGAGTCCTGCTGAAAATACCTGGCCGGAGTCGGGACAGGAGAAGGTATCAGACAGACCCAGGGCAGGGTCACCCTATAGAACAAAAGACCGATACACTTTCCACTCAAGGTCCTGAAAGAGAGGGAAAGACTGCAGAGCCATTCCAGATCAAGACACTGGAGGGGCCTCCCTGGCAGTCCAGTGGCTGAGACTCCACACTCCCAATGCTGAGGGCCTGGGTTTGATCCCTAGTCAGGGAAAGAGATCTCTCATGCCACAACCAAAGATCCCACATGCTGCAACTAAGACCAGGCATGGCCAGATAATAAATAAATAAATATATATATATTTTAAAAAGCCACAAGAGACACTTGACTGCTAAATGCACCACAGGGCCTTGAAACATATGCAGGACAAGAAAAGAAGTGACATCGTTGGGACAGCTGGCAAAATGAGAATGAAGTCTATGGATGAAATGATGATGCATGTAAGTGATTTGGATGGCTGTATGCTGGTTGTTCAGGGCTGTCCTTGCTGTGGGGAAATACATGACGAGTGTTGGAGCAGTAAGACTACAAGCTATTCTCAAGTGGCTCAGAAAATGACTTCACAGAAATTATTTATCTATGTACATTATGTTTGTCCGTTGCTTCATTGGCTATTATTTTCTCCCATTCCGAAAGCTGTCTTTTCACCTTGCTTATAGTTTTCTTTGTTGTGCAGAAGCTTTTAATTTTAATTAGGTCCCACTTGTTTATTCGTGCTTTTATTTCCAATATTCTGGGAGGTGGGTCATGGAGGATCCCGCTTTGGTTTATGTCGGAGAGTGTTTTGCCTATGTTATCCTCTAGGAGTTTTATAGTTTCTGGTCTTATGCTTAGATCTTTGATCCATTTTGAGTTTATCTTTGTGTATGGTGTTAGAAAGTGATCTAGTTTCATTCTTTTACAAGTGGCTGTCCAGTTTTCCCAGCACCACTTGTTAAAGAGGTTGTCTTTTCTCCATTGTATATTCTTGCCTCCTTTGTCAAAGATAAGGTGTCCATAGATGCGTGGATTTATCTCTGGGCATTCTATTTTGTTCCATTGATCTATATTTCTGTCTTTGTGCCAGTACCATACTGTCTTAATGACTGTGGATTTGTAGTATAGCCTAAAGTCAGGTAGGTTGATTCCTCCAGTTCCATTCTTCTTTCTCAAGATTGCTTTGGCTATACGAGGTTTTTTGTATTTCCATACAAATTGTGAAATTATTTGTTCTAATTCTCTGAAAAAGACCTCTGGTAGCTTGATAGGAATTGCATTGAATCTATAGATTGCTTTGGGTAGTATACTCATTTTCGCTATATTGATTCTTCCAATCCACGAACACGGCACATTTCTCCATCTATTTGTGTCCTCTTTGATTTCTTTCATCAGTGTTTTATAGTTTTCTATATACAAGTCTTTTGTTTCTTTAGGTAGAAATACTCCTAAGTATTTTATTCTTTTTGTTTCCATGGTGAATGGAAATGTTTCCTTAATTTTTCTTTCTGTTTTCTCATTGTTAGTGTATAGGAATGCCAGGGATTTCTGTGTGTTGATTTTGTATCCTGAAACTTTACTATATTCACTGATTAGCTCTAGTAATTTTCTGGTAGAGTCTTTAGGGTTTTCAATGTAAAGGATCATGTCATCTGCAAACAGAGAGAGTTTTACTTCTTCTTTTCCAATCTGGATTCCTTTAATTTCTTTATCTGCTCTGATTGCTGTGGCCAAGACTTCCAAAACTATATTGAAAAGTAGTGATGAGAGTGGGCACCCTTGTCTTGTTCCTGACTTCAGGGGAAATGCTTTCAGTTTTTCACCATTGAGGATAATGTTTGCTGTGGGTTTGTCATATATAGCTTTTATTATGTTGAGGTATGTTCCTTCTATTCCTGCTTTTTGGAGGGTTTTTATCATAAATGGTTGTTGAATTTTGTCAAAGGCTTTCTCTGCATCTATTGAGATAATCATGTGGTTTTTATTTTTCAATTTGTTAATGTGGTGGAGAGAGAGACAGCAAGACAAAGGGCCTGCACATATAAAATGTTAATAATTAGAGAATCTGAAAAAGAGATAAGGTTTTTTTGTACTGTTCTTACAACTTCTATAGAGTTTTAAATTATTTTAAAATACATTATTTTAAAAAATATAGGATCTAGGCAGGGCTTGAGGTGACCCAGAGAGGAACTGGAATGAAGAAAGAAAAAAAAAATTAAATGAGAGGTGAAGAGAAGAAAGCAATAAAGCCATATACGACCTTGTCTGCCTTGTCCTTTTAAAATAAGTTGTTTGTCTACAAATAATAAGTTCTGGGTATGGAGAAAAGGAAACCCTCCTATGCTCTTGGTAGGAATATAAATTGGTACAACCACTATGGAGAGTAGTATGGAGGTTCCTGAAAAAACTAAAAGTAAAGTTAACATATGATCCAGCAATCCCACTTCTGGGAAAATATTCAGAGAAACCTATAATTTGAAAAGATGCTTGCCCCCAGATGTTTATAGCAGCACTATAAACAAGACATGCAAGCAACCTAAGTCTCCATCAACAGATGAATGGACAAGAAGATATGGTACATATATACAATAGAATATTACTCAGCCATAAAAAGGTGTGAAACTTTCCATTTATGGCAACATGGATGGACCTGGAGATTATCATACTAACTGAGGTGAATTAGACAGAGAAAGTCAACTATTATATCACTCATATGTGGAATCTAAAGAATAGTTCAAATTAACAGATTTACAAAACATAAACAGACTCCCATACATAGAAAACAAAGTAATGGTTACCAACAAGGAAAGGAGGAGGAGGGGGAAGAGGGATAAATTGAGAGTATGGGATTAACAGACGCATACTACCATATATAAAGTAGACAAGGATTTACTGTATAGCACAGGGAAATATGTTCACTATCTTGTAATAAACTACAGAGGAAAAGAATTTTAAAAGAACATAGATGTATACATATATATATGCATGAGTGAAAGTCACTCAGTCAGGTCCAACTCTTTGCAGCCCCTGGACTGTACATTCCATGGAATTCTCTAGACCAGAATACTGGAGTGGGTAGCCTTTCCCTTCTCCAGGGGATCTTCCCAACCCAGAGATCAAACCCAGATCTCCTGCCTTTCAGGCAGATTCTTTACCAGCTGAGCCACAAGGGAAACCATATATGCGTATGTATAACCAGATCATTTTACTGTACACCTGAAACTAACACAATATTGTAAAGTGACTATACTTCAACAACAACAAAAATTGTAAGCCAGATGGCACAGGAAAACACAAAATAGATGGCTTGGAAAATATCTGGAATTGAATTCCACTGCCAAACCCAACTCTGTATTCATGTTGTCAAGTAAGACAAGCAAGAGGTCTGTTGTCAGGTGGACCCGTGTGCCAAATGCTGCAGCTCTTACAGCTCTACTCTCGGGCACACTAGGGGCTTCCCTGGTGGCTCAGACGGTAAAGAATCTGCCAGCAGTGCAGGAGACCCAGCTCAGTCCCTGGGTCAGGAAGATCTCCTGGAGAACGAAAAGGCACCCCACTTCAGTATTCTTGCCTGGAGAATCCCATGGACAGAGGAGCCTGGTGGGCTACAGTCCATGGGGTCCCAAAGAGTTGGACGTGACTGAGCGACTAACACTTTCACCTGGGCACAGTAGCTACCTTCTGAACCTCAGTCTTCTCATGTGTATAATGGGGATTGGATGATCACATCTATTCACAGGTGGTTGTGCAGAGTGGGGGGACCACCTAGGAAAACTCACTATTTTTTGGATTTACACCATGCATCAGGGAGGCTCTGATTCCTACAAGCTCAACTTTCATCAGAGTTTATCGCTTAACAGTTCATGTTAAAAGTACAGTTTGTGCTCTGAAACAATCCCCAAACTGTTGCATTTAGACATCGGGATTGTTCTATGCAGAAGATGGGATAAAAGGAACTTCAGGCACATTTATGATTCCAATACCCGGGAGACGCCCACTGTTTCAACAAATGCATAACTTGCTGAATGTTATTTATTTACCCCATGCTTGGCAGAATGTGTGCAGCAAAATTACCTCCATCCACTTCTGAAGCAGGTACTCATCAGTCACAGTCCTTCTATTACACCCTGAAATTTATGACATCTCAAATAAAATGTCTGCTTCTGACATTTGCTGGCCTTATGATAGTGTCTCCATATTGACCAATATTGACTACTCAGGTTTTCTTTTGACTGTGAGCCCCTCAAATTCCATCTTGGTAACCCACAGAGGTAGTCAGCCATGGGTCCAGAATTTCCATCTAGTAGAGGATGAGACTGAAAGGAGAAAACTCAGGAACTTGCCTTGAAAAAGTGTTTTTTAGAGCAAGCCCTATTTTCCTGCAGGCTAAGTCGCTTCAGTCGTGTCCGACACCATGCAACACTACAGACTGTAGCCCGCCAGGCTGGGAGTGACCGAAAGGTCAGGCTGGCTGGGACTAAGGGGGAAGAAGTCTGAGGAAGGGACCAAGTTGGCAGACCCAGTGCTCACTGTTGCTTGTTGCTAATTGAAAACAAAATGAATGTAGGTGATTCATGGTGTTGTACAGCACAAACCAACACAACACTGTAAAGCAATTATACTTCAATTTTAAAAAATTAAAAAATTTTTTAAAAGGTAAAGTTTCCTTCAGATCCTCTTGCCAAGGTAGATGATTAAAGTGGTGATGGGGAACTCTCTCAATATTTAAAAAATTGATGATATCTCTCCAAATTGTCTAAATGATTGAGCCACCCCCCAAATTCCCAGGTTCAGCCCTTTATTTTTCCCAGGGACTGCTAATAGCCTCGTCTCTCTGATGATCTTTCCTGCAAGAATGGAAGCAGGAAAAGCAGGCTTTTGGAGGTTTGGGCCAGTGGACCGCAAGGTGGGGCTGCCTCTGAGGGTCACCCAACATCCACACCTCTGGATGCCATTGAGCCCATGGCCAGACCTCTTGAAAGAACAAAAACATTTGAAGCTCAGAACATTCTCTCCCATCCACAAAAGTCATCCCATAGATCTGAAACATGTAACTAACTGATCGTGAATCACAAGGAACAGGTTTGGCGGGCGGTCTTCCCACCCACCTGCCATGAACCTGTGTGGCAGATGTCAGGAGGTGCGAACACCGGGCTCTGAGTACCAGGAATGCCTCTCACTGGGACTGGAGGACAGCAAGGTGCAAAGAGAGATTTAGGCAACATAAGCTCTCTCTCTCTCTCTTTTCTTTCTTCCTTGGATTTTTCTCTATCTTGAGTAAAATTCAGTTTTTAGAAGATCAAGCCAGGTTGTAAACACAGTCTTTAAAAACCTTTGCACTGCTTTTACTGCAGAATTTATGATTTGTTTACATTTGAGGCGAGGAGCGGGTGCGCGGGGGCAATCCTGAGGCCTCCAGGAGACTGCTCAAAAGAAAAAAGGGAATGTGGGACACACGAATAAAAATACTTCTTTGTTCCAGCCTTGATTTGTAGGTGCAGAATTCCCCCAGAGAGAGGGGTCATGCCCTAAGGAAATTGGCCCAGCCAGACCTTTGTCACCATGAGAATCAGCCCCTGAGATCACAAGAGAAACGTCCAGAAATCCACAGATTTCAGCGTTCGGAAAGCGCATGCGGTGAAAGCTAAGACAGGTGTCTCAGGTGTGTCTTCTGGGAACTCCAGGACTGTGGCCAGCTGGGCCCGGGATCCTCCCCGAGTCCACACCACACAGTGGACACCCGAAATGAGAGCCTTTCAAACAGAAACCCGGGCAATGAACGGGCCTTTTGGTGACGACTTTCAAAAATCAGAGGCCAAAGAGAGTGGCTTAGTAGGAATCAAATAACCCAAGGGTTTTTTCAACATTAACCAGAGAAGATTTAAATCCCTCCCCCAGAGTTGGAGAAGGAAATGGCAACCCACTCCAATATTCTTGCCTAGGAAATCTGACGGACACAGGAGCCTGGCAGGCTTAGAACTGCAAAGAGTCGGACACACTAGGTGGCTAAACAACAACAACCCAGAGTTACACAAGGATTTGCCATCTCAGTATTGGAAGTTTTAATATAAAGTTTTAATTGAAAAGACCTCTGTTCTAATGAGAGCTCATACCTGCTGGTTATATGACTTCTGGGAAACCACACGCTGGGCCTCACCAGCCATATGGGGACTCTAGTGCCTACCTCTCGAAGCCACAGTCACCATAAGGGTGCATGGGAAAGTACTAGAAAATGTTAGCCCTGTAAAATGTAAAATATTTTATTATTTGTAATGATGATAATGGGTATGATAAATAGTTTTTCTGTTGTTTCAGAGTTTTTTCAGATTTTTTTTTTTTAGTGTGAATCATTTTCAGAGTCTTTGTTGAATCCGTTACAATATTGTTTGTGTTTTAGGTTTTGGCTTTTTGGCCACAAGTGTGTGGGATCTTAATTCCTTGACAAGGAATGAACCCGACCACCTGCATTGGAAGGCAAAGTCTTAACCACTGGAGTGCCAGGGAAGTTAAGTCCCTGATAAATACTCCTGAAATAAACTGTCAGTCCCTACTTTAGAACAAATGTGATTTAGAAAAGAGAAATGTTCCTCTTTTCTTAATAGGCCACCCAGGAGAACAGTGGCAGCTTCTCAGGTCAGCCTCACCTGTGCGAGTTCCCAACTCAAAGTGAGTTTGAGACTTCTTTTTTCAGTGGGAGTGTTAAGGTCACAGCTGGGAGTGGGGTCAGGAAAACTGGGTTCTATTCCTAGGTCATCACTGTCTGAAATCTCTGGGAAAGTTTTGACCCCTTCGGACCTCCAATGTTTAGGTCCCAGATGACCCATAGTTTTCCTAAGTCTTTTCCAGTCCTAAATTCCTATGACTATCAGGTAACAATAATAAATAGTTGACTTCAGGATAGTCTTTTTTTCCCCCAGTATAAGTCGTGTTAAGTAACAAAAGGGATTAAGCTGAGATGGATTGTGAATCAACATTAAGCAAGAATTAACTTGGTTTTGCTGAAAAGATTTTTTTTTTAGTTGCTGTACAACTCATATCTACACCAGGCTTGTCAGCCATTCTTACTATGTGAAAGACAAGATTAAAAATCTTTAATCATTGATTTAAGGAATTTGAGTAATACTGTTTGACTTTTTCCCAGGCATCTTCAATGTTTAAGAGAAAATGTGTCAATATTTGGATTCAACAAAAGAAAGATGCAAGAACTGAAGTGCCTTGTTGGTTACTGAGCTAGCCACCATTTCAGAAAAGAGGTATATCTTATGGGCAGTGAAGAAATAGAGCAGGAAGCAATTAGAATCCATGCAGGTTCTAAATTCCTTAAGGCTTCTTTGCATCTAAGGTATGTTACCTAAAATGCATTGGGTTAGGTCACATGAGTATGAAGGGAGCCTGTTATTCAGAGGTTTAGGTTGTATCATGTAAGTCCACAATATAAAGGAGATCGTGTGAGTGAGAAACTATCAACATGAAGCTATACAAGGAAATTCCCTGATGGCCCAGTGGTTAAGAATTTGCTTTGCAGTGCAGGCAACTTGGGTTCAGACCCTCGATCAAGGAACTAAGATCCCACTTACTATAGGGCAACTAAGCCCACTGCGACTAAGACCTGACACAACCCAATAAAAGATAAATAAATAAATAGTAAAGCCATATAAAAACAGAGCATTCTCTTTGATCTGGATTTACAGCCCACCAAACTTTTGGGAATTGAAATTTCCAAGCAAACCTGAGAAGACATATTGATAAATGACTTTTGAAACATTTTTAGTCCATCAGATTTTCTTGTTGCCTGATTTCTGGAAACCTGCATCATTGGTTCCTGAGTTCATTCATTCATTTGTGCCCAACAAGCCAGGGGCCAGTCTGTGGAAGGTGCAAGCTGGAGGAAGGGCCTGGCTAGTCCATCCCATCAACTCTGCTTTGTGGACTCTGTTTTAGGATGGCAGGGTGATAAGGGATCTTTCCGGCACTAGGCTCCTGCTCTCTGACATGAATAGGGAAACTCAGTAGGACCAGGGCCATCAAAGTGTCATATCTCCCGAGAATAAGAGGATTCAGTAGGACCATCAGGGAAAGAATGCTAATAATGTAAAACTCACTTTCTGGCTCCAAAGACATCTTCGCGTATTTCTTTAAAAAAAAAAAAAAAAGGTTACATAGAATGGACTGAAGGATCTTGTCTGCCTATGGCACTGCTTAAAAAGTGCCTGACCCTTAGGGGATGTTCAGATTGGATGTTGAGTGTGGACACTCAAAACACTTAAAACAGAGCTATTAAAAAGGTTAGGTTTCACCTCATGCTTGGAACTTGATTTATTAGCACAAGGCCTCAGACTCACCCATGTTACGGATTCATCAGATATTAAGGCTACAAGGAGCCTTACTGACTACAGTTCCCTTATCTTACAGACAAGGTATCTGAGGCCCGAGCTCCCTACAGTGGCTGGAACAAGATCCCTGGCCGGAGAGCCAGAAACAGAGGCCAGGCCTCCTACCACTCTGCTCTTTAGCCAGAAGTTCATCTGTAAACCTCTCCAAGCAAGTGGTGTGGTGTGCTGGGGAGGGCCACAGGCTCTGAGTGAATCTGGGATTCACCCCAGCTAGTTATATGAGCTGACTGTTCCTGAGCCTCAATTCTTCATCAGTAGAGTGGAGATCTTGATAGTACCTACCACGTTACACTGCTGTAAGTTCTAAATAGGGGAAAACATGTCATCCCACTTCCCCTGAGGAACCAAGAGGAGAAAGGCGATTCTTGGGAATTCTCCGGCGGTCCAGCAGTTAGGGCTCTATACTTCTGCTGAAAGGGGCAGAGGTGCTATCCCTGGTCGGGGAACTAGGATCCCACAAGCTGCTGGGTGTAGCCAAAAAAAGAGATGATTCTCTTGTATCTACATGCTATAGCATACATGTGACCCCAGGCAGACCAAGGAATATCCGTGCTCCTTCTACGTGTGAAGAAATCATAACCACCATCAGAAGCCCCATCTGAGGGACATCAGAACCAATCTCTGCTGGTGAACGGTGCCCACTCTTGGGCATCCACCCAGCCACTTGAGGAGAGGAGCTGAGAGGCTGGGATCAGGGGGAGACGGAAGTGTCTAGGTTTCTCCAGGACCCCTGCTGCAGAAGACTGTTTGAAAAGGGGAAAATGATACAAAGAAATGATAAAAAAGCAAACTGGAGTGTAAAGAGCATAACCACAGGATATGCTCAAACTCCAACACTAACACAAAAGGATTAATAATGTAATGTAAACTTGACACAGCATCTAAGAGAAGTGCTCATGGGGCGTCCCAGGAGGAAGGGATTTCCAGGGCATTTGACTGCGGCAAGTTTAAAAATCTTTATTGAATATTTTTCCGCAACCTTCTCACCTGCTGTTTCCCCTTTGGCCACTCCAAGCATTTCTGTGTCTGCTCCTACCCCAGCAATGCCTGGTCCTCTGGCTCTGCTCTGTATTGGATTTTTCCTCTTTTGACCCCCAACTTTGAATTCTTCTTACCTTCACTGGGTAGAGCTTATCAGTATCCACCACCTCATATTCCAAACCTGGCTCATTTCCAAAGATGGCACCAGCAAGATGATGCCAGCTAGATATCATCTAATGACACCCAGCATCAGACAGCAGCTGTGGTTTTAGACAGCAAAAAATGACTGCCTGGGTGGTACTGGTGGTAAAGAACCCGCCTGCCAAAGCAGGAGACCTAAGAGACATGGGTTTGATTCCTGGGTTTCGAAGATGGGAAAATAGAAAGTTGAATTTGTCATAAAAAATATATTCCTAAGTAAATAAACTCCTTGGTATCTGTAGGTAAAAAGATAAAAAGATGAACTCTCTTAGCATGCTCTTTATAAACTTTAAAAAAAAAAAAGCACTTGATAGATCTGGCTATAATTTGCATGTTAAAATGATAATTTGAAGTTTTAAAATTAAAAAATCCTTTCAAAAAAAAAAAAAAAGAAAGATCCCCTGGAGGAGGGCATGGCAACCCACTCCAGTATTCTTGCCTGGAGACCCCCATGGGCAGAGGAGCCTGGTTGGCTACAGTCCCTAGGGTCACAGAGTCGGACAGGACTGAAGCGACATAGCATGAAGCATGCTCATCTTAACAGATTGCTTGTATCCTATAGTGAACATGCTCACTGGTCAACTCAGTATCCACTTGACCCATTTCCTTTATTTTTTAAAATTCTTTTTTGTTGAAGTATAGTTGAATTACAATGCTGTGTTAATTACCACTGTACAGCAAAGCAACTCAGTTTTATATATATATAATATTCCTTTTCATATTCTTTTCCTTTATGATTTATAAGAAGATATTGAATACAGTTCCCTGTGCTATACAGTAAGACCTTGTTGTTTATCCATCCTATATATACTAGTTTGCATCTGTTAATCCCAAACTCCCAATCCAATCCTCTCTTGCCCCACCCCCCGACTTGGTAACCACCAGTCTATTCTCTATGTCCTTGATTCTGTTTATGTTTCATAGATTTGTTCATTTGTGTCATCTCTTAGATTCCACATATAAGTGGTAGCATATGGTATTTGTCTTTCTCTGTGACTTACTTCACTTACTATAATAATCTCTAGTTGCGTGCTTGTTGCTGCAAATGGCATTATTTTGTTCTTTTTATGAGTAATATTCCATTATATATATGAACTACACCTTCTTTATCCATTCATCTGTTGGTGGACATTTAAGCTGTTTCTACTTGACTCCTTTTCAGTTGAATCTATATTCCCCTTCTGGTATCTTCCATGAAGTCCTACTTTTTGATGCAAGCTGACCTTTATCCCAGCTCCAGGGGAGAACCCATTAATCTGAGCCAGTTGGACCACTCCCATCACTGTTCACCTAATGCTTGGTTCAGGGGTGAGTGTGTGACTAGTTAGGGCCAGTGAGCATTGACAGGAGACTTTCTGAGAGTTTCTGGGAAAGGAATTTCCTTGCTCTTCTGAGAGAGCTATGAGAGAGATGGCAGGTCTCCCCTGTTGGACACAAAGAAGCCTGCTACCAGTTGCCATTCTACAGCCCAAGATGAAACAGCTTGGGGATTGGCAAGGGAAAATGACTGAAAAAACCTGGGTCTTCACGTTTTCAAGTCTCTAGATCTCTAGCCTGAAACCAGTCCTACCTCCGATGGCCTATTACATGACCGTCTACTTGGTTAAGCCAGTTCCAGTTGAGGTGTTTATTTCTCACAGTCAAAAAGCCTCCTAAGACAGGCTCCATTGTTTCCTTGGTACTGATCTTGATATCCAAATAGACCAGAATTCTTGAAGCACTGCAGGCATAGATGGCTTTCGTATTCCCCACAGTTCTTGGGACAACACTGAATATAGGACAGAAGTTGGAGTGTTCCACAAGGAGCTGGTTTGTTGTTATAAGATCCCTGAAGCAAGAATCCTTGGTTTTTGTACATTCACCCTGAAGTGTTAGTTGGAACTCAGACACACCTCAATAAACAATGCTTAGTTAATGAAAACAATGGCTTTGGATATTTTGAAATGTCAACCATTTAGAAGTCATGATTATAAATTACAACTCTGAACCTCAGGGAATCTGAACCTTTTTCTCTATCACATCCTCCATACTTCTAAGAATCAACTTCCACCCTGGCAGGATCTGGCCAAAGCCGCAAAGTGGCAGAATCTCAGTGGTTTTGACTAAACGTGTTGGCAAATTTGGAAACATAGCTTTTAATGAACATAATTTAATGAACTTCAAAGAAATAACCCTTTCAAGGTAAATTCAGCTAAGATTTCTCCAAAGTCCAAAAGAGAAATAAAAACTAGCTTAATCCAGCAATCAGCCAGTAAGTGGTCGCTCCTATCCCTCAAAGTGTAGACTGTATTTTTTTTTTTCAGGAAATGTACAGCAAGCAAAATATCCAGAAGGACCCAGAGCCTTTGCCAGACTCACCATTCACAGAAGCACTGTAGAGTCTGTATTTCAAGGATCAGCTCTGATTTGATGGCATACATTTCAGTGAACACATTTTCGCTTGCACAGAAAGTCTGCTCAGAACTCACATACATCCTCTGGAGTAAGACTCTGTGCATGTGTGTGAGCTCAGTCACTTCAGTCATGTCTGACTCTTTGCAACCCTGTGGACTGTAGCTTGCCAGGCTTCTCTGTCCATGGGATTCTCCAGGCAAAAGTACTGGAGTGGGTTGCCATGCCCTCCTCCAGGGGATCTTCCTGACCCAGAGATGGAACCTACGTCTGCTGTATCTCCTGCATTGATGGTGGGTTCTTTACCACTAGCACTACCTGGGAAGCCCAAGTAAGACTCTGCTCACACTTAAAAGACCTGGTATTTGTGATGAGTTTAGGCAAAAAGATCTATTTATCAGGATTTCTGACAACACATTGAAATTCTTCTTTGTTAAACCAGCACAGCGTCTTGGTAGTTTATATAATATTTCCTGCAGGTTTCAGTCATTAATGTGCAAATTTCTATTCCAAGCTGTAAACCCTCTTTTGAACTTCATCCTATGCTTGGGACCCCCTATCACCTCATCTAAATAGACCTTCTTCCATGCTATAAGGGCTCCTAAGGTTATTGATCCTTGCTGATTCCCTGGGAGAAGGCATTTTCAGGCACCCCATCTGAAAATGAACTTCATAAAATTCCCCACCACTCATCACCCTACTGACTGTATTTAGCATGAAGGAAATACTTTATTTAACATAGGTATGTGTTCATGTCAACATTATGTTTGTCTATTTCTCCCTTGTCCCGGTGATCATGAGCGTCCAAACGGCAATGATCTTGTCAGATTCACTTAAACTGAAAAATAGGGGAAAGCAGTGAATTATTGGTGCTGATGGGGTTTTCACTGTTCCTTCTCCCTTGCTCTGTCCTTGCTGCTTCTCAGACTTCTAGTGCCTAGGGCACTACGAATCTCGGGTCATCAGCTTCTCTCCCTACCTCCCCAGTTCAAAATACATCTGTCCTTTGCCCTTAAACTCTGCTTTCAGGACTTCCCTGGTGGTCCAATGGTTAAGAATCTGCCTTGCAGTGCAGGGGATGCTGGATTGATCCCTGGCTAGGGAACTAAGGTCCCACGTGCTATGGGGCAACTAAGCTCGTGTGCCGTAACTACTGAGTCCACTGACCTCAACAAAAGATCCCACCAGATGCAAAAAAAAAAAAAAAAAAAACCTCTGCTCTCTGTTAAATTTTCAAACAAGCTATGTTCTAACAAGCATTGCCCCATGCAGCTGACATATAAACAAGACAGATGATGGGACTTTGAGGTAAGATGACAAGGAGAGACATTTGACCCCAGGAGCCTCCAGAGTTCCATCGGATGGGTATTCACATGGTTTAAGTGCTAAAAGCCACCCTTAGAGAAGGCCGTCATAACACCCACAAGAAGCAGAGCTTATAGGTGGCACTGGTAACAGGACAAGAACAAGAACCACCTCTGTTCAAACTGCTTTTACTGTTTACAGAGCACTTTCACATATGTGGTCTTGTTTTGATAACTATGATACTGACACTCAGATGTGCCTGAAACTGAAATCTTGGTGGCTCTTTAAATATGCCACTCAGCTCATCAGTCATACAAGATAATGAAGCTATTTGTATTTTTAAGTCAGTTGTTACAAACTTAGGGAAACAATTATTTTGGTTTATAAGTTCACTCTTCTATTTCCTCTAGACGGGCAGGAAGGGACTCAAAGCTGTCTTCTTTCCTATTCCACATCCCTGTAGTGTGACCATCTCCATACCTTGGAATGTTCGTGGGAGGGAAGGAGAAAGCCATATCTTCCTGCTAAGAAGCCTAAAGCAAGTCAAGCAAAGTATCAGGAAGCAGGGTTCTTCAGCCAAAAAAATGTTTATGACTCTTTGACCCTTAAATACGTAAAGGGAGACATCCTTTCTTGTCACCTCCCCCTCCACCCCATTACCCCATCCAGGGTGGGATGAGGGAGGTGATTTCAGGGAAAGGTGGAGGCTGGGGGCCCTGGAAAATAAGGCATGGATTTCCCTAGGCATTGCCAGCATGGAAGACCCAACCCAAGACTTGAGTTTTCAGCCAGGACCTCTGCACCTTCACATGAACGTAAACACTGCAGGGGTGTGCCTGCCGAACCTCCAGGTGGTGGTACAATTCCTGCCTTCTCCCCAAACACACACGTTCACAACTCCCCAGATTCCAATTAGGAGTAGGAGGCAGAGAGTGGAAAGGCAGGTCAATCAGATACTTCGAGATGAAACATCCCAGGTGTGAGGCCAGAGGCCAGGTGGCTCTGCATGAAAGGAAGGTGGCAGTTTTGTTTATCTAGAAAAGGCAGGAGGGGAGGCCTGGCATGCTCAGATACCTGCGTCTCTATACTCTTCATCCAAACTAAGACTTCAGTGCCACAGATCACTGGGAGAAGAAGAGATTTCACAACATCTCAGGGACACAACAAATTCTAGCTGCTGCCTTCCAAAACCTTGTTGTTGTCATTGTTCAGTCTCCAAGTTGTGTACGACTCTTTGCACCCTCATATACTGCAGCACACCAAGCCTCCATGTCCCTCACCACCTCCCGGAGTTTGTCCAAGTTCATGTCCATTGAATCAGTGACGCCATCCAACCATCTCATCCTCTGTCACCCTCTTCTCCTTCTCCAAAATCTTACCTTTCATAAAATACCCCAGAAGATACAAAGACTAGTCAGGTTAGGGTTCATAGGAGAGGCAATGAAGGGAATGCAAGAGTATTTCATAGTTTTTAGTGTCTCCAAAACTCTGTTCCACAGAATATCTAGGGTTCCACAATCAGACTAGATGGGGAAATGCTGCACGTGATTCCCTGCTCATGAAAATTCCCAGTGCCTGAGAGCATCTGTAGAGCTTTTTGGGTGGATGGATGGAGAATGGATGGAAAGATAACTAAATAAAAATCTTTATATAAAAAAGAAAAGAGACCAGTGTTGGTAAGGATCTGGAGAAAAGGGAATCTTTTTTTCTTTTTTTGGTAGGAATTAAAATTGGTGCAGCCACTATGGAAAACAGTATGGAGATTCGTCAAGAAATGTGAAATAGAACCATATGACCCAGCAATAATTCCACTTCTGAGTATTTATCCAAAGGAAGTGAAATCACCATCTCAAAAAGGTGTGTGCACTCCTATGTTCATTGCAGCATTATTTACAATAAAGAAAATATAATATATTATATATACATACACACACATGTATGCATGCATGCTAAGTTGCTTCAGTCGTGTCCAACTCCTTGCAACTGTAGCAACTATATGGACTGTAGCCCATCAGGCTCCTCTGTCCAAGAGATTCTCCAGGCAAGAATACTGGAGTGGGTTGCCATGCCCTTCTCCAGAGGAGCTTCCTGACCCAGGGATTAAACCATATCTCTTACGTCTCCTGCGTTGGCAGGTGGGTTCTTTACCACAAGCACCACCTGGGAAGCCTCTCTCTCCCTCTCTCTCTGTCTCTCTGTCTCTGTCTCTGTCTGTCTCTGTCTGTCTCTCTCTCTCTCTCTCTACATATATATATATTATATATATATATATATATGTAGGGTGGAATATTATTCAAGAAAAAGGAAAAATCCTGCCATTTGCAACTACATAGATGAACCCTGAGGACACTGTGCTAAGTGAAACAAGTATGACAGAGAAAGGCAAACACTGTAGTATCTCATTTACATCTGGAATCTAAAAAAACTCTTTAAAAAAGTATACTCCAAGGGAAATAGGGAGAGGTTGATAAAGAGGTTTAAAAAAAATGTATGAGGTCTGAGAATCCAATGTCCTATAAAATCATGCTGATGATGATTTTAGATATCTTACAATGTTATTTGTCAATTCTTCATCAATAAAACTGAAAAAAATAATAAAAATAAATTTAAAAAAAACACATTTATAGAAAAGTTATTGACTGCCAGGGCAGGGGATAAGAGTGAAGGAAATGGGTGAAGCTGGTCAAACGGTATGTACTTCTAGTTATAAGATGAATAAGTGAAACTTCCATGATGACCCAGTGGTTAAGAATCCACCTTCCAGTGCAGGGGATGCTGGTTCAATCGCTGGTCAGAGAACTAAGATCCCACATGCTGCAGAGTAACTAAGCCCGTGCACCACAACAAGGAAGTCCCTACACCACAATGAAAGATCCCGTGTGCCACAACTAAGATCCCACACAGCTAAATAAATAAGTAAATATTTAACAACTACAACAAAAAAGATGAATAGATCCTGGGTATATAGTGTACAGCACCATGACTAGAGTTAACAGTACTGTGTTCTATACTTGAAAGCTGTCAACAGTCAATTTTAAAAGTTCTCAACAAAGCAAAAATATTGTAACTACGTGAGGTGATGGGTGTGTTAACAAACCTTACTGTGGCAATCATCAAGTGGTAGACACACACATAAAATCAGTACGTGGTATACCTTAAACTTGCACGATGTCATATGCCAATGATATCTCAATAAAGCTGGAAAAAAGTGAAAATCTCTAGCCCCAAGGTGGCTGCATCTAGGTGTATGCACCTGGACCCCTGAGTCTGCCAATAGTTGACTCTCTGAGCTTCTAGAAACTGCTGGAGCGTCCATCCCGGAGACAGCTGATGGCCTTCGATGTTTAATAGTCTGCCAACTGGGGATCTCTCACAGGTATTGAAAAGCTTGTGTCTGTCTGACACCTGCACGCTAAACAGGCCCAGAAGAGTTAAATACCTAATTGAACAGTATGGATAAAAGGTATGTGCCCCCCAAAGCTACATTTTAGAAACTTCTTGCAGTAAACTCTCTCTGAGGGAGATGAGATCCTTTCAAGCAGAATTCCAGGGACCACCACAATTTCTAGCACATGCTCAGTACACATTAGTTGAAGGAATACGTGGAAGAGTAAATGAATTTCAAACCATCTCTCTGAGGCTGGATTTGTAGACACATGCGCCAAGCTTTAGATCAGTCCCTTTTCCAGCTGTTCTCATGCTCACCAGCTATGAGGTGATGGTGCCACTAGCAACTTGGAGAAAAAAAATCTGAAAGCTAGGGGATATAGACTTCCCATTTTTACTAACGTCCATTTGCCCTCACAACCTTATGATTTGCAGAAATTGACCTCCTTATTATTTTTATTTTTTTGCTATGATGGGTCTTTGTTCCCATACGAGGGCTTTCTCTAGTTGCAACTTAGTGGCCTCGAGGTATGTGGATCTTCGTTCCCTGACCAGGCATCAGCCCTGCATCCCCTGAATTGGAAGGCAGATTCTTTACTGCCTGAGACACCAAGAAAGCCACCCTCTAAACTTCTTGCCTTGTCTATCTAAAGGATCCAATAAAATCATTGAGTCCTGCGCCAGTCTTTGTCCACACTCCCTGGAAGACCAGAGTCATGAACCTCTGATGGAGGAGCATAGGTCTTTCAAACAGTTCTCTCTGCTACTGAGTTGCTAACATTCAAGCAAATAATATCTGCAAAATGAATCTGAACCCAGGCCTTCACTTCTCGTGTTCATAAAGTTCAAAAAGATTGAGCAAAAGAAGCCAGTGAAATGAAGAAAGACAGTTGCTCAGAGAACCACCAGACAATGGTCACCTGAATCTCTGTGCAAGACCCTGCTGACATCTACGATATGCTGTGCCCACAAACGCAGGCAGCAGAGAGGCCAAGACCCTCACTCACAGCACCTACACCCACCCTGTCCCTGGTCCACTCCCCACTTAAAACAATGCATTCTGTGCAACAGTGTGAATGTATCAACACTTAATGTCATGGATCTGTACACTCAAAACTGGTTAAAATGGTAAGTTTTAATGTTACGTATATTTTACCACAATTTTTTAAATGAAAAAAAATTGTATTCATTACCAGTGGAAAAGCAAACTTGGCATTGATAGTACGTATAAAGGCAAATTAGCCTTCATAATAGTAGTAATAGTGAACATTTACTGAGCCCTAACTAGGGGATTCCCAGGTGGTGAATGGTAGAGAACCCACCTGTTAATGAAGGAGATGCAAGAGACGCAGGTTCAGTTCCTGGGTGGAGAAGATCCCCTCAAGGAGGAAACGGCAACCCACTCCAGTATGCTTGCCTGGAAAATCCCATGGACAGAGGAGCCTGGTGGGCTGAAGTCCATGGAGTTAGAAGAGTCGGACGCAACTGAGCACGCAGGAACGCAATTAGGGGATTCATTTAAACACAATTGATCCACCTAATAACCATACGTGGTACACACTAATATTATTGCCACTTCATAAATGAGGAAACAGATGTACAGAGAGGTGAAGTCACTTGCCCAAAGTCACACAGTAGTGATGCTAAATGTAGTAAGATACCCTAAAGACAAGAAAGGAATTTGTGTAATTCAATTAAAATGCAATTTAAAAGCTTACATTTCTCCATTAGCAGAGAGCAAACATGTTTACTCCAAGAAGGGTCTAAATCTACCAGAGATGAATTCAGCATTATCATGGCAGATCTGCAGCATTTCTGGAGCAGTTACAGACTTGCAGAAATGCCTCAAAAGAGCCAACTCTCCTTCAACCCACATGTCAGGACATTTCTGTTTAAACGCTTCCTGTGGGCTTCATAGGATGTCTAACGGTCTTTTAGCTGACCAGGCTTTCCCTTCCTCCCCTCTTCAAGTTCTGTCTCCTGAAAATACCTGAGGCTGCCATTTCTGGGCCTTCTGTATTGATTATTTCACCAATACAAAGTCCACTGGGGTGTCAGGTATTTTAACAACCCAAGAAATGATACCCAAGAGGCAGAAAAACTGTAAGAATGGGACTTCCCTGGCTGTCCTGTGGTTAAGACTCTGCACCTCCAATGCACAGGGCAGAGGTCTGATCCCTGGTCAGGGGGCTAAGATCCCATATGCCACATGGTAGAGCCAAAAAGTAAAGGAGAGAGAGAACATCAGAAAGACTGTAAGAAAAGACAATGGGGACTTCCCTGGGGGCACAGAGGATGAGAACCCACCTGCCAATGCAGGGGACACATGTTCAATCCCTGGTCTGGGAAGATACCACATACTGTGGAGCAACTAAGGGCGAGCACCACAACTACTGAGCTCATGCATTGCACCTACTGAAGTCTGCGTGCCTAGAGTCTGTGCGCTGCAGCAAGAGAAGCCACTGCAGTGAGACGCCCAAGCACCGTAACTTGAGAGGCACCCCTACTGTCTGCAATTAGAGAAAGGCTTCACGCAGCAATGAAGACCCAGCACAACCAAAACGTTTAAAAACAGAAAGAAAGAAAATACAGTGGGAATAAATCATAGAATACTCACAAAAAAAGAGATTACACCAGAAGTTACCATCATTTCCCTTTCAGAGAGACAACCCCCTGGACAAATACATGACAATGAGTTCAAACTCTGTCCGCCTGAATCCCTAACTCTCTTCTGCCTCACTGTCCACTTCTGCAAATGGAAGCAGACTTATTTCTACTTCACAAGTTGTTCTAAGAATAAAGAGAAAATATATATTAAAACACTTGTTGACTATAGAACAATATGTAAATAGAATTATAGGTGTCCTGCCCACACAACTTGTATAAAAAATAACAGCAAATTCATAACAGTCAGCACATTTCAAGTACAATAACAGATTTTGCATTAGAAAGAACCAATTTGTAGAGCCATCCTACTCCTCTAAGCTGTTTTGAATCCTGAAGTGAAAGGCCCTGACTAGATCGGATTTTGATTTCTCTCCAACTTGTAATTTCTGTTTAACTCATGAAGGGCCTTGGCTAAAATTATCTAGGAAGGTTAAGTATATATCACTAGTATTTTAGGATAATGTCAAAAGGGCTAATGGAGAATGGATGTCAGCAGAGAATGGATGGTCCCACTGGCTTGACTCAATAAGGCATTTTTACCCTTGACAAATCCTCTCTCAAGTTCAACTTCCCTTTGGAAACTTAAAGTATTAAAATATAGAACCTGTCAAAGGAGCTCCAGTCCCCCTGCTCTGTGTCACTGAATGATTATCCCAAAGGTTTGTGTGTCATTCCCTTGTCTATAGCCCCGAACTCAACTTGACAGGACTCAAGGGCTCCTTGGAGCATATTCCAGTGGCCAGTACCTCAACCTAGCACCTTCTCCAATGCCAGTATCCCCCAGTAGCAGAAGCCCCAGACATTTTTCTGAAAATACTCAAGACACCCTCTTTTTGTGAAGACTGTTCCCTTCATGGTCCTCCCAGGAAGCCCCACTCACTAATTTCTAGCACAGCTTTTACCTCCCTGAACATCTATTCACATCTTCCCATCAACATCTTACAATGACAACATTCCACATTCACCCAGTGCCAGCGGGGCTCTCTGTTCTCCATGGCACATGTAGGGGCAGGGCCCTTGCCTTGAGGGCTTCTGATGTAAGTGGGACAAGAAATAATACTGAGATAAGACATCAGATGCAGAGACTGATATGATTCATATGTGTGTTGTTCCCCTGCCTTCTCCATCCCTCTGAGAGCAGATCTTCAGCAAAGAGCCAAGAGTGAAAAGATGGGGTCAGACAAGACCCTTCCAGGGATGGGGAGATGGATATTTATGAGGGGTCCCAGGGGCAGATCTGGGCTGAGGACTGACAGTGAGAGAGGTAGGTGGGGGGTGGAGGTGAGGAGGAGATGGGAATGAAGGCAGGAGCATAAGTAGGAACTGACGAAGGTATTTTATTGGTTTTTTTTTTTTCCTTTTTTTTCTTAAAGATTTTTTTGACTCTGACAGCTTTTAAAGTCTTGATTGAATTTGTTATAATATTGCTTCTGTCTTACATTTTGGGTTTTTTTGGGGGGAAGGGCTGAGGAATGTGGGATCCCAGCTCTCCAACCAGGGGTCGAACCCACACCCCCTGCATTGGAAGGTGAAAGCTTAACCGCTGGACCACCAAGGAAGGCCCAAGGAAAGATTATTTCAAGGCAATCAAAAAAGTACTTCAACGAGTAGCCTTGTGAGATGGTTTGAAATCCCTCAGCATCTCCCTACAGTGGGGACAGAAGCAGAAGAGTGAGATCATCTCCCCAGCTGCCTTGTTTTCAGGTGTGCCGATTAGAATTTCCTTAAGAAAACCATTTCAAAGAAGACAAAGTATCTACACACCAAAACGTAGCTGGCCACCTCAATAACAAAAACATTTAGAAACAATCAAAATGTTCATCAAGGAAATTGGTCAGTAGATTGAAAGTGTTCACCTGATGAAGATGGTACAGACACTGAAAATTATCATGGTGAAGACAGTATATATGTATGATATGATATTAGCAGAAAAAGAACTCAATACTATATGGTTATGTTCTAATGAACTTGCCACATTGCCAAATAACGTGTGTGACTCAGTTCAGTTCAGTCGCTCAGTCGTGTCTGACACTTTGCAATGCCTTGGACTGCAGCATGCCAGGCAAACCTGCAATGTTAGGTCCATGAATCAAGATAAATTGGAAGTGGTCAAACAGGAGATGGCAAGAGTGCACATCAACACTTTAGGAATCAGCGAACTAAAATGGACTGAAATGGGCGAATTTAATTCAGATGACCATTATATTTACTTCTGTGGGCAAGAATCCCTTAGAAAAAATGGAGTAGCCCTCATAGTCAATGAAAGAGTCTGAAATGTAATGCTTGGGTGAAATCTCAAAAACAACAGAATGATCTCTGTTCGTTTCCAAGACAAACCATTCAGTATTAAAGTAATCCAAGTCTATGCCCCAACCACTAATGCCAATGAAGCTGAAGTCGAACAGTTCTATGAAGACCTTCAAGACCTTCTAGAACTAACAGCAAAAACAGATGTCCTTTTCATTACAGGGGACTGGAATGCTAAAGTAGGAAGTCAAGAGATACCTGGAGTAACAGGCAAATCTGGTCTTGAAGTACAAAATGAAGCAGGGCAAAGGCTAACAGAATTTTGCCGAGAACGCACTGGTCATAGCAAACACCCTTTTCCAACATGTGTGGACAAAGATAAATACTACAGCCATATTAGAATGGTAGTGTTGTGAGTTTTTCATTTTTTTTTTTCAAATGTTTTTAGCCTTCTTTTTACATCCATCTTTCAGTTTCAGAAGTCTTGAATGCTGTGGTTTCATGAATGAAGACTTCCTTTCTGTGTTAATCCAAGTTGCTCAGAAGGGAAGAGAATGGGAGGAGGAGCTGGTCTCCTTTTTAAACACCCACCTACACCCTCCACTGCTTTAATTCGGTAGAGGGGTGCTAATTAGTAATTTCTCACATTTGCTAATGAACAAGCCACCCCCAGGGAAACTGCTCCAGGTGTGGAACACAGGTCACTGGGGGGCCCAATTGAGTTACTGGCTTGGAGTGGAAGCTGTAAACTCCAAGATGCTAAACAGCCACCTGGACCATTTGCCTCAAATCCTGATAACCCGGCCTCCCTGAGGGCCTTGTGGTTCCACCCAGTGTCTTCCTGGTTGAGAGGAGACCTGAGCCCTGCCTAAACATTTCACTCAGCCTTGTTTTCCCTGGTAGTCTGTTTCTTAAAACTTAGCTCCATGGATTAAAAATAAGAAGGGCTTATTCAAGGACTCAACAACAATAGCACAGCCAAACTGAAAAAAAAAATTTTTTTTTTTAAGAAATTTTCATTGTTATATTGTTTTTCACCCTGATCCTAAATCTCTTGTGAAAGTCTATCTTTGGAAAATTCCTGCAAATGCAAACACATACAGAGTAAATTGTCTCCTTTAGTGGTTAATAAGTAAAGCATTACCTATTTTGCTGACCTAGTTAGTATTTGGGCTTCCCTGGTGGCTCAGTTGGTAAAGAATCCGTAATACAAGAGACCTGTATTTGATCCCTGGGTTTGAACCCTGGGTTAGGAAGATTCCCTGGAGAAGTGAATGGCTGCCCACTCCAGTATTCCTGCCTGGAGAATCCCATTGACAGAGGAGCCTAGCAGTCTACAGTCCATGAGGCTGCAGAGTCAGACATGACTGAGCACCTAATACACAGTATTTCAGCAGCATCAGTGGGACCCCAGGGCTTAGAAGACCAGAAACCTTGGGATGCCCAAGGAAGAGTCCTGGGAACTGTGGTCCACACTGCCCACATCACCCATGTTGCCCACTGGCATGCAGCTGAGGCAAGTCATTTCTCTGACTGAATGTCTATTTCTTCATCATCTGCAAGACAAGGACAGGCCACTCTGCTAACCATTCACTCTCCGTGTTCATCAGACACTGTTGTGAGAATCAAATGAGATACGGGAATAAAACGTTTTTAAAACTTTTTTACATATGTTAGTAATATTATTAAATAAACCAAAAAGATGAGCAAAACTCATCAAAGGGCATGTTTCAGGTTTGTTAACCACTTCCAGGAATTGACAGTGAAGGCCCAGCATGGGAACCAACCTGGAATGTCAGTAAGCTAAGGTCTGGGCTATTCCATGTTAGCCGAGTGCCTGAAAGAGCCACCACAGGTTACAACCATCCACTGAAGAACACAGAGGAAATGCAGAGGAGAGAAGCCAAAGCCAGCGGCCGGCACTCATGGCGGGGCAGGAGCCCCTGGCTGGAGCCTCCAGGCCTCATTACCCTCTGCACGGCCCCCTCCCACGGACTCGCAGCCCCGGCTGCTCACCATCAGCGGAGCGGGCCCTGAGTCACCCACATGTCGACGCCCCGGGTTTCCCTTGGATGCTCTCCCGTGGGTGCTGCCAGATGATGAGATCATGGCACTTGACAAAACCCTCTCTTTCAAAAGCACCTTTTATCCAAATGGATAAAAAAAGAATTTAACAGGCTTTATCTTCCTGGCAGCCCCATCTTTGGCAAAGCCCACAGCTCACACATTCAATTGCTGCTGTTGTTAATACACATCTTCAGAGCAGTTCTGGGCTCACTGCAAAATTGAGTGGAAAGTCCAGAGGGGCCCACACATGCACAGTCCCCGAGGACGGACGTCCACACCCGGGTGGCACTTCAGTAACAACCCCCAAAGCTCCTCATCACCACCACCCAAAGCTGACGCAAGAGATTCGCTTTTCAAGGAAGGAAACCAGTAAGAGTGGACAGAAAACTCACAAACCAGTCAGCAAGCAAGGACACCACTCTCCACAACCAGAAATTCCCTCTCCTTTCTGTGATACTTTCCATCTTCAACCATCGAGTCAAGGAACGCTTGATGTTTATTAACTTATGAGTGAGTGAGTGACTCACTTAAGACTTAATACTCTCATCATCACTAAAGGCTCTGGGGTTCTCTGTAAGCTGTAGTAGACTCAAGACGAGACCCCACACTCAGACCCTGAGACCCTCAGGACGAGCCTTCTGCATGGCAGCGTGCATTTTTATGAGAGGAATAACATGCCTAGACCCTGTCCATCCATGATATGCCATATCCAAAACAATCCCCACCCTCGTCCCCTTGCAGAAAAGCCCCAAGGCTAGAAGTTCATCAGAGTCCAGGACCAGAAAGCTCCATCTGGTGGTGTAAGGTCTTCGGGATCTAGGAAGTAGACCAGGGAGAAGGAGAGGTCTCTCTGAAATGAGATCAAGGAACACAGATTTATGTCCATCTGGGTCTCAGATCCAGCTCATTTGCAAAGCCCTGTGGAGAAAGCAGCAAAAGGTAGGAGAGCTAGAAGTCAGTTCAGAGTCAGCCCAGCAGCCGAGGGTATGGGGTGGGAAGCACCTAAATATTTTAGAAACCATGTCTGGTGACACCCAGGAAATGAGAGATTGGCAGGAACACTCATACAATGATGTGTATGGGTGGAAACATCATCACTGCTTTTGAGTGATGAGCAATGGAAGATGCTTCTTAACCTTGTGCAGCAGGGAGACATCAGGGCTGCTCAGAATGACCTCTCCGGGGGCTCAGTGGTAAAGAATTTGCCTGCCAATGCAGAAGACATGGGTTTGATCCCTGGTAGGGAAGATTCCACATGACATCGAGCAACTACACCCAAGCCCCACAACCACTAAGCCCATGCACCACCACTGGAGAGTGGCCCCCACTTGCTACATAGGAAACCCCATGCAGCAACGAAGACTCAGCACAGGGAAAAAATAAATAAATAAATAAATAAAAAATAATGCCCTCTCTGCCACCTGTCTGAAGATGACCGAGCCTACCTGCTCCATCCAAGCACCCAACTTGTATTAATAGTTCCCCAGGTCACCCCATGGGGCTTTCCAGGTGGCTCTAGTGGTAAAGAACCCACCTATCAATGCAAGGGACATTAGAGACACAGGCTCCATCCTTAGCTCAGGAAGATCCCCTGGAGGAAGACATGGCAACCCACTCCAGTATTCTTGCCTGGAGAATCCCATGGACAGAGGAGCCTGGTGGGCTACAGTTCATAGAGTTGCAAAGAGTCAGACACGACTGAAGTGACTTAGCATACATGCACACAAGGTCACTCATACAGAACATTTGAAACCATTTATGATGTCCCGCTGAAAAAGGCCAGACAAGGAAGAAGAGAATTCTTGGAGGCAAGACCCAATGTCTGTGTATTAAGGAGAGGAAATCATATTTTCAGCCTACCCTTCCATCTCCCTTCCTTGAAAGACCCCAAAGTATCAAGTCCCTTGTGTGTGCTGCCAAGAGAGACACTGCTGCTTCCTCAAGTCTATAAGGATTCTTGGCTCCAACATCGCAGAATTTAGGAAGAATCAGGTAGTTAAGTGGATGTTATTCCTAGAAATAGGGCTCTTGATATGGATTATCAACCCATAGTTTTGCAGACAAAAGTTGAGGGGGAAACTTTAATAGTGGCAGGGGTCAGATGATAAATAGATTTGGGGGAGTAGAGATTTCAAGATTTCAATCCACTAAAACCAACTCTTATCTGGACAATGTTAAAAGAGGTGATAATTTGACATATTTAAATGTAAATGTCTGATGGATCCCAACATCTGGCTGGGGATTAAATAACCACAGGTAACTGAAAACTGCCCCTAGGCCCCATAAAATACTGATAGTGCTCTATTTTTTAAGCTGGGTGGTGGGTACATGGGAATCTTTATTATTATTACTATTATTATTATTATTAAAACTGGTTTTACACAAACACATGCTCCTTTGATTGTATATTTCATGAAAATAAAACATTCCATCTAAAATTCTTGTCGTGGAATGCAGTGGGAGGTGGGAGGGAGGTTCAAGAGAGAGGGGACATATATATGCCTATGGCTGATTCATGTGGATGGCTGGCAGAAACTAACACAATATTGTAAAGCAATTATCCTTCAATTAAAAAAAAAAACATAAAACGTGTCTGCTCTATTTCCATTGCCCACTCCATGTGAAGCTAACAGAACGCCAATTTCTAGACCAGATGTGAAAGCCTATCTTTTCTGTGTCTTTAGCGCTCTCCCTCTGTACTTCTTTTCTTTGTTTGGCTTCCTGTTTCCTGATCCTGCTGGAATGTGAGCAGCAAACCTCCAAGAATTTGAGAACAGGACTCAGGCCAGTCCCAGCCTTTGTGTGCTCAGGGACTGAGGCTGGACCACCGGAACCCCTGCCCTCTACCCCCAAAGGGAGAGACAGAGCAGATGAGCAGAACAGAGGACTCCCTCTGGGGGCCCGCCTTACCTCGGTCTCGGCCCCAGGTGAGAGACAGAAGCTATAGGACAGATGACAAACTACAGCCTTCCTGTAGCCCAGCCATGGGGCGTGGGCTTTACAAAAACACCCAACCAAGGCCTGTTTGGCCCTCTTTTTCTCTCTTTTCTCACTCTCTTCCTCTTATCATATAAAGGTCAGCCACCTCACTGCAGGGAAAGATTCAGAGTCTAGTGAAGGAGGAAGGCAAGATCTCCCTTGAAAAAGAAGAGCAAGACCCCTGAAAACTTGGACCTTGGTTACAATCACCCTTGTAGGAAACACCTTCACATTCAAGCAGACTTGAGACTAGTGGCTGGTTAGTCACCAACCCAAAGAAACTGTAGAGCTAAGGGCACAAGTGACACCAAACAGCTACTGCAGCTATCTGGGACTGACCGTTACAATCATATGACTTTTGGGTTTTGTTTGTTTGTTTGTTTGTTTGTTTGTTTTGGCCTCATGGCCTGCAGGATTTTACTTCCCCGACCAGGATTTGAACCGGAAGCTCAGAGTCTTAACCGCTGGACTGCCAGGGAAATCCCCATTGCAATCACATTTAGAATGTAGTGAGATGACCTTGCAGCCATAATTAAAGGAAAGAATAACTGAGAACCTATCTTCTTTGAAGAGCAGAACAGTTGAAAGAAACTGGTTAACGGTAACTGACAGTAATTTGCGGCTCAAATGAAACCAGTTGGAGAGAGGAACACAAATGATGCTGTTAAGAGTGGTCAGGATTGTGCTCAGCCTGCCTGAGGGTAGGGCAAGCTGGCTCAGTGCCCTAGCACCATAACATTTCCAGGCAAGTCAAAGCTTCTCTCCAGTCTCCACGAGTTTTTAGTAAGTCACTTAGTTAGTTAGAACATTAGTTACCATTATTTCTTTCACTGATTGTAGTCTAAGTCTTTTGATAAAAGTTATATTTTAAGTAATCTTTTTACTTCCGAGGCCTTGGGGAGAGAGTAACAGGAATTAAAAGCCAGGATGAACTAACTCAAAGATGTCGACTCCGACCCTGGGATGGCCATCTCCACTCTGATGCCTCCCCAAATTGCTCCCAACTGAAGGTTCTATTTTTAATTACTCACATTGATAAGGTACTTGAGAAAGAAAACAATGTTTCTTGTAATGATTCATCACTTCTTCCTAGAATGGAAGAACGGCCAATTCCTAGAAGACAGACTATCTGTTATAAAAGTAAAGCAACACAGCTTAACTTCACATTTGACAAGCTCAGAAGGTGACCACATCCTGATGCGGGTGTTTTTTTTTAAAGGTAGACTCTGGCATGTCAGAAAGTGAGCATCTGGCCTCAGACCTCCTAGTGGCACTTCAGGGTCCTAGAACGTCAGAAAACACCCAAAGGAGGAGAAAGGAACTCATTATTTCACGTTTACTCTGTGTCAAGCTTTATGCTTGGCAGTTCACATAAGCCATTTTATTTAATTTCATGACAACCCTGTCATGACATCTCATTACTCTCATTTTACAGATGAGTACACTGAGGCTCAGAGGTTAAATACTGTGACCAAGTTCACACAGCTGGAAGGTGGGAAAGCCTAGGTTTAAGTCCAGATCAGTCTTATTCCAAAAATTGCTTGTTTCCAACATATTTTACAGATTGCTAAACTCCAAGAAAATGAAGGCAGAGTATGTGTATACCTATCATTACCCTGGAGCTTCTGCTATGAACAGAAGCTCTTTTAAATGAGACATACTTTTAAAAATAGTTTTTAATCCAAAAAATGCCTATGATACTTACTGAATGTATGACATCATCACATTACAATGATAAAAAGCCTTCAGTGTTCTGATCAATAAACACATATGATGTCAATTCTTAATGCTATTTGAAAATCTGGAGCCATTTTCAAAAAAAAAATCACAACCTATAAGTTCCTAACAAGTCTCTACGAATCTTGCACCAAAAGAGAAGTAGAGAAATTCGTTGCTGAAAAGTGAGGAAGGAATTTACAGCATCGAGTCTATATGTCATTCTTTGTAGGCAAGTGGAGGCCCCCAGGAGCCCAGTGACTTGCCCAGGGTCACACAGACAGACCACTCAAGCCGAGCCCAGAAGTGAGCGGATGGGCACAGGGCACGACTGCCCTTCTGGACAGCAGCCCCTTCCACAAAACGCCCCCTCGGTAGGAATCCTGAGAGAGTCCCCAGGGAAATACCCAGCACAGAAACCTGATCCTGCCTGAGTTCTAAAGATCCTAAGGGCCCCTCCAAGCTGTGTCACCACAATGCCCACTTCAATTAACCCCATCAACGTCAGACTGAAGCCCAGTTGCCAAGATTCAGTGGCCACACCTGTGGAATATGATGGTAAACCTTACGTATCCAACTGGCTAGGCTCTGGCACCCAGTTGTTTGGTCAAATATCTGTTGACCAAATATCTGCTGGTCAAATATTTGGACTGAATAAAGCAGATTACCCACTATAATGCAGCTGGGTCTCATCCAATCAGTGAAAGTCCTTAAGAGAAAAGACTGAGGTTTACAAGGGAAAAAAATCCCCCCAAGAATGCAACATAGATGCAGAAGACCGAAACAGACATTTCTCCAAAGACATACAGATGGCCAACAGGCACATGAAGGGATGCTCATCACTGCTACTTATTAGAAAAATGCAAATCAAAACTGCAATGAGGGACTGCCTCACACCAGTCAGAATGGCCATGATCAAAATGTCCATAAATAACAAATGATGGCGGGGGTGTGGAGAAAAGGGAACCCTCATACACTGTTGGTGGGAATGTAAATTGGTGCGGCCACTATGGAGAACAGTATGGGAATTTCTTAAAAAACTAAACACAGAGTTATCCTTATGATATAGCAACCCTACTCCTAGGTATATACCTGGGAAAGACAAAAGCTCTAACTCAAAAAGATATATGCACCCTCATGTTCACAGCAGCACTAATTCAATAGCCAAGACATGGAAGCCACCGAAGTGTCCATCAACAGAGGGATGGATAAAGAAGATATGGTACACATATGCAAAGAAATATTACTCAGCCATAAAAATGAATGAGATAATGCCATTTGTAGCAACATCAATGGGCCTAGAGATTATCATAGAAGTAAGTGATGTAAGTCAAAACAAGTATCACATGATATCACTGATATAAAGAATCTAAAAAAAAAAAGATACAAATGAACTTATTTACAAAACAGGAACAGACTCAGAAACATAGAGAACAAATATTTAGTTACCAAAGGAGAAAGGAGGAGGACAGGATAAGGAGTTTGGGATTAACAGATACACACTACTGTATATAAAATAGATAAACAACAGGAACTTCTGTATAGCACAGGGAACTGTATTCAATTTCTTGAAATAACCTGTAATGGAAAAGAATCTAAAAAGAATATATATATACAAAATAATTGAATCACCTTGCTGTACACCTGAAAATAACGCAGCATTGTAAATCAACTATACTTCAATAGGAGAAAAAAAAAGAATGTAACATAGAAATCTTGCCTAAGTTTTTATCATTGCTGCCCTGCAGAATTCAGACTCAAGACTGAAACATCAACTCATCACCTGAGTAACCAGCTTGCTGGCCTGCCATGTGGATTTCAGACTCGCCAGCCCCCACAGTAATCCAGTGAGGTAATTCCTTAAAATAAATATCTATAGGTAAGTAGATGGATAGGTGGATATCCACACACAGAAACGTTTATGTGTGTATGTATACACATACATACAGTTTTGTTTCTCTGGAGAATCCTGACTAAAAGATGGAGAATGAATGAATGATGCTGTTCTTAGCTGCACACAGAAATTAGAGAGCAACTAAATTAGTAACTACCTCATGAAGGCACCGTGCTAGCTAGCCCCATGGTCAGAGCTGCAAACTCTGCTCCTCCCTTCACAAAGCTGAAATTAAGTGAGGCGTCAAGGCCATCAGGTGGTAATATTGCTTTTTCCTTTTCTTTCTTTCTTTCTTTTTTTTTTTTTTTGTGGAGCCATGGCATGCAGGATCTTAGTTTCCCCAGCAGGGATTGAACCTGTGTCCCCTGTAGTGGAAGTGCAGAGTCCTAACCACTGGACCACAAGGGAAATCTGCTCTTCTCCTTGAAGAAAGGACACTGCAGCCTGAGAGGTTAAGTAACCTGGTCAAGCCACAGAGCTGGTGTGTGGCATTAGGGTCTTAAGCCATGTTTGCATGTGACTCAAAAGTCCACAGTCTTTCCACTTCATTGCACCCCTGATTCGTCTATAACATCATGAAAGTCAAAAGGAGAAGCTTCAGGAAAAATGGAGTGGGTCGTAGTGTCAAATGCTTCAAAGAGGTCAAGGGAGGCGGCCTGAACCGGAAACAGCTCCCTCCACTGCCCTGATCCTATATACAACCACCAACCAACAGCTTCTCACCGTCAGTTCCAAAATAAAAGATTCTCTCAACCATTTGTGAAGAAGAGGAGACACCTTTGGGAATTTCTCCTAGAAGGACCCAACTGGAAATGCCACCACTGAAGCTAGTAGAATTAAAAAGTCAGAAATGTCTATTGTAGACTCGAGTCAAAATGTAAGTGGAAGAATAGAATTTTTTTTAATGTCCTATAAAAGTACAAAGAATAATAAGAATGTAAGAGAGAGAAAAATAGGATAAGAGTTATAGAAATGTTAAATATTGTGTAATCATGCAGTGTGTTCCACAGGGACCAATGAGTGATAGGAAATACACAGCAGGTGTTCTCAGTATGATTTTCCATGAATAAGATGCCTTGTTTTTTCAAAATACAGGGTGTTATGAACTAAACAGGGCTTCCCTGGTTAGCTCAGTGGTGAAGAACCCTCCTGCCAATGCAGGAGACCTTGGGTCAGGAAGATCCCCTGGAGGAAGAAATGGAAGCCCACTCCAGTATTCTGGCCTGGAAAATCCTGTGCACAGAGGACCCTGGTGGGCTACAGTCCATGAGGTCACAAAAGAGGTGGACACAACTGAGTGACTAAACAGCAACAACAATGAACTAAGCAGAGTGAGTTTACAAAGTTCACTCAACAAGAGTCATCACTCTCCCCCAGCCAGCCCAGTCACTGGTCATTGCCCAGCTGATTGGAGCCAGAGACCTCCGCTCTTCCAGATTCAACAAGAGGAGAGCATGAAGAATGCAGTCTCTTACTTACAAGCTGTGAGGCCTGCAAAAACTCTGCAGCATCTCTCTCTCCATTTGGTGATAAGTGACCTCCAGGGGCTCAGAGAGGGAAACTGTTTGGATTTGCAAGTGGAGGTGTTTGCCCCCAATTTCCTGCTCTCACGATGCTCTCATTGATTCCAGCAAATGCAGCCTGACGATTCACTGGAGACCGACTGTCATTTGGAGGTAACTCAGAG
Source organism: Antilocapra americana (assembly GCA_007570785.1). NCBI lineage: Eukaryota > Metazoa > Chordata > Mammalia > Artiodactyla > Antilocapridae > Antilocapra > Antilocapra americana. Next base: position 31,618,340 of record ML662445.1, read on the forward strand.
CTGGTGTTTGGGGTGTATGCAGATTGGCCCAAGTCTCAATAGCTTGTTAATTCCTAAACTGATGAATGAAGCAATGCTCAGAGTAGGAAGAGGTTGCCAGACTCTGCCAAAGGCCAAGCTTTTGCTCACAGTGTTTGGTTCTCAAGTTTCATTCCACGATCTCTCAGCCTAGCCCAGAGCCAACGCTGTTGCACAAGGAATCTGGAAATCCAGGTTCCATATCAACTTGCAGGATTTAAACTCTTGAGACTCAGTTTCCTCAGCAGGACCTCACCAAAGTCTCTTCCATCTCTAAAGTTAAATGGACCCACGATTTAAATGAATGACTGCACTTATGTATTTCCTTGATCAGACAACACCAAGAACAGCGGTCTTCCATCAACACCCAATACACCAGCCATGCAAGTAAAAACTGTATCTTCTCTCAGAAAATGCAAGAGAAGCAAATGAAAATTCAGGATGAATTTCAGAATTCAGAACAATTCTGGGAAACAAACTTAATATACTTTTAGCATACCTAACAACCAATGAGAAGAGTTGTACTAACATCAAAAAGTGTGAAACATCTAGAAATAAACTTCCTTTGAAACACACACAAAATCTACATGAAGAAAAGTTTAAAATGAAAAAACAGAAAAATACTTGAACAAATGAAAACACACGCTTCATCTTGGACCAGAAGACTTAACAAAATAAGATATTGATCCTTTCAAAATTAATTTCAAATTTTAATATTATCCCAATAAAACACCAATGGGATTTTTAACTGAACAAGATGTTCTAAAGTTTCTATGAAAAATAAATAAGCAAAAATAGTGATCAAATTCTTATTAAGAGATTAATAAGAATGGGCTAGCCCTCTAAATATATTGAAAGGTCTAATAGTCAAAGCATTTGATACCGAAGCATGAATAGATACAGAATAGAAAAATCCAGAAATAAACCCAAATATATATAAAAATTTATATGTTAAATATATATCCACATAAGAATTTATATACATATACATATGCAAGAATACACATACATATGAAAATCTACATTTTTTTTTCAATTCCCATTTTGAATCAGTGGGAGGTACATAGGATTATTCAGGAAATGATGCCGGGACAATTAAGTTCCATTTGGAAAAACATAGGTTAAATATATGTATGCTCTACATGGCACAAACAACCAAAAACAAAAATTCCAAATTAAAACCCCAAAAGCAAAGCCACAAAAGTCCTAGAAGAAAACATGAATATTGGAAATAAAAAAAATAAACAAATGGGACCTAATTAAAATTAAAAGCTTCTGCACAACAAAGGAAACTAAAAGCAAGGTGAAAAGGCAGCCTTCAGAATGGGAGAAAATAATAGCAAACAAAGCAATGGACAAACAATTAATCTCAAAAATATACAAGCAACTCCTACAGCTCAATTCCAGAAAAATAAACGACCCAATCAAAAACTGGGCCAAAGAACTAAACAGACATTTCTCCAAAGAAGATATACAGATGGCTAACAAACACATGAAAAGATGCTCAACATCACTCATTATCAGAGAAATGCAAATCAAAACCACAATGAGGTACCACTTTACACCAGTCAGAATGGCTGCCATCCAAAAGTCTACAAGCAATAAATGTTGGAGAGGGTGTGGAGAAAAGGGAACCCTCTTACACTGTTGGTAGGATTGCAAACTAGTACAGCCACAATGGAGAACAGTGTGGAGATTCCTTAAAAAACTGGAAATAGAACTGCCATATGACCCCACAATCCCACTGCTGGGCATACACACCGAGGAAACCAGAATTGAAAGAGACTCGTGTACCCCCAATGTTCATCGCTGCATTGTTTACAATAGCCAGGACATGGAAGCAACCTAGATGTCCATCAGCAGATGAATGGATAAGAAAGCTGTGGTACATATACACAATGGAATATTACTCAGCCATTAAAAAGAATACATTTGAATCAGTTCTACTGAGGTGGACAAAACTGGAGCCTATTATACAGAGTGAAGTAAGCCAGAAGAAAAAACAATAATACAGTAATACTAACACATATGTATGGAATTTTGAAAGATGGTAATGATAACCATGTATGTGAGACAGCAATAGAGACACAGATGTATAGAACACTATGGGAGAGGGCAAGGATGGGATGATATGGGAGAACGGCATTGAAACATGTAAATTATCACATGTGAAATGAATCGCCAGCCCAGGTTTGCTGCATGATACAGGGTGCTCAGGGCTGGTGCACCGGGATGACCCAGAGGGATGGAATCTGGATGGAGGTGGAAGGGGGGTTCTGGAAGGGGAACACATGCATACCCATGGCGGATTCATATCAATGAATGGCAAAACCAACACGATAATGTAAAGAAAAAATAAATAAATAAAAGAGAAAAAAAATCTCAACAGTGGAGACAGTTTTCCCAAATATTATACAAAATTCCAAACTAAGAAAAAATTGATAAACTGAATTATCTTTTAAAAAATCCTGATTTAAAAAAAAAAAAAACAAAAACGTAAAGTCAAATGAAAAACCAGGAATAAATATCTTTAAAGCATATTTTAGACAAAAAGCTAATTTCCTTCTTGCAAAGAACATCTCAAATCAACAAGATAAATAACCCATTAGAAAAAAGAAATAAAGAATATGAACAGAATTGAGAAGAGTTCACACAAAAGGAAATACACCTGGCTCTTATCATAAGAAAAGATGTTCAACCTCAGTCACAGTAAGATAAATGCAAAACAAAGCTCAAGGATAGTAAACTGACAAAAACCAGAATGTTTGATAACAGGCTCATTTGACTAAGGTAAAAAAGAGCACTCAAAATTGCCCATGAGATTGCAAATAGGAAAAAACCATAAGAGTAATTTGGCAATATCTATAAAAATTTTATAGGTAGAGATATCCCTTGACTCAATAATGCCACTTCTAGAAGCTGATCTTGTAGGTATTTTTGCATAGGAGTGAAATGACACAGATATGGAATAGTAATTGCAACATTGCTTAAAAAGCAAATGATTGGGAACAAATATTCTTCAAGAGGGTACTGATTAAATAGTGAACTACTCAGACATACTAAGTAAAAAGAAGCAAAATGCAAAGCAATGTGTATAGTACGCAACCACATGTATTAAAAAATGGCTATTATAATGCGTGTGTATGCATGGATAGTTCATGCATATAATCAATGCAAGAAATAAGAAGTTGTATCTGGTACAGGAACTGAGTATCTGGAGAACAGATATAAGAAGGGCAATTGTTTTCTACTGTATTCCCACTTATAACGCTTTACTTTTGTTCTATTTAAGAAATTTCAATGAACCACAAAGGCCCCCAAACTGGAGATTCTTCAGCCTTACACACGACCTGCAGAATCCAATTCCCTGGGGCAGGAATCAGGGGCTGCAATTCTAACAAGCACTATGTGTGATTATTGTGCAGAGAAGTTTGAGAAGCCCCAACGGATAACATCACTGGAAACGCAAGTTATCAAAATAATAATAGCAACAGTGATGTAAGCAGTAATGAACATTTATTTGGAAAGATAAAGTCTAAGACACCACTGCCAAAATCTTGCACAAGCCTTCCTGAAAAAAAGAAAAAAAATTCTTTGGCACAACCAAGCATAGAAAGAGTTTACTCCATGACGAACTGTTCTCCCTGTTCTCGTTTACTCCCTGTTCTCTCTCGTGTTCGGTTTTAACCACTGTTAATCCTTTCACCAGCTTTTAATACTTGAGCAAAATGCTTTACTCTCGTCTTCTGAGCTAGGTAAGACCATAACAAGCCTTACTTGAAATTACATGAAAAGGAGAGAAGTGAAATATTCAGAGACAGCACACCTCCAAATTCACCTCTTTTCAGCTAACAACTATGCAGTTTCCATGTTCTAAAGAAAATGATGACTGGGAGAAAGGAAGAAGCATATACATTTAATAGATTGCTTCAGTCTAAGGATGTCTGTGTTGCAAATTACAATTGTGTATTTCTGAGATGCTAGAGGGAAGGGCAAGGGCATAGCGTCACACTGTTTTGGCTCCTCTGTTTTCAACTTCTTCCCCTTTAAACCAAGACGAAAAAAAACAGTATGATGGAGGTGATTAGGAGCATGTGCTCTGGAGCCAGACGGCCTGGGTTCAAATCCCAGTTCTGCCACTGTGCAACTTTGGGCAAGTTACTTAACTTCTCTGTGCCTCAGCAGACACAACTGTAAAATGGGGATAGCACCACCTCATTCATTTGGCATGGGAATTAGCTACACTGATGTAGGTGCAGCACTTTGTACAGAAACTGGTAAGTGATGGATAAATACCTGTAATTACTATTTCAGATAAGTTGTAGACTGTCAAATGGTAAAGCCAGGAAAGGGGTGGAGAGACAGGGAGGAGAAGTCTGTAATAGCTAAAAAGGCACAGAAGGCAAACAACAATGAAAAGTTGGTTATTTCCAAGAAATAAAAACCCAACTACAAGATACTGAAGCAACGGGCCAAGCAAAGCAAAGCTGTTTTTTCCTTGTTCGGCTGATGCTCGGCGGCCAGACCTTTCCATTTTCCGGTCTGCGTCTGTATCACTGGATAAGTTTTATATCAGGAGCCTCCAACCAGTAGGTCTGGCATTAAGGGGTGGCAGGACCTCTTACCGAGCTCCTATGCTCATGAATATGACCAGGATTGCCACCTTCAGTGTCCCCAAAGGCAACAGGAGGACTTGACCTCCACAGAAAAACCCAAGGTGATGAGGAGACCAAAGAGCTCAAAAGGAATCCCAAATCCACCAGCTTCCCTGGTCATGGACTCTGGGAGCCCAGACAGGACCGCAGGCCCACCATGGCCTCATTGCAAATAATCTGCAAGTGGGATTGTGGGCAGAAAAGGCAGATGGAAGGGACCCCCCAAAGACCACACGGCCTGCTTTCTCCATTTTATGGTTGCTGTGGAGACTGAGGTCCAGAGAGAGGAAATGACCCACCCCGAAGCTCAGCAATACCTAGATGATTATCTCACCACAGGGACCACTGATACCTGAAAATAGAAGCCCTTCTACTAATTAAAAATTATTTCATCTTTAATTGCCATATTTTAGCCATTCTTAAAAAAATAATAAGTATTCTTATTATTACACATAATAAGTATCTCATTAAAATAATGACATCAACCTTCGAACCATCCCTTCCCTGGAACGACTGCTGAGCAGGGGCATGGAGATGCATCAGCTGTGTTGCTAGTTCTCCAGGGCAGATGGCAGAGATGCTGCACTGCCTGGAGGGGTCACCACTCTGACCTGAATCTCAGCCCTGCCTCTCCATCTTCCTAGCTTCCCTTTCAAAGCTATTTGGGACTACCAAGCATAATTTACTTATCCAAAGTTCCTACAAACTCACTTAGGCTCTCAACCTAATGTTCTATAGTTGAACCAATTGAAAACACCGCATGATCCCTTTCCTCTGTAGGTCAGGACAGTTATCACCTTCGCCCTGACCCACTCCCTCCTTCCCAGAGACCACAGCAGAGGGGTCTGCTCAGAACCCAGCTCCAGCTAAAGGTTCAGCCATGCAGAATCCAACCCAGAGTTTCAACTGGCCAGAGCTGCAGATATCAAATTGTTACCCACGGACTGTGTTTTGAAAGATCTGGCCTAGCGAGTTGATTAATATTTGTTTCTCCTTTTAAATTATCCAAGTCACATCTGATGGTCCATCGGAGCATCCAAACAACAGAAGGTAACCAGGGTCGCCAAACTGACTTGTTATTTCAACCCAGAAACAATGCATTTTTATTATTCTGAGCTGCCTTGTTCCAAAAAAGTTTGATCTCTGCTCTGCCCTCCCACCCTCTGCCCACACACCTTCTCAGTCACAGGGATCCAAAGACCCTGGTGGACAACACAGGTAGACACTAGAGCCACCACACTGCCACAAATGGAGAGCAGCCTGGAATACGGCTGAGCCAAAGGCTGACTGCATTGCCCTCCCAGCAGTCGAATTTGTTTCTGATCTGAAACTACATCAAATTTCCAAGGACTGGGGAAAACATTTCCCATGAGCAAGAAGTTAATTTATTTGCAGAGGAAAATGAATGGCCCCCTCCATAGGCACTAGGAAACAACACGAAGTGACCCTGAAGACAGACCCCAGACAGAGCCCTCAGTTATGTAAGATGGCCTGAACTCAGCCAAGGGTGACAGAGGACATAAATTTTGTGACACTCAGTAAGGGGGTCTAAGGATTCTTTAAACTGAAGCGTACCTTGTATTTAAATTTACTCCCTAGTGAGAAATGACTTGGGTTTTATAGGTTATACTTTCGGGGAGAGTGCTGAATTTGTGTACTTGGAAGAAATTATCAAACGTCTGCTTTAGCCAATTACACATAAGCAAGTTATCACTGAAAAGGCCAGATTAGGGGAGTCCATTGTGTTAGGACAGGTTACAAGAAGCCCTTTCCCCCTCTTTCTGCCCCTTATATTTCATGAATTCCTTCCCCTTTGTGTTTTTTTTTTAAAGAAGTAGCACCTTAGAATCTAACTGGTATCTTAGGATCAGAAGGAGCAATATTTGAGACCATCCCCAGAAAAGAAAAAAGATCCTCTGGAAGACTTTGTAAAAAAAAAGTCATTTTCCAATCAAAGCATATTAACTTGAACATCTCCCAACCCACCAGAAAGCACTCAAGGTAACGAGAACCGTAAGAGGAGGAAGGGGAAAAAGAATAAGCCAGTGGGGGTAATTTTTTTCTGCTGTCAGACCATATCAGTTCTACAAAACAATCAGCCAAACCCAGACTAATATTTCTGAAGCATCCATCTCTGCCACCAGCCACCTGGGCTGAGGGGAGGCAGGGGGAATCCCTCATTCCACTCTGCCCCACTTTGTTCAAAACTGCGGGTAAGCCAAGGGACAAGACTCTCACTGACCATAAACTTTAGGTACCCTGTATGGAGTGAAAGTGAAAAGTGAAAGTTGCTCAATTGTGTCAGACTCTTTGTGACCCCATGAACTATACAGTCCATGGAATTCTCCAGGCCAGAATACTGGAGTGGGTAGCCTTTCCCTTCTCTATGGGATCTTCCCAACTCAGGGATCAAACCTAGGTCTTGTGCCTTGCAGGCGGATTCTTTAACAGCTGAACCACAAGGGAAGCCCAAGAATACTGGAGTGAGTAGCACTCCATTTGGAGTAGCACTATATGGAGTGAGGCATCCAAAACACGCATGCTCTGCTAAGAGCTCACACCCTTCCTTCAATGTCAAGTTCACACAGTGCCGGCTATGAACCAGGCACTTCACATGGATTATCTCAGTCCTATGAGTTAGGTCGCTTCCGACTCTGTGACCCTATGGACTGTAGCCCACCAGGCTTCTCTGTCCATGGGACTTCCCAGGCAAGATTACTGGAGTGGAGTTGCCATTCCCTCCTCCAGGGGATCTTCCCGACCCAGGGATCAAATCTGCATCTCTTAAAACTCCCGCGTTGGCAGGCAGGTTCTTTACCACTAGCGCCACCACATGCTTTACATTATAAGGAAAATGAAAGCTGGGTAGCTTGTCCAAGGTCACCAAGCTCTCCTTGCAGAGCAGGGACTTGAAACCTTGCGGTCTCACTCCAGACCTCACTCTCTTAACCACTGTCCCCGCCTACCACAGGGTATCAGGGTACAAGCAAGCTTCACCGACTTCTCCCCACACACATATCCCAGGCCTGCATCTGGCTTCCAGCAACACCCCGCCACAAAAGACTTCCCTTCTGGTTCAGACTGGACCCCACAGACTGGCTGTAATCAGTACATGGTTTACAAAGGCGTCATGTTTAGGGAGTCAAAGTGAAAGGCTATCATTTTGTGTTGTGAAACAGCCTCCCAGTTGAAACCCAAGCTGCAATGTAAAAAAAGAGAGGCTGCTCAAACCATTTTCTATCTTCTGCTGAGTATGTATAAAGACTTTAACTTCACATGAGCTTGGAGATGTCACCATACTCTGTAAAACGGAGGAACTAGGAAGAAAATCCCTCTGTCTCTGGGCCACAGAGTATATTTCATTCAGTGGAAAAGAAACTCTGGACTTTTTCAATGTTTTTAAGGCTTGATCCTAAATAGGATGTTTATAATCACAGATAATGTCATATAATACTGGGTCTTTTTCACTTATAAAATTGTCCTCAATGCAACAAAAGGGGAAACCTGACTCCATGTGGCAACTTCAGACGAAACAAAGGTATAAAACAGCTCCAAGAGGACATTGAAAGTCTGTAAGACCATTTGAAAATATCACAGGTACTTACTTTATATGAATGTCTATAGCCATACACAGTATCAAAATTAAACTATAAGGGAAGGAATTCACTGTACAGAAGACAAAACAATACCCTTTTTATTTTTAAAACTCTGGTGAAATAGGTTTCCATATGACATCCCATTTTTTAAAAAATTAACGTAAACCAACCTGCCTGTGAGCTAGTCACACTAGAGACTTCATCATGGTGTGTACAGATGCCCAAAGTATTTACAAATGTTATCTGTTAGGTAGTAAAGTTTTGTTGCCATTTTTCCAGCACATATTCCACAGTAAAATAAAGGGGAGATACTGGTGTTCTTGTACAAAAATTCTTAACAAATGGATAAAGGCAATTTACCTGAGAGAAGATTTGTTCTTGAAATATTTTTTTTCACAACTGGAAATATAGAAATGGGATGTAGTTGTCAAAGAAGCATAAGAATGTCTAAGTTTACATTTTCTTCTTTTAAATTATTTAAGTACCATTAAGTTAAAATGTTTACATTCATTATAAAAAATGTTGTTAAATCTTTTATGCAAATGATTTAACACTGATTGCTGCAACGCAAATTGCACTTTTTAAAAAAATTATTGTTTACATGGAAGAAAAATATCTTTTGCTTGCTACCCTGTTTACAAATTCGGACTGACTTCGGGTCAGTCACACAACGTGAACTTTGAGAAACGTCAGTCACAGTGTATGTTACAGTTACGATGCAGTCCTGCAAACCGAGTGATATTTCTGACGAGACAGCAAGAACCGACTCAGCCTCCGGAGGTGTGTGTACCAAATGAAGGATCTTCTCCATGAACGCGCGGGAAATCAGGGAAGGGGGTTGTGGAAAGGGGGCGAAGAAATTCCGGAATAACCAAAACCAATCAGAAGAAGCACATGATTTGGGGCAATACACATAAAACTTTGGTTTAAAAATCTCTTTTGATATTCCATGGCAGGCAAGGCCCTGGTCATAGTTCCGGTTTCTGCACGTGGCACGCTGGACATCCAATCCCCTGGCCGACCCAGAGACCAGCTGCCTGGAAGCGGCCACCGTGGCCAGGGAGGCTGTGGGCTGCCCGGGTCCTTCCCTGGAGAGGCGGTCCCGCTTCTCCCTGGGTTTTCAAGACAGGGCCCCCGGGGGAAAGGCAGAGCAAGCCTCTCGGAAGATTCATCTCTTTCAAATAAAGGCACAGAAATCGTGTATGAGAGGAAGATGTCTGGTCAGCATCCTCGGCCCAGTCCAGACTGCTTGCCAAGAGGATCCGTGAAGGCGGTCCCGCGGGCCGGCAGCGTCCTCCTCCGGTACCCGCGGCTGCTCAGGCCAGGGCCAGGGCACACCAGGAATCCTGCCTCACCGACGACGTGACTTCGGCCGGCGAGGCCAGGCTGACGCCGATGTACAGCCCGTCTTGACCTGAGTACTTGAGCTCGCTGTTCTCGGGGTTGGCGCTGTCTCCCGCACCGGACATCACCGAGCCACCTGCCTGGTGGAAGAGGGGGATGGAGAGAAGGGGAGAGACAGTTACCAATAAATATGTCAGGCAGGGCTTCCCTGGTGGGGGCTCAGTGGTAAAGAATCCACCACCAGTGCAGGAGACGCGGGTTTGATTCCTGATCCAGGAAGATCCCACCTGCAGCACAGCAACTAAGACTGTGCGCCTCAACTACCGAGCCTGTGCTCTAAAGCCCGGGAGCCACAGCTACTGAACCCCACGCGCCCCAGAGCCTGTGTTCCACAACAAGAGAAGCCACCACAACAAGAAGCCCAAGCACCGCAACTAGAGAGCAGCCGCCGCTCACCACAACTATAGAAAAGCCCCTGCAGCAATGAAAAAATAATCAAAAATATATATTTTTTTAAATATGTCAGGGAGAGACAATTGAGATGGTAGACTAACCAGCAGAGCTGCTCGCTGGGTGGTGAGATGCCCTTGACCCAACCCTGGTGATCTCAGCTCTTAGAATCAGTCTCCTGCTCATGTTATTAACTCATGGCAGGAACCACCCGGCAAGATTTGCATGGACACAGGTAGGAAGGGGAACTGGAGGTAGCCTATTTGTAAAAAGTGCCAAATGCTCAGGTCTCTGACAGTGAAACAAACCACACCACATAGGTCCACAGGCCCTAAGGATGCCCGCACATTCTTATCTCCGCAAAAGAGAAAGTGCAGAGCACTGCATACACACACACACATACACACACACACACAGCAGAATCATGAGGCTTAGCAGTTCTATTAAAGTCTAAGAAGGAAAAGATACATAGTTCAGCAAGGGCTGATAAATGAAATTTTTGGGCACTGACTTCATGGAAAATTAACCCATGCATACACAGGTTTTAATTCTTCCCAAGAAGAACAGGTCATGTTTGAAGCAGGCCACATGATAAAAGAAAATGCTAGCATCTTATATCTGTCATGATCATGACAATTATTTCTTGAAGCAAAAGGTCATTTTTCTCATTTCATTCCTTCGATCCAAATTAAAAAAGCCAAATAGCAAACATAATTTAGTAAAATCAAACCAAAATAACTAAAATCATGTTTAGACCATGGTTTGAGAAAACAGTTGCACTTGACTTTTTTTTTAAAAAATCTAACCAAATTCACATACTTTTAAGTCACTTTGTCCTCCTGCTAAAGCACTGTAGTTGTTTAGTCATTAAGTCACGTCCAGCTCTTTTGGGATCCCATGAACTATAGCTCACAAGGCTCCTCTGTCCATGTAATTTTTAAGGCAAGAATACTGGAGTGGGTTGCATTTCCTTCTCTAGGGGATCTTCCCAACCCAGGGATTAAACCCAGTCTCCTTCATTGTCAGGCAAATTCTTTACCACTGAGCCAGCAGGGAAGCCTGGTATTTCTTCTGAACTTTCAAGCTTTCCATAAACTACAGGATATTTGGTTTTTTTTGACACAGGTAGAACATCTTACACTTTTCAAAGCATTTCTTTTTTACATTCACAAGCCCATTAAATCCTAAAACATCCATCTGTCTGGCCAAGTTGATGTTACATCCACTTCAGAGAAACACAGGGCACCAGACACAGAAAAATGAATGGAAGTTTCCCAGAGTGTCCCTGGCTCCACTTAGGGGCCTGGAAGTGAATGCAGTCCTACCCTCTCCTCTCTGGAGAAGATCTGGTTTTGTCTCGAATCCTCAGAATAACTGTATGGGACCAAGAGGCGGGATTGCAGGAAGTCCGACTATGGAACTTCCCCCCAGCTGGATAGACGGAAACCTGCCCCTCCACAGCTAACCAACCCTTCCTCTCCCTGCCAAAAAATGAAGGTTTGTGAAGATCCAGCAACAGCACACCTCACCAAAACTTCTTTTTAAATAACACTAGTTTAACGATGTAAACAGCTTGGGGCTGGTGCACCGAGATTTCCCAGGGGGAGGGAATCGGGAGGGAGGAGGGTGGGGGGTTCTGGAGGGGGAGCATATGTAAACCCATGGCGGTTTCATGTCATTGTATGGCAAAACCAACACAATAAAGTAAAGAAAATTAAAAAAAAAAAAGTTACTCACGCCTGAAAAGCTGAAAAAAAAAAAGATGTAAACAAAGGTCTCTGGGTGGCTAAAAAAAAGGAAGTTTCATAAATTCATTGAGATGTCTAAAGTTCTTGTGAAATAGAAGAAATAACCCTGTTAAACAAACTAAAGCTATGGATTTACATACATGTACAAATATGCTGGCCTTCCCAGGTGGCTCAGTGGTAAACAATCCAACTACAAAGCAGGAGATGAGGGTTTGATCCCTGTGTCGGGAAGATCTCCTGGAGGAGGGCATGGCAACCCATTCTAACATTCTGGCCTGGAGAATTCCATGGACAGAGGAGCCTGGTGGGCTACAGTTCACAGAGTCTCAAAGAGTCAGACACGACTGAAGCAACTGAGCATGTATACACAAACATGGTGATTCCTTTCAGGAAACCTCGGCTATAAGCAAACTAAACATGGATCCAGACTTAACCCCCAAAGAAATACATAAAAAGATGCTATTCAATGATCAAAGGAGTCTTCATTTTAGAAGGGAGCTATCGTACAACTGGTAGAGTGAGGTCCCTTGTACACGACTCTCATAGCCAGCTTTATATTACCTATCTATTCTCCCCCAGAAGAATTTTCTTTGCATCTCTCTGACAAACCTGACTTCACCACAGCGAGTGCTGTTTTCTGGAATGGAGGGGTACCTAGATTGGCCCGGGAAGCAGCTCACCTCCAATGGCCAGACGTGCTGTGCTGTCACCCCAAGTCACAATCAGAAACATGAGCAGAACACATCAGAGCCAGGTGGTGGAGCCGTGAGCCCCAGGGGTAGTCGCTCCAGGTTGCATGGGGAAACCAGGACAGATACACTCAAAAGTAAGACTGCTCAACAGCTGTCATGAGTTTATGACTGTCTGAGACAGGAAGGTGGAACGAGAGGTCGGAAAAGGAATTGCAAAGAAAGGATACCTTGGGGATGGCCGCAGACAGCCCGCACGGTGGGACCAGCTTTGGCTTTCCAATTCTACCCTGGTTTCAGCCACCCACCTCCTGAGCCTCCTCCTCAGGAAACCAGCCCTACCTCAAGTATGTTCACGACAATTAAGTGAGCTAATGTTTGCAGACGCGTCAGAATGTCTTGCCATGTTAAACATTCCTTCAAGGGAAGCTATTGTTGTGGGTGAGGAAAGGGTGTTCAAAATCGGAAGAATGCAGGATGTGGGGAGGCCTGCTCACAAGACAAGACGGCTGAAAGGGAAGGGCATGAAGCAACGAGTAGAAGAGGCTGTGGGAGAGGGAAACTGGAAAGTCTGACCTGGAACTTTCTCAGTTTCCTCACCTGGAAAATAGAAATAAACAGGCAGCTACATCAGGAGATTGTTTCAAGGGTTAAATTAGAATATATAAAGAAAGCTCTGTCTCTGACAATAGTCAAGACTGAGTATGTGCATGCTGCTATGAAAAAGTGTTAGTCGCTTAGTCGTGTCCAACTCTTTTCAACCCCATGGACTGTGGCCTCCCTGCAGAGGAACCTGGTGGGCTACAGTCCATGGAATTCTCCAGGCAAGAATACTGGAGTGGAGAATCCTGCATTGCAGGCAGATTCTTTACCATCTGAGCCACCAAGGAACCCTATGCTACTCTGAGAATTTTGTTATTGCAGTGAAGGAGCATGGACCTAATGGAATCTCCCCAATGTCATTCTTCACCAGGCAATTTGCAGCCATGGATGGGTGGGAGCAGCCCTAAGAATGCAGCCAGAGCTAAGTGAAAATCACTTCAACCAGGACATTATTCTAGCCATCGATGACGGCTCTTCTCAGAAAGAAAGCCAGGCCCTCCTGAACCCCTTCAAAAGGCTCACTGGTCCTTTATCAAATAAGCTGCATTAAAGAAATATTAATATCCTGAATATTATTCTTATATCTGAACAACAGTCCTAAAAGCTACTATTGAAATGCTTTTTGTCTTCTTTGCTCAGCTCAGACAAAAATGTTATATGGCAAGTGATATGGCAAGCAAATCCCAAATTACATGGGTGATGTGCTCCTAAAAAAATATCGACTCATTTGAAATCAAATGAGTCTCTGTACCTGTGAGAAAAAAAAAAATAAGTACTTGTGCCTAAGGTTTGAGAAACTTAATTTTTAAATGAGGATATACTATTTAAGGGCTTACCTGGTAGCTCAGAGCCTGCAATGCAGGAGACCTGGATTTCATCCCTTGGTCAGGAAGATTCCCCTAGAGAAGGGAATGGCAACCTACTCCAGTATTCTTGCCTGGAGAATCCCATGGGCAGAGGAGCCTGGAGGGCTACAGTCCATGGCGTCTCAAAGAGTCAGACACGACTGAGTAACTATCACTTTCACTTATCACATACTATTTAAGCAGGGAATGTGGCAAGGCACAGCATTTTTTTCCATGTCAATCATACCTCAATTTAAAAAAAATTTTATGTCATGATACATAATGAGATCGTCATGATGAGATCAGATGGGACAGATAACGCCAGACCCCTCCATCCCTGACTGGTGGGGCTACACTCCAGCACTCGCCTTAGAAGGCAGTTAGCAGAACCCATCAAGAACTTTATACCTTTCTGAGTACTGTAGTTTCACTTCTGGAAATGGATTATAAGGAAAGAATTCAAAGGGAGGGAAAGACGCCCCACAGGAAGACATCCATTGCAGCATTATTATAATAGTGGAAACCATGGAAATAATCTAATGTCTCATAATATGGGGATGGTCTGGGAAAGCAAGGGATATCCGCTTAGTGAACAATTATGCAACTATTGAACCTAATAAGATCCTATAGCAAAATGGGAAAAATGCTGTAATGCAATGTTAATTGAAAAACCACGGGAAAGAAATTCTAAATCATAATTACAACTTATCCATGAGCATACATAGGTATTTCAAGAGAACCCAGGTGAGGAGGTAAGGGACCACCTGAGAGGGCCCAACCTATTATTAGCCATCTATAGCTTCCTTTTGAATATTTTAATGGAGTGGCACAGCACAGTCTATCTTTGGGGGAGAGTGGAAGACATTAGGTCTGGAAACACAAGGCACCAGCGGTTGAGAAATGAGCCAGGCTGGACAGAGTCATAAAGTGGTATGAAAAACAGGGAGGAATCAGAATGGAGGGAAGAGCAGAAGGGCCCCCACGCACTCTGAAATCACCTCCACACCACCTGGCATAGACTGGAACCTGGCCAGTCATACACGTGTGAAACAGTTTCAGGTACCTGAAAACATCACTCAGAGTACACAGATGGGCCCATCAGTATAACTTGAGCTCTTGAAACAGGCATCTAGCTGCAGAAGTCTAGAACTGGCATAACTCTCCTTCCCCAAGAAACCTGGCTTGTCACGTTGTCTTGTTAAGTATCTTCCCCTCACTGGGGATATGCAAGCTGCCTCTCAAAAAGCGGTTTATGTTTGCTGGTCTGAGAGATGGGAGAAAGGATAGTTAGGGAGTTCTGGATGGACAGGTACACACTGCTATGTTTAATTAAAATGGATAACCAACAAGGACCTCCTTTAGAGCAGAGAGGGCTCTGCTCGGTGTTATGTGGCAGCCTGGATGGGAGGGAAGTTTGGGGGAGAATGGGTACATGTATGGCTGAGTCCCTTCACTGTTCACCTGAAACTATCACAACATTGTTAATCAGCTATGAAAGGGAAAGTCATTCGATTGTGTCCGACTCTTTGTGACCTCATGGACTATACAGTCCATGGTCTATGGAATTCTCCAGGCCAGAATATTGGAGTGGGTAGGCTTTCCCTTGTCTAGGGGATCTTCCCAACTCAGGAATTGAACTGAGGTCTCCTGCACTGCAGGCAGATTCTTTTCCAGCTGAGCCACCAGGGAAGACTCTATAATGGACTATATGCCAAAACAAAATAAAAAGTTTTAAAATAAAAGTTAAAAGGGAAAAAAGAGAGAGAGAATCAGTTCAATTCAGGGAGAAAATCAGAGATAACATTATTATGACCCTGGACCCAGCACACACACACACACAAAGACAAGTATAACTGTCAACCAGTTAAGGTTTTCTCACATCTACTTAAATCCCTGAAAGGATCAGGACACAGACATCTCCAAGCAAGCACGTCACTAACCTAAACCAGCCTAATCCCCCCAAAGTTTCTGAACAAAAGCAGGAGCGAGCGCTCTGGACGCCCACAGCAGAGCCATCCTTCCTCCTCTGGGAGGTAGCCTGGCCAGCCCAGGTCTTGGCTCTTTCTCTGATCAAAGTGCAACCCGAGGGTGGAGCAGAAATCTGTTCTGTTTCCACTCCCAGCTTATCTGCCTCCACCCTCCCACAGACTGAAAATGGAGGCACTTCCTGTTGAAAGAATGTGTTATCAGCCCCGACCCAGGCCGGGCTGAGCACTGAAAAGCAGGCCAGGTCAGATGGGGGACCCAGAGCAACCAGCCGGACACCCCACCTCCTACAGGAATAAATTCATTTAGGGACAAGTAGCAGATGCAGGCGCGAACACGGAAAATCTCCCCTGGCCTGTGAGGCGACACAGTGATTTCTGGCTCACCCAGACTGTTTTCCCGTGAGAATAAGCCTTCACTCATTTTCAGACACAGATCTGCAAAGTCGAGGACTTCTGCTGACTCGGTGAGCTCCTCCTGCGGATGCCCAGCAGCCTCTGACGCACACTGGGCTCGCCAGGACTTCCCTGGTGGCTCCAGTCGATAAAGAGACCACCAGGAATGCAGGAGACCAGAGTTCGACCCCTGGGTTGGGAAGATCCCCTGGAGAAGGAAATGGCAACCCACTGCAGTGTTCTTGCCTGGAGAGTCCCCACGGGCAGAGGAGCCTGGCAGGCTCGGTCCAGGGGGTTGCAAGAGTCAGCAAGACAACTGTGTCAGTTCTCTCTTTTCCTTTACTCATCACATCCCATAATAGGCAGGCCCAGGGAGCAGTCCTGGAAAGGTGACATGTCAGAGCAGAGGGAACCCTTAAAGGACACAGCCTCTCCAGGAGCATTACAGAGGTTCTCTGGCTTGTGAATTATAAATTTCGTTTTTGAGTAAGAAAACCAAAAAGGAATAGGCTGATCTGGAGAAACAAACTCAGCACCCCCGACAGGTTGGGGGAAGTGTGACCGTTCCCAGAGCACAGGACTGCCTCCTCAGCGTGGATTCAGACTGTCAGCTTCCATGGTGTCTGGTCTCCCCTTCCTACACCTCTAAATAACTTGTGGTTACAACTATTTCCTGGGCGAGGGGAAGCCAGCCACCCCGCGCTGCCAAAGCTGTCTTCTCTGTTAGGGCCTCCCAGTGGCTCAGTGGTAAAGAACCCACCTGCCACGCAGGAGACTCTGGATCCTTGGATCAGGAAGATCCCCAAGAGGAGGAAATGGCAACCTACTCCAGTATTCTTGCCTAGAAAATCCCCATGGGCAGAGGAGCCTGGAGGGCTACAGTCCTTGGGGTCGCAGAGTGGGATACAATTTAACGACTAAACAGCAATGCGGGTTCGATTCCTGGGTCGGGAAGATCCCCTGGAGGAGGGCACAGCAACCCACTCCAGCATTCTTGCCTGGAGAATCCCATGGACAGAGGAGCCTGGTGGACGACAGCCCATGGAGTTGCAGAGTCAGACACGAATAGAGCCACTTAGCCCAGATTGCTTTTATAACCTCTAGGTTAGACCCTATGGTGCTTCATAGCAGCCTTCCTCAAAAGAAAAAAAAAATGAAGACGAAAGAAAAACTAAGTGTATGTTTCAGTAAAAGTAGAAACACTTTCAGATAAACCTTAGCATCCACGGTTCTTTCAGTTTGAATGGAGGGAAGGGGGCCAGACACAAAAGTGACCCCGAGACAGCTGCAGAGGTAACACGAAGAAGATGCGCAAACACACACAGGTTCTATCTCCACCAGGATGTGTGAAAGCCACCCATCACAGCAAAACTTCGAATTCTCCCACAACTGCTCAGCAAAGCTCAAGAAGAGTGTCACAGTCACCTCAGCCAATGACCCAACTCAGTGTTTCACAGAAGAGTTTATTTCTTTGTAATTAAGCAAACAAATTCCTTACTGAGAAGAGTTCATCGGCCACCCCCTCGACCCCTCTTCCCCCTTCCGGGCCTGAGTTGGCCGGGTTACATCCATAGGCCAGACGCTGCTATTTTTAAGGAGGAAAAGAATGCTTCTATAGACACACTCAGTAAGCAAAGGAGCGAACTGTTTTACACGTCCACACACACAAACAGCAAGCATGTTGTGATGAAGGCGTGGCCCTAAGTTTACAAGAACCCTGGCTGGGTTTATCAGTAAGATCCTGATGTACTGAGTTGGCCAAAAAGTTCCTTTGGATTTTTTTTCCCATAGCTTCCATAAGATGTTACAGGAAAATCTGAACTAGCTTTTTGGCCAACCTGATACAAATCTAAATTGCAGGAAAAAGAGTTTGTCCCACAACTTGAAGTCACCAGCCTACTGAAGAAAAGGTCTATCTTCTGAAATGAATCAAAATAAATGACTTTAGTCAAATTCTGTGGTAAAAGATCCAGTGGCAAGATAAAAAACCTAGTGGATCAGGATCTTAACTTTTAAAAATTAGCTATAGGAGCTTGGATGAGCACCCTGCTCTGGCCATCTCTGCTAGACAAAATGGACAGCAGTCCATGAACCCAGCAACATTGACAAGAAAGCATTATGAAAAAAAACAAAAGTAAGCAAGCATTATGAAACTGCTACGAATCACAACAAATGAAAAATCACTGCTATCAGGGAAATAAAAGTATTAAAACACAGTTACTTTGTTAACATAATAGCTTTATGTCTCTAAATTCCCTCCATGAAGAAAGTCAAGATTTATGTCTAATGTCTTGGGATGGAAAAAAAAATGCCATGCAAATAAAGCACATCGCTATCAACTTCCAAGGTCATATTTAAACAGTGCTAGTCTTCTTGATATTCAAAGCTGTCTTCAGGCATCTCCCACTTACGCTACACTCTATTCCTAAGGACCAGATGGTGGGAATTATTTTTCCCCTTTAGTAGAGGGAGGAAAACAGGGGCTTTACACAACCTTGGCAGCTCACTATAGTCACACACAGAGCTGGAGCTAGCGCCTGGCTGCCTGACTGTGTCCTTCCAGCTGTTAATCCGTGAACCCAGAGAATAAACTTCAGACCATACTCAGGCTCCACCATGAATCAAGTGACTTGTAATTACATAGCTTTCAATTACAAGTATTGTTTCCCTGGTGGTTCAGTAGTAAAGGATCTGCAAGCGATGCAGAAGACACGGGAGACCAGGGTTCGATCCCTAGGTCAGGAAGATCCCCTGGAGGAGGGCATGGCAACACACTCCAGTATTCCTGCCTGGAGAATCCCATGGACAGAGGAGCCTGGGGGGCTACAGACCATGGGGTCGCAAAGTGTCAGACACGACTGAAGCGACTGAGCACTTGCTCATGTGCTGTGTTTAACAGGGTAAAAATATGATTCTGGAGCATGAGCACCAGCTCTGGTAAAACCATGCCATGCTAACAGCTACCAAAAGGGGCAAATTATCATTTAAACACTGTCAAGTAATGACGTGGAATTGTTTACTCAAAAGACTTCAACAGGACATTGAAATCAATACCTGTTATTTGTTCAAATCTTTCTTAAAATCTGGGGTGAATAAAATCATCTCTTTTCACTTCAGCTCACAAACGCTTGAGTACTTGCCCTGATGTGGAAGGCAGCTGAATCATGAATGATCGCCTGTGTCAAGACCTGTCTTTGGAGATGCTTTTTAAAATTATTCAAATTTCAGAGAAAATTAACAAATTGATCTAAACACAGAGCTAACAGATTGTATTTAATTCATATCCATTAGGTCTTCATATTGCTAGTAACTCTTTTGGCAGACACCCATGAAATGCATAATAAATTACTTTTTGTTCCAGTAAAGGAATTCATTTTCTTCGAAGATTCATTTAGCAATAACATTTCAGGGCACCCTAAGCCAGATTTCTTAAATTTGGCTGTGTTTTCCCGTAACATTATTTCATGTTTTGTGACAATTCTGTATATTCTTATAGAGGCAGAAGAAAAAAAATCGCAGAGTATCTGTAATCCGCAAAGAAAAGTTGTGTTCTGAGATGAATGCGTCTAACTTGAGGCCATAACAAAAAGGCAACACCCAGCCCACGCTTATTCTTTACCTACCATTCTAGCTTTCAGATTGTGACAATGAGTCACTTATTAAACAAACCACAGTCCTGTGATAAATTGGGTGGACACCTAGGTTACAAACTACAGACTCACTGGATATTAGTGTAGTAAGTGTATTTCTAACCACCATCCTCCTCAGAACACAAGCACACAAGGAAAAAAAAAAAACGGTAAGCCTAGAAAAGGCTCTCGAATCAAAATGAAACTATGCAAACTCCACATGCTTCCACGTTCCTTGCCAGGGTGACGTGTGACTTTCTCAGTGAAGGCCAATGTGGTCAGACAGGAACGTGAGTGAGTTATTAGAAGGGGCTGTGAAAGAAGAAAAGAAAGGGAGCCTGGCACGTAAAGAGCGTGAAGATAAAATGCCAACAAAATATTTATGTTCGTGGCTTGCAGCGAGTGGCGAGTGGTATATTAATAACTGCGATGATGGGCCGACTCCCTGGGAGCGATGGGAGACGTCGGCTCCAGCCCCGGCTGCAAGGCAGGCTTGTCTTGTGACCTTATGGAGTCACTCCGGATTCTGGTTTACAAATGAGCCCCTCATAATACCTAAGTGCAACTCTCTCCCAGACCCTCATTTGAGATTAATGCCTTTTTAACTCTTTTTATTCATTTAGGGGAAAAAAATATCTTGGACTATAAACTCTTGGGTAGGGGAAATGGATGCTTGCCTCTTTAAGAAACGCTTTTAAATGATTCTGTGAAAATTAAATTGAAGGCAGTTTGCATATTCTGCAAGTTCCAACTCACCTGGCACTCACTAAGCATGGGTTTAAATCCCACTTCAAAAGGATTCTGGTACCTCATCTTGTATTTCATATTTTAAGGGAGACTTTTTACCATCACATTAGGCACGTCAACAACAGTCAACCTTCCCTAACAAAGCCCTAGAAATGCAATAGGTCTTACGGATAAGTATATTTAACAAGAAAATGTATACAATGTAGCTTATATATTTGATCAGGAGCAAATCACTTCTATGGTGCTATTCTCCTAGCTGTACTACGAGCCAAAACAAACCAAAATTAATCAGATTTCTTTAAGAAAATGCCATTTCTTCTCTCTAAAGACTTCAACAGCGCGTATGATTATCACATATGAATTCAGTGTGCTGTAATGGTAAAAACACTGACTCTGTATCTGCCAGGCCTGGATCCAATTCCAAGCCTTAATCTGATACATAACCTTGGGCCTATTACTGAGTGTCACTCCTGAAAATAGAAAATGGAAAGATATCTCATTTGTACAGTGATAATTGGGAATAAAAAAGATACATGAAACAACTGGAACATAAAAGGTACCTGGTAGAAGTTAGTCTCCTGCTTTCCTACATCCCACAATCTTACAAATGAGAACACGCCTCAGAGTGAAGTAAGCCAGAAGCAAAAACAACAACACAGTATATTAACACATATATATGGAATTTAGAAAGACAGTAACGAGAACCCAACATGCGAGACAGCAAAAGGAACGCAGATGTATAGAATAGACTCGTGGACTCTGTGGATGAGGGAAAGGGTGGGATGATATGGGAGAAGGGCATTGAAACATGTTAATTATCATATGTCTAATCAATTGCCAGCCCAGGATTGATTCTCGGGGCTGGTGCATCGAGATTTCCCGGGGGGGAGGGAGGAGGGAGAGGGGAGGGAGGGGTTTCTGGAGGGGGAGCATATGTAAACCCATGGTGATATCATGACATTGTATGGCAAAAACAATAAAAGGGAGAAAAAACAAAAGCAACCATTATGATGATTAATCCACTAACACTCAAGTGCCCTAAAGGTGTGTACAGAACATTCAGTGTAAGAGTTAAGCAGGAACTTTGGCCCCTCATTTTCTCTTTCTGACAGGTAAGGTCCTCTGAGTGAAAGCATCTCCGACTGTATGTAGGTCCTTCATGAATGTTTCTTTCAGCTATCTAACCACTATAAGGATAATTAATAATAACAGAAACTATAACTGTGTGACCAATCATTATGTCGAGTAAATCCAAAGTGATTCAACTACTCAGGGGGAAAGACAGAGGAATATAAAACTTACTAATCAAGAAAGAAGCTACGTGACTCATAGGATGCAAATATTAACATATAAAATAAAATCCATAAAAAGAATATAAAATATTAACTTGCCAAGTACATAACCTTTCTTCAGAGGCCTTATAAAGACATTCAGACAGCCCAAGAAATGTCAGTCCCTAAATCACTGCCCCTCATCCAGGAGCACTTAAGCACTTAACTCTTTCAAACCACTTCTAGCATGAGATTTAGCACCATGCAGCCCAGAGGCATTGCTTCTGACAAGGTCATTGCATAAAGCTGTTACCAAGGAGAGGCTGCAGTAGGGGAAAGAGTCTCCCCTAGGCAGACAGCCTCCCTGAAGGTTAAATGAGGCAGGAACTGAGATGCCTGTTCAGCACAGAGAAACTGACCAAAAATGGACAAGGCCCACCCAAAGGCAGAGAACCAGCCAGGGAGGAATCTGAGATGTGATCCCCGGGTCTCAGTCTAAGGACGCCTGCCTCTCTCTGTGTGGAAGCTATCACCAACCACCAATCACAAAGTGAGGAAATGAATCCCTATCACTAACACACCCTCCCTAATAGTCTCCATTCTGAACAGTCACCTGGCAGTCACCCTGAAACCATCTTGCCCACAAGGAGCCCTTAGAGACCAAGAAACTAAACATTCTAAGTTCTAAGGTCAGGACACATCACGAGTTTCGAGGAGGGAGTTTTCCTTAGTAACTGTGAGAGGAGAATCCTGCTTGTAAACTACAAAAAAGGATCATGCGAGCATTTTTTTACATCAATTACCAAAACATGCCCAGTTCAGGATGGTTTAATTGTCAGACTATAACTGACCCTTGATGAGAAACCACAGTAGGTGTTAGAGAAAGTCCACCATTTAGAAATGAACTTACTGTGGACCCTACGTAAGGCTTAATATGGACTTCAAAGGAATTTTGAAATAGCTGCCTTCCACCTAATTGATCCATCTCATCTCCTGCTGTTGGTGTTTTACACCTTAAGCTCAGCCATACGGAATTCTTAAAACTGTGCCCTTGAAGAATCATAGCTACCCATGCTCTTCTTCTTCTTGGAGATCTCAATCCCAAATTATCCCCTACAAAAATCCTCCACAACTAATTCAGATTTCCTCTCCTCTGTGAAGCCACTTCCAACCCTGTAGTTGGAATTCATGGCTCCCTACTTTTGACTTCTACTTTGTTGTTCATTTATAGCTTTCTCAAATCTGATCTGTCTGTACACACGTGCTCCCGCCACTACCACTACGTTATAAACAATTCAATGTCTGGAACCTTGTTTTACTACATGAAAAACAGTGTCACCCCAGCACAATGCTCCTTGAACAGAACAATGACTGCAAGGCAAACACTACTCAGAGTTTGTGTTTATTTCAACATTATGTGTTCAATGATGACTTCAACTTTATATTTGCAGTTTTAATATAAATTTAAGTAGGCTTTAGCTTTTTAAAATAATCATCAACAGAACTCTTCCAGGTGGGCAAAATATGTCCAGTGATTTCTTATTCTCAGACATTGTCTTATTGTTCATTTTCTCACCAAATTAATCCTCCCTGTCCCAAAGAAAATTAAGAGAAATACCCTTTATCTAAAAATCGGGGGACGAGTTATAAACATATAGTATATACATATGTAGAATATATATATATACACACTTTATGTATGTGTGTGTATATATCCAAAGTATCTTCCAGTTTTATAAAGTTTTAGTTACAAGTCCTAAGAGGGATAGTAATCTACAGAGGCTACTTGTTAAATCTTATTTGGGAATTGCTGAAATAAAATGTCATCATATTTGTCTAATAACAACAAATACCATAAAAATATAACTCAGTCAAGAAATAGAATTCATTGAAAGATTTAAATATTCTTACAATCCACAGAGAATGACAAGGAAAATCTGATGTCTATTCAGGTCCACTGAAGACACACTTTTCAGTAAATTTACAGGTATAAGATTTTACACTGCATAAAAAAACTTCTGGGGAAATTTAAGTTCCAAAGTCACAAAAGTAGTCAACGTATCAAAAATTAAGTTCAACACATTTCTCAACCCAAAGAATTCCATACAAGAAATTGATTCTAAAATTTTGATCAATATAGAAAAAAATAAGGAAAAGAAAAATGAAAGATAATACGGTCTAGTGAATAATAAATGTTATATAAATGAAAGCAAATAAATCATTTATTGTGATCATTTTTTAAAAACTCTAAAAGGAACAAGACAGGGGTTATTTTACTACCAGGCTGTGTGGCAGCAGCAACAGATTTTCCTGTTTTCAGGAAGGAGACAAACTGCCCTCCCTCCACCTCCCAAACCACACCACACAAGCACAGCCTGCAACAGAGACACTGAGTTCTAAGGGAGCCAGGTCAGCGAGCTGATGATCACGACGAGGAATGAGACAGAAGTCCAGTTAAAACACAAAGGCGCATCACTTCTCAGCCTTTTGGCTAAGATCTAGTGCAAAACACAAAGGAGCACCATAAAGCTAAAACTTGCCAAAAAGTCAGTAGCAGGAAGCTTCAGAGCAGTGCAAAAATGACTCTCCTGTCTCTCCCTCCCCCAAGAACACTCCGGTCCATCCAGGTCTGCTCAGGTACCAGGTCGGAGAGGACCACCGCTGAATGTGCCCCCAGGCGGGGACCTCGGAACCAAAGAAGTCCTCTAGGACTGCCTGCTGGTGATCTCCAGCAGCTGATTCCTCAGACAGGAATTAACACAGCCAGTCTGATAGGTCTCTTCAAAGACTCCACTTCTCTGCTTTAACTCATGATCCTTAAGGCTGGGGGAGCAGGTATGTAGCCACTGACGTCTCTAAGTAGAGCACGTGGCCCGGTTCCTTGTTCCAATGGGAACGTACCTATGACCACCCTTTGTTCTGGAGCTCAGCTGTCCCTATTAAATAGGACTTGCCTGCAGGACTAATTTCCACCCCGCCAGTCACAGGAGCGCTGGAGATCCACAGTGCAGACCCACCACTACAGGAGATTTAAGGGTCAAGCCAAAGAAGGAACCCTGTGCTACAGACCTTTGCTACGGGGATATAGCAACATCCCCTTTACCTACAGCGTTCACAAAATCCTATAAGGTTGGTCACAAAGACAGCGGTCCTCCAACATCATAAACTGAGACCTAAGTGGGAACATGTCACATCTTTGCCCACACAGCTGTCTTTCACAAATGTTTCTGCCAGCTGCTCACAAATAACACCTCCAGCAGACTCTTCATGGCACCTCCGCTGCCATAGCGGCCACACGCACGCGGAACCGGTCAGCCCAGGAGGGTCTGAAAAGTGTCAAGGGACCAACGAAGACACACTGGCGCTCATGGGGACACCACTGAGTCGGCTTCAATTATCCTTGGAGGGAGCAGTTTCCATAGGCAGAGAGCACGTTGGCTTCTGCCAAGTAAGCCTGCTTCCCCCATCGGCTCCCCTTCAGGAGGGCTCCGAGGACTCCATGATGGGCTGGCCAGTGGGGAACACTCAGGAGCCCAGGTGCCAGCTTTGGCCGGGGACGGTCCCTGGAAGGAGGAAGGGACGAGGGGCCATCCTCTCCCCTGCCCCCAGCTCTGGGAAGAGCTGTCAAGACGCATTTCTGAGGCCACCTGGGCTCAGAGAACTGCCCTGTCTGCAGCTCACACGGCTGTCTCCCATGCAGGCTGCCTGGTCTCCGAGAGAGATGGGGACCTTGTAGAGAACTGCTCTCCAACTCCCCCAATCTCTAAAGTACTTTAAAAACACACACACACACTAAAATTGCTTTGCCTCCTGGCTGCTAGTGGAAAACTGAGCCTTCCTCCAACAGCACTGGCCAGGAAGCGGGCTCCCCAGTGAGAGACAAACGCCGAGATACCAAGGCTGCCTTGGGACCAGCCTCGGGATTCCCAAGGTCCCACTTCAGGCAAGCCCAGGCTAGATCCTGTCACTGCCTATGCACTGTTCTTCCCCTGGAGGGCAAAATTGATTGGATTTGCAAATAGTCAATTTGGAATTTTTACATCACAAAACAACCACGCAAGCAAAACAGATTCCACCCACCACGTTTATAAAGCCCATTGTTGGGCAAATCTCTGTGCCATTTATCATTCAAATTTAACTTTTGCCCCTCTAAGCTTGGACTATAGCACCGACAAAAGTGAACTGGAGCAGGCAGCAATCCATTTTTCAGCCAGTAGAGATGGACCACTGAGGCTGAAACCGTAGCTGGTCCCTCAATGATCTGGAAAATCAGAACACTGTTTTGTCTCACTCAAGCCCCATAATTGGCTTCCGTGGCAGTTCAGATGGTAAGCGTCTGCCTGCAATGCAGGAGACCTGAGTTTGATCCCTGGGTCAGGAAGATCCCCTGGAGAAGGGAATAGATACCCATTCCAGTATTCTTGCCTGGGAAATATGGGCAGAGGAGCCTGGAGGACTACAGTCTATGGGGTCACAGAGTAGGACACGACTGAGTGATTAACACACTTTCAAGCTACATAATTCCTTCTGAAGACTTAAGGGCTTAATAAAGGAAATTTTAAAATAATATTGCTCTTTTCATTTCCTTACAAGTAACTTCTATTTACCACTTTAGACCCTTTAAGTTACATGTTAGCCTCTTGAGAAAAAAAAAAAAAAGCCCTTCACCAGCATTCACCTTTATGAAGGTTATAAAGACAAGAATGTTCTTTAAGAATATGTGTTTGCGACAAATAAAAACAGCAAAATAGGTTTTTCCATTTTGAAAATCTGAACATGTTTCTTGTTCATTAAAGAAATCCTCCCCAAAAGAGCTTGAATTGGAGGATAAAGAAAATATCAAACATAGTTTAAAATTTTTTTTCATGTTTAATTTTTGTTAGTTTAAGGCAGCAAAAATACCAGCTCCAAGGTTCCCAGTTCAAAGACATCTTGAGGGCAGTAGTTTCAATTTCACCTGCGGTGATTGTTCAAAAACACAAATTTCCAAGCCCCACCCCTAGAGACGCTGACTCAGAAAATCCAGGGTGGAGCCCAGGAATCTGTAGTATTTCAAAGTACCCCAAATAAAGCAAAATTCAATGGAGAAAAGAATTACTAAATAGGGATTTTAATGCTAATGTTTCATCCTAAACTAGCCTCAGTGTAATCCTTACCCGGGGCACTCTGGGAAAACCTGCCGCCTCAGGGCCAGCCTGCATCTCTGAGGGCCAGGGTGCGGTCAGGTCATTTTTAAAGGGCATTCCAGGTAAATTTGAGAAACCCTAGGGTGGGAAAGTGCTCTTCACTTGAGAGAAACTGCGTTTCAGTCATGGCTTTACTGAGTTTGTGATCTGCACCAAAACCCAGGGATCCTCGTAGAGGTGTGAATCTCTCACAAACCCAATTGCTCACAGGCTGATCACAAGGCTGAAATAAGCCTGGATACAATCAAGAAACATTAGAAGGCAAGGCTGCCCAGCCCAGCAGAGAACCAGCAGTTAGGTGAAGATCAGTGAATACAGCTGCACGTAACTCATGGTGATGAAGTTTTGCTTTGGGTAGATGATTTCCAAGAAAAAGAGGAAAGAGGAAAGAAGGAAGAGAAGAGAAGAGAGAAGGCTGGAGTCAATAAGATTCGTTGTTGTTTAGTTGCTCTTCTGACTCTTTTGCAATCCCATGGATTACAGCCCGCCGGATTTCTCTGTCCCTGGGATTTTCCAGTCAGGAATACTAGAGTCGGTTGCCATTTCCTTCTCCAGGGGATCTTCCCAACCCAGGGATCGAACTCGAACCTCCTGTGTCTATTCTTTACCACTGAGCCACCAGGGAAGACGTTGATAAGATAAGCAAAAGCAATTTAAATGTCATGGGCATTGGGATATATAAAACCATTGAGCTGGTACTTTTCCTGATCTACACTAGAAATATATAGATATATAGATATACACACATATGTACAGACACACACATATATAAACTCAGATAAAAACCTGGAAATAAAACAATTTAAAGCATTTCAAACCCAAACTTCTTGCTTTTACTTAGGTTAATTCAACCATAAAAAAATGATATAGATCTTAATTAAGAGGTTTGTAAAGTACTTAAGTTTGTCATTTTGTTGACATTTAAATGTAATTTCCTCTAAAAACTATTCTTAGGTATCAGCTAACTAAACTGAACTGTTGGTTTAGATTATTGTACTACCAGATAAGATAAAATTGGAGATAATATACAGGAGAGCAACTCACTAGCTCAGAAAGAGTCTATGCTGTTTTAATACTTACCCCTGAGGCTGCCGGTTGTGTGGTGGGGGAAGTATTTTTGCTGCAGTCATCTGCGTTAGAAGAGGTGGAAGTTGGAGTCATGGGAACAGAATTATTGCTATTACCTGCAACGGTCAAAATTAACCTCATAAATATACATATACTCTACTAAGATTGGCAAATATTTTACAGTCAAACAGCATTTTCTTATATTTACCAGAGCAAGCTTTTGACTTATTTATGTTCTTAGGTTTTCGTTTCCTGGTTTGAATTCCCTCTTTTTTCATAGCAAGTGGTCGAGGCACCTAAAAAATTGTTCATATAGGCCATAAGTTTAATAAATATTATACTGCTAAAAAACCAAACTAACTAAAGACCAAACATCAGTACTGAAAGCCCTCATTTAAAAGAACTTGGCATAAATTTCAATCCAATTTTTACACACACTTCATAGATTCCAACTGCACAAAGACTACACTTTCCCTATCAAATGCAAAGATTCCTCCAGGAAAAAAAAATGGGGTGATTTGCCTGGTAGAATCTCTTCCCTCAATTTAATGTTTATTGTTTTAAATAACTTCAATTACAGAGTGAAACCACTGAATTACATATTTTTATTTCAAAGAGATCATGAATTCTTCCTTCTACATATACCAAGGTTATTTTTCTTTTTAAAATTGGCATATTTTATAATATCTTGTGCTATGCTTAAAATGCAGAATCTTTTTAACTAGAGCTATCCAATGTTATGACTCTTCTGTATAGATGAATTTGATTGCATCCACATTTTTTAGGCTATAAACTAGCTAGTGTGCATTTCTAGTCGGTTCCATGCTTTTTTCTTTTTAGGTGTACAGGTTTTTAAAATACACACACTACTATGTACAAAATAGATAACCAACAAAGACCTTGTGTATAGCACAGGGAACTATACTTAACATTCTGTAATAACTTAGGAGGGAAAAGAGTCTGAAAAAGAATACACACACATATATGGATCACTGAATCACTGTTGAAACACAACATTATAAATCAACTAGATTTCAATTTTACAGCTTTCTTTAAAAAAGAAAAGACTACTACCATCTTATCAGTTCTAAAACGCACATTTCCCACGTTTTTGTATTTCTACCATCTGGGTATCTGACTATGGATGTGTGTGAGTTTAACTGGAAGCATTTGTTTCTTACCAGTATAATAATAGTTTCTAGTATAATTAACAGGCCCCTAGATTCACAAACGTGCGTACACAAAAATCAGTCCCTTCACCTCCATGCCCTCTCCTTTGCTGATTTTTTAAGCTGAAACTAAGTACAAACAAGACACCGAAGGTATGGACACAGGAGCAGAGTAGGTGGCGCACCCCATGGAGCTTCATGTAGAGTCCACAAGCATTGCACACAGGCTCGCCCTCGGCGTTTCTGCGCCACAAAGTGGTGGTCGTGGTGTGACAGTTGGCACAGGACAATCCGAGCCGCCGGGAGGAAGGCTAGAAAGCAGCAAGAGAGTGGACAGACATAAGTGCTTTTCAATGTGTCCCTGCCAGCAACAAGCATGTACCTGGTTATTATAAATAGGCAGTCCCCCTTGAGGGAAAAAAAAGAAACCCTTGAAGTGTAATTAGGTTGACCTTCCTGGACCAAAGTGTGTTCTATCTAATACAGATCAATTGCTCTGCCTCAGCTCATTAGCATAGATTACAGCAGTCGCAATACTGGCCAATGCCTGCGCTCCCTGCTGTTGTCAGAGGTCTGAGTAAGGAAACGCAGTCACAAACTGCCTGCCAACGGGGCGTCTCTCCCTCATCTGAATACTGAGATAACCAGGTCTGTTTCTCAGGTATGTGCAGAGGAATAAACCAGAAACTGTAGAAAACCCTATATATATTAATAGAAATGGATTTTGGAAGATGCACAAAAATTTTGTAAAGAAACATATTTCAATACATCTTATTAATTATCATCATGATCGCCTATTGCCTGAATTTTCTGTATTATCCATTCTCCAAAGGATAAGCAAATCCTACAACACTGTGTTAGTGCTGGCCTTGTCTTGCTGGTGCTGCTATATTTGATTTCCCTGTCAGTATAGTGCTTTTCCTCACGTGGCGGTGGTGGTTTAGATTGTGTCCACCTCTTGCAACTCCATGGATGGTAGCCTGCTAGGCTCCTCTGTCCTTGGGATTCTCCAGGCAAGAATACTGGAGTGGGTTGCCTTTTCCTTCTCAGTACAAAGGGTTAAATTTATCAGAAAAGGTCAACTGTCTGTCACTTTGATTTCTATGTTTCCTTTATACCCATAACATCCTTATGTGGAGTTTATCTCCTCTAAACTATTATGTGTGAATTATAAAGAGGGGCTTTTTAAGCTAGTCTGAGTTCCTACCTAGAATGGCAAAAATCTAAATTTGCTTTTCGATTACCTAGATAAGCAACTAAAAAAATGTGCTATGACTTCAGTTTTTAAAAAAAAAAAAACCTATGGGAAAAATCCAGGGACCAACCCAAGTTGAAAGATAAAGAATTAGGGAAGGTGGCTGTGATGATTAATTTAAGAAAAGAAGTTATAAAGAATAGATGACAAAAACATAGATAGAGCATGCACTGACTATTCAGATTAAAAGACAGAGATTTTCAAAATCTTTGTTGACAAATTCAACAACTCACGTCCCGTTTGTTATTGCTACAGCATACTCTTTACAGATAAGTTGTAAAACCAAAGAGACACTAGGAAGCCTCTTAGCACGGCCACATTTTTTAGAAGTCGGTGCTTTGACTTTTGAGGAAAACGAATAAGTTTGGCTGACAGAACTATTTGGGAACTTGCTTTGTTAAAATGATGAAAACATGAAATCGTACACATCAGGGCTTCTTCTTCTTTTTTTTCCTTTATCCTTAAAAGAGAATAATTTCCCAGGAGAGCACTCCTTTCTCTTTATAAATATGAAATAATTAAATTAGGGACAGGAAAGTTCATTTTACAAACAGGTCATTTATGATAGTTTGCAGTGGAATTTGGAGCCAATGTGAGGCAAACTTGTTATCAGAATTTGCCATTATAACAAAGAACTTTATGACTGTCAACTGCAGATCATAAGTGAAGCCAGTCCCCATAAACATGCGAAATGAAGGTGAGCAGGTTATAAAAGTTCCTTGTAACAAGCGATCTCAGTCATATTCATCACTGACAAGGAATTCAAGTTACACCATAAATCTCTTATTTTGCAATGTATTACAAGTTCAAATTCACCGTGATTGGTCCTGTACTGCTAGCTAAACAAACTTGGGTTCAACATTCTATGTCTGAGAACTAACTAGATCCAGCAAAACCATAAATAAGAAGCCCACGGGAGAACTAATTGATAGACACACCCTTCAACTGGTGTCATTTATAACCCATTTACAAAGCACATTGGTGGACCTTGATCACTGCCAAGACACCTGCCATACAGAAGGAAAACTAATAGATTCAGAGATGTTAAAAACTGGGTTTTGTGTTTCCTCTTATCAGTTATTTTTACTGGTAAGTGCACAAAACTAACGCCACTCTCTAAATATGGATGTTAATAGATCAAATTTAAAATGCCACTAGAATCGAAATGGCTACTATTCTGCCGTTTTTTGCTAAATCTTGAGAAAATGTTACCTTTCCGGGCTCAGCCAGGACTCTGTTCAATGTGCCTTTCCAAAAAAATAATAACCACTTGCATTGTTCATACATTGGCTAATGCATGAAAACAAGGAACTTTCTTGAAATATTTACCAGCAGTACTTTTAAATAAGATGCATGTAGGAGAAATGAAAGCCATAGGGAGTCAGGCACAGAAGTTAAGGATGCCCTTTGAAGCAAAGTCTAAGCTGTGGGTGACTAACAAGTTTAAGGCACATACACTCATTAAATTAACCTCGGCCACTTTATTTTAAATGCATTAAAAACAAAACAACCATAAAGCTAATTGCTTCTCTTTAAGGTGGCAGACTCACATTGTGATGCAATTTCACTCTAATCTATTTAACACAAACAACATGTGTAGCGTTTGTTCCTGCTAATTAGAGTATAACAATTAAATAAATTACTTGGATGCTTAAGATGTCTGGCATCTAACTGTAAAATATTTTACTTTAAAAGGTATTAGAGTACGGAGTACTTGGCTAAGCAAATGTTAGCCTTACAGAGGGGCGTGTGAAAGCTTTCATTTATTCTTTCTAATCAGGACGGCAGTAAATACTCCTTCCTTCTTAAAAAACACAGGGGACAATAAGAGATTAATCCCTGAAGAAAATCAGAATTCCCACACTTTAAATCATAGTGAAATGTGTTGGGATGGTGAAAATCTTCTACTTGACAAAAAAACGTGCAGACTGCATTTTTTCCCTGTTCTATGAACAGTAGTTCTCTGAACAACCAGATTTCAAAATAACAAAAGTTAAGAGTGAATAAATTTTTCACTAGACTCGAGGACAATCCAAAGGGCGGATGGAATTTGGAGCTAAAACTAGTCTGAAGAGGTGGAAGGGGCCCAGAGGTGGAAAGGACAGAGTCAAAGGGATTCAAAACGAGCCTGTGGGGACAAGGGGCCTGTGGGTTCCATTTTACGGGATGTTACAGAGGAACTAGATCGCTTCAAGAATCGACTCCAAACCAGACCAAGGAGTTCACAGTGAAAAGAAACCTTCACATGACCTGGGGCCGTAGCCTCAGTTTTTCTCTCTGGAGGTTATTAACATTACTCATTCCTTGGATCTCCTTCCAAAACTATTTCAGTGCATTTGCAAGTATATCTAGAGATGTGTAAAGATAGGGGGTTGGTACTTTTTTAGAAAGACAGTAGCGCTCTACACCTTCCTTTTTTTTTTTTTTTTTTCATTTAAGGATGTCACTCTCTGTGTGAATTTGGGGAGAGGGCTGCCTTCGTTCCCCTGTGGCTAGTTTCGGGGACGATCTGCCCCGGTGGGCGCTGAAACTACCCGGGACCCCCAGTTCGGGTCCGCTCTAGGCCGCGGGCACAGGTGCGGGCCGGGCGGGGCGGGGAGACCCGGGCCCCGCGGGCAGCGCGCGGCTCCGGGCCAGGCCGCGGGGGAGGGCGGCATCCGCACTCACCACGCGCTTCTGCGGCTTGATGAGGGGCCGGCTGAGGCCGTTCATCTTGCTGTAGAGCCCGCAGGCGTTGCACAGGTAGTGGCCGGTGCCGTCGCGCCGCCAGAGCGGCGTCTGGATGGAGCCGCAGTTCACGCACTCGCGGCTCTCGGGCAGGTCCTCCAGCAGGTCTGCGGGACGAGAGGCCGGTGAGGTCCCGCCGCGCGCGCGCTCGCTCGCCCGCCCGACCCCGCGAAGCCCCCAGCCGGCACCCAGAGACCCTCGGGCCCGCTCCCGGGCCCTTCCCCACCCGGCCTTTCGGCTCGGCGGCCCGGCCGGGAGCCGGCTGTTGATGTCACCGCGACCCATCTGTTGCCCAATTATCTGTCCAATACTTCTGCACCCCTAGGCGCGCCCGGTGCAAAGCCCTGCAAAGTCCGGTAACAGAGCCGTAAGCCCGGCCTGGATCATCCGCCTTCCGTCTCCCCAAGGACCTCGGAGTTGAGATGAGCCCTGGGGAGATCGGTGTGGACCCTCTGACCTCTCTTTTCCCGCTGTTCCCAAGCTTTTCAAAACTGAAATCCATCATAATTACAATATACCACTTGCCAAAACCCGAGCAAGCTTTGCAATATTAACAGTGATCGCTCACCCCAGCCCCCACCCGCAAATGTCCCCACAAATACCCCGGGACGCTGTCTTCTTTTATCTCAAGTAATTTTTTGAAAGTATTTGCTATAGCTACTACTCTTCCTTTTCCTCCATAAAGAATAGACAACTGAAATTAGAAATATTGTTCTTGGACACTTTTGCCAATGATTCCTAAAGGGGGCAAACGCAGTAAGAAATTAGTAAGAACAGAGATGAATGTTAGTTTGATTTTCATGTCACAAGAACCAAACACTAAAATATTATGATTTCAAAATGGGTCTAACTGCTGCAGTCTACAAAATTTCTACAAACAGCTGATACTGAATGGATTCAGAAAATTACCAGCACTGTTCAGTGCTAAATCAAAATTTTTCCTACTTTCCTACACTAAAATTTCAACTTATGTCATCTATTTAAATTAATGTTTGTCATTTTACTGTTTGGTTAGTTTTCCAAAGTTCATAATTAACCTAAACCTGCTAACTTAAAAAAAAAGCCTTTAGAGTAAATGAGTTTAACATTTATTACCTCCCCTTAAATCAGCTAAATATGAACAATTAAGTAAAGTGAGATGGGTACTTATCAAGTACTTTTAAAACAGACTTTTGAAAATATTTCCTCTAACATAACTGTTTATAGAGTTATTTATATTACACAAAATTTAAATGTTACAATTTGGCTTTCTTCAAGGGGCATTTTGAATCAAATTTTAAAGTAAATAAACATTACACTTTAGAGTTTATTTGAAGACTGTGTTAGCAAACCTAGTCTTTCTCTTTCTATTCGTCGGTGGTTGGTTTATAGCTTGTGTCTACCATCAGCTCTCATAAAGATATTTCAGTCTGCTTTGGATAAACAAAAATCTTTAATTCAATTAATATTATTTTCCCTGCAAAACAAGTTTCCTTCCTCCTCAAGAAATAAATTTAAAAGAAACTAGCACCCCCCATAACCCCAGTTCAAAGTTGTCATGGGGATACTGCAACTTAGAACACATCACAAAGATTTATTCTTCACCGCCCTAAAAGCCACTATTGACTACGGTAATCAGTAAAATGCTCAGGACTTCAAGGACACTGAAGTTAAACAAGGTATTTGTCTTTGTTGTTGACTTTAAAATGTTACCTATCAGAGCCCCTCTCCATGGAGAAGTGGGGCATTCCCTGGAGAACCCAGCCCCAAGCCTGGCCTCCTTCATGAAGGCTGGGAACAATAAAGAAATTTTCAATAGAAGACTGTGAGAGGCCCAGGTAAATCTCTTTGGTCGGCTGAAAACTCAAGAGACAAAATGTAAAGCCCTGCTTGGATAAATAAAATTTAGGAAGTTTGCCTATTTTTAATTAAGTAAAATCTACAGCTCCCATTCCTTCCATACTTTTTCCGCTCCTCCTTCAGTAGCTTCGATTTTACAACTAAAGTAAGCAAAATGTGACTTTTTATAAAGCACAAAATCTAACTGTGCTGGAAGCTCTCTTGCCAACAGGCCCCCAATAGGCCCCCTATTCATCCTAACTTGTCTGCTTTGGGTGTGCTAGGGAGTGACAGACTCTGGGAGAAGGGTGAAGTCATCCCCAGACTGAGAGTGGAACCCATTTCAGCAGGAGCTTGGAAGGGCACTGGCCTCTGGGGAGAGAGCTCACCCCCAGCCTCCCACCACACACTCACCAGCACCAAGGAGAGGTGGACACACCAGGGTCCCCAGAGCACCCAACCACACCCCTGCCTTCGCACTGAGCCCTGCCATCCACTCAAATCAGCTGAAAGAGTGCCTCCAATTTTTTTTTTTTAATCAGAGTGGAGAAGCAGAGAATCAGCAATCTGGGAGGAGAGGGGCTGGGGGTCAAGGTCTCTCTAGCAGGGGAATACCTGTGGGGACAAGCAAAATTAGGGTCATTCATCTCCCCAGCTCCCAGACTGGCTTATTCTCAGCAGCTTCCTGCCTTCTTAAAAGACTTCTTACACAAAAGTTGAGTGTTCCCAAACTCCTCTCCTTTAAAAAAAAAAAAATTCTGAATCTATACAAGACTTTTCTACTTTGCAGCCTCCTACCCAGGAAGGGGAAAAATAGTGAAAGGATAGACTACGTTTAAAATGAAACAATTTATAACTTGTCTGTAACTGCACCCAACCCCTCTAAAAGGGTTTTCTTCACAGAACCAATCAGTCCAAACATCCCAAGACTCCCATTCTGCCTTTTGGACTGATGCTCTTCCTCGGTCCCGTGAAATGCTGAAACGGGGCAAAAGGAAATGGAGGTCAGGCTAAGGTGTGTCCACCAGGCCAGCAGAACAGCCCCCAACCCAGTTCACACAACCTTTCAGATTCCCTGCTGGATCCCTGATTTGACAAGCGCCTCATACCCCAACCACCACCTCCTCCCCATCCTTTGAAGATCCATCTCCCAGTCTCTCTGCTCCCAGGAGCCAGACATGGGTCCCCATGTAGCAGCAAGGGTGACCTAGCTCTGTTCTCTCCAGCCTCCAAACCTCAACGGGGCCCCTCCCCACCCCCACTCTACACCCAGACCCACAGACTGTAAAGATTTTCAGCCCAATGTTACTGAAGAGAGGGAGGTTCAAATCAGATCCTTCACCTTCAGGCCACTGGCATTCCCAGATTGTCCCTGAGCACAAGGCTGGCTGTGCCCCACTTGACCCTCACTAATCAGGACCCCTAAAAGTCCTAAATGGAGGAACCCAGCCCTGGGGAGTGCGATAACTTAGGCTGAAAGGCCTCCTTGTCTTTGCCACCTTCTGACACCGACAACACCCCTTAAAGAAGCAATGGGCCAAAAAAGTCTTTTTTTTTTTTTTTTGGTCTTAGGAAACTGTCAAGTTATATCAAACGCGTGAAATACAAAGACAGACTGCTGAAAGCACGAAGAAGGATCCAGAACCCTGCGGCTGAGCAAAGAAGCCAAGACGCCTAGGTCGGGCCAGACAGCAGTTCACACCCTCCCTGCCTGAGCAGGACAAACGCTCTTCAAGACCGCGCATTTGCAGGAATTTTGACAACTCTTCCCAGCTCACTCCAAACTGCCCCCAGACACTGGAATGGAAAGCATGAGTGGGATTGAAAACTGAAAAATTATTGGCGTGCACTCTGGCGGAGGAATAGGTGTGGGTGCTGGGGTACCCCTCGTCCCAGCCTGGGGGTGGGGCGCAGACGCGAGCAGCAGCTGCAGACACCCCCGGCTGTTGATGCCAAGGGAAAGGGCCCTTCCACCAGCTTTCCCTCGGGACAGTTACGAGGCTGACCTCTCTGCCTTCCCTCCTAACAAGTGGCAGGGAGATGCCAACTAGGTCCTTTTCCACCGCGGAGCTCTTTTAATAAAAACACTCTCCTTGAGAAAAACACACTCAGCTCCCATCTTTGGAGAGATGAACTGCATCTGAGGAGAGGGTGACTGCCATGCTCAGCACTCACCTAAAGTCACCTCCCAAAGGGGAGTCCCGCGCTTCCACCCGGGAAAACTGGGGTCTGCGACCAGGCTCAGGCCCTGTCGGCTCCCTCCTGGGCTCACTTTTCCCAGCGGCCCACTGCAGTCCCCGGACTGAGGCGTACCGGCGCATCCAGTCTCTCTCGTGCAAAACAGAAGCACCACCGCAACGCGGCCAGACTCCGGGCACCCACAAAGCCCCGGAAACAGGACCCAGGTCAAAAAGCTGCTCCACATCCCCTCGCGCCCTCCAACCTGTCCCTTACCTGTGCCGGGGCCGCGCGGCACCGGGAGCGGGGCTCCGGCGCGGCTCTGCAGGCTGTGCAGCACCGGGGTCTCGAAGGGTCCAGCGGGCCAGGCGGGAGTCAGCGGGGCCCCCACGTAGGGCGAGTAGGCGCTCGGGTGGTGGTGGTGATGGTGGTGGTACGTCCCGTTCAGCGGCCGCGCGGCCGACAGGGAAGCATACTGGTGCTCACGACCGCCCATGGCCGCTAGGCCGCCGCCGCTCCCGCTCACGCCGCCCGCGGCCCCACCGCCAGCCGCCGCGTAGCCCCCGGGGTCCCGGGCCGCGCCGTTGGCCATGGGCGGGCTGGGCGAGTAGGGGAAGCGCGCCGAGACGTGCGCCGCAGCCGAGCCGGCGCTGCCGGGCCCCGCAGCCCCGCCCGCCGCCGCGCCGCCTCCGCTGCCGTACGGCGGGCTGTCGGCCGAGGCCTGGGGCCAACCGGGGTGCGCGCCCGCGCCCCCCGCGTGATTGGCGGGCCCGCCGCCCGCCCCTTGCAGGTACGGCAGGCCGGGCAGCATGGAGCTCACGCGCGTGGTGGGGACGTAGACCGGGGAACTCGCGGCAGCCGCGGCTGCGGCGGCGGCGGCCGCCGAATGCACGAAGCCTCCGGGCGAGCCGTCGTAAGCTGCAGGCCCCTGGCTGGAGAGGGCGGCGAGGGTCTGGTACATCTCCTCCGGCTGCTCGGGCGCGAAAGGGCTCAGCTTGGCGCCGCGGCTGGACCACAGCAGCTTGCTGGCGGTCGCGGCTTGGTCGAGGTCAGCGAAGAGCAGTAGGTCCTCCCAGCTCGACAGGGCGCCCGCGGGGCCCGAGATCCCCGGCGCCGAAGGTCCGTGGGGAGCCCCGAAGGGATGTGAGGCGTAAGGACTGAGCAGCAGCGAGCGGGCCGTGGGTCCCGCCGCCGCCTCCGTGTCGAGCTGCGGCGTCCTGCAGTTGCTGGCGCCGCCGGGGCCGCGCTCCCCACCCCGAGAGCAGCAGGAGGAAGAAGAGGAGGAGATAGGGGAAGGCGGCGTGGAGGGCTCCCGCGCTGGAAAGGCTCCGGAGTCGCTGGCGTCCGCAGGAGGCGCGGCCCCAAAGCGCTTCGGCAGGCACCAGCCGCCGTCAGTCAAGGCCATCCACGGTCCGGAGCCGCTGCAAGCTGACTTTTAGCTCCTGAGACTAGATGGGGAGGGAGACAGGGTCGAGAAGAGAAATTTTAAAAAGGACTCAACGGCGGGGGCGGCACCGCGTCCCACCTCCACTCGTCTCTCCAGCTAATGAGATTCCTCAAAAATCCCGTTTCTGCCCTAGGTTCCAGGGTTGGGGAAGGAGCATGAAGCCTGCGCAGCCGCCGCGGGGTCCTCCCAGGGCAAGGATACCCGCTCCTCCTCACCCGCAAGGCTTGGATCCCCTCTAGCTCCCCTCCCACCCCCGACGCAGCATCCTTCATCCGCGCGCTCCAGATCCCAGGGGTGACTGGGAGACTGGCCGAGGTTTTCCTTCCGCCCCAAAGTGGCTCCCTCCGGGCCAATGGCACACAAAGGAACTTTTTAAGGAGCCATGCGTGTCTGCGCTGCCTTATCCTGCCTCTGTACCGCGGTCGCTCGCCCGGAATGCCTCTGGGTGAGGGCTGCCCGCGTGAAGATCACTAGCATAGGCAAGGCAACCTGTCCCCCGAAAACGAAACCGCCGCGCTCTCTCACTCGGGCTTTCCCAGAGCTTCCTGGACTGCGCTGACGAGACAGAACGCGAGCCCCGGAGTGAAATACAACTCAGCCTTGGGAAGGTGGGGCGCCAGGGCGGAGACCAGAGTCTCAGACCTTAGGGACACACATCCCCGTGCGGGGTGTCCGCGGGGCCGGAATCTCCTGCCCACCCCACGTCTCGGCGCCACGCACCTTAAGTACCGCTCGCCTATGCAGCCGCCAGCGGGTGCGCTCACGCAGGCTGGGCCACGCCGGCCCGGCCACCCCGGCCCACCCCACGGTCATCCCCAGCCACGGAAAGGCCAGACCGTTCTGGAATCGGACGTAGCGGGGTGGAGCGGAGTGCAGAGAAAAGGGGGGGTGCAAGGGGGGTGGGGTGGGGGGACGTGAGACCGCCCCGGAGCCGAGGCCACCCCAAAGGGGAGAGCAGGAAGAATGACAGGGAAACTGGGAGGGGGTGGAGGAGGGAGGTGAACGCAGCCGGACTGGCCTTCTCGGGGCCGCTTCCTCAAATCGCTTCGGCTCATCGGAGATAACCATACTAAAATTAATACCCACACACAGACCCGGGCTAGATAGCAAGAAAGAATTCTCTGACTGCCGGCTCCCGCCCCTTTGCGCCAAGATAACTCGGAGATAAGGCTGAGCGCAGATAAGCGCTTCGGGGAGAGGAAAAGACACCAGAAGTTGGTCCGCGGTGTCCCGGGAACCTGGGAGCCTGCCGGGAATGGAGAAGGTAGACACCCCCGGAGCCGATCGCAGCCCGCAGAGGGCCGGAGAGCCGAGGCCGAGGGGCCTGCGACTAGGGAGGGGAGGTGCAGAGGAGGAAAGAGGGGAGCTGGGGCAAGAGAGGAAGCAGCCGAACCTCGGGTGGGCGCTGCGCATGGAGAACAGCCGTGGCGGAGGGTGCTCCCGAGCGCGGAGAGAGGCCGAAGGCGCCGGCAGGCGAGCGCGAGTCCGGGGTCTGCGCGGTGCTGCTGGTGAATAAAAAGGAGAGAGGAGGCGCCTCTTACTGCTCTGCCGGAAAACTGCAGCCTGCGCTCCTGATTGGACTCACCGAGCCCTAAACAAACAGCGCTCGCCGAAGGGTGCCAGGCTGTGGGTCGGAACTGCGCTCTGCGAGCAGCTGGGCGCTGGAGGTGAAGAGGAGGAGGAGGGAGAGAGGGGAGGAGAGAAAAGAGGGTGGGGAGGGGACGCCGAGCGGCGGGGGGAGGGGAGCGCGCCGCCCCGGCAGACAATGAGCCCCGCGCAGCCTGCGGGTGTGGGCTGAGCCGGGAGCGCAGTCCTGGGAGCAGGCGGCCAGTCCATCCAAGGGGCGCCGATCCCGGGGACGCCGGGGGAGGGGCGGAGGTGGCAGAACGCCTGATCTGGCTGGCGACCCACACCCATTCCTCCGCCCTCCGTTACACGCGCGCTCTAGGGGGCGGGCTGGGAGGAGGGGAGGCCGATGGCGCGGGAGGAGTTGACCATGCACAACCCCACGCAGCCACCGCAGCCGGAGCGACGCGCCAGCTCCGGGGTCAGCGCTCCCCCCGAATAAGGGGGTGACATGCTTTCCTCCGCCGGCCTTCCCCTCTCCTCCCGACCCAGTAAATGAGCTTTTTTCTCCTCAGTTGTGTGTGACTGACCTTAAACTCTCCCGATCTCTTCTCGAGACTCTGAGCTCAGGTCGTGGTGGCCGTCGGGGGTCTCGTCTACTGGGATCTAGAAAAGAAAGAACTCGAGTGTCCAGCTCCCTATCTCTGCCCTACTAAACGTGCTTAATTCCTGGGAAGTTTCGGGAGGTTCCCATCTGCACTCCCCAGCTAACCTGAAACTTTCAATTCGGGGTCACAGTGCACGGAAAGGTTAGTCCATGAAGTGCGCAGAGTGGAAAGGAATTTCCACGCCAATCGCGCCCGGAGGTGCTCTCGGAGTTTGGGTGTCCCTTTTGCTCCAAACTTTCCCTGGAGAACTTCAGGTAAGTCTCAGATAAGCAAGAGAAGGGGGTCACCTTCCCCGGTCCCTGCGAGAAATACCTCTTACCCACGCCTCCGCCTTCACATACACACCCCTTCTTCGCTCCCTCCAAATGGTTATCGCAACTGTGTCCAAACTGATACTGTCCTTGGCTGGCAGAGGGGCTGGAAATGAACGTCTCGGGGTTATCAGCGCCGATCTGTCAGCAGGGCGTCGCGGGACCGCAGGTTCGTCCTCGGCAGGAGCCGTGATGTATGTCTCGCTCCCTTTCACTCGCAAAAAGGATTTTTCCCAACAGATGTGACCTCGGGAGGCTGTCGAGAGATAGAGAGAGAGAGAGAGAGAGTTTTAACCAGGGCAAGAGGAGTTGTTTTGTGGGAATGGATTTTTACACTTTTTTTTTTTCAGGTAAATCGAAGTAAATGATTTTCTAAAGGTCAGCCTCCCTAAAGTGTGTGTGTGTCTTTGTGTATGTGGTGTATGTGTGTGTTTTCAGCTGGGGAAGGGAGAGGCGCCTTAGCAGAATTGAATCAGTTTAGGTAGAGGCTTAGTAAAATAGGATTTCTAGAGATCATGAGACTTCCTGGCTAAATATATGTTTCCTCTGGATGTAACTGTGAACCTGTGAGTCCTAGGGGACAAGGGGATAGGGCCTGGCAGCCCGAGGGAGGAGGGAAACAAATCGAGAACGTCGGCAATTCTCCCCCCCCCCCATTCTTCGTTGTAAATTGCTGCTAAACACTTCTGAATTTCAAATTGCTACCGAGAAGGTCCATAAACCGTTTTCTTATCCAATTTAGTCACTTTTATTACATTCCTCTTTGCCTCCCCCGATCACTGCGGCGGCTCCCAGTTTCAGCGCGGCCGCAATTCCGAGAGACTGAACGCAGGAAACTCTGGAAAGGCGACTAGCGATTGGAGCAGGATCCAGGGGCTTTAAAGTTTAACCTGGGTTCGATCGAATGCATCTACCCGAACAGATAACTCGGCGTCTGCCGTCCACTTAGCTCCGACCAGGGCTTCTAATGCCTTTCTTTCTTTTTATTTAACCTGTTCCGACCTA
Source organism: Antilocapra americana (assembly GCA_007570785.1). Taxonomy (NCBI): domain Eukaryota; kingdom Metazoa; phylum Chordata; class Mammalia; order Artiodactyla; family Antilocapridae; genus Antilocapra; species Antilocapra americana. Next base: position 31,660,714 of record ML662445.1, read on the forward strand.
ATTTTAACGCAGACTGAGTTTTTCAAAAGCTTATCTGTAAGCCGTTACAGAACGGCTGTGGGCATTTGATTTTCTTTGAGTCCAAGGGTTCTTAAATGTTTCTGAGGTCTGTTCTCAAAAGCAAACTTTTCTTTTTTAAAATACATATTCAGTAAAGTGATTTCTAATGAAACCAAGTTAACAAATAAATCTTTTGGCTAAGTTGGAAATACAGGGTGTGAATGGCCTCCAAGTTTGAACCCCAAGGAGACTGAGCCTCCCCTCACCCCCGCGAGAAACTGATTCCTGCTGTGTGTATTTCTTTATATTTGCAATTACGGGGGTGACCGTGTGAATTTCTTTGGACAACAGATGATCCCCAGAGACCCGCTTTCCCTGCCGCTCCGCAGCAGCCGGGAGAGGGTGCCCTGGCCCCCACACTGCCCGGACAGAGGTGAGAGGCGGGACGCGCAAGCGATTTCTAAGACTCGAGAAAGGACCTGACATTTTACCCCCACCCCAGAACTCGGATCGCGTTTGAGTATTGCTCAGAACAAGGGTGGAGGCAGGGAGGTAATTATTTGCTCTCTTGCAAGGTCACAATTTTTTTTTTTAAAGACTGGTTTTGTTTTTCTTGCCAGTTAACTAAGAAATAAAACTGACCCATGGAATTGATTCAGACAGAAAACCAGATTGCCTGACCCTTTCAGTTTGCAGTTTTCCCAACGCATCGACTTTGGCCCTGGGGACAACACCCCTGGGAAGCGGCACATTTTCAAAGCCACCCTCCCAGGGGCCCCAGACCCGGCGCTCTGAGCTTCCTCTGAGAGTCCCAGCTGATCCAGAAAGGTGGGGGATATTAGGGGGCACAGAGGAAGAAGGGCACTGCAAGAGCTGGCGAAGGCCTCCACAGTGCTCCAGGTAGACGGTCATGTCCTTAGAAGTTGTTTCCTTTCCTTTCTTTCCTTTTTTTTTTTCCTTTTCTTTTCCTAACGCCTCTCTCTTTCTTAAGGATTGGCTAATCTGGAACGAAATCGTTCCTCTCGGGACCATTTAGACCCGCGGAGTGGCCCCTCCGGAGCGAGTCTGCCTCCCCGAGCGGCCCTCCTCATCCCTGGAGGGGCACTGGCTCCCGGGCGCAGCCTGTCCCCAGGGCTGATTTATTTGGGCCGCGCGCGCCACACGGCTCTTCGCCACTCGAATCCAGCCGAACCCAGCCGCCAATCCGGCGGAGGGCGGGGGCCTGGAGGCCAAACGCGGAAGGGTGACTGGGGGGTGGGGGGCAGTCGTGCGCCGCTTCCGGAGGAGACGCGAGACCCGGAGAGGACCCGCGATCACCCCCGCAAACTGCAGCGCATCCTCTGTCATTTCACCGATCCCGGGTGCTCCATCGACGTTTCAGGAAGAAAACGAATCATGCAATTTCTGACTTAACAGCATGGTTTTAATTCCAGAGGGTTTTTTTTTCTTTTTCTTTTTTTTTAGTTTTGGTTTTTATTTTTCAAACCAGATTTATGGGACCTTCTTGCTTGTACCATATTTCTTCCCGCCTCGGGGACGCTCTGGGCGAAGGACACGGGGTCACCTCGGCGCCCCCCTCCACCCCCGCCAGCGCCGGGGCCGACTCGCCGGGTCAGGATGGCGCGTCCCCCCGACTCGACTCCACCGCTATCACTCCGACGCAGGTCATCGCCCAGAGAGTCCTGACAGTGATGGTGATGGGGTTTGTTGTTATTTTATTTTAATTCTCGAAAAGCCCAAAATACTGCTTAGAAACGTCAGGTGGCGGCGGCTGCGGAAGCGTGGGCCGCGCGCAGCCTGGACGTGGCCCCACCGTGTGCCCTGGGCCCCCCAGCCCCCTGCCCGCCGCCGGGTCCCGGGCTCCGGGCCCCAGGCGCTGGCGATCTCGGCCCCGCAGCCCCGCGCAGACCCCCGCGCCGCCGGCGGCAGCCAGCGCGGCGCGGAGGTGGGCGCGCGAAAGGTCACCGCGGTGGCATTCCTCTCCGCGCGCTGTTTACGTGACTTAATGTACTTCGTCCGCCGCGGGTAAGTTAGGGCCGCGATAAGGGGGCGGCCGGGGGAGGGTCGTTGTAAAAGCCCCACGCTGGGCGCCTTCCAGCCCTCCCCTCATCCATTAACCTTTTTACTTTCTTCTTCCCTCTCTCTTTTAAAGCTTGTTATCTAGGCCACCCAATGACCGACGAAAGATTTTCTCCCTCGCTGCTTCTCCCCAGGCCGCTTTAAACCAAATAAATTTAGCTATTAAGGGCCAAGATGTCTGACAAAAGATCGAAAGGTGTCTCTCCGTGATCGCTTAAAGAAGCGAAGGAGAAGCTTGCGGCTCCATCTCGATAAAGACATTCCACACCGGCGCCGGCCTCCCTCCCCGCGGCCTGCTTGCGTCCCGACACCCTGACTGTCCCCACTTGGCGGCCCAGACCTCGGATGGGCCAGGCGGGACCTGCGGCCGCTGCCCGGCCAAGGAGTGCCAAGCCCAAGGGACCCGGCCTGAGCTGGACTCCCCAAAAGTGCCCGCCCCCGCCCCCCGCACTCAACTGAAGGCCTAAACCGAGCTCCTGCGTGCTAAGTCGCTTTCTCGCGTCCAAGTCTTTTGTGACCCTTTGGACTGTGGCCCGCCAGACTCCTCTGTCCTTGGATTCTCCAGACTGGAATACTGCAGTGGGTTGTCAATTCCTCCTTCGGGGGATCTTCCAGACCCAGGGATCGAACACGGGGCCCCCGCATTGCAGGCAGATTCTTTACCTTCTGTGCCCCCAAATTAGCAAATTTGGAAGCCCCAAATTAGCTCCCACTTGAATTACTTGCTGATGCTGAATTTATACTACAAAGCCAAACCACTCCTAACCTCTCGCCCACTTCTAAGATTTTGCTGAGGGGCAGTATTACACCTCATCAATGATCCTCCGAAGCAGACCTGTTGAACCTCAGTCAGAATGTAGTGGGTGGAAGGGACTGGACCACACGGAGGCTAACGGGGAGGGTGTGGACAGCAGAATGCCAGTGTGCACGTGGGAGGCAGCAGTCCAGATATTCAGTCATCCCCAAGTTGAGTTGGGTTATGAAGTGTGGGATATATTATTATTAATTGCTGCTTTAATCACTGCATACAGCCTTGGACTGCCAGCCATGCTGAGGCCCGCCCCTAAGTGATGCCTTCCCCTTCACTAAAGGTGAAGCAAAGAATATCCAATTTCCAGATCAAGGGCTGACATTTGGGCTGTGGGGAGTCAGGTGCTGTGTTTTCAGTTTCCTTGCACTGAGATGCTGCTTCATCCCCTAAGTGAATGAAGACTCCTCCACACTCCAGGTCCACCTAAGCCTTTTCTAACCTCTTTGAAATGGACTTCCCTGCTGGCTCAGCTATAAAGAACCTATCTGCCAATGCAGGAGGTTTGATCCCTGGGTGAGGGAGATTCCCTGGAGGATAAAATGGCAGTCCACTCCAGTATTCTTGCCTGGGAAATCCCATGGACAGAGGAGTCTGGTTCGCAAAAGAGTCAGACCTGACTGAAGCACTGAACACACACGCACCACTTTGAAATACAGCAAGGCAAGAAACTGGGGGTAGAAGCTGAAAACCCTCTTGGCTTCCCTGCTATGGGGCCTCTTCCCACATCTTCTGCCTTTTCAGTCTTTTCTTCTCTGGCAGCGGTTAGATACAAGACTCAATTTCAAAAGGCCATTGAGCATCTTCAGCTTCTGTTTGTCATCTCATGCTGGGCTCCAGGAATTAAAGATGTCTCTTTTTTCTCATCTCTTCACCCAAATAAGATGAACTCCACCTCATTTAATTCTGAGGTGAGGATCATTGACCTCATCTAATCCTGACCCCTCACCCAGCCTCCAAAGGTGGGAAAAACCAGACCATCAGACAGAAAGGGACCATTTATGTCTCAAGAAGATGAGAGAAATGCAGAAATTTCCATCTTACTAGACAGGTGAAACCTGGGCTTTCTCTGGGCTTTGCAGGTATCACTAGATGCCACTAACCCAGAGCTGTCTCAGCCTAGAGACCCTTGTGACTGGTTTTCTGGTGGGGTAGGGGGCATTGCAGAAGCAGAAAAAGGAGATGATAGACGTTTGGAAATTTGCTAAGTAACTTATGCTCCTCCATGATTCAATCAAAGGGGAGGAAAGTGCCCAAGAAAAACTTTTTTTTAAAGTACTGCATTTGCTACCCAGAAATATGACCTCTCCAGCTATGTAGCAAATATGCAGAGAATTAGGACCAAAAGGCTGTCGGCCCATATGCAGTCCTCCAGTTTCCTGCCCTTGCCCAAAAGTACTGAGTGTGCACTGCACAAAGAAGAACTCGGAGAGGCACCTACTGGTTCTGAAGTGTTTACAGTCTAGAAGGTTGGCACTTCTGTAGAGCCAGTTAGGCAAAGTACCACAGACAGCTTTCAAGATAGAAGGAGATGTCTGAGCCTCTTTTCTTTCTCTAGAAAAGTGCCCATGCTCAGATTTTCCTCTGGTCTTCAGATGAACATAGGAAAAGGAGGGAGGGTGGTATTTGCACTAGCTCACACAATGAGGGAATCCTGTGTGAGCCCAGGGAGCTCAGACTCTGGGCCAGCCTTCCTGTTTGAGTTGTGACCCCACCCCTTCCTAGCTGAGAGACCAAGACAACTTGCCTGACCTCTCTGCCTCAGTTTCCTCATCTTTAAAATGGGATTGAGAGAAGCACCTCCCTTACAGGATGGTTGAGAGGGTTAAAAATGGTCTTATGTGTGAGAGGCTGAGGGGACCCAGCACATCGGAAGCACTGTGTAATCATGAACTATTACCAGTATCTGTATTGTAACAAACTCATACCTACTACATCAGATTTCAATTTGGGGGGTGACCCACCTATCTCGCTGGAGCTAAGTTACTTCCCACAAAAGAACTTTGAGCACTCATTCAGCTTTGAGACCTGCCATTCACAAGAGTTCTTGGGCTTTTTCTATGTACAGCAGTGGGGACTTATTTATCACATTATAATAGGAAAGGAACGGTGGGTGATACAAGCGTAGATCTACTTGTTTTTGTTTCCTTTGAAGAGGAACAATTCCTTGTCACCCTTGCAAATGCCAGCAGCAAAGTACTATTGGACAAAGATAGTAATCTTAAGCCTTGTCTCTGCTCCAAGAACTTCAATCCTCAGCAACATTGTCTCCCTAGAAGCTTCTTTCTGGCAGGAGATAGGAGCAAATTAACAGCTGGGGCCATGAAGGAGGGCAGACTTGAGGATGGGCATTAGATATTAGGCGTGGGGGGAGAGCTAATTAAATTGACCTGGTCATTCACTAATCTCATGCTTTTTACCTTTCAATTTTGTATTGCTGTTTATGCAGACTTGGTCCACATTAATCACATTTTGTTAAGGAATAAAAAAAAATAAAGATCTATGAGAGAGAATCTAGGAGCCTCAATATTGATAGAGGAAAATCTAAATTATTCCAGACTTCTTTCCAGCTGATTTCCTTTCTTTCTATTTCTCTTTTTCTTATAGCATCCAATCTTCTAAAACAAGACCTAAACCTCAGTAATGAAAACTTAAAAAAAAAATCCATGGGACAAAAACAAAGATTACTGTTTCCTAGATAAAAAGGCAGGGAAGGGGGTTTGTTTTTCAGGAAGCAAGTTCTGGAGGGAACATAGAAGTTTTCCCTCTGCTCAGGTTTCTAGCCAGGTTTGTGCCCAGAGTCTGTTTTTCTCTTGTCTCGGACAGTCTTGATATTCCCTCCTTTTGATTTACTGAGTGCTGTCATTTCTCTGCTCTTTACTTTCACAATCACACATTCAAACCTGATAAAGTTCAAGACCCTGAAGAGTTGCAGCCTTCCCAGATTTACAGTCCGCTGCCCCCCACCCCGGCCAGCAGTCCCCTGGCTGATTGAATCCTCATGGACGGAAGCCATGCAGAATCAACAGAGGGGAACAATAGCACCCATGTCAGCTCTGTTAGTCAAGGTGAACCTTGGTAGCTTCCTTCCCTTGAAAGTGATGTCAACTTTCTCTCATTTTGTGTCTAACTTCCAGTTTGTAACCTGCCTGTGGGTAGGAACAGAAATGGTAACTTGGCAAATTTTATAGTTGGTGAGAATTAGATGCAAAATCCTGGTCAGCTTAAATAATTTTCTTTCCTTAAAAATCATTTATTAAATATTAACAAATTAATATTGGATTTATTAATTATGAATAAATTATAATAATTTGATATCTTAGATAGTAAATAATAATGTTGCTGTGTATTTAATTATTATTTATTTACTTTTGCCATGCCAGTCTTAGTTGGGGCTCTCTGGATCTAGTTCCCAAACCAGGGATCAAACTTGGACCCCCTGCATTGGGATCTCGGAGTCTTATCCACTGGACCACCAAGAAAGTCTCTCCATGGTTTTCCTGGATCTATGAAAGAGCCTTAGGATCAAGGGCAAGCCACTTAACCTCACAGTGCCTCAATTGCTCCATCCATAAAATGGTAGAAATATTACTTTCTACACACATTAATCACAAATCAGTGACTAGAGTCCTCTTCCCTGTGTTTAGTTCTGTTAGAGCCCCAGGAAGACCACTAGCATGTATCTGATCTGGCCATTTGGCTTTTGCCAGGCTAAATACAAACCTACTAGTTAATCTAAATACTGTATCAATGTGCTAAATGAAAGGAATGATTCATCTTCAAAGACAGAGCAGTTAAATCAGGCTCAAGTTTTCAAACCATTTAAAGGTCTGCCAATGGAAGATGTTATCTAAATAATCTATTCTTTGCCTATAAATATGTCATGTCAACTAAATCACAGAATAGTGACAAAAAGCAGTCACTATGAATGTCCTTATTTCCAATATGATGACTCTATGGAGACTTCATATTTACTACATAAGTAAATATTTTACGTAATTTAATGTTTTTATTTATCTCAACCTAGTTGGACCATAAAGAAGGTTGAGCACCAAAGAACTGGTACTTTCGAATTGTGATGCTAGAGAGGACTCCTGAGAGTCTCTTGGACTGCAAGGAGATCAAACCACTCAATCCTAAAGGAAATCACTGGAAGAACTGATCCTGAAGCTGAAGCTCCAATACTTTGGCTGGCTGATGTGAAGAGCCGACTCACGATGCTGGGAAAGATTGAAGGTGGGAGGAGAAGGGGACACAGAGGATGAGATGGTTGGATGGCATCACCGACTCAATGGACATGAATTTGGGCAGACTCCAGGAGATAGGGGAAGACAGAGAAGCCTGGCATGCTTCAGCCCATGGGGTTGCAAGGGGTCAGACACAGCTTAGCAACTAAACTACAACAGTCAGAAGTTTATGAGTAAGGTAAGCAGAAATTTAGGTAGGTCATTTTTTTTTTAAATCGCTGTTCCAAATCCATGAATTTTAAAAGGTGTGATATTTTTTCCCCTTTAAAGCTCATATTCTGAAGAAACCTAAACTCTCATAATATCTAAGAGGAAAATTATATTTACCTATTAGAGAAAGAAGCTGAATTATTGCCTATGTTCTTTTGAAGGCTTTTTTTTTAACCTATCCAGTCAGGAGATGCCAATTAGAGTATATTATGATGTTGCTTTTCTTTCCTGATGGTAAGAATATTCACTTCTACAGAGGTGTCTAAAAATAGAAACTTGACTTAATGGATATCAAATAACTTTTTCTGGCTACTCCTAAACTAGGTTACTGCTCTGTTTATAATCCCACAAATTAAAGACATGCAATTATCCAACAAAAACAGTGGGAATATTACACCATTTTTTAAAAGACTGACAACCACATAGCCCATGCCCAGCCAGCTCTAGCCAAAAACCACAGTGTGGATCCACAAATAAAGCTGTCAACCTATGCATTTCAAAGGCACCTTTCTGTAGAGAGCTCAGCTTGCTCTGGGCAGAAGTGAAAAAGTCTTGATGAATAGAAAGCCTACCCAGTGGTTGAGCTGGTGGGCCAGAAGCAGAATTCATCCACACCTGAGCACTATGGCTAGATGAAACTCTTACGTAGAGGTTGACAGCTGGAGGTCTGAGTTTAAATCCCAGCTCAGCAGCTCACTCTCCCTGTGTGACAGTTTAGTTCAGTTCAGTTCAGTTCAGTAGCTCAGCGATGTCCGACTCTTTACGACCCCATGAATTGCAGCACGCCAGGCCTCCCTGTCCATCACCAACTCCTGGAGTCTACCCAAACACATGTCCACCAAGTCAGTGATGCCATCCAGCCATCTCATCCTCTGTCGTCCCCTTCTCATCCTGCCCCCAATCCTTCCCAGCATCAGGGTCTTTTCCAGTGAGTCGAGTTGACTCCCATGAGGTGGCCAAAGTATTGCAGTTTCAGTTTCAACATCAGTCTTTCCAATGTACACCCAGGACTGATCTCCTTTAGGATGGCCTGGCTGGGTCTTCTTGCAGTCCAAGGGACTCTCAAGAGTCTTCTCCAACACCACAGTTCAAAAGCATCTATTTTTCGGCCCTCAGCCTTCTTCACCCTCCAACTCTCACATCCATACATGACTATCGGAAAAATCATAGCCTTGACTAGACAGACCTTTGTTGGCAAAGTAATGTCTCAGCTTTTCAATATGCTATCTAGGTTGGTCATAACCTTCCTTCCAAGGAGTAAGCGTCTTTTAATTTCATGGCTGCAATCACCATTTGCAGTTATTTTGGAGCCCAACAAAATAAAGTTTGACACTGTTTTCACTGTTTCCCCATCTATTTCCCATGAAGTGATGGGACCAGATGCCATGATCTTAGTTTTCTGAATGTTGAGCTTCAAGCCAACTTTTTCACTCTCCTCTTTCACTTTCTGCCATAAGGGTGGTGTCATCTGCATGTCTGAGGTTATTAATACTTCTCCCACCAATCTTGATTCTAGCTTGTGCTTCTTCCAGCCCAGCATTTCTCATGATGTACTCTGAATATACGTTAAATAAGCAGGGTGACAATACACAGCCTCGACGTACTCCTTTTCCTATTTGGAACCAGTCTGTTGTTCCATTTCCAGTTCTAACTATTGCTTCCTGACCTGCATACAGGTTTCTCAGGAGGCAGGTCAGGTGGTCTGGTATTCCCATCTCTTTCAGAATTTTCCACAGTTTATTGTGATCCACACAGTCAAAGGCTTTGGCATAGTCAATAAAGCAGAAATAGATGTTTTTCTGGAACTCTCTTGCTTTCTCAGTGATCCAGCTGATGTTGTAATTTGATCTCTGGTTCCTTTGCCTTTTCTAAATCCAGCTTGAACATGTGGAAGTTCATGGTTCACGTATTGCTGAAGCCTGGCTTGGAGAATTTTGAGCATCACTTTACTAGCATATGAGATAAGTGCAATTATGCAGTAGTTCGAGCATTCTTTGGCATTGCCTTTCTTTGGGAATGGAATGAAAACTGACCTTTTCCAGTCCTGTGGGCACTGCTGAGTTTTCCAAATTTGCTGGCATATTGAGTGCAGCACTTTCACAGCATCATCTTTCAGGATTTGAAATAGCTCAACTGGAATTCCATCACCTCCACTAGCTTTGTTCGTAGTGATGCTTTCTAGGACCCACTTGACTTCACATTCCAGGATGTCTGGCTCTAGGTGAGTGACCACACTATTGTGATTATCTGGGTGATCTTTTTTGTGTAGTTCTTCTGTGTATTCTTGCCACCTCTTCTTAATATCTTCTGTTTCTGTTAGGTCCATACCATTTCTGTCCTTTATCGAGCCCATCTTTGCATGAAATGTTCCCTTGGTATCTCTAATTTTCTTGAAGAGATCTCTAGTCTTTCCCATTCTGTTGGTTTCCTCTATTTCTTTGCATTGGTTACTGAGGAAGGGTTTCTTATCTCTCCTTGTTATTCTTTGGAATTCTGCATTCAGATGGGAATATCTTTCTTTTTCTCCTTTGCTTTTCGCTTCTCTTCTTTTCACAGCTATTTGTAAGGTCTCTTCAGATAGCCATTTTGTTTTTTTGCATTTCTTTTTCATGGGGATCATCTTAATCCCTGTCTCCTGTACAATGTCATGAACTTCTGTCCACAGTTCATCAGGCACTCTGTCTATCAGATCTAGTCCCTTAAATCTATCTCTCACTTCCACTGTATAATCATAAGGGATTTATTTAGGTTATATCTGAATGGTCTAGTGGTTTTCCTACCTTCTTCAATTTAAGTCTGAATTTGGCAATAAGGGGTTCATGATCCAAGCCACAGTCAGCTCCTGGTCTTGTTTTTGCTGACTGAATAGAGCTTTTCCATCTTTGGCTGCAAAGAATATAATCAATCTGATTTTGGTGATGTCCATGTGTAGAGTCTTCTCTTGTGTTGTTGGAAGAGGGTGTTTGCTATGACCAGTGCGTTCTCTTGGCAACACTCTATTAGCCTTTGCCCTGCTACATTCTGTACTCCAAGGCCAAATTTGCCTGTTACTCCAGGTGTTTCTTGACTTCCTACTTTTGCATTCCAGTCTCCTATAATGAAAAGTCCTTATATAAGCTCTCCAATATCTCTTTTTGTGATTTTCCTCGTCTGTAACAAAGAGAGTGGTAAGAACACTAGACTTGGGCTTCCCTGATGGTTCAATGGTAAAGAATCCACCAGCCAAAGCAGGAGACACGAGTTCAATCCCTAGTCTGGGAAGATTCCCACATGCCTAGGAGCAACTAAATCCTTGCACCACAATTACTGTACCGGTGCTCTAGAGTTTGGAAGCCACAGCTACAGAAGCCTGAACACCCTAGAGCTTGTGTTTCAAAACACGAGAAGGCACCGGATTGAAAAGTCCACGAACCATAACTAGAGAGTAGACCTTACTTGCCACAACTAGAGAAAAAGCCCACATACAGTGACAAAGACCCAGCACAGTCAAAAAATAAATAAAATTAATCAATTAAATTTTCAAAAGAACAGTAGCCTCCTCTTCAAATAATTCTTATGAAGACTTAATGAGTTAATATTTATCAAATGCTTAGACGAGTGTCTGGCTCAACAGACAGACTGTTTGAGCCATTTGATAAATAAGGAAAAACACAAGTTTCCATTTCAGGCCACCTGAAGGGAGAAAGGAGGACATCCCAAGTTCTCAGAAAAGTTAGGTAGGAAGGTGATCAAAGGCAGAAAGAAAAGGTATGGGAAAAAACCTATAAGTATGTCAGACATTTCCTACTGGGGATTGTTTAAGGTCATAAACTCACTCTTTCTGTGTATAAAACCTTCCAACGTGCTGTCTTTACAGTGATGAATGTGTCAACGTCTTGAGCAGTGAACGGAGTCATAGGTTCTCACCCAGCATATTGTGTTTATATCAGAGACAAGAGTGAAGGTTGCAGAGGCAGTAAAATTCTCAAGGTGCAAATATTTTAACAATGAGCAAGTGTAAAAAGTTCTTCCTGGCAAGTCAGTAACTTTTCTCACTCTAGGAAACCCTGCATGATGGCTAGAACTTGGCCTTGGGGTTACACCCTCTGCTTTGACCTGGTGAGCTTCTGCAGTGTCCACAGTCATGACTGGTGTGCCTCTGATGGTCATGAGATCCATCCTAAAACTAGTGAAGGCTGTCAAATATTTGTCCACCACATAGTGGTCCTCTTCTTTATCCACCACATTTCCATGATTATGGCTGCCTTCTTGATGCTCAGGCAGTGCTGTGGTCACTGGGACACAAGGTGGGTCATAGGTGGCTAATCTTTTCCGCATCCCTGTACTGTGCTGGTCCGTGAGAACTCGGGGGCTCACATCATGTCTCGTTTATCTTTGTATCCTCATGGACACACACAGTGTCCAGCCAGACTGTTAAGTGTGATGACTTTGAAAGTTCTTTGTTGTCATTGGTGTTTGTTTTGTTTTTGGCTGCTCTGGGTCTTTGTTGCTTCATGTGGGCTTTCTCTAATTGCAGCAAGCAGGGGCTACTCTTTAATTGTGGTGTTGGGGCATCTCATTGCGGTGGCTTCTCTCATTGCAGAGCACAAGCTCATGGCACACTGGTTTAGGTGCCCCACAGCATTTAGAATCTTCCTGGACCAGGGATCAAACTTGTGTCCCCGGTATTGGCAGGCAGATTCTTCACCACTGGACCACCAGGGAAGTCCTGAAAGTTTTAAGCTACCACGCTCTAAGCCCAAATAGTGAATTCCAACATTATTGATGTCAGATGTTTCTATGCTAAGATAATGATCTCTTTATTCAAGAGATAAAATTCCTTGAAAATTCTTTTCTTTCTCTCTCTCTTGTATCCTCCTAAATAGAATTCTCAACCAGAGGTATGAACATCAACTTTTGGAGAGGATGCTATATTGAATAATGCTGATTATCAAATGATATCTTTATAAGCCATTTTCTGATCCAATAATCTTAATACAAACAAATCCCGACTATAGCCTGTGCGAATTCTCTAGCCCCAAGCATCATATCGTTGGTCCTTATAGGAGCCACCGCGAGGCTGTTACTGCAGCAGACGTATTCTTTTACTTTCCAGACTCCATCTCAGTTTTTATGGACTTTATATTTCACTACATTCTACTGCTTCCAAATTTTAAATACTTTCCACATATCTTCCTCTTGATTCAACCACTTAGGAATATTATGTTGTCTGTGTTCAGAATTCTTTTATGGCCAATAATTTATTAAGCCAATTAGAAGGGGCACTTTAAAAGGAGAGTCAATGGTGAACAGTCAGCAAGAATGTATTAAGCAGGTCTATTTGCAGTTTTTTAAGGAACCTCCACACTGTTTTCCATAGTGGCTGTACTAGTTTGCATTCCCACCAACAGTGTAAGAGGGTTCCCTTTTCTCCACATCCTCTCCAGCATTTATTGCTTGTAGATTTTTGGATGGCAGCCCATTCTGACTGGTGTAAAGTGATACCTCATTGTGGTTTTGATTTGCATTTCTCTGATAATGAGTGATGTTGAGCATCTTTTCATGTGTTTGTTAGCCATTTTTATGTCTTCTTTGGAGAAATGTCTGTTAAGTTCTTTGGCCCACTTTTTGATTGGGTCGTTTATTTTTCTAGAATGGAGCTGCAGGAGTTGCTTGTATATTTTTGAGATTAACTGTTTGTCCGTTGCTTCAAACAGACCTGCCATATGACCCAGCAATCCCACTGCTGGGCATATACACCGAGGAAACCAGAATTGAAAGAGCCACGTGTACCCCAGTGTTCATCGCTGCATTGTTTACAATAGCCAGGACATGGAAGCAACCTAGATGCCCATCAACTGACGAATGGATAAGAAAGCTGTGGTATATATACACAATGGAATATTACTCAGCATTAAAAAAAAATTCATTTGAATCAGTTCTACTCAGATGGACTGAACTGGAGCCCATTATCCAGAGTGAAGTAAGCCAGAAGGAAAAACAACAATACAGTATACTAACGCATATATATGGAATTTAGAAAGACGGTAACGAGAACCCAGCATGCGAGACAGTAAAAGGAACACAGATGTATAGAACATACTCGTGGACTCTGTGGATGAGGGCAAGGGTGGGATGATAAGGGAGAATGGCATTGAAACATGTTAATTATCATATGTGTAATCAATCGCCAGCCCAGGATTGATGCTCGGGGCTGGTGCCTTGAGATTTCCCGGGGGGAGGGAGGAGGAAGGGAGGAAGGAGGGGGGCTCTGGAGGGGGAACATATGTAAACCCATGGCGATAACATGTCATTGTATGGCAAAGCTAATAAAAAAATAAAAAAATTTTAAAAAAAAGAGACATTTGCTCAGTGAATGAATGAAAGATGTCTTCTAACTATGCCTCCTGAACTCCAGGCCCAGTTGCTAGTGGGTATCTCAATTTCTATATCTCCCTCCTAGATATGTCCCCTTTGGTGCACAGCACTATCTAATGTGACATCTGTTATGATATACCGTGCATGCATGCTCTGTTGTTTCAGTCGTGTCCGATTCCTTGCAACCCCATGGATTGCAGCCCGCCAGGCTCCTCTGTCCATGGGATTCTCAGAAAAAAAAAAAAAGAATGTATTAAGCAACACCAGCATCCTCAACACCATGAACACGAAGTGAGGTGTAAATTCCGCTCTGAGTACTAGTCACACGCTCCTCCTTTATTTTCTTCATTCTAATGTTAACAAACAAAGTCTTGAGAATAAATGCCTTTTGCCAGTAGTTATAATGAAGGAACAGATTTATAACTGGCACCTATCAAAAATAAAATAAGTTCACATGAAAAAAAAAAAAGGTGCAACAATACTAGAGAAACAAGGGTCCCTTCTGAAGGATTCATTGGAATTCAATGTCAAATTCCTTTCACCTACATTTTCCGTCCTGTGGGTCAGGGCAGTGTAGCTGTCTCTTCAGTGGTAGGAATACGCCTAGGGTGAGAGCTGATGACCTTCCTGGAGAAAACCAGCCACCATCCCCACCATGGTCCTCCCTCCCTGGAAGCCCCCAGATATATGGGAAACAGGACAAGACACTAAGAAGATGAATCCTCACACAACACCATGAAAGATGGAGCACCTTGCTAGAACACTGTCGATAAAGTTCCTCCCTACAGAATCCTTTTCAGAAAGAATTGTCACCATAAAATGCCCCACCCAGTTAGAAGCACCCCAGATACATTCATAGCACGGCTGCAGACCCATATCAGATCAACTGTACTTCTCCTGTAACACACCATCAGGAGCAAGCATCAGTGCCTGCGTGCCACAGCCACTGAAGCCCGAGCACGCTAGAGCCTGCCAGAGCCTGTGCTCCCCAGCAGGAGAAACCACCACATTTTCTCTTATTTGCTTCGTCTCTCACACTGATGCAGGGACTATGGGCTGGAAGAGGAAGGAAGAGGCGAAGGAAGAATTGTCTCTCACTCCCTCCCTCCATATACCAAACCGGGAGTTCACTGAAGTGATGTTTGCTCTGGGCATGATCCTAAGGAACTCATTTAAGAGAGAGAAGCTGCATCCATACAATTATTCTTCTACCTACAGAGCAACTGCTATGCACATACAGGGGTCCTGGTCTAACCTCTTTGTAGGTGAGGTGGCTCAGATAGTAAAGAATCTGCCTGCAGTGCAGGAGACCAGGGTTCAATCCCTGGTTTGGGAAGATCCCCTGGAGAAGGAATGGCTGGCTACCCACTCCGATAATCTCATCTGCAGAACCTCATAAACAGTGGAGCCTGGCCAGCTGTAGTGCATGGGGTGACAAAGAGTCGGACAAGACTGAGCAACTAACACCCCTTGGATAGGTCCTGGTCCTATGTAATAAGCAAAAACAGGGCAGAGAACAAGACTGATGGAAAGGGAAGAGCTATTCCAGTCCATATCCTCTGAACTTCAAGAAGGAAAATGAGATGTATTGACATCTTTAAATCAAGATATGTAGGGAAATCCCAAAGCAATGCTATGAAATAGGTCATATTATCTCCAGTCTCTTCCCATACCCAGTGCTGTGAGATCAACAAGAACTCTAATCATTTACCCCACACTCAATCCTTCCTTTCTTCCCTTTCCCAACAGCCCAACCCAAACAGGTAGACACCAGACTTATCTAAGTTAAGCTACTGGGAGTTCATGGGCTAATAATAACCAGCCCATCAGAAGAGATATACTCTTGTTTCCATGGAGACTTTGTATAGTACGGTTTCTATAAGGTGTGACTGGTGGAATTTTAGACTCGTTGGCATCCTTGGGAGAAAAATTTTGGAGAAAGATTTTATAGTAATATTTAATTCAGGTAGGTCATCATCACCCATGAGTCCAAGCATGGATCTTTCATTTCAAGTCACCCTTTGAGCTCACTTAACCATTTATTTTTCAATCTATAAGTTAACTATTGATCTCAAAGTTTTGGGGTTATTTTTGTTTGCTTGCTTTTTTGCTTTTTAGATTTTTTGAAAAGAGAACTTATAATTTAAACTGGAAAAGGAAATGGCAATGCACTCCAATATTCTTGCCTGGGAAATCCCATGGACAGAGGAGCCTGGTGGGCTATAGTCCAAGAGGTCACAAAGGAGTCGACTTAGTGACTTAAACATTTAGTGACTAAACAACAAAAATAGTTTAAACATGGCTTTTTACAAATTTCATTTATTTACTTATTATTTATTTTGGCTGTGCTGGGTCTTCGTTGTGACTCAGGCTTCTCTATTTGTGGTGCTTGAGTCCTCAGTTCAGTTCAGTTCAGTCGCTCAGTCATGTCCAACTCTTTGCGACCTCATGAACCACAGCACGCCAGGCCTCCCTGTCCATCACCAACTCCCAGAGTCCACCCAAACCCATGTCCATCGAGTCGGTGATGCCATCGAACCATCTCATCCTCTGTCTTCCCCTTTTCCTCCTGCCCCCAATCCTTCTCAGCATCAGGGTCTTTTCCAATGAGTCAACTCTTCGCATGAGGTGGCCAAAGTATTGGAGTTTCAGCTTCAACATCAGTCTTTCCAAAGAACACCCAGGCCTGATCTCCTTCAGGATTGACTTGTTGGATCTCCTTGCAGTCCAAGGGACTCTCAAGAGTCTTCTCCAACACCACAGTTCAAAAGCATCAATTCTTCAGTGCTCAGCCTTTTTCACCGTCCAACTCTCACATCCATACATGACTATTGGAAAAACCATAGCCTTGACTAGACAGACCTTTGTTGTCAAAGTAATGTCTCTGCTTTTCAATATGCTATCCAGCTTGGCCATAACTTTCCTTCCAAGTAGTAGGTGTCTTTTGATTTCATGGCTGCAATCACCATCTGCAGTGATTTTGGAGCAACAAAAATAAAGTCTGACACTTTTCCCACTGTTTCCCCATTTATTTCCCATGAAGTGATGGGACCAGATGCCATGATCTTAGTTTTCTTAATGTTGAGCCTTAAGCCAACTTTTCCACTCTCCTCTTTCACTTTCATCAAGAGGCTTTTTAGTTCCTCTTCACTTTCGGCCATAAGGATGGTATCGTCTGCATATCTGAGGTTATTGATATTTCTCCCGGCAATCTTGATTCCAGCTTGTGCTTCTTCCAGCCCAGCGTTTCTCATGATGTACTCTGAATATACATTAAATAAGCAGAGTGACAATATACAGCCTTGACGTACTCCTTTCTCTATTTGGAACCAGTCTATTGTTCCATGTCCAGTTCTAACTATTGCTTCCTAACCAGGTCAGATGGTCTGGTATTCCCATCTCTTTCAGAATTTTCCACAGTTTATTGTGATCCACACAGTCAAATGCAAAATCAGTAGTAGTAGCAACGTGTGGGCTTAGTTTAGGCATGTGGTACCTAGTTCTCCCACCAGGGACTGAACCCAGGCCCCCGGAGTGGGAACACAGAGCCTTATCCACTGGACCACCAGGGAAGTCCCTGAACCTAAAATATTATGAACTATCACATTTTTGTGTTGAAACCATCTAAAGATGACAAATACCTCAATTCTTAGAAAAAAGTCCCTGCTTTGACTAACCCATGGGTAGAGAAGGAGAAAATTACTATTTGCTTTCGCTTAGAAATGTGAGCCTGTTTGGATCTCTCAGGTTTTCATAAAACTGACAAATCAAAAAATGGGCTTGCTGTAGGAAATAAGATATTCTGTATATACATATTCAGAGACAAGATGTGAGCACTGTACTAGAGTTTCAAAAGTGGTTAAAATAATGACAGCACATTCTCAACTGCTGTGAAAATGAACAAGATAGAACTTGCTGAAGGCCAGTGAACAACTGTCAGATGCCGTATTATTCAAGAATGCCGCCTGATTGCAAGGACTCACTTTTACTTACTTTCAAATGAACCCATAAAAAGGAATCAAGAAAGCTAGGAAATGCCTTAAACCTAATCTAATCTTACACTCTCGTGAGAAACCTGAGACCCAGAGGATCCCCCAAAGTTCATCGGTAAGTTGCTTATTTGAATGTTGGAGCATATATTCTCATAGAAATAACGTGATAAATGATGGTTAGAACCCAAAATACCACCCCTCCCCTTATCATTATACAGTATTGTGTACTTGAACATTAGTTGTTTCTAATATTGTTCACTGCAAGTATGTATGGTTTAAACTACATTCTTGCTTAGTATGCACAACTGACTACCATTCCTAACATTGTCAGAAGGAAGACACAGCCCTTAGAGATGGCCCATATGGTGACTAGATATGAAACACTTCCAACCCTCTCTAAAGCTCCCAAGATGCAGAAACTCCTCTCTAACTGGATTGAGCAGTGAGAACATTCATGTGTTGATATAACTGAAGTTCAGAGTTACTTTAATCCATGAGTTCCTGCCCCGTTACTCTGCCACTCCCCTGTATGTGTCTCTCTCATTTGTTGACTTTATCTTCAGGTCACATCTCTCAGGTGGCAAAAGGGCTTCTTACATCCAAAAGAAGAAAGAGGAAACCCAGGTCACCAGATTCCAAGCAGGAGTCCTGAAATTCACTTTAATTGAATTCTGTAAGTCATACATCCACCCTGAACCAGTGACCTTAGCTTGCGAATGGAATGGGCTAATCGAGTTAAGCTAATTAAGAATGAAGCTTGAGAACATCTCCCCTCAAAGTCCACAGGTGAGAATGATGTAAACTAAGACAAAAATGTGGGTCCATTGAGTTGGGTGAAGGGGTAAAATGGATAGATAAGCAACAATATCTACTAAACTATCTTTCCCCATTGACCCCAGCCCCAACTGCTGAAGGAAGGTATTATATGGCTGGTGGAGCTAAGGAAGAAAGGTTAGCAGGGCCAGGCACATGAGTGTCAGTCAGTCAGTCAGTTTAGTCATTCAGTTGTGTCTGACTATTTGCGACCCCATGGACTGCAGCACACCAGGCCTCCCTGTCCATCACCAACTCCCCGAGCTTGCTCAAACTCATGCCCATTGAGTCGATGATGCCATCCAACCATCTCATCCTCTGTCATCCCCTTTTCTTCCCGCCTTCAATCTTTCCCAGCATCAGGGTCTTTTCCAAAGAGTCAGCTCTTCACATCAGGTGGCCAAAGTATTGGAGTTTCAGTTTCAGCGTCAGTCCTTCCAATGAATATTCAGGACTGATTTCCTTTAGGATGGACTGGTTGAATCTCCTTGCAGTCCAAGGGACTCTCAAGAGTCTTCTCCAACACCACAGTTCAAAAGCATCAATTCTTCTGTACTCAGCTTTCATTATAGTCCAACTCTCACATCCATACATGACTACTGAAGGAACCCATAGCCTTGACTAGATGGACCTTTGTTGGCAAAATAAATGTCTCTGCTTTTTTTCCCATGCAAGTGTGAGGAAATGGAAATGTTCTACTCTGTTTGCTCCATCTTGGGGTACACTCTACTCCCATCCTTAAGGAGCCCCAGGCCATAAGTCCCTACTCTGTCTCAGATTCCAGCCCCTAGACTTCACTGTACCTTAGAACTTTAGGGTCTACCAACATCACTAGAAAGAAAAATATCAATGGAAAAATTTTTAAGTTATTTATTTTATTTTTGGTTATGCTGGGTCTTGGTTGCTGTGCATGGGCGTTCTCTAGTTGTGGTAAGTGGGGATTACTCTCTAGTTGTGGCACTTGGGCTTCTGGGTGGCTTCTCTTGTTGTGGAGCATGGGCTCCAGAGCTCGTGGACTTAGTTGCTGTGTGGCATGTGGAATCTTCCCAGACCAGGGATGGAACCCATGTCCCTGCACTGACAGGCAGATTCTTATCCAGTGTACCACCAGGAAAGTCCAGTGGCTTTTACAAAACATAGATTTATTTAGTTGGCTGTTCAGCATGGAGGATCTTTGGTTGTGGCATTCAAACTCTTAACTGTGGCATGTGGGATTTAGTTCCCCAAGCAGGGATCAAACCCGGGCCTTCTGCATTGGGAGCATGGAGTCCTAGCCACTGGGCCACTAGGGAAGTCCCCATGATGGCTTTGAATCCCCTCTTTAATGGTCTATCTGTAGTCAACCAGGTACTACAAATTGCAAGGTCAGCATGAGACCATCTAAAGAAATCTAGAAAGTGAGATTAATACTTCTTTCCCAATTACCTCATGTTAATAAAGCTACATATACCCAATTCTTTGCAGAACATCCTCTTTTTAACTGACACTGGGTACAGTGTTCATCCCTGAGCCATGAAGCTGTAAAATATAATAAATAGGCTTGTGATTGGAAAATAGTCTGGGACTGGGTTTGCAACAATCAATGAAAACACAGGAGTAAAACAGAGAAAGGGTCAGTTACTCGGGGTTCTCAGAGAGAAATTGTCCCACATAAAGACTGATTTCAATGTCACTCCACTGTACTCCAAAAATCCCACTTGCTAAAATGGTGGTTTCCCACTGCAGGACTGGCTTGGAGCCCAGGCGCTGTGTCTCTAGAGCTTTCCACTGAGTTCCAAGTAATGCAGTCTTTGCTTGACTGGAAGTGGAAAGCTGGAAATAAATTGTCCCATTGAGTGTTTAATGGAAAAGAGTCTGTTGTATTGCAATAATAATAATTTAGCTGTTTGCTGTGGCTCACCGTCGCATGAAATGCTGACTTCATCAAGAGATGTGCAGGTGCCGTATTTAGAAACTGACTTACCTGCCGTGGATTCTGAGCAAAGTTGACACCTGTTCTATGTCCCGGAGGTGCAGTATGCAGTTGCCGAAAAAGACAAGAACCCGGATAGAATTTTCTTTCTGACCACGGCAAATAACTCCTGAAAGTTTTGGCTTTTATCATATATTATTTTTGAAAATGAAGTTTCTGTTTCTGAGTGAAACACATATGTTCTGCAGAGTGGAAGTGAATTACCCCCGATCCTCCATCCACCAGCATAGAAGATCTTACTTCTCCAACTAGGGACTGAACCCACACCTCCTGTATTGGAAGGTGGAGTTGTATCCACTGGGCCAGGGAAGTCACTAGAAGTGAATGTTTTTTAAAAAGTATTCCTTTTCCTTTTGACTAATTCCTCTCCCAAACAGTTTCTCTTTTTCACTAGCATGATTTTATCTTCTGTAAAGAAAATTGCTTTTAATTTGGGGCCATGAATACAGGGACAAAGATCAGTATAACGATATTGGTTGTTTTGCATTATTATCGCTCAGTTTGGGGTGTCATTGCCCCTTCGCTTTATTGCACAAGCTGTTTTTTTTTTTTTTTAAAAGGGCGAACTCTCTCTCCTCAATTTAGGTTGAGGTTTCCAGGAATGTTTTCCAAATTATCCCACTCCCCTGTGACTTTCCCTACCCTTCGAGGGGCCCATAGTTAAGCCTGGAGGAAAAGGTTAGTTCACAGCACGCTAGAGGCTGTTTAAATGGAAAGGAGCTGTTTCGAAACCCTCATTTCTCAACTGTCAGCATTTAAAATATATGGGGCAGTCACAAATGGACTTAAATGGATATAATCTTTTGGAAAGTAACGTGATAATCAGCTTTAATAGCCAGAGAGTTTATTGTGCAACATTACAACACTCAATCCAGTGGTGGCAAACTGTAAAGAATTTATATGACCCACAACAAGGAAATGTTAAACGTCTCACATCCATACAATGGACCATTCTATTGCCATTAAAAACAGATTTTTAAGGAATATTTAGTCAATGGGCAAATGTTCATCTTTATGGCATAATCGTCTCTGTGGCTGGTGAGATAGGACAGGCTTGGTTTTCTCCTGCGTGTGTGCTTGAGTTTCTCTATTTTACATGTGTCTAGAATGAGCATGCATTGTTTTCGAAATAAGATAATATAAATTCCAGGAATTCAGGAAGGCTGAGTTTAGACCCTCACCCTGAGAATGAAGTCTGGCTGTCAGTGGGGCAGTGGATCAGGCAGCAATATTTATCCAGCACCTACTTTGTGCCAGGCGCTGGGCCGAATACTGGGGACACAAAAATGACAAAAATAAAACAAAACAATTCCACTCAGCAAGGGTGGCTGGGCTGAGGCACTCAGATTTCACAGGGCGGCGGGGTGGGGGGTGGGGGGGTTAAGTTTTTTTTTAATTTATTTTTTTTAAATTTGCATAATCTTTTTTTAAGGTTTTTAAAATAGCATTTATTTCTTAAAGGTTAACATGTGCATAATAGGAAACCAAAAAGCACAAGAAGCAAAAAACAAAGTCATTCATAATCACAAGCAATTTACCATTTGACAATAATCTTCAAAATTGATTTATATCTCTGTTTTTGGCCTCTCCATGCATTATGTGGGAACTTAGTTCTCTGACCAGGGACTGAACCATGCTCACTGCATTGGGAGTATGAAGTCTTAACCACTGGACCCCCAGGAAATCCTCACAAGTCTTGACTGTGTGAACAAATGTGGATGCTGTGTGTCCTGTTAGTCAGTTCTAATTGCTGGTACCCTAAGGAAAAGAAGCTGGTGTAATAGCAGCTATATTAGTAGCTTTTTAAAATCCAAAATCCAACCAACAAAGTCCACGTTATCAAAAATTTCTTTCTCCTATGTGCTATTTTTAGAAGAAAAAGATAAATGGTTAAGAAAACAAGGTACCATAGAAGGTGATTAGCTCATCTCCCACTATTCAACAGAGTCGCTTTTCATATTAATGTAAGATAGTGTCTGATTTTTTTCCAGCCAAATCTCATTCTCTTTTTATTTATAGCAACTTGACTAATCCTGCACATCTAAGGAATGGCCTAAAATGTTTATTCAATTTTAAAGAAAACTTTTCCTTCATCTTTGTATTTGGATTCTTTGAAGATTGGGGGTCCTGCTACATACAGAAAAATTTAGTTAACTAGAACCTCTTAACCATTCTGGATAGATAGAATTTGGTATTTAGAATGCCAGGTCACCCTGAAGAATTCAGCTTGAGATAAAAATAACTTTTATAAATTATATCTGCAAGAAACCTCTATTTAAATAACTACCATTGTTGTTGCTTGTGAAGAGAAGACTGGATTATTATGGGTGAAAATGTACATAATAATTAGCCAAAAGAGGGACTTCCCAGGTAGTCCAGTGGCTAAGACCCCACTCCCAATGCAAGGGGCCTCTGGTTCTAGTCAGCAGCCTATTCATAGATCCAGCATGTGGCAAGAAGATCTAGGTCTTACTCCTTAAGACCCAACACAGCCAAAGAAATCAATAAATATTTAATACATTTAAGAAAACACCTGTGGGTTTCACTTTTCTCATCTGTAGAATGGAAATGACAATGGCTACTTTCTGATTACTTTACAGTGATGCTGCTGCTGCTGCCAAGTCGCTTCAGTCGTGTCCAACTCTGTGCGACCCCAGAGACGGCAGCCCACCAGGCTCCTCCATCCCTGGGATTCTCCAGGCAAGAACAGTGGAGTGGGTTGCCATTTCCTTCTCCAATGCAGGAAAGTGAAAAGTGAAAGTGAAGTTGCCTTAAGGATAAATCATATATTAAAAAGTGCCCATAATTCCTTGGCAGAATGAACTATAATTGGCTAAAACTCAGAAAAGCAGGAGTCAATGCAGTTATGAAGATGCCTCACCAACTCCAAGCCTTTGTCTGTGCACCTCCATCTTTAATGATCCACACGTGTTTGGATTACAGGAACAACGGAATGAGCAGAGGATAAACATTCTCTTGCTTTTTTTTTTTTTAAAGGATAATCTAGGGCTGTATAGGTAAGGAAAATCTATAAAAACTGTCCGAGGTAAGTAACAACTAACATTCATAGTAAGAATAATGAACACAGAAAATCACCATCTGGAAAACACCACAATCATTGCTTAAGGGATGAATCATCACTGAAAGCTAAAATTAGTTAGTGAAAGTATGATAAGAAACAAGATTTCTATTTAATACATAGTGTCAAAGTAGAGCCCTACAATACTACTAAGGAAAAAGCAGTAACTTTACAGTGGAGGAACCTAACAGATACCACCTTAACCAGATTGATTAAATTTATTATCTCTTATAATGAGATGGATCAACATAACATCCTCCTCACATGGATGCTCTGAGAAGGACCCAACCTCACTCTGGTGGTACAAAAACTTCATGAGGAAATACAAGATGACCCAAGTTGAGGGTCCCTCTATTAAATAATTGGTCAGTACTTTTCAAACATGTCCAAAGTTGTGAAAAACAAAGGACTGAGAAAGTGTTCTGATTAAAGGAGACGAAGGAAATGCAGGCAGCTACTGCAACCTCTGATTCCTCATTGGATCTGGGGGCCAGAAATCAATGGTGATATTTGAATCAGGTCTGGAGTTTGATAAGAGTGATGCATCAGAGATAATGTTTCGATTTTGATCATAGTGCTATGTAAAATGTTAACTTTAGGTGAATCTGGATGAAAGGTATATAGAAATTCTTGTTTCTAGTTGTGTGTTTTTTCTTTGGGTTTTTTTTTTTTTTGGTACATCTGAGAAAAAAACAACTGTCCAAGATAGGGAATTAGATTTTTGTTGTTGTTCAGTCACCAAGTCATGTTCAACTCTTTGTTACCTCATGGACTACAGCATGCCGGGCTTCCTTGTCCCACATAGAAACTTCTTAAAATCATTTTTGTGAAAGTGATACTCAGAGGAAATAAACAGAAATGTGACTTGATGTACCATGTCAGGGTGTCTCAAAAGGGCTCTCTTCAGAATTTGAGACAGAGAGTTTGAGAAGTGGTTTTCTTTTCCTTTTGCCAAACATAGAATCATGGAATCTCAGTACTGGAGGGAAACTTGGGGGAGAATATTGGTAAGAAAGAAACTAGCCACAACTTTAATATCCAGCAATAGGGAAATCATTCATTATGCTTCACACACTCCCTGTCCTTACATAGCCATAAAGGTTGTTCTTATGAGAAATCATACAGCAAAATGGGAACGTGTCTGCACTATAATTTTATTCCTTTAAAAATCAGGATGCAAATTACATATACACTTTCTAAATCTGAGTACCTAAACTATACGTCCATGAAGAAAGGCAAAAGAAATACGTGGTGAATTTGGATAAGATGATGGGATTGTGGGGATGTTTTTTCTTTCCCTATTTTCCAAATTTCCTATGATGCTTCAAATGTCAAAATATTTTTAGAAAGAAAAAAATGAAGAGACGCTTAACTTTGAGCCAAAATTTATCCTCCTCTATGACAAACTCTAACCTTCTTTCACATGACTGCCTTGCCCACAGTCCCTCAGCCGTAGCTACTGGAGACTTTCATATACACACCAACCTGACCCAGACACTGGGCCACTCCTGAGGAGGCAACTTACAAAGAATTTCCTAGGCTCTTCCCGACCTGAATTTGACGTCAGCTCTTTTGTGTTTGGGAGATGAGACCTGGGAAAGCCCATGAGAGTAGCTTTAACTTCCCTGATTACACCCCCAAATTCACTGGCTTTGTCTCAGTTCCCTTTTCGCTTTCATTCCTCCGTGGGGCTGAAGTTTCACTCCCTCACTTGGTTGGTCCTTGCTGGTCCCCCCAGCCCCCTGCCTGGTCCTTGCTGGTCCCCAGCCCCCCTCCTCTGGGAGCTGAGCTCTGTTCCCGAGTATTGGTTCGCTAGCCCTGCTGTAACAAAGCACCACAGGCTGAGTGGCTTAAACCACAGAAATCCATTGTCTCACAGCTCTGGAGGACAGAGGTCCAAGATCAAAGTGTCTGCAGGGCTGGTTCTTCCTGAGGGCCAAGAGGGAGAGCTCTGGTCCAGGCCTCTCTCCTGGGCACCAAATGTCCACCTTTTCGTTCTGTCCTTCACACTGTCTTCGCTCTATATGTTTCTCTGTGTCCAAATTCCCCTCTCCTTAAAAAGGCACAGAGGAGTCAATGCAACCGAGCAACTAAGCACAACAGGGTCACTGGATTAGGGCCCACCCTAACTTGATTACATCAGCAAAGACCTTATTTCCAAATAAGGTCACATCCTGAGGTTCTGAGGAGTAGTAGGCTTTTCTACACTTGAACTTGAGGAAGGGTGGGGCAGGACAGGATTTAACCCATAACATCCCGAGGCACTGGTGGACAGTGACTCCAAATGAGATGAGAAGACCTGAGAGTATCAACAAGCCTCTGGCCTGACACTTTCTAGAGCTCTCAGATAGTGATTTGATTTATTTATTTTTTTCCCTCCTTTTAACACACAGCTGAGAGACCTGTGGGATCTTAGTTTCCCTACCAGGGGCCAAACCTGCACCCTTGGCAGTGAAAACGCAAAGTCCTAACCACTGAACCACCAGAGAATTCCCCATTGATAATGGATTTTTTATCAGACTCCCTTTTAACAAACCCGTGCTGCTTGGCTACAGGGGGTTATTCACCTGCCTGCTGGGGGATTATCCCCACTGGATGAGTGACAAGTGTATCTGCCCATCATAAAGAATCTGCTTGCCTGGTCACATGAATTTCAGCATCATATTTATCAATGAAAAAAAAAGGAATTACTGTTTGATATTCTATAGTCTCAATTGCACATTTTTTTAATCTTTATGAAAATATTTTAATTATTTTCACCCACATAGACAAAGAAATTTTTTTCTCTTGAAGGAGATGATTAGAATTTCAAGAGGACATTTTTTTAAAGTCTTTTTAAGGAACTGTATGTACCTATTTCAAACATAGAAATGGGCATAGAAAAGTTATGTTGGCAAAATCAGGGTCGGATTTTCCATTAAAGTTTTTGAAAGGATTTTATCATAATATTTAATTCAAATTTGATATTTAATATTTTCCCACTCACCTTCTAGGCAAATGGTATGTAGTAACTGCTTTTATGTTCTGATCCTCTTCTCCTAAATATTCATCGTTATGCTCTTCCACTTAGATCCTCTGCAACATCCAGGTAAATACACCCGAATAAATATGCTTCTCTGCCTCATAAATATGGGCATAGATTTCATTTCATCACTGTATGTCAGTCTTTTTTAAAAAATAATACTAGTTCTTTATTCTACCAAAATTGGATCTCATATTATGTACATCTATTTGTAACTTACTTTGTTTACTGAAAGCGTTTTCATATTTTTCTGTGTAAATGTACAAGAAGTTGCCTAATTTCCCTTTTTATCTAACGTTTTTAAAATTTATTTTTTTATGAAAGCATGCTTGACTTACAATGTTGTATTAATTTCAGCTATACCCCAAAGTATGTCTATTGGTCTTGAGCCCTGTCTACAAGGTTTCAATGAGGTCATCTTGTCTATGCCTGGTGTTAAAATCTCAAGTTTACTTTGCTTGTTACCTGTGCCCTGTGTGTTTTGTACTTAGACATCTGAGGCCTTAAGTATTGTTTCTGGCTTCCTTCCCAACTGGTTTCTTACATGAATCACCAGGCATCTCTCACTCCCTTATTCTTTCTATATTGTACCTATTACTCTTCAGAGTAACCAGATTCACAAGTTAACCTGGCTGCTTTCCTCCCTTCCCTCACTTATTCTCTTTTCAACCTCCATGGATAAATTACTATTTATCTAGTAAACTCCTGGGTTAATTATTATTCCCAATCTTGGGAGATGTCCTCCATCTCAAATCAAAAGTGCACCACTTCCATCACATAACTACCCGGGACCAAGATCAGTAATTCCAAATACAGTAAAATGAAACCACCTTCAGGGCCTACCACTCAAGTCTTCGACCTTTAAACTCACAAATGTCACTGTGTGCTCAGTTAATCAGTCTTGTCTGACTCTTTATGACCCCATGGACTGTAGCCCACCAGGCTCCTCTGTCCATGGGATTTCCCAGGCAAGAATATTGGTGTGGGTTGCCATTTCCCTTTCCAAGGGATCTTCCCAACCTAGGTATTGAACCCAAGCCTTCTGGATTGGTAGGCGTGTTTTTTACCACTGAACCACCAAGGAAGTGGGCTACCAACTCCTAACCTTTATAGTCTCTTAAAAATGCTTCCTTTCTTTGCTGATGAAGTCATTCGTTCCCACAGGAAGCAGAGTGATCATTTTTCAGAGTCCTAGGTATTACCTTCAAACAACCAATCTCCTCCACTCACTTCAGCCAACCCACTGTCCTGTTAATTCTTCCTCATAAATGCTTCTTGAGTCTGTGATATTTCTATCTCCACTGTATTGCCTTAATTGAAGCCCTCTTTGTATCCTGTTTTGTACATTGCTCTTCTCTTTTGGAGCTTCCCAGGTGGCAGCAGTGGTAAAGAATCCACCTGCCGATGCAGGAGACACAGGAGTCAGTCCCTGGTCAGGAAGATCCCCTGGAGAAGGAAATGGCAACCCACTCCAGTATTCTTGCCTGGAGAACCCTATGTACAGAGGAGCCTGACAGGCTACAGTCCATGGGGTCGCAGAGAGGCAGACACAGCTGAGCATGCACGCAGCACAATGCCCTCTGCTCTCTCTTACAGTGTAGTCTCCACACTGCCATCAGTTGCCCGATGCATCACAAAAACTGTTAGTAGCTCACATTACTAACCAGTGAATTCATCACCTTTGATAATATGGCCCCAACCGGCTGTTCTGGCCTCAATCTACATTTGGTGCCAGTAATCTTGTGCAAAGTGAGCAACCTTCAATTCACAGAATGTATCATATGCTTCCGTGCTTTGGGGCCTTCCCTCTTGTTCCTTAATTATTATTCCATCTTTCAAAGCTCATGCAAGGAAGCTACTCTGAGTCTCCTCCTTCCCCACACCTTGCCAGAGCTAATCTCTTCTTCCTCTAGTTCCTGTTTTAGCGCCCCCACTGTATTTTTGTTGTCTGGCAGACGAGGATTGCATCATTATCTTTTCTCCATCTCTCCCCAGCACTTGACTCAGAGCCTGGCACATAACAATTGCTTGAATTGTTAAATTTCCCAGAATTTGTGAGCTAGTTGCCTTGACTTTGGTTGCTTGAAATTAGCCATGAAAGTGAAAATGTTAGTTGCTCACTCGTGTCCGACTCTTTGCAACTCCACAGACTGTAGCTGGCTGGGCCCTTCTTTCCATGGAATTCTCCAGGCAAGAATACTGGAGTGGATTGCCATTTCCTTCTCCAGAGGATCTTCCCAACCCAGGGAACAAACCCAGATTTTCTGCATTGCAGGCAGATTCTTTACCATTTGAGCCACTTCGGAAGCCTCAGTGGAAACATTTACACCATGGAAAACACTGCGATAAAACAACACTACAGTATAACGTTTCCTTTTTTTTTTTTTGGAGAAAGTTACTTCTTAAACGTTTTTTTAAAAATCACAGTATAGTTGCTTCACAAGGTTGTGTTGGTTTCTTCTGCACAAGGAAGTGAATCAGCCACATGCAAACATATTATCTCCTCCCTCCTTCTTGGACCTCCCTCCCACGCCATCCTCAATCCGACGCCTCTAGGTCATCACAGAGCAACAAGCTGAGCTCCTTGCACTGTGCGCAAGGTTTCCACTAGCCATCTATCTTAGACATGGTAGTGTATATATGTCATTCCCAGTCTCCCAATTCATCCTCACCCTCCATGTCCACATGTCAGTTCTCTGGGTGGGTCTGCATCTCTTTTCCTGCCCTTCAAACTGGTTCATCTGTATCATTTTTCTAGATTCCACATATATGTGTTAATACCGCACATCACTGCTTATACAAGTGATACTAGTCATTTTTTATTGGGTGCAATCAGAATCAACTGTCCCCTTTAATACCTCCCATACTCAATCCAATAAACAGTTTGGTGTGTTTCTTCCAGACTCTTTTTCATACATTTACGTATTGTGATATTTGCTGAGTTTAAATCTACTGGCTTATTGCCTCTCAGCTGGGAAGCTTTCTCAGACTGCTCTTCCTGTCACTATTATGTCTTTCCTCTGATCTCCTTCTACACCCACTACATCTTTTTTAACTTCTGTGTGCCTTGTTTTTTTCTTAAGATTTCAAGTTGTTTGGAGAAAGCTATCCTTAAATGCCTTTATTTTCTACTGAATGGGCAGCCCTCATTAAAATGAGTAAGTTCTACCGATCCAATGTACAGCATGGTGACCACAGTTAACAATACTCTATTGTACACTTGAAAGTGGCTAAGAGAGCAGATATTAAGTGTTCTCACCAAAAAAAAAAAAAGGCGGTTATATGAGATGATGGTGTTAACTAACCTTATTGCAGTAATCATTTTGCAATGCTTATGTTCCTCACTTTGAACACCTTAAACTTATACACTGTTAGACATCAAATTATATCTTAATAAAGCTGGAGAAAAAATTAAAATGGAATAAAAAGAACAGACCCTCCAAAATGTCAGTCGTTTAATTCTTCGATCCAAAACCAGCTAGGAATCATCCATTGTCGTCTGAATATAGCATTAGATAGAAAGTATCCAAGCAATAAGCCCTTTCGAGGTGTTTTCATTGTCTTTTCTCTCTTTCTTCCTTTGGCTGCCTCGAGTCTTATCAGGCATAATCTATCACTGTGGTGCACAAATTCTCTAGTTACATCATGTGGGCTCAGTAGTTGCATGCAGGCTCAGCTGCTCCACAGCATGTGGGATCTTAGTTCCCCAACCAGGGATCAAACTCAAGTCCCCTGCATTGCAAGGTGGATTCTTAACCACTGGATCACCAGGTAAGTTCCTCTCTAATTTTTTATATAAAGGGCAAACTGTTTCCCCCGGCTACTGCAGTGCCTCAGTCATTAAGTAAAAGACAAGAGAACGGTACCATATTTTGATCTGTTGTCATGTCCTCAGTTAGGCAAGGCTTCCATCTCTTCCCAGGTCACCCTGTGGACCTGGAGCCACCCAGAGTAAGAACGAACCTTCAGGCTCTCAACAGAGATTCTCATGGTAAGTAGACCTTCCCTGTGGGTGTGGAGCTGCCAAGTGCCCAGTAATCTACCCCTCTGTGCCCAGGAAAGCACTGTGATGCATCCTGAGGGCTGAGGTGGGATCCCACTTGGATGGCAGACCCCAATTTCAGATGCAGAGAAGGGGTATTTTTGTCTTACACTTGCTCTTGCCCCATGAGCCATGAGGACTTTGAGCTCAGGCAGCAGAACTCACTAATATTTGTTTATCCAAAGGCTACCAGAGCACCAGGCATATAGCTGGATGCTCAATAAGTGTCAACAGAATGAATCCATGAGTCTATGTGAAGGATGTCACAATGTCCCTTGTACTGTTCTTTCAACTTTTATGTAGGCTTGAAAGTTTTTAAGCAAAAAGCTTGAGGAAAAGAGATCCTCCCAACCCAGGGATCAAACCCTGGTCTGCAGCATTGCAAATAGATTCTTTACCATCTGAGCTATCAGGGAAGCCCAAATTGAAAGGTGGGAGGGTCACTAAATTTCTAAGTGATGGTGCCTAGGGTGTTAAGTTTGATAAATTTAGTTCTTCTTAAAGAGCAGCAGTCCTTACAGGATCTAAAAGCCTCTGAAATGTTTAAAGGTGGTTCTGTCTGGTGTGAGTGTGCCCTGGAGGGGGTGGGAGAGGGAGGGGCAGGAGCTGCCAGGCAGGGGCATGATTATGGAGTAAAATATCCCAGCTTCCGCCAGGGGAGGGGGTCCCTCCCCAGCCTGGGGTCTGTCCAAGGAAGGCTTGAATAAGGACATTGTAAGTGGAGTGAAAATCTGAGATGTGGAACTCCACCCACTCCATCCCAAGGAGCAACTGCTCTACACACTGTCTCAGGTGCAGCAAGACCTGCCCCTGGGAAGTGGCCACCTGACCTAGCTCCATGGGTCTCCACCTCGAGGTTCACCTTCTCAGGTTCAGAGCCCTCTGCTAGCAGGCTGTACCTGCTAATCTCAGTAAGTCAAGATCACCCGCAGCTTGGATTTGGCCATCCCTCTACCACCCTAAACCTTCATTTCAGATTCCAGGGGCACTTGAATTGTTTGCCTCTTGAGAAATTAAAAATTCACCATTTATCTTTGCACACATTTGAGAAATCTCCAGGTCCAGGACTCAACCTCCTCTTCTCTTTTTCTTAATGTCAAATGTGATGTTGTCCGGGTGACCTGGTCTTCAGCACATCCTCCAAGCCCTCCCTGATATAGTTCCCTCTTCTAAATTGTAAGCTGTGGTTCGTTAATATCAGTAGTAGCCACAGAAGAACACATGAGAAATCAAGACACTTTTCATTGAGAACTATTACTTAGTGATATGATTAGTCATCATCTGTTGAACTCTAATGGGGCTTCCCTGGTGGCTCAGTGGTAAAGAATCCACTTGCCAGTGCTGGAGACACAGGTTCAATCCTGGTCCAGGAAAATACCACTTGGCTTAGAGCAACTGAGCCTGTGTGCCGCAGCTATTGAGCCTGTACTCAAAACCCCGGGAACTGCAGCTAAGAAGCCCACACACCACAACCACCGAAGCCCGTGCACTCTAGAGCCTGTGCTCGGCAGCAAGAGAAGCCACTGAAGTAAAAAGCCCAGGCACCACAACTAGAGAGTAGCCCCTGCTCACTGCAGCTACAGAAAAGCCCGTGCAGCAACAAAGACCCAGCACAGCCAAAAACAGATCAATAAATTAAATGCTTAAAAAAAAAGAATCCACCTGTAGTGCAAGAGACATGGGTTCAATCTCTGAGTCAGGAAGGTCCCCTGGAAAAGGAAATACACCCACTCCAGTATTCTTGCCTGGGAAATCCCATGGACAGAAGAGCTGGGTGAGCTACAGTCCTTGAAATTGCAGAGTCAGATATGACTGAGCACAAACGCGCATGCGCACGTGCACACGCACACACACATTGAACTCTGAAACCTCACATCTGCTAAACACTAATAATAACAGTGTTAGATATGCATTGAGCATTTACTATGTGGTAAGGACTGTGGTTAGGGTTACCTTAATTTTCTCACTGAATTCTAACATAAGGCCTTTCCAGTGAGTGTTATTTCTATCCTACACATAAGAAAACTGAGACAGAGAAGTCGATGAGTGGTAGAACCACAGTTTGAAGCTGGTCACTGTTTCTAAAATCTGTGCTCCTCATACGTTATGCTAAAGTGTCTTTTCTTTTTTTTTTTTAAAGTCTTTATTGAGTTTGTTACAATATTGCTCCTGCTTTACATTTTGGGTTTTTGGCCATGAGGCATGCGGGATCTTAGTTCCCTGGCTAGGGATCGAACCAATGTACCTTGCATTGGAAGGCAGATTCTTAACTACTGGACCACCAGGGAAGTCCCTAAAGTGTCTTTTCTTAAGTAACTTATTTTGAAGTGAAATGAGTAACTTTAGTTCTACAAGTGTTGAGAGAATTCTCTGGCCGTCCAGTGGTTAGGACTTGGCACTTTCTCACTTTCACTGCTGTGGCCTAGGTTTTATCCCTGATCGAGGAACTAAGATTCCCCATCGAAAGAGTATGTTACTCACATAAAACAAATGGAACAGAATCAGGAGCCCAGAAAAAAACCCAAGCATACACAGTTAACTAACATTTGACAAAGGAGTCAAGAATATTCAATGGAGAAAAGGCAGTTTTTTTTTTTTTCAATACATGATGCTCAGATAATTGGGTAGTCACATGAAAAATAATAAAACTGAACCCAAATCTTACACCACTCATAAAAATTAACTCAAAATAGATTAAAGACATAAATATAAGATTTTAAGTCATGAAAATCTTAGAAGAAAACCAAGGAATAAAGCTCCTTTACATGAGGGTTGGTAATCAGTTTTTAATATGACAGCTAAAGCACAATTAGCAAAACAAACAGCAAACAAGTGGTCCTCCATCAAACTAAAAAGCTACTGCACAGAAAATTATCAACAAA
The DNA here is from genome assembly GCA_007570785.1 of Antilocapra americana. Classification (NCBI taxonomy): domain Eukaryota; kingdom Metazoa; phylum Chordata; class Mammalia; order Artiodactyla; family Antilocapridae; genus Antilocapra; species Antilocapra americana. The sequence goes on from ML662445.1 coordinate 31,694,217, forward strand.
GTGAAAAGAAAACCTGTAGAATGGGAAAAAAGAAACAAACGTGCAGACCATATATATATTGAGAAGCTAACATCCAAAATCTCACACAACTCAGTAGCAAAAAAAAAAAGACAAATGACCCAGTTTAAAAATTGGACAAAGGACCTAAGTAGACATTTCTCCAAAGAAAATATACAAAAGGCCACTAGGTACATGAGAAGATGCTCAACATCACTAGTCATTAGGAAAATGCAGGTTAAACCACAATGAGAGGTTAAATTACCCCTTACCTATTAGAATGGCCATCGTCAAAAGGACAAAAAATAATAAATCTTCCTGTGAATGTAGAGAAAAGTGAATCCTTGTGCACTGTTGTGAGGTTATAAATTGGTGTAGTTACTATGGAAAAGAATGTGGAGGACCCTCAAAAAATTAAAAATAGGCCAACCATAACATCCAGCAATTTCACATCTGGGAATATACCCAGAGGAAACAAAAATATCAACTTAAAAATACATCTGTATCCCCATGTTCTTTGTAGCATTATTTACAATAGTCAAGATGTGGAAGCAACCTCTGTGCCCATCAATGGATGAATAGATAAAGAAATTGAATACATAATAGGAGATCCAATCATTTACAAAGAACTGTACCAATTTACACTCTCAGGAGACTTATATGAGAGTTCTACGTCCTCAGCAACACTTGATATTATCAGTCACTTTAACTTTCATCATTCTTTTAGGTGTGTAGCAGTATGTTATTATGATTTTAATTTGTATAACTCTTACCATTAAAAATAGGTTGGGTACTTTTTTACATATTCACTGGCCATTTAATGTCTTTTTAAAGACATGGGCCCATTCAAGTCTTTTGCCCATTTTTTTGGTTGTCTTTTTCTTATTAATTCCTAGGAACTTTTTAATATTCTAGATATGAGTCCTTTCTCAGACATTTCTATTGCAAATATCTTTTGCCAAGAATGTTTCTGTTTTACATTCTCACTCTCTATACAGTTTGCCTATGTTGAATTTTTAGAAAATCATTATGCGAAAAAAAACCTGCACAAATAACTTCAAAATATCACTTTAGATCTTTTTATTGGTGGAAATACACGTGACATTTTTCTTCTTATTTTCACTTCTTAATATTTTCCTAAACTTGTATTTCTCACTATAAATAATGAAATTTCTATTTTAAAACTACATGAAACTCTAATGATGAAGTCTGTATATTGTCACACTACTTATTTAACTTATATGCAGAGTACATCATGAGAAATGCTGGGCTGGAAGAAGTACAAGCTGGAATCAAGATTGCTGGGAGAAATATCAATAACCTCAGATATGCAGATGACACCACCCTTATGGCAGAAAGTGAAGAAGAACTAAAGAGCCTCTTGATGAAAGTGAAAGAGGAGAGTGAAAAAAATGGCTAAAATCTCAACATTCAGAAAACTAAGATTATGGCATCTGGTCCCACCACTTCATGGCAAATAGACGGAGAAACAGTGGAAACAGTGTCAAACTTTATTTTGGGGGGCTCCAAAATCACAGCAGATGGTGATTGCAGCCAGGAAATTAAAAGATGCTTACTTCTTGGAAGGAAGGTTATGACCAACCTAGACAGCATATTGAAAAGCAGAAACATTACTTTGTCAACAAAGGTCCATCTAGTCAAGGCTATGGTTTTTCCAGTAGCCATGTATGGATGTGAGAGTTGGATGGTGAAGAAAGCTGAGTGCCAAAGAATTAGTGCTTTTGACCTGTGGTGTTGGAGAAGACTCTTGAGAGTCCCTTGGACTGCAAGAAGATCCAACCAGTCCATCCTAAAGGAGATCAGGCCTGAGTGTTCACTGGAAGGACGGATGTTGAAGCTGAAACTCCAACACTTTGGCCACCTGATATAAAGAGTTGACTCACTGGAAAAGACCCTAATGCTGGAAAGGATTGGGGGCAAGAGGAGAAGGGGACAATAGAGGATGAGATGGCTGGATGGCATCACTGACTCGATGGACATGGGTTTGGGTAGGCTCTGGGAGATGGTGATGGACAGGGAGGCCTGGCTTGCAAAGAGTCGGACACAACTGAGCGACTGAACTTAACTAAACTACAATGAAACCATGAAATGCTAATAATGAAACCATGAAATGCTAATGATGAAATCATGAAATGCTAATGATAAAGTAGAAAGAAAAAAATTCAGGAAACAAATTTGATTTTATCATTTGAAGTGAAGAAGGAGTTTCTATTCTTATTATTAGAAAACAAAAGCTTAAATAGAGGATTCCTAAAGTTTCCCTGGATAACACTATGGATGGAAGAGAGCATCCCCAAAGTGACACTTGTCTAAGGGGGATTCTGTGCTCCTTTGTTTTCCTTGGATCATCACTCACCTGCCATGACTTCCAGCTGCTTCAGAAAGCCCAGGAATCACTGTTTCCTTTGTGGGACCAGAAGGACTAAAGCAAGTGGCAGATAGAGGGACAGGCTAGTGGGTGGGAGCCCTCCTGGTCAAACTTGAAACATCCAGTCAGGACAATATATGAACTTGTTACTTATCTTGACATTTTGGAGCTTTTGGTTGAACATAAGACCATGAGTTTAAAAGAATTTTAAATGCAATACCTAACTTAAAATTTTCTTTCCTGAAATGAATTAGAAGATCCAACATTTGAGGAGGAAACCAGTGGAAATAAGAACTATTTGGATGTGTGGTGACACACTGTTCCATTAGAAATGGTTTTTAATCATGCAAATCTCACCCATTTGCGCTCAGACACAAGGCATAGCTTCCTTCCTTTGCCATTCCTAAAAGGTATTTTTCTTTCTTCTTTTGAATGGAGTTGTTTTATGGGGACACAGTTACTTTCCTACATTATTACATGTCGCTGGAAATATCCTTGACCTGGAAAGTCTGTTCTTTTATTTTGATATGACTTGGAAGAATTTTAGAAATTGCTACTGTCTGCTAAGAAACATACTAATTCTATTTTGTTCTAGTCCCTGTCCACCTCTATGCCTTAAATGCTCAAAGAAGCTTATGGATTTCTTTATTTAATATTTTACAACCATCTAAATCTACAGTTTTCCAACTGTAAAATAGGGAGCAAGAGACAACATGAGACGATGAATGGAGATTCTTAAGCCCTACCTTCCTTGTGCATCTGTGATCATGGTGACAGCTTTCTTTATTATTATTATTACTGCTATTATTATTATTATTTTGGCTGTGTCAGGTATTTGGCCTTGAGGGGTTTTCTCTAGTTGTGGCTAGCAAGGGCTACTCTCTAGCAGTGTATGAAGTTTTCAATGCAGCGGCTTCTCTTGTTACAGACCTTGGGCTCTAAGGTCACAGGCTCAGTAGTTGCAGCCCCCATGGGCTCTTAGAGCGTGGATGGACTCGGTAGCTGTGGTGCATGGGCTTAGTTGCCTGGTGGGCCTGTGGAATCTTCCCAGACCAGGGACTGAACTCACGTCCCCTGCATTGTCAGGTAGATTCTTAACCAGTGGACCACCAATGAAGTCCAGTGGTACCCTTCTTTCAACAAAGTGAATTCACTCAGTCATGTCCAACTCTTTGCGACCCTGTGGACTGTAGCCCACCAGGCTCCTCCATCCATGGGATTTTCCAGGCAAGAATACTGGAGTGGGTTTCCATTTCCTTCTCCAGGATATCTTTCCAACCCAGGGATTGAACCCAGGTCTCCCGCATTGTAGGCAGATTCTTTACTATCTGAGCCACCAGAGAAGTCTACCCTTCTTTCAAATTTCATGTTCAAAAGCTTAAAGCAAAGTTTGATTTTTGCCCCTCAGATGTGTGTGAACTCCTCTTTGAAAATATTCATTTTTGAATCTGGAAAGTGTTGGGGAAAGAGGCAGGATCCTGGGCAGTTTGAAGGGGGCCCCGTACCCCTCCGCGCATCCTGCTTGAGTCAGTTAACAGGACGAGCCTCCTTCCCGGAAGGCCATACCAGTGTTTCCATAGCCTGCACCTGGACCTGGTCTCAAGTCCCCTAGCCCCACCTACGAGGTGCTAGACCCCTCCCTTCTCATGGCTCCCAGGGCACCAAGCAGTCTCCCACCCTTTCCTCTGCTGTCCCCTCCAGCCTGACCAAACCCTTCCTTCCTACATGAATATTCACAAAGCACCAGCACAGACTTCAAAGCTGCAAAGTCACATGACCACCATGCCTTGGCCATCCTTTTATATTCCTTACTCAAGTCCATGCTGAAGATTATTTTTTTTGTTTGTTTGTTTTGAATTACTTTGTTTTTTGCACTGTCTCTAACTGTGACTATATCAAATCTTGTCAATGATCCAGCTCAGCCAGGGTGTGTAACCTTCTTTTTGTGACTTCAACTAGATTTTCCTAAATGTCCTACACTTTCAAAAAGATGTGAATGCTTTCAGCAATTAAACTAAGCAGTCTATTTCTCAAGGCTTTCCATTACAACATCACCACCAAGACATTAATCAAATGACAGTTACCTAGAGGACGACAACAATGTGTTTTGGAATGATAAAAACCAAGTTGGATTCCCAAATCCACCTGAAAGAGTGTTTCCCCATACAGTCCATCTGCTCTACCTTCCTAGGATTTGGCTAAAGCTCCATTCAAACTAGGATGCTCAGAAAGGCAGTGGCATCAGGGCTTATATTCCCCTTATAACTCTCTTCTGTTATAAACTAACTGTAGCATCAGTGGGCTTCCCTTCTGGCTCAGGTAGTAAAAAAAATCTGCCTGCAATGCAGGAGAACTGGGTTCAATCACTTGGTGGGGAAGACTCCCTGGAAAAGAGAATAGTTACCCACTCCATTATTCTTGTCTGGAGAATTCCAAGAACAGAGGAGCCTGGTGGGCTACAGTCCATGAGGTCACAAAGAGTCTGACGTTACTGAGGGACTAACACTTTCACTTTTCATTGTACCATCAACAACAAAATTCCTCGAGTCTCTAGTTCTCTTGAGACCTAGTTTTCCCTCCCCTTCTTTTTTACTTATGTTTTATTCTGCAGAAACTCAAGTCAGAGCACAGTTTAAAATCAGTCATCAAGAAGAACAAGTAAGTCCCCAGCTCTCCCTACTTCTGATTCTCCAGCCATCCATCCCCTGGAGATTCCTTCCCAGCTAGGATGTGGTGTGATCATCATTTCTGAGAGAAAGTTAATCCTCTTCTCTGGAACATACCAGGGCTCTTTTCTCTTTTGTGGCAAAACACAGAATGACATTTAGACAATCCCACTTCCGTCCCTGAGATGGCTTGTGCAAGAGAAAGGGGCTGTTTTCTTTCTCTTGACCTTCCTCCCCATTGAAGTGACTGCAAGCAGGTGTACAGATCAGAAGAACACTGGGTTAGAAATGCCAGCACTTCAGACCCTGCAGGAGGAATCTCCAGCTGAGGGAAAAGCCACTTCTCATTGGTCAGAGCATCCCGCATTGACTTGTGTGTCATCAGGCGGGCATAGTGCCTAGTTCTGCTTCCTAACACTGCCAGTGGGTGGCAGGTAGGGGAGGTGAATGAAATGAGAGAGGCTTTTATCTGGGTCAACTCCAGGACAATTAATTAAGGGCAAGTGAGGCACTGGAGGGTGGTTTCAGAAAGAAAAAGCCTGCTAGGATCACCATTTTCTCTGATTTCAATTTATCAAAGGAACTATAAAATCCTTAAGATTTTGAGCTCTCCAGATGATTGTATTAGGCAGCCAGAGTTGAGAACCACTGGTCGACATCTGCCATTGTATTTATTAATAAGGCTTTTAAAGACAGAGCAGCAAGCAAGTCCATGTATTTTTTAATGTATTCAAATAGGTAATTTCTGGAAGCTCACTCCCAGCCCTGAAACCAGTGTTCTAGAGAAGCAACCATCCCTGGCCGGGTATTGCATAGCCACCACCTCTCCCTTCCCACAAATATGTTCTTACAGATGACTTTGCTGCAAGTGAACTCAGAGCCCAAGGGGAGGAAAGATACCTCAGAAGAACAACACCAAGCCAGAGATGGGTGGAGGAGCACAAGGCATTTGCCTCCTGGACTGGGACGCCAATTATTATGGGATGGTTCTAACCTACAGGGGCTTCTCTCATGGCTCAAACAGTTAAAAAAAAAAAATCCACCTGCAATGTGGGAGACCTGGGTTCAATCCCTGGGTTGGGAAGATCCCCTGGAGAAGGGAACAGCAACTCACTCCAGTATTCTGACCTGGAGAATTTCATGGACTGTATAGTTCATGGAGTCACAAAGAGTCAGACACAACTGAGCTACTTTCACTTCACTTCACTTCTGACCTACAACCTATACACACAGCAACCATCCCATAATAATTGGATGCCCCATCATTTATTAAGTAAAATATTGGAGCCCTGTAATTTTTCCTATGTGAAAGCCTTTGACTGTGTGGATCATGACAAACTGTGGAAAATTCTTAAAGAGATCGAGGTACCAGACCACCTTACCTGTCTCCTGAGAAACCTGTTTGTGGGTCGAGAAGCAACAGTTAGAACCAGACATGGAACAATGGACTGGTTCCAAATTGAGAAGGGAGTATGCCAAGGCTGTATATTGTCACCCTGATTAACTTATATGCAGAGTACATCATGTGAAATGCCAGGCTGGAGGAAGCACAAGCTGAAATCAAGATTGCCTAGAGAAATATCAACATCCTCAATATGCAGATGATACCACTCTAATGGCAGAAAGTGAAGAGGAACTAAATAGCTTATTGGTGAGAGTGAAAGAGGAAAGTGGAAAAAGCTGGCTTAAAGCTCAACATTCAAAAAACTAAGATCATGGCATCCAGTTCCATCACTTCATGGCAAATAGATGGGGAGAAAGTGGGAACTGTGGCAGATTTTATTTTCTTGGGCTCCAAAATCACTGTAGATGGTGATTGCAGTCATGAAATTAAAAGACACTTGCTCCTTGGAAAGAAGGCTATGACAAACTTATACAGCATATTAAAAAGCAGAGATATCACTTTGCTGACAAAGGTCCACATAGCCAAAGCTGTTTTTCCAGTAGTCATGTATGGATGTGAGAGTTGGGCCATAAAGAAGGCTGAGTGCCAAAGAACTGATGCTTTCAAACTGTAATGCAGGAGAAAACTCTTGTGAGTCCCTTGGACAGCAAGGAGATCAAACCAGTCAATCCTAAAGGAAATCAACTCTGAATATTCATTGGAAGGAATGATGCTGAAGCTAAAGTTCCAATAATTTGATCACCTAATGCAAAGAGCTGACTCAGTGGAAAAAACTCTCGTGCTGGGAAAGATGGAGAGCAGGAGGGGAAGGGAACAACAGAGGATAAGATGATGGCCTTGCCTATTCTATGGACATGAGTGTGAGCAAACTCCAGGAGATACTGAAGGTCAGGGAAGTCTGGCTGTGCTGCAGTCCATGGGTTGCAAAGAAGCAGACACTTTCCATTTTCAAAGACTGCGTTCTTGCTGGTTTGCACTTTCTTGCAGTGACCTGTGAGGGAGGCCACCTAGTACAGTAGACTAAGCACTTCCTGGGAATGGGGCCCTCCCCAAAAGTTACATGAGTGGGCTTGCTCATCCTTTGGGGCCCCCCACCTCCAAACCCCAACCTAGACCTTTGTGAAGTTCCAAATGGACTGAGCAACTGAACAACAAAGGAGAAGGCAGCAACCAAGGCTGGGACTCACCAATGGGCCAAAGTTGGTTGGACATCCAGTTCCAGCCCAGTGGTCAGTCACCCCAGGGACAGGGCAGGAACCTCCACTGATCCAGAGTCAATGGCTAGAAGAAGCCTTTAGAACTTTACAATGGTCTGGGGTGGGGTTTGGAAGTGGGGGGCCCCAAAGGAGGAGCAAGCCTACCAACTTAACCTTCGGGGTAGAGGGGGAGGTGGCCATGTCCCCAGGAAGTGCCTAGTTTACTGTACACGGTGGTCTCCCTCACAAGTCAGTGAAAGAAGGTGCAAACCAACAAGAACGCAGTCTTTGAAAACGCAAAGTGTCGGATTCTGTGACCCCATGGACTCTAGCCTGCCAGGCTCCTCTGTCCATGGGATTCTCCAGGCTAGAACACTGGAGTGGGTTGCCATGCCCTCCTCCAGGGGATCTTCCCTACTCAGAGATGGAACCCAAGTCTTCTGTGTCTCCTACGTTGCAGGCAAATTCTTTACCGTTGGAGCCACTGGGGAAACCCTTGAAAATGGAAGGAAAGTTAAAAGCCTGGCATGGCAAGCTGGGACTGAGCCAACCTGGTCCAGGGTGACGAGGTTGTTTACCCAGGGACTGGCCTCAGCCGCACCATCTGCTGGTGAGCTCCCTTCCTTAAGGACAGTTCACTGGGATCGGTCAGGTGTTGTTTAAAAAACAAAGAAAGAAAAGAGCTGTTCAAGGACATTTCCTGTGCAGGCCTGCTCATGTGAGGCAGCCGCAGGGGACTGATGGGGGCAGGAGCCCGGGGCCCTCCCTGAGGCTACAGGGCCGGGAACCCAGGGACTCTGTCCTCAGCCAGGACTCTGTTGGGGCAGGAATTGGGCGGGTCAAGTCAAGGGAAGCCTTCGGAAACTTTGGGCTCGGGGAAAGTTTCTGTATTATCTTTCTACCACTAGCGAGTGAAGTGGCTCAGTCATGTCAACTCTTTGTGACCTCATGGACTATAGCCTGCTAGGCTCCTCCATCCATGGGATTTTCCAGGCAAGAATACTGGAGTGGGTTGCCATTTCCTTCTCCAGGGGATCTTCCCAACCCAGGGATAGAATCCTGGTCTTCCACACTACAGGCAGACTCTACCACCTGAGCCAGCAGGGAAGCCCATCTTTCTACCATACCCCACAATATTCTTCTCCATACCTATTTTTAAAATATACAAATACCTACACACAGAGTACACACGCATGCGTAGCATGTGTCTGAAGATTTCACTCGTTTCGGGTGAGTGGGGCTGGACTGGGATGGTTGGTCCCTTCAAAGATCTTTCTGAAATACAGCATATTTCCTCTCAATTTTATCCAAATACTCAGTTTTATCCAAAGAAGCAATTAGCCTTAACATGGAAGGAGCTTAATTTTGCTAACATCCAGAGATAATAATCATAACTCATTTGTATTTATATTAGAATCACTTTCAGTATTGATACAACTTTAGAGTTCAAGCCATCTTCATGATCTCCTCCTGCTCCCAGACCACCAAAGTGATCATCAGAAAACACCAGGGTAATTCACACACACACACACACACACACACACAAAACCCTCCATGGCACCCCATTGCCTACAGGAAAAAAGGTCACACGCTTTGGCTTGACACATAGTTCTGCCCCTGTCTGTTTCACCTCCTCTTTCCACCGAAACTAAAATAGGTGCCTTGTTTTCTCCATGACCTTGAACTCACTGTTCCTTATTCCTAGAATCGCCTTTTCTCCTTGATCTGACCTTTAAACTCTCCAGGATTGTCTTCAAATATTGCCTGGTTCCAGATAATTTCTCATTCCCCAAAATGATCATTATTTTCCTTTCTGTGCCCCCACTTTGTAACTTAGTAAATTCATTTAATGGTCTATTTGCCTGTCTCTGCTGCTATGTTGCAACCTTAACAAACAGGAACTTGATGTTCATTAATAGATGCCACTAGAACCTAGCACAGGCTCAAAGTGCTGACTAAGCATCACTGTGATGCTGCTTCTCAAGATTTTCATGAGATTAATATCATATGAGTAAGAGATCTAGCTGCCTAGAATCAGTATTTACATTTGTTAAATGAATGCTCAAATCTTACGTAATCAAATGTTACTCACATGGTCATGCAGAAAGTTCGCATTTAAATTCGTGCAAAGTAGACTCGATCAGAGCAGGCATGCTTTCTCGGTCTACAGATTCACCAAAAGTATTAGTCACGCCTGCCCCACAAGACAAGCAGGTCCAGGAGTGCCTGCCAATAACATTCCTGGAGTTCTATCACCAGCACTGAAGATTTACTATGAGACGAGGACTGTGCTGCACACAAAAAGAAATGGACATATTCCTGGCTCTCAAAGCGAGCAGGCAGCAGATACAGACATGAGGACAATAACACACAGGCAGCAAAGAAAGACATGAGGACAATAATAACCAGCTAGAATTTGGTGACTGTTGTCAGACAGGTACAAGCAAAGTCCATTCACAGCATGAGGGAGGGAGAAGGTGGGAGATGGGAGCAGCGTGGGGTGGGGTGGGGATGCTCAGGTATATTCTTTGCCTGTCCTGGGCTGTGGGGGTTATGTCTTGCCTTGTTTAGTCCTCATAATATGGAGAGGTGAAGATTGTTAGCCCATCTTAGAGATGACCTTGGAGACTCTGAGAGGCTAAGTCACTTGACCATGCTGATGATACATGAGGCTTCCGGTTGTGATGCCAGCCTGGTCCCCAAGGGGGATGGGAAAGCCTCCTGAAGGTAGTGGGACCACACGGGGAGAAGGAGTGTCTCGGGTAGAAGGGACCAAGAGGACAAAGATCCAGAGGGTAAATATAGTTTGACAAAAGGGATAGCCTCTGTGTGTGTGTGTGTGTGTGTGTGTGTGTGTGTGTGTGTGATGTGGGAGTGGGAACAGGGAGTCGTGGCTGAAAAAAAGACTGTGGACTAGTAGACTAGGGCCAGATTGTGGAGTGCTTTGAGTTTCAGGCCTAGGATAAATTTTTTCACTAACGATAATGATAATGAGATATATATGTATATACAGGCCATACTACATGGCTTTCGGGATCTTCCCCAGCCAGGGAATGAACCCATCCCCCCTGAATCTCTGCACTGGGAGTTCATAGTCTTAACCACCTGAACTGCCAGGCAAGTCCAATAATGATCATTTTTAAATTAATAGTAATAATACTTTGTGATTATTGAGGTGCCTTTCTTATGACCAGCTTGAAGGTCTTTCCAATCTGTGAGGTCAAATTTCCACTATCATTCACTCCATTTTATGAATCTGGAAATTGAGACAAAGAACATTTTTGGAACCTGTGCAAAGTCATGACACAAGAGGCTCCTTGAACACCTAGTCCCTGGCAATCTGAACTACTCTATGCAAAACTTCACAACATCTGAGCCCTGAGCCTCACTTTTCTCATCTGTAAAATGGACATAATAACACCTACGAAGTGGTCTTACAGAGCTTTTCTAGCTTTGTAGGATAGCACACGCAGAGGTAGGATGTACAGACAGGGAGATAAGCAAAGTATTTCCTGTCATCCTGGAAATGTCATTAGGGCCCTTTGGAGTAGGGGTCTAATGTTCAGAGAGATTTAACTGGAAGACAGAAATCTGCAGCTCAACGAGGCTGTGCTGGTGGGCCCTGGGGGAGGAAACCACCACCTTTGCACACTGAACCACTAACAATTGCTGAGTGTGCTACTTTGCTCCCGCTAGTAAAATCTTGTCAAACAGGAAACAGGTTTTTAAGGCAATGGGGTCCCCGTGAGTTCAAGCTTCTGCTTTCAAATGTTCTTCCAAGATGCACAATTGGCACGGACTTACAGGAAATATTTAATTGGAGTCGGAAGGCACTGGCTCCACGGGCCTTGTTTTATATTGTCTGTGGGCTTCTGCTGAAATGACTTCGGTGTGGAAGCAGCGGTCACTCGTTTTTATATTTGCCGATGGGGAGTGAACCCAAAGCAGACTCTGCGGGGGCGGCTGGGGCCCCAGTGCCGTCTCCCTGGCGGTCAGGAAAAGAAAGGAGGAGGAAAGCTGTCGCAGGAGAAATACTCTCAGAGAAGACACGGGCTGAGACGGACTCCAAGTGACATATTTATGAGCTTAGTATCAGTTGCTTGCGCTGATAAGCGTTGGTCATTCGAGGAAGGAAAAGTCACCTTTGTGTATATAAAATATACAAGATTCATAGCCTGAAAGGACTGAACAGGAAAGCATTAGGTAAATAGAGGATTTCCCTTCAACTATAATGTGAAAATTAAATGACTTCAAGAAGGAAGAAGGGAGGTGTTTCTGAGTCAAATGTTGAGAAAACCAGCGATTCCTTAATTTGAAATCAAGCTTAACTGGCTTTCAACCTTTTTTGGCCCACCTCTGAGAACACAGAGAAAAGACATTCCTTCTTCCCAAAAGCCCTTTGGTCTAGTCTTCCTTTTGCATATCCCCTGCTTAGCCTCAAAATGAATGCATGGGTTTTAGAGTCTAACAGATGGAGTTTAGACTCTCAGATCTGCCTTTAACTGCCTCAGTGGGATTGGCAAATATTCATTGGAAGGATTGATGCTGAAGCTGAAGCTCCAGTACTTTGGTCACCTGATGGGAAGAGCCAACTCATTGGAAAAGACCCCAATGCTGGGAAAGATTGCAAGCAAAAAGAGAAGGGGGTGGCAGAGGATGAGATGGTTAGATAGCATCACTGTCTCAATGGACATAAATTTGAGCTAACTTTGGGAAACAGTGGAGGACAGAAGAGCCTGGCATGCTATAGTCCATGGGGTTACAAAGAGTCTGACACACCTTAGTGACTGAAAAACAATAACAACAACCAAGTCTCCCTCCTGTATTTGCAAATGATGGTTCATCATCTCAGATTTGTGTGAGGATTAGATGAGAAAATGCACTTTCCTTGCCTCCCGAGTGTCTGGCATCTAGAAGGTGTTCTGTCAAGGTAAACTACAATTATCCTGGTGCCACAGACTACTGGTTTTTCCCAGAGTTTTCCAATCGTGGGACACCCCAGAGTTTGGCAGTTATTCCCTCTGAGTAAGAACTTCTCTCAGGGTCCTCCCAAACTAGATTTTGTTTAAAAATCTATGTTGGATGGGACTTCCCTGGTGATCCAGCTGGTGATCCAAGACTGCCTTCCATGCACGGGGTGCAGCCTGGATCCCCTGGAACCCACATGCCTCGAAAGCAAAAAACCAAAACATTAGACAGAAGTAGTATTGTAACAAAGTCAATAAAGACTTTAAAAATGGTCCACTTTAAATAAATAAAAAAGTAAAAATCCTTGTCAGAGTGTAGAGCACTTTGATAGAGGAGGACGGTGGGGGAGGGGATAAGAAGAAGAGCTTTTCCTGGAAATTCTCTTCTGATTTAGTTTCCCAATCCCCAAACTACCTTGATCCCTGGAAATGACCTCCATTACCCTGGCTTTTAGAGTGTTCAATGACTCCTGGATTAACCCTCCCAAGGTAGATAAAAGTCCTTTTGCCCCACTCCAGTGACCCCCTAAACCTTCCCCTTTCCTTGTTCCCAACTTCCTCCTGGAACCGGAGAGATTCTGGTCTGATAAACCTATCTCCATTCAAAGTCAGGCTTTGCATATCTCAGAACCCACCTTACTGGCAGAATATTCTCCTCTGTGAGCCACTAGCTGACTGAGTCCCCATTCAGGCACCCCTGTAGGTTCCTTCCTGATGAGGGTTTGTGACAAATGTTCTTCCCTCAGGCTGGGTTAGACAAGATAGTCTGTCCAAGAAAAAAAGACAGGAAAAGACCTTATCTTTATAGAATCTTCTATCTCAGGGGAAAACCTTCTGTCAGTTTGCACCCACCAAGTATATTCTCAGAAGCCCCCTTTCAGTGACTCCTGGGTGTCAATGAGCTGACTGCATGGAGTAAACATTACTCACAGAAACCCTTTTTATTTTATTTTTTGACTGTGCCACACAGCTTTCAGGGTCTTAGTTCCCCTACCAGGAAGTGAACTCAGGCTCAGGGCAGTGGAAGTCCTGATCACTGGACCCCCAGGGGATTCCCTGAAGCTCGTGTTTTGTTTCTTTTTCTAGTTTATTCAAATTTTATTTATAATTCAGTGTTAGTAGGTTGTACGTTTCAAGGAATTTATCCATTTTTTTAAATTTGTCTGATTTGTTGGCATGTAATTGTCTCTTAGATTCTTTCCACATCTGTGATATCAGTGGTAACATCTTTTTTGTTTCTTATTTATTCAAGACCTATCTCTTTTCTCTTTTTAAATTTTTTATTAATTTATTTTTTACTGAAGCACAGTTGATTTGCAATATCATGCTAGTTTCAAGTAGACAACATGGTGATTCAGATACTCTTTCCTTATAGGTTACTATAAAATATTGAATTTAATTCCCTGTGCTATAGAGTAGGTCTTCATTGGTTATCTGGGGCTTCCCTGGTGGCTCAGACGGTAAAGAATCTGCCTGCAATGAGGGAGAACTGAGTTCAATCCATGGGTTGGGAAGATTCCCCTGGCAACCAGGGGTGACAACTCACAAATGGAGTGGCAACCCACTCCAGTATTCTTGCCTGGGAAATCCCATGGATAGAGGAGCATGGTGGGCTACAGACCATGGGGTCACAAAGAGTCAGACACAGCTGAGCAACTAACATTTTCACTTTGTTGGTTACCTATTTTTTAATTGGAAAATAATTAATTTGCAATATTGTGTTGGTCTCTGCCATGCATGAATATGAGTCAGCCATAGGTATACATATGCCCCTTCCCTTCCATATGTCCCTTGAACCTCCCTCCCATCTCCCACCCCATCCCACCCCATGCCACCCCATCTAGGTTGTCACAGAGCACTGGATTTATAAATCGCCTTTTCCCTCCTCAAGCCTCTCCATGATCTCTGCCACAGTAAAATATATCTCTAGCTTTTAATTTTAAGTCACTGTCTCAGAACTCCATACATGGGACTTGTCCCAAATGAACACCTCCAGGGCATCCTAATATTTATTTTTATTTCATAACCCACAGTCCATCAGCAAATTCCAATTCACCTCTATTTATGTTTGGAACACTGCTCATCCTCTCCTTTGTTCCTAACCTGGGACAAGACACCGTCATCTCTTATCCAGTTTACTGCCGAAGTCTCCTAACTGGACTCCCCACCTCCACCCAGCCCATCTCGAGTCCATCTCACACAGCCAGCCAGAGGGGCTCTTTTAAACATTAAGTCATCACTTCTCTGCTCAAAATACTCCCTGAGTCCATCACATTCTGAGTAAATGATGAAGTCCCCTGTGAGGCCCCCTCATCTGCCACTTCATTTTCCATGGCTTCAGTTACCCTTCAGTCAGAAAATATTAAATATTAAATTCCAGAAATAAGCAATTCATAAGTGGGTATATTTGTTTTGTGTTTTGTTTTTGCTACAGTGCATGGTTGGTGGGAAGTTAAATGTTAGCTCCTGACCAGGGACTGAAGCCAGGCAGGCCCCTGCAGTGAAAGCTGTGAGTCCTAACCACTGGACCACCAGGGAATTCCCTTATAAGTTTTAAGTTGCCCGCTATTTTGAGTCATGTGATGAAATTCACTCTGCCTCACCCAGGACATGACTCATCCTGAGTGTCCTACCTACGAGTCACTTAGTTATCAGATGACTATCTTGGCTGGGGCTTCCCTGGTTGCTCAGACGGTAAAGAATCTACCTGCCAATGCAGAAGACTCCAGTTCAGTCCCTGGGTGGGGAAGATCCCCTGGAAAAGGAAATGGCAACCCACTTCAGTATTCTTGCCTGGGAAATCCTATGGACAGGGGAGCCTGGCACAAAAAAGAGTCAGACACCATTTATCAACTAAACAACAACAACGAGTCTCCTGGTAGCATAGGGCTTGTGTTCCTGTGACTCACTTTACTTAATAATGGCCCCAAAGCACAAAAGCAGTGATGCTGGAAGCTTAGATATTCTCTTAAAGTGGCTGGTTTATCAATAAAACTTTATCACAGATGGGTATGTGAAGGAAAAACATAACATATATAGGGTTCAGTACTATCTGATGTTTCAGATATCCGCTGAGGGTCTTGGAATATATCCCTAGAAGATAAGGAGGTACAACTGTGTGGCCCACTCAGTCCAACACCACCCAAGCTCCACGTGCTCCTCTCATGTCATCTACCATCCTTCCCCTCAATCAGCTACCTCTGCAGTCACACTAGTCTTCTTTGGGTTCTGTGAATGTGCCAAGCACAGCCCTACCTCAGGGCCTTTGCACGTTCCATCTGCCTAGATAGCCCTTCTCCAGATAGCCACATGGTTTACTTCCTCACCTCCTTCAGCTGTTTCTTAAAGTCTCACCATATCAACTAAGCTTTTCCTGACTATTCCATTTAAAACTGCAACCCCTGCTCTCATATCTTGTATATTTGTGTCCTGACTTATTTTTCTCCATATCATAAGCCACCGCTTAACTAGTATGTAGTTAATCATTTATTTTGTTGATTTTATATCTCATACCACTGGCCTCACTAGTATGTAAGCTCCAGAAGGGGAGGGGTTTCTGTCTGCACTGTTCCCATATCTCCAGTGTCTGAGACAATGTCTGGTACCCAGGAAAAGCTTTAATCATTTTCAGGCTCAATAACTGGATGAATATGGTGAATGCCCTTCCTTCAATGCCTCAGTTCAGTGGGAGGCAAACAATCATTCAAGTCAGAACAGGAGTTAGAACTGGCCTTAAACTCCTTTGATTGCCCTTTACTACCTGTTGACCTTGAGCAAGAAGCCTCACCTCAAAACTTTAGGTTCTCAACAGTAAAATGGGAAAAATAACATTACCCATCTCACAGGACTGTGTGGCTAAATAACTTCTAGAGAGTTCTTTGTCCAGAACTTCAGTAAGTGATAAATACAGTTATTGTCACTGCTTTCATTATTCTGAGATGCCATAAACACTCAGACTAAAACTCTCCAGCCACGGGATGGAAGGAAAAGAACACAGAACACCAAATAGAACAACTGTGACTCAGGAATGTGTTGGATTTCTCACTGGAAATTGCTACGTTTTCATTATTGTAAAGCATACCACTGATAACTTCCTTAGAGAAGCAAAAAAGGGCATGGCAGGAAGTAGAAAAATATTTTCTGACTGCTGCATACTCCCCGCATCAATCAAGTGTTTTCTTCTTGCAGTGGGGTAATCTCAAGTACACGACACAAGATAAACACAGAGAGCCATGCGCCACTGAATTTATGAAAGGATGTTTATTTTTATCACATCTATTAGACTTGAAAGATATCCTTTAGTTCTCAGATCACCATCAGTGTCCATGTTTATTTCTGGATTGCTGAGTGCTTTAACAAATAATAGAAGGCTGATCTTTCACCTTGCGCCGCCTAGTCAAGTGCTCGAGTGCCAAGGCTGAAGATGGCTCTGGGGGGTGATGCACTGATGTGTTGGGGGTTGATTTTTTAATGTTTTGGCTATGCTGTGCAGTTCATGGGATTTTTAGTTCCTCAACCAAGGATTGAACCCAGGCCCCCCGGCAGTTAGAGTGCAGAGTCCTAACCACTAGACCACCAGGAAATTCCCTGTTGTTATTGGTTTTTACATTTATATGTTATGTATTTATGTATTTGGCAGCACCGGGTCTTAGTTGCAGCACATGGAATCTAGTTCCCTGACCAGGGATGGAACCCGGGCCCCCTGCATTGGAGTCTTAGCCACCAGACCACCAACTAAGTGTCCCCGTTGGGATTTTAAAACATTTTTTTTCTGGTACTTTAAGGCAACCTGGAATTCTGTGAGATTCAAAAAAATAGGAATGGTTTTACTTGCCGGGAGAATCAATCAACTCTGTTAGGCTGTTGGGGCCCTACTGGGCATTTCGTGAATGGTGAACACACTGTTCAAGACAGAGCAGTTTGGCAGTCTGCCACTGCCTATGGGGCCGAGAAATGGTTCTCAGAATCCTTCCCCAGCTATCCCCTGTTTTCCTTTGCCCTCTCAACACTGCTGTCTTCCCTTCTGGAGAAGCCCAGCAATGAAGAGGTCATGCTAGGGCAGTGGAAATGCGATCACACACGCACCCTCTCCAGCCCCACAGTTCTGTCCGGCGGGGCTACTACACTCTCATCTTGGGTCCCTCTGCTCTATTTCTACACTAAAAGCGGGGACGCAGGAGTTGTCAGGGAATGAAGATTTCTCCATCTTTTATCCTTTACTCTCCTCTTAATACGGGTGCTCCATCGCTTCTGTCGTGTCTGACTCCTTCTGACCCCACGGACCTTAGCCCACTGGGCTCCTGTCCATGGAATTCTCCAGGCCAGAATACTGGAGTGGGTAGCCATTCCCTTTCAGGGGATCTTCCTGACCTAGAGGTCGAACCCAGGTCTCCTGCACAGCAGGCAGATTCTTTACCATCTCTGGAGACAGAGGACGCTGAATATAGATATTCTTCTCTTTCATGTCTGAAGAGGCTATTGTCCCCCAAGAGCATGAGAGATGCTTTATGATTAAAATGACTTTTAAGGCTGATTATAAAAGGAGACTTGAAATTTCCTGACTGCTGAGTGAGGATGCAGTGACCTGGGGAACGGAGTTAGGCAGGGTCTCTAATCTTCTCTGTTGCTGTCTAACAGCTCCTGCCTCCTGCAACCTCTGGCTGGCAAGCTGCAAAGCACCCAGGACTCAGGCAGCACCCTGTAGTTCCAGGTTGGGAAAGACGCTCAGTCAGCCCAGTCCTCAGTGTCCTCCATTATAAAACTGAGACCTTGGGCTCAGGTGCTTTGCAATCCCTCTGTTCTTCAAAGTTCTGGGGTTCTGTGCAAACAATGACACCCCCTGTGATGCTTTCAGTCCTGTAGTGACGTCATCGGCCGTCATCAGGAGTAAAGTGGCCCCTGAATCTAAAACGTTTCTCCTCCAGGCTGTGTGTCCTTGCAGAGTCAGTTCTGCAGAGCCTGCAGGAAGCCCCTGGCCTGACTCCCATCCAAAAGGAGTCTCTCTGAGGGCTGAGATCACCGTGGTGTCAGCTCTGGGTTAGAGATCAGAGTCCCTGAGATGGGTCCTGTCTCATTTAACAGCTCCGTCATTTAATCGCACGTTTTTTTTTCCCCCGAAACCAAAGGTGGGGAGTAGCTGTGGGTCAGAGGCACAAGAACAAAGGACACCCTCCCCCACAGAGGAAACACAGTGAGGATTATCCGTTTTCAAAGGTACAATAATGAAATACTTTCCTTCTCCTAGACAGGCAATTTTATCAGGGTTCACTGCAGGGGAAACAAGATGCTATTGTCTCGATTTAATTGGCATAATATCTCCCCCTCCTCCAAATGATCATTCAGACGGCTGCTAAAGGCTTTCTGCTGGAAGATGAAATCTCTTTCAACTTGGCACCTTTCATCCTGGCCAGGCCCCTCACACTGCCTTCTCCCAGTGATTGCCTCCTCTGGGTGCCAGGATCTGGAACATTCTCCAGGTTATCTTTACCCCTCAACTCCACACAGCTTGGGTGTTACACCAGCCAACAAGGGAGTCGCTCCACAGTCCCCACAAAAGTCCCAGACTTCCTAAAATCCTTTCTGGGTCTGTTCTGAGACTTAGCAGCTGTGTCTCCAAAGTGAGGACTCCTAGAGAATTCTATCATGAAGACCTGAACTTTTTTCTTTTTTTTTTTTAATTGAAAAGACTTTTTTTTTTTTTAACTTTTTATTTTGCGTTGGAGTATGTGTGTGTGCGTGCTCAGCTGGCTCAGTCATGTCTAACTCTTTGGGACCCCATGAACTGTAGCCTGCCAGGCTCCTCTGTCCATAGAATTCTCCAGGCAAGAATACTGGAGTGGGTTGCCATTTCCTTGTTAATCAGAGTATAGCCGATTAACAAGTTGTGATAGTTCAGATGGACAGTGAAGGGACTCAACCATACGTATACATGTGTCCATCCTCCCCCAAACTCCTCTCCCATCCAGGCTGCCATAATATGGGGCAGAGTTCCCTGTGCTCCACAGTAAGGACCTGACCTTTTTATCCCTTGGAATGGAAGAAAGGGATTACTTTGAGTAATCAGCAAAGTACCCTGCGGGCCAGAGCTTTACCCAACCCAATCGATCCATCTCTGTGGCCCCTCTGTCCTATGGCTGGACACCTCAGCCAACAAAGTCAGGTGGGCCTCACCTGGCATCCCACCACTTTCTGGCTGAAAAAACACAGAAGCCAGCTGTCTGGGCGTGGCAGCTGCCTGTCTGCCACCTCCAGGTCCTTCTTTCCAGAGGGATTTGAGAATAGAAACTCGAAAGGGGATCAGGTGGTGGGTTGGAAGGTGTAATCTCCGAGGAGAACAATGCAAAGTCCCAATATCAAGCAGACAGATAGCGGGACACTTGCATACAGAGGTCCTACTGCCCAGAAGCTGAGCTTCCTTGATAAGCGAACCCGTGACTATGGACGTCTCGCCCCGCCCACTGCTACATCATGCGTATTACTGAAGAAGACTCAGATCTCCCGTTAGAACTTCAACCCAACAGCAGGTTAATAAATTATTACAACTTAAATTAAACTTACTTGTAAGACTGCCGTTCAATGCCCCCACTATTTTCCTCTTCCCCACCCACCCCACCCACCCCACCCACCCTATTCTGCAACTAGTTAAAGAGGATTGAAATCTCTAGGGTTTTTTTTTTTTTTTTAAATCAGGACTTTCTGCTCAAGATAACTTGTCTCTAACTCGACTTGTCCTGACAGCACTTTCACACAAGTATCTCAAGAACCCTGTTTCTGGTGAATTGTGAGATCTCTGAGAAGACCTGGTCTCTGAATCAAACTTTTAAACCCAGTGAGAATTACCTCAGAAAGACAACAGATTTAAAATTAAGAAACAAGAGTTTGTACGTGATTTTCTTCTTGCAGTGTTTCGTGTTGGGGGGAATCCTGGAAAGCTCAGAAAGACTTGGCTGAAGTGGGGGAATTTTTAAAATTATCTTCCACCAGGATTACATTTCACATGAGACGCTCCTGACCTCCAGACCGAAAAAGGAAAAGAAAAAGATACAAGAAAATAAAACCTAACTCATGAAAACGAAGCCTGTTTCTTCCATTTGGTCGGAAGAATATATGATGAACTTGCATTTTTAAATTTTAATTCTGGAACATAAGATTACATCATAAGTTACCCAGGATAAAATCAGTGGCATCTACCCATGTACCAGACCACCGTGATGCAGATGTGTGGTCTAAAGGGGCTTCTTCAAAACTCTGTGAGTCAAAGAAATGTTGTAGAGGTGCGTGTCTACCAAAGCTCTCAGACTTATGGTTGGAAAGGATTCTTTCCTTTGAAGCCTCCCCAGCTTGTGTAAGCAGCTGAGAAAGCAGAGTGACGGTCACCTCATTACATGAGGACCACTGAGCCAAGAATGACTCAAGCCTGAAGAGGCTTCCATCTTTGGTCACAGTAATGGCCAGCTCCTGTTCACATTCCAACACATGCACACACACACTCACACACAGAGGCAACAACAGCAGTCATTAGTTGCTCTAAGAAGGGATACTGGACTAGAATGGAAAGAGTTGTAAAATAAGAACTTGGACTTCCAGGGTAAGATGATAAGTCCTGGGGATGTAACGTACAGCACGGTGACTAGTTAACGATATAGCTATTAGATCTGAGATCCAAATCCTATCATAAAGTGGCAAGTATAATGTTACCTGAACATTAAACGGTAAACGATGAAATCCCCATGACCACATAACTGCTAATGCCCCCTTGGCGTCATGCCATCTGTTTTCTCCAAGGGTGGATGCTGGGCAAGTGGACAGCCCCAGCATTCTAGACAATGGATTATCCATTACCTACCAGAGATGCAGATGTCCCCTGGCCTTTTCCCCAAATCCTGGGTCACTCGTGTATGTATTTTTCTATTGCCTCTTGCATATATACATAAATAGTAGTATTACTTACAAACTTAATTTCAGGAAAAAAAAAAACTTAGGCATCAGATTTTCATTCTTTTCTTCCCCCGTGGCCCCCTGTACACTTTTCCATGGTGACTGGTTGATCTTGTTTACTTTTCTGTTTTATGAGCCTTGGCCTTTCTGCTGCCCTCCAGAGCATGGCCACAGTGTGGTTTTCCTTCTGCATTTCCTTGTAACAAGGATGTATTAGTTCCCCTTTTGTAGACACCTGGAACCACCAATGACCTCTTTCATCATGAGGGTTAACACTTTTACTTTCTCAAACTATCTTCTTGGGTTTGTTTTTTAATACTTCTTAAATCACAAAAAAATGAGTTACTAATCCTAGACATACTGTTCCTGGTGTCTATATGTCATTTACCAAAAAACAAAAAGGAAAAGTGGAGACGGAGCAGATAGTAAGAGAAGTTTAATACCTAAGCACGAATTGGGTGTCAGTTTTTCTCATGAAGGGTTTAACATCTTGTTTCCAAAACTGCTTTCTCAAACAAACAAAAAATGTGTTCTCAAGGGAGTTTAGAGGTAAATTGTCAAATACTTTTGATGCTCCTCTTAGTTAGCAAGTTCCATAATTAACCAATCGTATCAGGAGGGTTTATAGCCCACATTTGTTGTTTTACTGTAATTTGGTTATTTCACACAAGACAATGGCTCCAGTCTGCAAAGCCAATGGAGGAGAAGCAGGCAGCCATACATATCCCTGGCACCATGTCAATTTGCTGTGTCACTCTGAGTGACTCACTTAGCTCGCTGGGTCTCCACTTCTTGCAAAATGGGCTTTCTTCCTGCCTACTCACAACTTAGGGCCATTTCAGGATTAACTGATGAGTACTGACAAAGGAGTGGTGCTTGAAGAAAGAAAAGGGAATCACTCATTCACTTGTTCAACCAGCGTTTCATGTGGATGCAAGCTGTGTGTAAGACATGTTGCTGGCACAGGAACAAGGAGTTGTGTTGGGTCCTGAAGCCGTAGACAGTCTTCCTGAGTCATCAAATGGGCCTCACACGTGCAGGGGGACATCCACGGGGAGGAGCGAGGTAACCATCTGGTGTGAGCCCAGCGATGAAGACCTGTGAGCAACAGTCCTGGGTTTAAACCCTCTGACTTTGTCCCTATGAGCATGCTGGTCTTGTCAAATTATTATCAAATAAAAATCCTCATTATCAATCTTAGATTGGGAAAATTCAGACAGCCTGAGAGGCAACTGTCGATTGTGGGGCCAGTCACCTTTTAAGCCAAATGGAACTGATGACAGTCCATGCGGAATCATCTGTCAGTTCCTCCTTACAGCCCCAACCTGTCCTGTGATGGGAAATAGCACACTTCTTGCTCCAGAGAAGAATTTGACTTGGAGAAGATGCTGTAAAAAACCCTCCAAAGTTATGATAGAGACTCATGGAAAATGCTTTTTTCATAATCCAATGGGATTTTTTGCTACTTTTTTTTAAAGTGATAAACTCTTTCATCTCAACAGGTACATTTAATAATAAATCTAACATTACCAGTTATGGCGTAGGTTTTTAGTTATGTCTACAGATAGACTTTAAGATTTAGACAAAACTTGGAAAAATTCCTTAGTGGTCCAGTTGTTAGGACTCAGTGATTTCACTGCCATGGTCCTGGGTTCAATCCCTGGTCAGGGAAATAAGATTTCACATTTTTTAATTAATTAATTTTTTAAAAAAGTAGATTTGGGACTTGCCTGGTGATACAGTGGATAAGATTCTGTGCTCCCAGTGCAGGCAGCCCAGGTTCATTCCCTGGTCAGGGAACTAGATCCCACATGCTGCAAGTAAGACACAGTGCAGCTAAATAAATATATATACATATATTTATACATACATATATATATGTGTATATATATATATATATATATATATATATATAACTTGAATAAAACATGGATACTAGGGATGTGCATGGGGGAACCCTTCTGTCTGCTCATGAGAGGATTACTCCTAGCTGTTGTTGGGGTACGTGCACCATCTCTGACCTATCACATTCAGGTTGAACACACAGGATTGTGGGGAGCCAGGGAGAAGTTTCTTTTGGTCAGATCAGGGGGTCTCAGTACCCCAAGACCAAAGCAAAATTAGGAGGACTTTTAAAACATCAGGAGATTCCCTGGTGGCTCAGACAGTAAAGAACCTGCCTGCAATTCAGGAGACCGGGGTTCAATCCCTGGGTCCAAAAGATCCCCTGGAGAAGGGAATGGCCACCCAAATCCAGAATTCTTGCCTTGAGCATCCCATGGACAGAGGAGCCTGGTGGGCTACAGTCCCTGGGGTCGCAAAGAGTTGGACATGACGGAGTGATTAGCACTTAAAACATTCTAGCTTATTTATTCTGATATTATCTATCTACATATGCCTCCCCCCACCAGACTATCTCCTTGAGACTAGACCCTTCCTTCCTTCCTTCCTCCCTCCCTCCCTTCCTTCCTTCCTCCCTTCCTTCCTTTCTGCCTTCTTTTGCATTTACCTCTAATGTCTAGCTCTATTTCCAGGCATTCAGTAGCTGCTCAAAAACCACTGAGATGGACTGAGCCCAGATGGTCCCAGTAGATCTCCACGTCTGTCTCCCCTTTTCCCTCTCACTAATGTTGTAGGGAAGGGGCTGTCACCTCCCTATAGAAACTTAACTCCAGGCCATCCTGTGTCCCTCCCCCCACCTCCACCCCTAGCCTCTCTAATCACAAGGGTTAGGCTGAGCTCCTGGAGAAAGGACTCCTGGTTCTCTGAAGCCTACCTCCTTGGCTCTGTGCCCCTACTCGTCACTCTGAACGCATGAGAAACTGTGGCCTCTGAAAGTTCTCCCCTCTTTTTTCTTCTGAAACAGAGTCCAATGGGCACAATGAGAAGCTCCATAACCTAGGTGCCCCTGGCAGGGCCAGCTTCAGAGCTGACAAGGACCCCTGGCCTGGTTCAGTGCTCTGCTCTCACTCTCTTGAAACTCTTTTTTTTGTTTGCTTTTGTTTTTTAAGATTTCTTTTTTTTTTTTGTTTTAATACGGACCATTTTTAAAGTCTTTTTTGAATTTGTTATAATAGTGCTCCTGTTTTGGTTTTTTGGCCTCAAGGCATGTGGGATATTAGCTTCCCAACCAAGGACTGAACCCGTACCCCCTGCATTGGAAGGTGAAATCTTAACCACTAAATCCTTCTGTTGAAACTCTGAATAATTCTTGAACAGAGGGCTCTGCAATTTTTTTTGCACTGGGTCCTGTGAACTAGGTAGCTGTCCTGTCTCTCAGGCACAGAGCACTTACAAGGAGAAAATGGAAGGGCAAATCAAATTATGTTTATCAAATAATGTCTCCCGGAGAGGGGGGAAAAAGGCTCCATGTAAACTTTCATCATCGGCCAGCTTATAAACAGGAAGTACCTGTAAATGTAAATTTGGGGCAAATGAGTCTTTTCTTGTTGGAGGAAAGGGGTAGAGTACAGAAGTCACATTCTTTGCTTCCTGTTACCCTTTCTGGGTTTGACTCAGAGGGTGGTTGGCAGGAAGCATGAAGAAATTTAAGTTGTGTTGTTTGGGAAGTGGGGTCAAGGGAAAAACCATTTTACCTTAATTTTTTAAAAAATTTACCCTAAAATTTTTTAAACCCTGAATTTAATGGTAAACAAACATTTTGGTGGAAGAATCCTAGGCTTCACAGAGATAGGGAATACCTTACATAAATGGACGTTATCATACAGTGAACCTGAGCCTACAGATTCTTCCTGTCATATTTTATCCTCTTCCAAGAAGAAAAATAAAAGATGGTTATACAGATATATATAAAAGTTAGGTCTAGGAAAACTTGGTTAGTTATATCTTTGCATATATGAACGCTAAGTCACTTCAGTTGTGTCCAACTGTTTGTGACTCCATGGACTGTAACCCACCAGGCTCCTCTGTCCATGGGATTTCCCAGGCAAGAATACTGGAGTGGGTTGTCATACCTTTCTCTGGGGAATCTTCCTGGTCCAGGTCTCCTGCGGCTCCTCCTTTGTAGGCAGATTCTTTACTGCTGAGCCACCAGGGAAGCCCAGTTTTATCTTTAACCCTTATATCTTTAGCCATTATCAAACGTATTTTAAAGTGTTACAAGGAAAAATTACTTGAAATTTCTTGATGGACTTTGTTAAGATGTTGTTGTATCCATGTGTTTTTATTTTTTTGTTTTTTTCTTTTCTGGGTTAAATTTCTAGGCTACAGGAAAAAAAACACAACATTCAATATCAAATAAAGGGAAATGGGAGCCAAATTATTGGTGTAGGAATTCTTTCTAGTCAGCCTCTTCCTTATACCTGTTCTTGTGGAGTACCTTCTGTCAAAGTCGCCATAGAAATTTTCATCACCTTCAATGGTGAATTTTGCAGCATGTACTCATCTTTTTAAAGTGAAAGTGAAAGTCGCTCAATCATGTCTGACTCTTTGTGATTATACAGTCAGTGGAATTCTCCAGGCCAGAATACTAGAGTGAGTAGCCTTTCCCTTCTCCAGGGAATCTTCCCAACCCAGGTGTCGAATCCAGGTCTCCCGCATTGCAGGCGGATTCTTTACCAGCTGAGCCACCAGGGAAACCCAAGAATACTGGAGTGGGTAGCCTATCCCTTCTCCAGTGGATCTTCCTGACCCAGGAATCAAACCGAGGTCTCCTGCGTTGTAGGCGGAGTCTTAACATATGAGCCACAAGGGAAGCCATCTTTTTAAACTTTGTTTGTAAAATAAACTTTTTAACATTAATTTTTTTAAAAAAATTTAATCTGTATTTTTAAAAATTTAATTCATTAATTTGGCTGAGCTGGGTCTTCATTGCTGCACATGGGCTTTCTGTAGTTGCGGTGAGGGGGGCTACTCTCTAGCTGTGCATCAGCTTCTCATTGCAATAGCTTCTTCTGTTGCAAAGCACAGGCTCTAGGGCACTGGGCTTCAGTAGTTGCTATGAACAGGCTCTGTCGCCTCCCTGCATGTGGAATCCTCTCAGACTAGGGATGAAACCTGTGTTCCCTGCTTTGCCAAGTAGATTCACTGGACCACCAGGGAAGATCCTAAAATGGTTTTAGACTTACAAAATAGTTGCAGAGGTAGTTCAGAATGTTCCCATGTACTTGACACCCAATTCCCCTATGTTAACATCCTCTGTCACCACGTACTTTTGTCATAACTAAGAAACCTACTTGTTTTCCCCCACATTTTGTATGATTCTATTTATATGAATAGATCCTTAGAAAGCAGACTAATGGTTGCAGGGAGCTGAGCGCAGGAGGGAATGGGGAGCAACTGCTTAATGGGTACGGAATTTCTTTGGGGGCACAAGGAAAAGGCTCAGAACTTATACTGTGAATGTACTGGAAGCTCCTGGTTTGTGTGTTTTAACATGGTTCACTGTATACTGTGTAAGTTTTATCTCAATTTTAAAAGAATGTCCACACAGCAGCCTAGAAATTCTGATTTCACAGTTCTGGGACAAGACTTTTTGAAAGCTTTCCAGATGTTTCCAAAGTGCAGCCAGGATTGACTGAAAACCACTGACTAACTGGAATTCAAATAACAGTAACAGATAGGTATTATTGAGCACTCCAGATGTGGTTCACACAAAGGGGATGGAACTTTGGAAGATGAAGGACCAACCCCAACCTCTGTCTCTTTGCTGCTCAGCATTTGTGTTTCAGCAGCATCAGCTTCACCTGGGAGCCTGTCAGAGACATAGACTTTTCAGCCCCACCCCAGAACTCCTGAATTATAAAGCTGCCTTTTAACAAGATCCCCATGGCTAAGGGGGATTCCCAGGTGGCATTCGTGGTAAAGAACCCACCTGCCAATGCAGGAGACATAAGAGACGCTGGTTCAATCCCTGGGTCCAGAATATCCCTTGATGGAGGAAACGGCAACCCACTCCAGTATTCTTGCCTGGAATATTCCAGGACCGAGGAGCCTGGTGGGCTCCATGGGGTCACAAAGAGTTGGACATGACTGGGCGACAGAGTACACACACATGGCTAAGAAGCCAACATTGGTGAATTACTATCAACTAAACTTCATGCTTTTATTCTGATTCCTTTAGCTCTGTAACAGGATACCACATTGCATTTCATTGTCATGTCTCTTTAGTCTCTTCTGGTCTGTGACAGGTTATCAGACTTTTCTAGTTTGCCAATGACCTTGAGAGTTTTGAGGAGTACTGGTCAGGTATTTTGCTCAAAGTCCCTCCATTTGGGTTTATCTGATAATTGTCTTATGATTATACATGTTGTGGGTAAGACCACCATGGAAGTCAAATGTCCTTCTCACCACATCACATCAAAGTTACAAGTTATCAGCATGATGTATTGCTGCTGATATTGACCTTGATCACCTAGCCAAGGTAGTGTTTGCCAGATTCTTCCATGGTGAAGTTACTCTCCTCCCTTCTACCCTTTGCAAGCCACTCTGCACAGCCTGCACTCCAGGTGGAGTGTGGAAGGGAGCTTAGCTCCACCTCCCAGTGGAAGCATCTATATAAATTATTTGGAATTCTTCTACAAAGATTTACCCCTTCTCTCCTCATTTATTTATATCAGTATGGACTCGGGGATATTTATTTTATGCTTTGGGTTATAATCCCATTTGTGGTTTGTTGTTGTTCAGTTGCTCAGTCATGTCCGACTCTTTGCAACCCCATGGACTACAACACTCCAGGCTTCCCTGTCCTTTTCTATTTCCCAGAGTTTTCTCAAACTCATGTCCCTTGAGTCAATGATGCCATCCAACCATTTCATCCTCTGCCACCTTCTTCTCCTTTTGCCTTCAATCTTTCCCAGCATTAGGGTCTTCTCCAACGTGTCAGCTCTTCAGATCAGGTGGCCAAGGTATTGGAGGTTCAGCTTCAGCACCAGTCCTCCCAATCAATGGTGGTGGTTTAGTCATTAAGTCGTATTGACTCTTGCAATTCCATGGACTGTAGCCTACCAGGCTCCTCTGTCCATGGGATTCTCCAGGCGAGAATACTGGAGTGGGTTGCCAGTTTCCTTCTCTGGAGTATCTTCCTGACCCAGGAATCGAATCCAGGTGTCCTGAATTGTAGGCAGATTCTTTACTGACTGGGCTATGAGGGAAACCCCTTCCAATGAATATTCCAACCCAATACTACATTGTTTTATTGCTCAAATTGTTTCAACTTTGGCCACTGTGAGCTCTCTCAGAATGGGTCTTGTGTCCCTTTGATGTGCCTCATTGTTTTGTTTCATTTTGTTTTACTTCCTTATTTTCTGGCACTGCAAGATGCTTCAGGCTTCTCCTGTATTTCTCTGCTCCAGCTTTCAGTTCAGTTCAGTTCAGTCACTCAGTCATGTCAAACTCTGTGACTCCATGGACTGCAGCATGCCTGGCTTCCCTGTCCATCACCACTCCCAGAGCTCGCTCAAACTCATGTCCATTGAGTTGGTGATGCCATCAAACCATCTCATTCTCTGTTATCCCCTTCTCTTCCTGCTTTCAGTCTTTCCCAGCATCAGGGTCATTTCCAGTGAGTCGGTTCTTTGTAACAGGTGGCCAAATATTGGAGCTTCGGCTTCAGCATCAGTTCCTCCAGTGAATATTCAGGGTTGATCTCCTTTATATTTGACTGGTTGGATCTCCTTGCAGTCCAGTGAACTCTCAAGAGTCTTCTCCAGCACCACAGTTCAAAAGCGTCAATTGTGTCGGGGTGGCAAAGGTATTAGGAAGCATCTATAACTCCATTTGCCAAAGAGAGAGGACCAAGGTCCAGAGCAGCAGACCATCTTTCCCAAGGTGACCCAGCAGTATAAACTCTGCAACTCTGCCTTTCCAAACAGTTGCTTAGCCACCCATGCCCACCCTTCCACCCCCCACCTCTCAATAACTCTATCCTCACACATCACACACAGGATGCATCTGGATAAGCATGCAGTTCCTATAGGGCTGCATAGGTGTGATCAAATAAAAGATGGGGGCTAAACTGCAGATTCCCAGAATCGAAGGTGTCCTCATGCCGCAAATGTCACCACAACGCAGTGTTTACCATAAGAAGCAAAACAACCATGCTTCTCAGTTATCAAGGCATGCACAAGTCACATTTCTCAGTGACCCCCTGGGAGAATTCATAACCTGCTAATCCCAGCCAGAACATTCTTGGAAATGTCACCTGCCAAAGCCAGCCGTTCTGAGAACGGAGGGGTGGGTCACAATCGTCGGTGAGGGAGCCGGAGAAGTTATTTAGGGAAGAGTGTTTCTGCAAGAACATTGGTGCCCGCCAAGCAACACCCTCCCCACCACCATGGGAGTGTTGCTCTGTCTGCACTTAGCACAGGCTTGGCAGGATCTCGTATCCTGCTCTTTCCAGGACCTTGGCCTTCTCCCCTTGTCCTGTGGCTTTCTGATTTTCCAAGAAGGAGGAAGTCCCAAAGCAGGCTTCTGACCCCTGGGAGCCAGAGCGCCTTCTCTGTCTCCCCTGCTCTGCTCTGACTCTTCGGGGTATGGACAATGGTTGGCCCTGCAGGCTGTGGTTCCCAGGATCTGAGTCTTCTGTCAGACAAAACTGGGTCATTGGTAGTGAGGTGGATGTACCTAGAGTGTGTCACACAGAGTGAAGTAAGTCAGAAAGAGAAAAACAAATGTTGCATATTAACACATAGGTGTGGAATCTAGAAAAAATGGTACAGATGGACTTATTTGTAGGGCAGAAATAGAGACACAGACATAGAGAATGGACATGTGGACCCAGGGGAAGGGGAAGGGGAGGGTGGGATGAACTGGGAGAGTAGCACTGACATGTATACACCACCAGGTGTGAAATAGATAGCTAGTGGGAAGCTGCTGTGTAGACAGGGAGCTCAGCCCGGTATTCCGCGATCACCTAGAGGAGTGGGATGGGGGTGAGAGGTTGGGAGGGAGGCTCCAGAGGAGGGGATATGGGTATACTTACAGCTGACTCATGTGGTTGTACAGCAGAAACTCACACAACATTGTAAAGCAATTATATTCCAAAAATAAATACAGAAATAAAAATTAAAAATAAAACACTGGCTTCTGTCTGGATTCAGTAAGGGCCCATGAGAGCTTCCAGTTGGAAATGGGAAGGAGGACGAGTGTTCCTCCCCACTTCGCTCTTTGCCAGTAAAGGAGGCAACTCCTCCCGCTCCACCTCCTACAAGATGGACTCACTGTGGTCCCAGCTTCTGCCAGATGACCCAGCCCTGCACTCAAGTAATGCCAGCTCTTTCTTTGGTCCCTCCAGCCTGGATTAGTGGGGGTTTCCTACTCCAGCTAACCACTTGGCTGCCTCACTGTCCCCTGTTAGGCATCTCAGCCATTCCTTCACCCACAAAACCTATTCCTGGCACTGCAGTCCATCAGCTGCAAATGCTCAGAGTGGGTCCTGTCCTCACTCGCTGGACATTCTCCTGACAGGAAAGGCAGATACCATCTCAGTGTCCTGTTTTCATTGCAAAGGTCCGAAAGTGGGAAGAAATTGGTCTGAACCAAAAGAAACCATGTTGTGGACAAGGAGACCTTCCAATGAAAAGCTTCCTCACAGCTTCCAACCATGACTTCCCCAGGACAGGGGCACTGAGAACCAACCCGGGCTTGTGAGCACCTCTGCTGTGCTCACCTCACACATGGCGTTGTTTTATAACCTACCTGTAAGAACACATGGCAAAACATGTCCCATAAATTCTGTCCAGAAAGTCTAGGAAACCTGGGCATGATCAGTCCTGTGGCTGATTTTCTAGACAGTGTTCATGTTAGTTGCTCCGTCGTGTCTGGCTCTTGTTAATCCGCGGACCATAGCCTGCCAGGCTCCTCTGTCCATGGGATTTTCCAGGCAGGAATACTAGAGTGGGCCCCCATTTCCTTCTCCAATTCTAGGGAGACTTTCCCCCAAATTTAGTTCCTCCAGTATCCACCCCTGAGGAATTCCCCATTGGGGAATCATCTTCCCAAGGGATGGGTCGGACATGCTTTGGCACGTGTTCAGGGTGACCTCATGGAAGAGGAAGGAAGACAGAGGACTCAGGAAGCCATTCACAACAAGAACACTCCAGAGCCTCTGGAGGAGGGAGCAGGGCCACCACGACATCTGCACTTTGCAGCCTTGAGAGCTGGACCTGAAGGAGGCAGATGGCCTCGAGGCCACACTGGCTCCAGGCGGCATGCAGGGAGACGGGCAGAGGCCTACCCGGTGGCCGAGGATCCCCTGGCCTGGGAGGAACAGGGTCAAATGAGTTCACCTCCTCCAAAGTGCTCTGCTGACTGAAGATGTTTGAAGCCAAGGCCCCAAGGGCACATTTGTCAAGCTCTCAAAAAATAGAAACCAGGATCAAAGCAGAAGCACTTTCCAAATATAAACATTTGTCACCTACATTCACTTTTGATGTGCTCCATTTTGAATATGTTTCTCCTTTATAAGAAGGACAGCTTAATCTTTCCGTACACACACTTGGGTCCTTCAAACGAAGCCCAGGGACAATTTGGGGTGAGTGGGGGGAGGTGAGAAAGGAAGTTGCAGCCAGGCAAAATAAAAGACAGGAGGAAGGAGAGCCCACCAGAAGAGGGAAACAGGAAGGAGAACAGGAAACCATGATTTATGGAGTCCCCGACGTTCACCATGCTACTTCATATTTTCCTGCAGATTAACTCTGGGAAGAAGAGGCCATCATTATGCCCACTTTATAAAGGGCTTCTCTGGTGGCTCAGATGGTAAAGAAGCTGCCAACAATGCAGGAGACCTGGGTTCAATCCCTAGGTTGGGAAGATCTCCTGAAGAAGGAAATGGCAACCCACTCCAATATTCTTGCGTGGAGAATTCCATGGACAGAAGCGCCTGGCAGGCAACAGTTCATGGGGTGGCAAAGAGTTGGACACAACTGAGCAACTACCACATAGAGTGTAAGTCACGAATTTGACCTCATAAGAGTGGACTTAGAATCTCTTCCCAGCCATATCTGACCCCTCGGGCCTTGCTGCCACCTGTAATAAGTGACCTCAGCTAAAGAAAGATAAGTGACCTCAGGATGACATACCATCCATCCGTTGGGCATTCAGGGCCCACTCACAGCTAGCTGTGCATCTGGAAGGGAGCATGTTTTAGAGTTGAAAACACCCTCATGGTTCTCCAATCCAGCTCTCACCCAAGATCTGCTTGCTGCCCAATTTCAGAAGCGCAGCTTTTCTGTTGTTTTTTTTTTTAATTTATTTTTTGTTTTGCCACACAGCATGTGAGATCTTGGGTCTGCCCTGGTGGCTCAGTGGCACCAGATAAAGAACCCATCTGCCAAACCCAGGGTTTGATCCCTGGGTCAGCAAGAATACTAGAGTAGGTTGCCATGTCCTCCTCCAGAGATCGAACCTGCATCTCGCATGTCTCCTGCATTGCAGGTGGACTCTTTACCTGCTGAGCCATCAGAGAAGCCCCTACATCTTACATTTGTTCTCTAGTAATTTTCATGGGTTAGCCTTTATTCTTTAATGGGATTATATGTGCCGTAAAGCAAGTGCAGCAAAGGGAACACTATTCAGCAAGGCACATGGGCCATTTTCTTCTTAGAATCAGGTTGTATGATTAGAAGCCGCTGGAGTCGCCACTAAAGGGACAGAACAATTAAGAGGCTGAGTGGGACCTCCCTGGTGGTCCAGTGGTTAAGATTCTGCACTCCCAATGCAGGGGCACAGGTTCAATCCCTAGTCAGGGAATGAGGTCCTACACACTGCACAGCTGGCCAAAAATAAATATTTTTTAAAAGAGTGACTGGTGAGGGGTCTGGCCCTCTTGTGAGTTCAGTGGAGTCGCAGCCAGTGACAGCTTCTCCTAGTGGCCAAGGCAAAGGAAAAAGAGAAACTAGCGGTCTCTATCATAAACCACGAACTTGGAAAGCCTCACTTTCTAAAAGCCACAGAGACAAGGAATTAGGATCCAGAAGGAGGAAGGTAGGGCAGAGATTGGAAGGAAGATTCTTCCAACCTTCTTAACTGACCCGGCAGCAGTTTGGGTTTCCACCTTACCAAACAAAAAACCTTCCCCAAAACTAGGAATTGGCCTGTAGACTCATTCTAAAGCCAACCTAGAGAGAGATTTACACTCCCTGAGTTGATCTAGTCCTTGAGATGAAACTGTGAGATATATAATGATATTAATAGCAAGAGATCAAGTTCAATTTAGAAAATTTGGTCATTGTTGAGCATGGTAAATCATCTTTCAAGCAAACACACTTACAGTCTCAGAGATAAAGTTCATTCCCCTGTGATGAGGTCGCTTGATGGAATGCTAGTAGGTCCCGGGCAGGGTTTCAAAGCCGTTAAGTGAGCCTAGGTGAGATAGAGCTGCGGGGATTTATGGGAATGTTGGCACCCAGGGGACACGCTGGATAATCTTTAACAGAGGAAGTCTGGCTGGTGCCTGCTCTTTGTTCCAGCTCCGCTTTCATATTTGAGAACCCTTGTGATATACTTGCTATTCACAGCGCATTTCGGTCAGTCACGAGCGTGGTCTGGCGTTGGATGCTGAGCAAATAAAGCCCTCCCCCTTCCCTGGCCTGCGTCTCCCTCCCAAAAGCCAGAGAGCAAGGGCAGAATCTGCTCTCCACCCAGTAATATTTTGCAGGGGGTCGTGGGGTGCATTTTCCAAAATATATTTTGTATCCATTGCTTATTTTCTTAGATAAAATAAGCATATGGGGCTCTGTACACGTTTTGTGGGTTTGGCTGCTGGTGTCACATGACATACCTAGGGTACAGAGTAGTTTTTCCAGGGGCTTCCCTGGAGGTCCAGTGGTTAAGACTCCACACTTTCACTCCAGAGGGCATGAATTCAGTCCCTGGTCCAGGAACTAAGATTCCGCATGTTGCACAGCCAAAAATAAATAAATTATATTAAATATATATATATATTTAATTGACAGCCAAGTCCTGTCAGCAGCCTAGGGGCTTCCCTCATGGCTCAGACAGTAAAGAATCCACCTATAATGCAGGAGACCCAGGTTTGATCCCTGGGTTGGGAAGATCCCCTGGAGAAGGGAATGACTACCCACTCCAGTATTCTTGCTGGAGAATCCCATGGACAGAGGAGCCTGGTGGGCTACAGTCCATGGGGTCACACACAGACGGACATGACTGAGCGACTAACACACATCACTCACTACACACACACATATATATTTTTTAAGAGTAGTTTTTCTTGGAGAATGTAAACTTTTGTCCAGACAATCTTTTGAAGATTGTTAATAGAGAAGGAAGCAGGAGATGAGTCAGTGTTTTCATAATCAATAAAAGACTCTGGAGAAGAGTGTCTAAAAAACCAAAAGAGTTGACTGGAAAGTGTTGGGTCTTTCTCTCCCCTGCAGGGAGAAGCTCTTTGAGATACACAGAGAGTATACACAGGAGAGGATGGTTAAACCAAGAATGACTAAGCCAACCATTTCGTTTCACCTATGCATTACCTAGTGCCAGCTGGACATTACCAACTGCAACAACAATATCCAAGATGACTCTGAGGTCATTGGCTTTCTCCAATGCCTGCTGGAGAAGAGGGGTGTCTAGTTGCCATCATGGGGCCACTGGCAAGCACACTGGGGTTGAGTGACCCCCTTCCATTTGTTGTATTATTAAAAGTTAACTGGAAGCTGCAATTCCAGCACTCCTTGGCACTGGAGTAGGACAGGTTCATTTCCATTTACTAATAAGTGATCAAAGCTAAAGGCGTAGTTTGGCTTGGTTTTGTTTTCCACAGACTCAGATGACCAGTTAACATCACTTCTTGCAACAAACATCTATTAAGTACTCACCCGGGGTTAACACCAGGATTCAGAGATAAATGAGACACAATAACTGTCATCCAAGAGCTCCATGGGGGCAGGCAGATCAGGAAGCAGCTCTGAAAGAACTGCTAATAGGAAGTCCAGGCAAGGAGCTGGGAGGATGGCCGGACCCCTCTGCCCACTGGGAGAACATGAAGAAACTCACCACTGTGTTCCAGGGCTGAAGGGGGCTCACCCGTCTCACAGAGAAGCCTCCGCCACCCCATCCCTCGACAGACAGCATTAACAGAGACTGAGGTTGGCTGCTGGCGCCAGTGGACAGAGCCAAGTGCTGTCAGCAGCCCCAGAGCCAACTGGAGCAGAAGTCTGCCCGTCACACTGAGTGTGTGAGCCCACACCTCGTGCCCTGAGCCCCTGGAAGCCAGCAGTATCAGTAGCACCCCCATGAGGCTCTCCCATGGGGTGAGACTTTGGGCAATGAAGGAGCAGGGACAAAACCTAAAAATAGAATATCTCCAATGGATTAACTGGGCTTCCCAGCTAGCTCAGCGCTTGCCAATGCAGGAGACGTGGGTTAAATTCCTGGGCTGGGAAGATCCCCTCGAGGAGGAAATGGCAACCCATTTTAGTATTCTTGCCTGGGAGATCCCACGGACAGAGGAGGCTGGCAGGCTGCAGTCCATGGGGTCACAAAAGAGTCAGATGCAGCTGAGCAACCCCTGAGCATGCACGCACGAGGGATTAACTATACTGAGACTCAGCATAGCCCAAGTTCACTAGATGTTAAACTGGACGCCTGAGGGGGTATAACAACCTTCTCCCAACAATGAACTTTCCACCAGTGACTGACTTTGCTACCAAAGACAATGCAGACAGTAGAGGTCATTACAGAGGTGACTGAAGGATTTCTTTACTAAGGGCATTTTCATTACAGCACCACACTGCTGGAAAAATAAGTGTATTCCTTAATGTCTCCTGACACAGGTGAATCCTGAAATGGTATGAGATGAGGCTTTAGCCTCAGTGCCTTATGTGCAAAATGAAGGATTGAACTGGGTGATCTCTGAGGTCTCACATTTAATCTATTAGCTTCTTGGCCCGAACAAATCATTTCCCCAAACCTGCGATCAGCAAAACCTGGCTTTTCCTTCAACCACTATTTGTCTTCATCACGAAAGGCCTTTCTCAAAGACAAAGAAAACTTATAGGAAAGAAAAAGGAAGGAAAAAGGGGGAAAGACACAATAATCTTACCTAGGTATTTATCCATCACGGTGCTTTATGTAGAGAGTGATTTTCCTGTTATATTTAGATTACAATCAAACTGTAAAAGAACTCTTATCTCCCTGGGCCTGCTTTTTACTTTAAACTCCAAGACCTTTGTCCCCCGACATTAGAGAAGCTGTAAATACTACAAGAGAATGTTTACATTTTAAAAATCCATTTTCCTTGATCATTTGTAGAAGGAAGAAAAAAATCTTTGTACTAACATGCCAATTCATCTTGACTCTGTAAAAACTGTTGCCCACAGAAATTAGGTTTTGTACAAACTCACCTTCGTGAAGGCCATCCTTCCACACAGCAACCTTCATTCCTCCCAGCTTTTGTCATAGGTTTGCTATGTGCCTCTCTCTTTTCTTCTCTTGTCCTTGACAAGTCCCTGAGAGCTGAAAGCACTCTCTGAGTTGGGAAGGAGAAAGGCAGAACCTGACCTTGTAAATTTGGGCCAGACCTAGTAAGGGAAGTGGGGCTTGGGTTTGTTGTATTCTAAATCTCCAGTTAAGTTGTTCAGTTGTGTCCAACCCCATGGACTGCAGCCCTCCAGGTTCCTCTGTCCATGGAATTCTTCAGGCAAGAATATTGGAGTAGGTTGTCATTTTCTCCTCCGGGGGATCTTCCCAACCCAGGGATAGAACCAGATCTTGCTAGGCAGGTGGATTCTTTACCACTGAGTCACCTGAGAAGATCAAAATCAACTACACTTCAATAAAAATAAATATGGTTTGTGGTTTAGTCTCTAAGTCATATCCAACTCTTTTGATCCCATGGACTATAGTCTGCCAGGCTCCTCTGTCCATGGGATTTTCATGGGGTTGCCATTTCCTTCTCCAGGGGATCTTCCCAACCCAGGGATTGAACCTGGGTCTCCTGCACTGCAGGCAGATTCTTCACCAACTGAGCTATCAAGGAAGTCTAAAAATAAATATATAAGATAAAAAATTAAAATCACTTCCTAACCTTCCATAGATGTTGTGGCTTACAGAGCCTTGATCGATCAAAATAGATCAATCTAGACTTTTATCGAGAAGAAAATTCATGCTCAATTCACATTATTGAGAATGTTGTTAATAAGATCCAATTCAGTCAACTGAATTCCTATTTCACATGACCTTATGAAGAGTCCAAGTCTTAGAATGGATGATAGAGGGAGAAAGGAAAAAGAACAAGAGTCAGCCATTTTCCTCAAAAAGAGAAGACAAAAATATAATATAGAATGAGATAAGCGAAGCTGTCACATATTTGGTGTTTAATAAATATTTACAGAATGAATGAGTGATTAAATAGTAAGAAAGTATTTTAGAAGCACAGATGAAAAGATTATTTCTGGTGGGAACCTCCAGGAGCTGACATTTGAATTTGACCTTAGTGGGTAGATAGGATCTTCTCACTGAGCTTGGAATCCATTCCAGGTCAGGGAAGAGTGTGAGGAAAGAGTCAGCACTAAAAGATGTGCATAAGGGACTTCCCTGGTGGTTAGCATTCGGCCCTTTCACTGTTAGGGCCCAGATTGGATCCCAGGTCAGGAAACTAAGATCCCGAAGCCACATGGCACAGTCAAAAAAGAAAAAGGTGCTTGGTCATAGCAAAGTGGCTAGAAGCCTGTTGAGATGGGATATTTAAAGTGGAAAATGGTGAGGGGTATGACAGCTGGTTCTCCATCTGAATAAGGAAGCTTCAGATGCCAAAGCAATTGGAACTGGAGGAAACCTTTTTTAAGGATAAAGTCTATGAGGTTCATCAGTTGACTGATCTTTTTGCCAAAAGTGCTCATTTCACCACTTTAGCGTCTTTGTATTTGTCAGCCTGGACCATCCCAAGTGCATTCTAAGACCCTCAGAACAATCCTACAATTCATGTTTGTGTCCAGCTGGACTTTCTGCAGTCAGTATGGATGAGGAAAGGAGTCTAACTCGCTGACAACCCATCAGAATCTGAAAGCAGCTGAGGTTTCCAATGCGTTCAGTCTAATTAATAGTTATTAAACTCCCACAGTACTCTAGGAATTCTGATCCATGCTACCAGAGTTAGTCCAAACGCTGATGGCGTGGAGGAGACGTTCATCCCAAATAACCATAATAAGCTGTGATGAGAGTGGTCCAAATGGAGCATCAGCCAGGATCACATGAAAGGACCATTTGGATTTGGGTTCCTTAGGAGAGAAGTTATGAAGTAAGTGGCACCTTTTAGGTGCCCTCTCTGGGATCCAGCAGAGAGGCCTTTCTGTCAGGAGGAGCAGCAGAGGACTCAGTGATGTTTCTCTGTGATGGCTGTGCATTAGAAGTGGCTAGGACACTTCGAAAATTACTCAAACCCAAACCCAATACGTGTACAGATGAGAGAGTTAGACCACAAAGAAGACTGAGTGCCAAAGAATGGATGCTTTTGAATTGTAGTGCTGAAGAAGACTCTTGAGAGTCCCTTGGACAGCGAGAAGATCAAATCAGTCAATCTGAAAGGAAATTGACCCTGAATATTCATTGGAAGGACTGACGCTGAAGCTGAAGCTCCAATATTTTGGCCACCCGATGCAAAGAGCCGATTCACTGGAAAAGACCTTGATGTTGGGAAAGATTGAGGGCAAAAGGAGAAGACGGCAGGCAGAGGATGAGATGGTTGGATGGAATCACTGACTCGATGGACATGAGTTTTACCAAACTCTGGGAGATAGTGAAGGACAAGGACGCCTGGTGTGCTGCAGTTCATAGGGTCGCAAAAAGTAGAACATGACTTAGAGACTGAGGAACAACAACTAACCCAGCCCAGAAATTCTTGTCCACATGACACCTGGAGCACCTGTATTTCTTAACCTCCTGGTGATTCTACATCACAGTCTGGGTGGAGAACAACTTCTATAGAGCAGGGGCACGCTGATGACTTTGGGGGAGGCTAAACTGAAGCTAAGTTTAGGAGGCAAGTTGGGCAGGGCAGAACCTGCAGAGTTCAGGTCACCTTGGCACCAAGGCCCTGTGATCCAGTCCCCAAGTGTTGAAAGTGTTCTTCTCCTTGGACATGTCTCTTCCCTGTTGTCTAGGACAGAAAACAACCGCAGCTGTTTTATACATCTTCCACTCAGCACTCACAGTTAAGAGAGCAGAGAGAGAATGCAGAAGGATATTTCATTTTATCTTAGCAAAAGGAGAAATAGCTTGCATTGAAAGGAGAGCTAGAGATGGAACTTCCCTGGCGATATAGAGGCTAAGGCTCTCTGCCTTCAATGCAGGGGCCATAGTTCTGATTCCTGATCATGGAACGAAGATCCCACATGCTCTGTAACATGGCCAAATAAAAATAAAATAAAATGATAGAGGAGAGAGACAAGCATCCTGAAAAGTACTTTCCTCTCTCATTCACCCCCCGCCCCCAACACCACCAAATAATGCATAATAGAGTACGTGTCCTCTCTTTCAAGTGGCTTGCTAACCATGGACCATAGAAGTCAGGGATGTCTTCACTCAGCAAACATTACTGAGCATCTGCTCTGTGTGCCAGGCTCTGTTTTAGAGTCTTGAGGACACCGTGCTTGAGCAAGTCCTGGTCCTGCCTGCAAGAAGCTTGCCACCTAGCAGAGGTGACAGACATGTCCCAGACACTGAGCTTCTCCTGGGACTGAGGAGCACAGGACTTCCCTCAGGCACGTGGGTGACAAACCCCAGCCAGGCAAAGGCAACCAAGAATTCAGACAATGGGTGAGTGAATGGGTGTGGATGTCTTCATCCTCAGCAGCAAGAGCTAAAACATGTGAAACTGGCCAGAGGGGAGAACCAATTACAGGGACTAGGAGTTCAGTTGAAGGCAACAGAACTTAGGACTCCAAGGATGCACTTATTTTTAAAAACTGAGCCTGGAGAGAGAAGCACAGTGGACTCTCAACTTTATCTGGGGCAGTGGGAGGCCAGGGGAGGTTTTTTAAGTAGGGAGATGATACGATCAAGGTTTGTGTTGGGAAAGATAAGTCTGCGGTTTGGAGGATGGATGGAGACATGAGTGAGAGAGGGAGCAGTCAATCAGCTGGGGAAGAGGAGGCACAGAGCTGACCGGCAGGGCTTGAACTGAGTGAGCAATTACAGGTACTGGGCATAGTAGGGTTGCACAGGACTCATGGGGACTATTTTCAATGAATCTACACTTTGGGGGAAATTATTTGAAAATATTAAATACATGATTACACAAGTAATTACTACAATTATGATAAATGCTAGGAAGGAGAGGTACAGGGTATGGAGAAAAACAACCAGGTGGACCCAGCTTGGTGTGGGGTATCAGAAAAGGCTTCCTGAGTAGGACTTCCCTGGTGATCCAGTGGCTGACTCCTCACTCTCAATGCAGGGGGCCTGGGTTTGATCCCTGGTCAGGGTACTAGATCCTACATGCTGCAACTAAAATCCTGCAAGCTGAAACTAAGATGCATGCCTGTGTACTAAGACCCTTCAGTCATGTCCAACTCTTTGCAACCACATAGACTGAAGCCCACCAGGCTCCTCTGTCCATGGGATTCTCCAGGCAAGAATACTGGAGTGGGTTGCCATGCCTTCCTCCAGGGGATCTTCCCAATTCAGGGATCGAATCCATGTCTCTTTACATCTCCTCCATTGACAGGCAGGTTCTTTACCACTAGCGCCATCTGGGAAGCCCAACTAAGACCCAGTATAACCAAGTAAATAAATACTTAGGAGAAGGGGAAAAAAAAGAAAAATAGGCTTCCTGAGAAAGAGATCTTTTAACTAAGATTGGAAACTGGTTTGGGGCAAGATGAGGCATGCAAAGCATGATGGCAGGACCTCGTGGCCAGGTTGAGTATAGACTGTAGTCTGTATTCAAAGAGCCAAAGGTGGGTTTAATGGAGGGATGGCCCAGTCAGATCTGGAGGTGTCTCCTGCTGCTGGGTGAAGAGAGATCCATGGGTCCTGGAGCTAGCTACTAAGGAACTTGGAGTTATCAGGGTAGGGTCTGGAATAGACCCAAGAAATAATTATATGGAAGGGTCAGTAGGGAAGAGAAGCCCGTGAAGGAGACAGAGAGGCAGCGGCTGGAAAGGCAGGAAGAAAACGAGGCCAGAGGGAGAAAGTGTTAGTTGCTCAGTCATGTCCGACTCTTTGTGACCCCATTCTCCAGGCAAGAATACTAGAGTGGGTTGCCATGGCCTCCTCCAGGGTATCTTCCAGACCCAGGGACTGAACCCGAGTCTCCGGCTTCGCAGGCAGATTCTTTACCATCTGAGCCACCAGGGAATAGCCAGAGGGAGAGCCAGCCCCTAAAGGAAGAATATCACTGTGGAGTCAGGTATGACAGGGACAGAAAAGCATCTATTTGATGTTGCCCCAAGCAGGTCTTAGGTGACCTTGACCAGGGCAGTTCAATACCAAACTGTGGGTCCAAACAAGATTCCAGAGGACTGAGGTGTAAATGGCAGTGAGGAAGAAAAGATCTGAGTGTAAACAACTCTTGCCTGAAGCAGGGAGATTAAAGGGAGGAGAAGGTAGCATCCTGGCTCCTTGAGAAGGTCGAATGGGATACACTGCCAGTGAAAGGGCCCAGGGAGC
Organism: Antilocapra americana; assembly: GCA_007570785.1. Classification (NCBI taxonomy): domain Eukaryota; kingdom Metazoa; phylum Chordata; class Mammalia; order Artiodactyla; family Antilocapridae; genus Antilocapra; species Antilocapra americana. The sequence goes on from ML662445.1 coordinate 31,736,363, forward strand.
TCTGCTGCTCATTACAGGCTAGCTCACTAGTGTTAGAGTAGGAAGCAGGCTCCAGATCCACATGGCCAACCGCTGACTTCCTGCAAGTTGGGCAGAACTGAGCGCCCTGAGAAGGACAGCCCCGTGAGATAGGGGTTGTTCCACTTTACCGATGACTACACTGAGGCTCAGAGAGGCACAGGCCCACATGTTATCAGTTCAGTTCAGTCACTCAGCTGTGTCCAACTCTTTGCACCCCCATGGACTGCAGCACACCAGGCCTCCCTGTCCATCAGCAACTCCCGGAGTTTACTCAAACTCATGTCCATCGAGGCTATGATGCTATCCAACCATCTCATCCTCTGTCATCCTCGTCTCCTCACGCCTTCAATCTTTCCCAGCATCAGGGTCTTTTCAAATGAGTAAGTTCTTCCCATCAAGTGACCAAAGTATTGGAATTTCAGCTTCAACATCAGTCCTTCCAATGAACATTCAGGACTGATTTCCTTTAGGATTGAGTGGTTTGATCTCCTTGCTATCCAAGGGACCCTGAAGAGTCTTCTCCAACACCACAGGTCAAAAGCATCAATTCTTCTGTGCTCAGCTTTCTTCAGAGTCCAACTTTCACATCCATATATGACTAATAGAAAAACCATAGCCATGACTAATGTCATTACTTTGTTGACAAAGTAATGTCTCTGCTTTTTAATATGCTGTCTAGGTTGGTCATAACTTCCCTTCCAAGGAGTAAGTGTCTTTTAATTTCATGGCTGCAGTCACCATCTGCAGTGATTTTGGAGCCCAGAAAAATAAAGTCTGACACTGTTTCCACTGTTTCCCCATCTATTTGCTATGAAGTGATGGGATCAGATGCCATGATCTTAGTTTTCTGAATGTTGAGCTTTAAGACAACTTTTTCACTCTCCTCTTTCACTTTCATCAAGAGGCTCTTTAGTTCTTCTTCACTTTCTGCCATAGGGTGGTGTCATCTGCATATCTGAGGCCGTTGATATTTCTCCTGGCAATCTTGATTCCAGCTTGTGCTTCCTCCAACCCAGCATTTCTCATGATGTACTCTCCATATAAGTTAAATAAGCATGGTGACAATATACAGCCTTGACATACTCCTTTTCCTATTTGGAACCAGTCTGTTGTTCCATGTCCAGTTCTAACTGTGGCTTCCTGACCTGCATACAGGTTTCTCAAGGGGCAGGTCAGGTGGTCTGGTATTCCCATCTCTTTCAGAATTTTCCACAGTTTACTGTGATCCACACAGTCAAAGGCTTTGGCATAGTCAATAAAGCAGAAATAGATGTTTTTCTGGAACTCTCTTGCTTTTTTGATGATCCATTGGATGTTGGCAATTTGATCTCTGTTTCTTCTGCCTTTTCTAAAACCAGCTTGAACATCTGGAAGTGCACGGTTCATGTATTGCTGAAGCCTGGCTTGGAGAATTTTGAGCATCACTTTACTAGCGTGTGAGATGAGTGCAATTGTGCGGTAGTTCGAGCATTCTTTGGCATTGCCTTTCTTTGGGATTGGAATGAAAACTGACCTTTTCCAGTCCTGTGGGCACTGCTGAGTTTTCCAAATTTGTTGACATATTGAGTGCAGCACTTTCACAGCATCGTCTTTTAGGATTTGAAATAGCTCAACTGGAATTCCATCACCTCCACTAGCTTTGTTCATAGTGATGCTTCCTAAGGCCCACTTGACTTCACATTCCAGGATGTCTGGCTCTAGGTCGTGAAGATCTTTTTTGTATATTCTTCTGTATATTCTTGCCCCCTCTTCTTAATATCTTCTGCTTCTGTTATCAAGTTAGAGGCCAGATTCAAACCAGGTTGGTCAGCCCATGAGGCCTGTGCCCTTTCCATCACATGAACTGCCTCTATGTGTTACAGCATCTTCACACCGACATTTTCCCTAAACCTCCAAATTCCTTTGCGACTGTGGCTACAGTGACTAGCTCTGTTCTTTTGCTGTCTACCCTCCAGGATTCATGAACTTAGGCCATGGAGTGGTTACTGTTCAATTGTTAAGTCATGTCCAGCTCTTTGTAACCCCCATGGACTGCAGCAAGCCAGGCTTCCCTCTCCTTCAGTATCTCCTGGAGTTTGCTCAGACTCATGTCCATTGAATTGGTGATGCCATCCACAGAGTGGTAATGCTCATGAAATCTGGATATAAACAGACCTGCTTTGGGGCTTCCCTGATGGCTCAGCAGTAAAGAATCCTCCTGCCAAGGCAGGAGATACAGTTTGGTCCTTGGGTTGGGAAGATCTCCTGGAGGAGGAAATGGCCACCCACTCCAGTATTCTTGCCTGGGAAATTTCATGGACAGAGGAGCCTGGAGGGTACAGTCCAGGGAGTCAGGAAGAGTTGGACACAATGTAGCAACCAAACAACAACACCAACAGACCTGCTTTTAACACTCATTCTCTGTGAACTTAAATTTTTGTGTCACGGGGAAGGATAAGAAAGATTTTATTTTAACCTATAGGCTTCGTGGATGAGAATTCATCTTGGCTTAGAAGGGGGCATGTATAGAAAGTGCCCTGTCTAAGGTAGACACGTGAGCTCTTGTGAATGGCAGTGACTGGTATTTCTGTTTCTTCCCCCAGAACATACCCGCACATGAGTTCTTTCTCCCAACAGCGTGACTGCTGAGAACAATGTGCTGTTATAGAGCCTGACACGCCTCAACACTAGCTGCTGAGCCCCTGACCCACACCAGCCATCTCAAGGTCACATCAGGGAAGACCCTGACCACAGAGGTTTCCTTCGCCAAAACCTTACCCACTGCTGGGCTGTGACCTTGCTTCTTGGAAAACCTTCCCCATCTCCCAGAATCCCTTATTTAAACACAATACAGGACCTCCCTGGTGGTCCAGTGGTTAAGAATCTGCCTGCCACATACAGGGGGCATGAGTTCAATCCCTAGTTCAGAAGGATTCCACATTCCATGGAACAACTAAGCCTGGCGCACTGACCTCTGCAAAAAGAGAAGCCACTGCGGTGAGAACCCCGCACCGAAACTAGAGTGTAGGCCTCACTTGCTGGGACTAGAGAAAGGCCATGTGCTGCATTGAAGATCCAGGGCAGCCATAAGTAAATTAATTAATTAATTAAAAAAAAAACACAATACAGGCAGGATGGTGACCACAGACAGCCAAGGTAGAGAAGAGGCAGAGAAAATTCAATCATGTCAGTACTAATAATGTTAGAGCTTTAAGGTCACTAACCCTATAGCACCCTCAGTGGGCAGGGGTAATTCAGCACTCAAACCACCCCAAAACGCAGCAAGTAAAAATGACAATTCCTTCCACTCTTTTCTGTATCCCATTCCCAAGAATGAACCTGGTCTTCCATTTGATGTGTAGCCTTCCAGATCTCTTCTTATAGACACTAAAAAACTACATGCAAATTTTTGAGGATTATCTCGTTTAGCTGCTGCTGCTGCTAAGTCACTTCAGTCGTGTCCGACTCTGTGTAACCCCATAGACGGCAGCCCACCAGGCTCCTCTGTCCCTGGGATTCTCCAGGCAAGAATACTGGAGTGGGTTGCCATTTCCTTTTCCAATGCATGAAAGTGAAAAGTCAAAGTGAAGTCTCTCAGTCGTGTCCGACTCTCAGTGATCCCATGGACTATAGCCTATCAGGCTCCTCCATCCATGGGATTCTCTAGGCAAGATTACTGGAGTGGCTTGCCATTTCCTTCTCCTATCTCATTCAGACTTTTCTCCAAATCACTTTTTTCTCATCCAGTACCATGGATGTCATACCATTGTAGGCATACAAATCTAAAGGCTTCTTATAAATAGTTACATCATTTTCTGTGCTGTCAATTTCCCTGGATCTTTTGACCATCCATCTGCTCCAATACATTGTTCCCCAGACCTGCACTCAAGATGGAATCCTAGAGTAGAATTCTTCACTCAAACTCATCGTTTAAAGCTGTTAATACAAGAATGCCCTCTGAAAATCTTTTCTTTTCCAGGTCTGGAGTACAAGGACTTCAAGCCCCATGCCTTCTCCACAATACCCTTTTTAGAAAAAAATTGAGCAGTTAAAAGACAGTACATGTTGTCAAAGCACTCTGTTTAAGAAGGTATATCTAATGCATACTGAAAGATTTCTATTTAAAATGATTGAGAAGACAATTACTGAGCACCTATATTTTGCCACCTCTGTAAGGTGCTGGAAAATAAAGACACATAAAATAATGATTTTTTTTTTTTTAAAGAGACATAAGACAGCATGCCTGTCCTCATTCACTCAAACTGGAAGAAAAGGCAGATCTGGTCTCAGTAGAACAGTCATTCGGAGCTATAGGATTGCGTAAGACAGCCAGAAACATGGAGCAGAAATGACCTGAAGAAACCTGACATGCAAGCAGCACAGGATAAGGAGAGGGGAGGGGGTTGCCAGATCCTCAAAAACTCTGAATGTCACGTGATGGCTTTTTTCAAAAACTACAGGAAATTATCGAATCCTTCTCAGCTAGAGAATGATGTGCACCTTTTGATTTCAGAAACTCACTCTGGCTGTGGGATGGAGCCTGGCTGAAGACACCCCTGACCAGAAATGAGGTGGTAGGCTGAGGTCCCAGAGGTCTGCATAGAGGGACCCAGTGAGGGACCCCCAGCCAAACTGGAGAGCTTGCAGTGTCTAAGCAGGGTGCTGAGCCTTGCTGGGCTGGGAGGTAGGCGCTGAGGGAGAAAGATGTGAATGTTTGAAAGGATACTTTTTAGGTCAATGGGGAAGACATTGATTTCTCCAATGCTGTACATCGCCGTTGATGAAGAGGATCAGGAAAGAGCTGTATCAGACTCCTGGGTTTGCTGAAGAATATAGCAGGGAGCACCTCTTAGGGCAGAGCCTCAGGGTGAGCCCAGTTCCTGGAAGAAAGTGGGAGGTAACTTAAGAGTGACTCAGCTACTGAGCCCTTTGAGGGCACTGGCCTGGGGTCCTCTCTGACCTGCGGCTCTACCTCTGATCTAGCTTCTCTTTACTCAGTTTATAAGCCTTTTAGCCAGGTCAAAGGGCCTGAAATGCCCACAGCATTTCTGGAGGGGGAAAACTAAAACTTTAGCAAAACAACTGCTGGAGTTTTCCAGCATGAGACAACATTGCTATGATTAAAATGACTTTGGAGAAAGATAGGTTTCAGACTCATAGATCCCGCTTTCAGAGACATTTTGAAGGAACTACCGAACTGCCCCCTGCCCCCTCCCCATTTCCCAAGGACTTGGCTCTGAGAAACTCTGCTCATCACAACTCATCACAAGAAAACCATAGGCTTCTCAATGAATCTGATGACAGAATTTTTCCCTCTGCCCCCCAGACCTAGTCAGAAACTATGTTTTCAGAGGCCCAGGAATGAGCTCACCCACCAGGGATGTAACTCGCTATCACCCCAACCAAGGAGATTCACAGGACACCCCTCAAGCCTCTCAGCCTGGAGCTCCTCACACACCCCAGTGACTAACAGAGGCCAGCATTGTCACGCCCTCCCCCAGTAGGATAAGCAGGAGCCAGTGGCGTAAACAGACCCTCCTCTGCTCCACTGGAGCCACACAGGAGCATCTAAAGGAACGTGAACAAGGATGCTTTGTGAGCCTGCTGGCCGGGCGCCACCCAGCTTCTCACTCCCCAGAGGCGGTGCTCAGTGCGACTGCAGATCCTTGCAAGAACCTCACCACCCCTTGGGGAGGAGGCATTCACGAGTTATTTGGGCAGTTAGTTTGGGGCTGCAGGGTCACCCCAGGCCAAGGCCAGAGCCCCATATTGTAGCCTGAGTGTCCTCTCTCTCCCTTACAGGGTCTCCTTTTTTTTCTTTTTTGTTTTCTGTTTCCATATGCTGTCTTTAGTAATACTGTGCCTCTTGAGTGCGTGTGTGCTCAATCGTGTCTGACTCTTTGCAGCCCTTTGGACTGTAGCCTACCAGGCTCCCCCCGTCCATGGAATTTCCCAGGCAAGAACACTGGAGTGGGGTGCCATTTCCTCCTCCAAGGGTCTACTTTTTAATGCAAGTGAACTTGTGTCTGATCTGATGTGAATGAAAGGAAGCAAAAATGTTAGCGTGCAGGCAGGAAGCCTAGGCGGGCGGCCTCCCAAGTCCCTTTCCACCCTACCAGCCTTGAACCCGACACAAAACCCCTCCTGTAGGCAGCGGGTCTGTGCCAAGTGGGCTCTGTTTTCACACCTCTCTCTAGAGATAAGAGGTAGCGCTTGGGAATCACATAACCGAGTTGCGAAATGAAGCTGATCAGCTAAAACTGACCATTTTAGGTGCCAAAGCGGGAGCTGGCTTGGTAGGTCCTCAATGGGGCCACTGTTTTCTTTCCTCCTCGCCCTCAAGGAAGCCTCCGGTTGGCCGGCCCCGCTGGCTACGGCTGAGAGCAGACAGGGACTTGTTCTCGGTCAAGTGCACTGATGCTCACGCACTGCCCTCCAGGAAGTGCTGGGGGCAGCTGACACACCAGGAAGCCCGCCCTCAGTCTCCCAGCAGCGCAGGCAAGTGCTCTGTTGGCAGGCGACACCTGTCAGAAGCTTGATCGCCTAGCCTTGGGGGATTTTAGGGGACAAAGACAAGATGGTGAAGGGCCCTGGGATCTCTAGCCTCCTGAATACTGTCCACTAGGATGCCCGCAATACAGAAAAGCATTATGTGTCAGAATTTTGTGCTCACGACCCACTCCCAACCCTTACTTGATCCACTTCTTGAAATAGGTTAAGTGGGAGCCCAAATCCAGGTATATAAGTATACGCTATGGGGAGCTACACCTCTGGGAGAGACCACTGTCTCAGGCTGACTCTGCCCATGACTCTTTAAACCTAATTATCCAGCCATCCCTCAGCAGCATAGCTGTCTGCCCACCCCAGCCAGGCCCCTCTCCTCCTAGCCAGTCAGGGTTAGGAAGCTTGGTGGCTCAGATGGTAAAGCGTCTGCCTGCAATGCCGGAGACCCAGGTTCAATCCCTGGGTTGGGAAGATCACCTGAAGAAGGAAATGGCAACCTTCAGTACCCTTCCCTGGAAAATCCCATAGACAGAGGAGCCTGGTAGGCTACAGTCCATGGGGTCACAAAGAGTCAGACACGACTGAGCGACTTTACTTTCTCACTTTCAAACACTGGTTAATTGCAGTTCATCACTGCGGTTGCTCTGGTATCAAGTTTCATCATTCTGTCACTGCCACTGAGCTGGTAGCTGTGAAGTAGAAGACGCTTCGGGCATCGATCAGCAGAGCTTAGGGCATCTTCCACTTCACAGATCTTGGGCTCAGAGATGGAGGATCCCAGTCCTCACAATACCTTGCACAAAAACATTTGTTGAATGACTGGATAAAATGGGTGGATGAAGTCTTATCATCAAAATTCAAAATTGAATGAGAGAGACTTCCCTGGCAGTCCAGTGGTTAAGAATCTTCCTTTCAATGCAGGAGGCATGAGTTGATCCCTGGTCAGAGAACTAAGATCCTATGTGCCTTGGGGCAACTAAGACCATGCACCACAACTAGAGAAGACTGGACGCTGCAGCAAAGAACCAGCGCAGACGGGAAAAAAGAGAGAATAAATATCAAATCTTGAACAGAGATAATCTGAACGTGGCTGCTCTGGTCTGAGAGTGCTGTGGGAGCAGGATGGGGAAGGGGGGGTTCTAGGCTGAGGAGCTTGTACTTGCAAACATGTACATTGAGTGGGCAGGTTCCAACTGACACCAAATATAGGAGTGGAAGCCTGATGGAGACTCAGCACTCTTCCTAAGGGTTGGTTACACATGGTGACCTCCACTCAAAGACAGTCAGAAGTGCGGCGGGACACCTCTGCCTTGCCTTCTTCTCTCCCAGATGCGGTGGTCTTGACTGTGGCTCTTCCCTGGGTAGAAGGCACTCTGCCAGGCTTCTGCCTCTCTCCAGTGTCTTTATCCCCCATTGCTTAGCAGGACTGGATTCTCCTTCAGTTATTCAACAAACTTTTTATTTTTTACTATGTATGTCTTATTAATGGTCAAAGGATTCATCCTTTTAAATTGGAGAAAACAAATTGTGAATCTAGAGCATTCTCATTATAAACAGCTTTTTTTTCTTTAATTTTATTTTTTGTCTGCAGTGTGTGGAATCTCGGCTCTCTGTCTAAGGATTGAACCCATGCTCCCTGCCCTGGAATCAGTCTTTACCACTGGACCACCAGCGAAGTCCCTCAACAAACTTTTTAAAATAAGGGATCCCAGTCTTTGTTCAACTACATTCTGCTATTATTATTATTCCATGGATTCCATGTACTGAAAATCCTGCCTACCAAAAAAACTGCATTTACTAAGAAAGACTTCTTTGCAATCAGCATAGATGGCCAGGGCCACCACACTGGGTAGATACATTCCCTTCGATCAAATCTGGGTCTCCATCTAGCCCAAAGAAAGAAAGACTTGAGCTTCTTTATAATAAGCATCTTATCCTGACTCAGAGCATTCCTTTTTACGCAAAGTTTGTCGTGACAAAATTTTGAGAACTTTATATTTTTATATTCTGCCATTTGTAATATTGAAATGATTTGGGGAATCCCCTCCCCCCCCATACCCACCCACCCAGGATGGTAAGTTAAAACTGAAGACAGGAAGTTAAGGTTCTCTTTAAGGAGTGAAGGTTATAGAGCTTACAAAATGGGAAGAATTTTTTCTTCCAGTTTTCTGGAATCAGAAAAGGTAGTGGTCTGAGACAGATCTTGTCTCAACAGACTTCTCAAGTCCCCAGCCTCGGGGTTGACCAAACCAAATTCTTTCCTCTATCTGACTCCCTTCTGCTCATCCAACACAGGCTGAGAGCTGAAAGGAGTCCCTCAGAGCTAGGCTCTATCCATCCCCGTGTGCCCTTCAAGGGCCCTCTTTGCCTACTTCCTGTAGGAAGAATTTGTGCCTCAGGTGGGGGTAGTTACAGTGGCAGGGGTGTTAGCAACGTCTGAAGCCCTCTTATCTGGCCCTAACCTACCTCCCTGGGGAGCTTATCTCTCCCCCACCCACACTACTTATTTTGCAATCAATGGTCTAGGGTTAGACAGTGGTAGGGAAGGGGGATTCCGAATTTCCGGGGGAAGGGTGGGTGAAACTTGAAAAGCATAGTTTGTATGATAATTTTCTGTAGGGGTGGGGTCAGGAGGAATGAAAACAAATGCCTCCACCCTTGTCCCAATAATAATTACAGAAAGAAAAACCGATAACATCTGGGTGAATGGAGATCCACAAAAGATAGCTAGGAGCCAGCCCCAATTCGGAGATGTAAATGAACAGTCTTCAGGACTGGTGTGTGGGCGTGGGGAGGGTACGAAAGTCTTCTGTTTATCCAAAGGGGGCAGGGTTGAACAAGATCACTTTCTCTAGCCATGGGTCTCCTCCCAGTCCCTGGTCAGATCCTGTGTTCTCATCCCTCCAATATTTATTCTGTTTATTTCATCCACACTTCCCTCCAGCCCTCCAACCCTCAGTTCAGTTCAGCTCAGTTAAGTCGCTCAGTCATCTCTGACTCTTTGCAACCCCATGAACTGCAGCACACCAGGCTTCCCTGTCCATCACCAACTGCCAGAGCTTGCTCAAACTCATGTCCATCGAGTCGGTGATCCTACCAGCCTACAGGCTACTTTCTGAGGCCCCTACCCTCCTCTGACCCCTGTATTGGTGCCCGAGCTGGACCCCAACATTTACTGGCCTACTAGTGTCATCACTTCCACAAGCCATGAGGAAGTTGGACACTGTTACCTAGGTGTTCACAGTTGTTCTCCTCAATTTGGCATGTAAGTTTTTCAATATCTTAATCATCTCTGAAGTCCTGAACTTTTCAACCGATCTGGTAGCACTTTTGATACCTTTGTTGCACTAATTTCGATAATTCAACTTTTTGGTACACTGATTTGTCTAAAGTTAGCTCTTCCATCAGACTGCAGGGACTTTGTTTCAATTACCAGTATAGCAGAGTTAACAGTTACTGTTTATTATTAGTTAGCGTCAGTCACTCAGTCCTGTCCAACTCTGCAATTCCATGGATTATAGCCCGCCATGCTCCTCTGTCCACAGGATTCTTCGGTCAAGAATACTAGAGTGGGTAGCCATTCCCTTCTCCAGGAGATCAAACCCAGTTTTCCTGTATTGCAGGCAGATTCTTCACCATCTAAGCCACCAAGGAAGCCCCACTGTTTAACCACAGGCTTTCTATATAGGCTCTGGATCAAGAAATGTATGCAAAGAACTTTGCATACATTCTTCACACACAATCCTATTAAATTAATTAGATGTCATTTCCAATTTGTAAATTAGGAAATTTAGTCCTTAGAGGGTTAACCAAGGCCCCCCAGCAAATCATTGTGGAAGCAGGACCAGTCCCCTGGCCCAGCAAGTGGGATCTTATTCCTCTGACCAGGGGTCAAACTCTCGCCCCCTACATTGGCGGCAAGGAGTCTTAACCACTGGACGGGCGAGGAACTCAACTGTACCCAACTCCTGTCTCATTTTTCTTGCCTATAAAATGGACACAGCAATAATAACAGTACCCACCACCCAGGCTATTGCATTTAGAATAGTCTTGGCAGGAGTAAGTGCTTAATAAATGTTGGCACTCACTATTTAAAATACACACAGGATCTGAACCTTTAAATCTGTCTACATAATTTCTGATACTGTCAGCATAGAAAATCTGGGATTTTAAAAAAATAAAGACAATAAAGAGAAGCAGGAGATGTATCTGGCTATACCAAAGGGATTCTCCTTGTAATCTCTAAGAGCCAGAGCTTTACAGGCTCATTTTGTTCTTCTAAGACCAAACAGTCGTAAACAACAGAATCTATCCTCCCACAGCCCACCCCACCCCCCACCCAGGAATCTGTTTCTTTCTCTCGGTCTAGCTCTGAAGGGTTTACAACCAACAAGTTCTGCCTCCAGGGGAACACTGTTTCCCCCAGTGTATAAGACCTTCTTGGTCACCATTGATTTTCTACTTCTTTGTCATTTTCCAATGCTGGAACCCTTTCACAGCGAAGCTGGAGATGGAAGAGACAGGCTCAGCCGCCAGGAGCTTGAGAGCTGACACCGGCTGTAGAGAAGAGCTTTCCTTTCATGTCATTTGACTGCAGAGTGACTCAGTCCTGACAGCCCTGATTTGGGCCATATTTAGGAGCCAGCTCTGGTGGGGCTCAAGCCTGTAATTTATGGCTTGTTTGTCCTGGACCCATGCAATATTTTTTCCTGCCTTGAAGATGAAAGGGTTACTATTCTCCACACTTCCCCATCTCCTGCCTTTTGTGGGACGTGGGCTTCTGTAGTGTCTCTCTTATTTATCTGTAGAATTAACTTCTAAAGGATATGCTCATCTCCCTCACCAGCCAGAGCTGAGGGCCTTGATGCATATAACCCTAAATGGACCATTAGGCCTCCCAGGTGGCTCAGTGGTAAAGAATCCACCACTAATGCAGGAGTCATAGGAGACAAGGGTTCGATCCCTGGGTCAGGAAGATCCCCTGGAGGAGGAAATGGCACCCACTCCATTATTCTTGCCTGGAGAATTCCGTGAACAGAGGAGACTAGTGGGCTGTAGTCCTTGCGGTAACAAAGAGTTGGACATGACTGAGCGGCTGAGCACGCACACAAATAAGTTATTTAGAAAAGAAGTGTGCTCATAGGACCTATCTTGGAGAAGTGAAACCAAGATGGTCATGCCTGTGAAGGTGCTCCAACATTTGAAGAGCTACACAAATATCTGCACTATTTTAAATTCACTTCCTATCTTCTCCAAAAGCCAAAAGTAAAACACTGGACATCATCCCCTTCAAAGTGCCTTATTTTTGTACAGGACAATGTGATCCAGAGTTTGGCTAAATGTCAGGACAAATGTCAGTCACTCAATCGTTTTCCACTCTTTGTGACACTAGGGACTGTAGCCTGCCGGGCTCCTCTGTCCATGGAATTCTCCAGACAAGAATACAGGAGTGGGTAGCCAGGGAGGTGATTTCGATGAGATGGACACCGGATACATCAGCAGCAGCCCTGGTTCAATATATTTCATCTCCGTAGTCTATGATGACAAAAGTCATGTGAATCATGATGGAAGGGATGAGCGTCTTAAAAGTAGGCCAGATACTAGTCAGCCAGGAATAGAGAAAATTAAATACAGGCGCAGAAGTCAGTGAATTGTTTGTGCTCTCCACCCTGTTCAGTTAAAAAAGAGTAAAGGAGGAAGGGAAGTGAAATCAAATGGACTTGCTAACATGCCCCCAGTCTTCTCCATTTCCTAATCCTTTTATAAATTCCATTGAGATGGGATTTGCTTTTAGAGTGATTATGTGGCTTAGAAATCAGCATAATTACAAGATATTTGTTGAAAGGAAATTCCTCATCTTGGCTGTTTGGTTTCCTTTCCAGGTCTGAGACGTGGATGACCTGGTTGGAACTAGTTTCATCTGGGACTTCCCCAAGCATCTTGGAGGTAGAGCGGACCTTCATGATAACCTCGAAATTTTTAAATGAGGAAACCAGGGCTCAAAAGAAGGCAGATGGTTTTCCCAGCCACTCATCGACAAGGCCAAGAATAGGACTTTTTTTCATTTGGTGGCTTAGTTACTCATTGGTGTCCGACTCTTTTGAGACCCCATTGACTGTAGCCTGCCAGGCTCCTCTGTCCATGGGATTCTCCAGGCAAGAATACTGGAGTGGATTGTCATTTCCTTCTCCAGGGGATCTTGCCAATCCAGGGACTGAACCCAGATCTCTTGCATTGCATGCAGATTCTTTACCATCTGAGTCACTTGGAAAGCCCTTAACATTAATTATTGTTCATGTAAAGGTAGAAAATAAGATCTTGAAAAAACTAAGTTTAAATATAATATCACAGAGCCCGTATTTCAACAGTAACATGAGTCAGGTAATAAATCACCCCTTTTGATCAAGAATGGGGCTCTTGACCAAAGAATTGTTTTGGAAATGAAAAGCACAGGCTTCCTTCATATCTCCACTTCCTTTTGGCCTTGGAATGGATCTTCTAGGATGTTCCAGGCCAGAATTTTTCTTGTTCTGCCTTCGGCCCTCCAAAAAAGTTCCAGAATTTCTGGTATCAATCATCCTTATATTATCAACAACCACCACTTGCTGATTATCATAAGTGACCTTTGTAGGAATGAGATAAAGTTACCACTTCCACAGGGCTTGAGTCTGGAAAGAATGATCTGAGATTATTAAACATTTATAATAACAATAATAATAGATATTATTAAGCCAACTATCAAAACACTTGTCTCTTCTAATGCTTTTCATTAAACTCCCCTCCATTTTACAGATGAGCAAACTGAGGCCAGCTCAAAGGTTAACAGAGTGTGAGTGACACAGGTATATCTCGCTCCAAAGCTCTTACACTGAAACGTTAACGGTTAGGACTTCCCTGGCAGTCCAGTGGCTGAGACTCTTAGCTTCTGCTGCAGGGGGTGTGGGTTTGACCCCTGGTGGGGGGACTAAGATTCCCACATGCTGCACTGTGGCCAAAAAAAGGAAGAAAAAGCAAAAACAAAACATGAATGATCATCCACAGGAGAGTGGAATGCCTAAGGAAATGGAATAATATGTCCTTTTTCCTCAAGGAGAGTCCTAAAGTAGCATGTATTATACATACTATTTTATAGTCATTATAATAATTATACCATCTCGTCTTATACCCCAGAAAACAGGAGTTTTTCTCAGCAACGACACTTACTGGAAACAAAGCCTCTCTTCACAACACCCCTTCACATTGATGGGATATCTTAAGGTATTCATGCTCCCTTTGGATGCATAGATTCATCAAAGAGAAGTTTAAAATTTCCTCTCATTCTGAACTAATTAATTGAATACATATAACATTTCTGAATACCAGGCAAGCTTCTCATTACATCATCCTCACAATCACAGTCAGGGAGGTACTATTCTTACTGCCATTGTACAGATGAAGAAACTGAGCCATGGAGGGGTGGGACAACTTGTCCAAAGCTGCACAGCTTCGCCGTGATCCCAGACTCAAAGCCCAGGAGTCCGGCTCCTGAGTCCAGCTTTGAACTATGACATCATGTCACCGAATCCACATGGTACAACTATCTGAGAAAGATTAAGAAAGATTAAGAAGCTAATTCGAGTTGATGGGGAATATGTCCCAGGTTTTATAGAGTTGTGTGGAGCTGTGAGAGATGCTTGTAGAAGTGTACAAGGGCTGGACTTCCCTGGTGGTCCAGTGGTGGTGGTGGTTGTTCAGTTGCTAAGTCATGCCTGACTCTTGGCAGCCCCCTGGACTGAAGCACATCAGGCTTCCATGTCCTTCACTATTTCCTGGGCTTTGCTCAAATGTATGTCCATTGAGTCGGTGATGTCATCCAACCATCTTGTGCTCTGTCGTCCCCTTCTCCTACTGCCCACATATTTCTCAGCATCAGGGTCTTTTCCATCAAGCTGGCTCTTCACATCAGGTGGCCAAAGTATTGGAGCTTCAACTTCACATCAGTCCTTCCGATGAATATTCGGGGTTGATTTCCTTTAGGGTTGACTGGTTTGATCCCCTTGCTCGCCAGGGGACTCTCAGAGTCTTCTCCAGCACCATAGTTCAAAAGCATCAATTCTTCAGCGCTCAGCCTTCTTTATGGTCCACCTCTCACATCGATACATGACTACTGGAACAACCATAGATTTGACTGTACAGACCTTTGTCAGCAAAGTGATGTCTCTGCTTTTAATATGCTGTCTAGGTTTGTCATAGCTCTTCTTCCAAGGATGAAGTCATCATCCACGGTGATTTTGGAACCCAAGAAAACCTACTACTGTTTCCACTTTTTCCCCATCTGTTTGCCATGAAGTGATGGAACCAGATGCCATGATTTTAGTTTTTTGAATGTTGAGCTTCAAGCCAGCTTTTTCACTCTCTTCTTTCACAGTCATCAAGAGGCTCTTTAGTTCCTCTTTGCTTTTCACCATGAGAGCGGTCCAGTATGAAGACCCTGCTTTCACTGCAGAGGGTATGGGTTCGTTTGAGGTCCCTCATGCCACACAGTGAGGCCCAAAAAGAGTTTTTTTAATTCTTTTGATAAAACATATTTTTTAAAATGCACGAGGGCTATTGTTCTCACTCCTGTGGCCTCCCCCAAATCCCTTCAGAGTTTGGGTGTCTGGTTGGTTCTTAAGTAGCTGGGCTGAATGAGCCAAAATATTGGGAAGGTCAGTGTTGAAAGAGGTGCCCTTGAGTGTTTCCTTTTACATGTTTCTTCTGCAAGTAAACAGATATTTGGGTCACAAAAATCAGCTGGGAATGTGGACCAAGGACAGTCAGGGGGCAAAGAAGAACTCAGCATTGTTGAGGCTGTTTTGGGTGGAAAGACTTTGGGGGTTTTCTTCCTTCTTTGGAGGAAAATTGCAAAATAACTTAATATACAAATGGGCCTTTTTCACTTTTCCCTTGTAATGCTCCAAATTTCCCACTTGATTTCTGGTCACTTCTAAAGGTTTGAAATCATTTCATCTTTATGGAAGAGGACTTTCTTATACATATTTTTGATCATCACAACTAACGTATTTTTACACCTTAAGAAAACAACTTCACAGCTTCTAACAATTAATTGGTAGACTGAAAAACTTTAAGATGATCAGAATATCCATGAACTGTTGAAGCAACATTTGAAAACAGTATTTTATGCACATTCTAACTCAAGTAGAAGAGGTCATGTGGGCTTGGGAATGGCTAGTTTTCTTTCCATCTAAGCCAGAGACTGGGCGGATTATGAGAGACAGTCATTTTCGCCTATCCCCCCCCAACTTTATTCTCAGGACTCTGGAAATGACTAAGACATCAGAAAGTAAAATATAATACCTGGGAAGTTAAACAGTGACTTGTGTATGCAGACTCTTATGAAAAATAGACAGGAGCACCTGAGAGGGAATTTGCTACAGCCCAGCCTCACCTTTTTATTGGCTTTTCATGAGAAAGGTGTGGAATAGGGAGCGACGCAGAGGAGTTTCGGCTTTAAGTGGATGCCTGACCATTTTCTCCCCGGGGAGAGCTGAACGGTGGAAGCAGCTCAGGACGTGATGCACAGGTTAACAAAAACAGGGAGGAATGATTTTTTTTTTATGTGATATATAGAATTGGGAGAGGAAAGAGAAACATTATGTTGAAGATTAAGGTTGGGATAGGTTTTGGCAAAAATGGCTGAGATAATTCCTCCATCACCATCTTATGCCCCTTTGCTTGGTTTGTGATTTTGTTGTTTGTTTTGACTGTGCTGGGTATTCATTACAGCTGGAAGTCTTCTCTAGTTGTGACTCTCTCGCTTAGTTGCCCCAGGTATGTGGGATCAAACCCATGTCCCCTGCATTGGAAAGCAGATTCTTAGCCATTGGACCATCAGGGAAGTCCCAAGAAGTATTTTCTCTGGAGAAGAGATGTACTTGACTATGGCCAGAGTTGGACTTTGGTATATAAATCGTAGGCCAAAAGTGGGCACAATAATTTCTCCCCCTCCTGCATGCACATCCCTTCTCAGGGGGGCTTGGCTGTGTTTCACCATCAAGAGTTGAAGCCTGTTTACCTAGAGTCTGAATCTGATTCAGTTGGTTGTGGCAGAAGGGCAACGTTTCAGTCTAGGCTTCAAAATGTCTCGCAGCTTCTGCTATTGCCTCCTGATAATGCTTCCTCCTTGGGGAGAGCCCAGGCTTGCCTTCTGGAGGATGACGGTCCACAGGAAGAGACCCCTCACCCCAGTGACCCACCAGCAGACCCAGACAAGACCAGGAGAGCTGTCCGGCTGAGCCCAACCCAAATTACTGACCCACAGAGTCACAAGTAAATAAAAATGGTTATTGTTTGAGGCCATTTGGAAGTTGACTTGTTACACAGTAATAGACAACTATAAAAGGGGAAACGTCTATCTCAACATGAAAAGAAAACATTCTTTGGTAATTGAATTTTTAAAGCTGATTCTCTATTTTTTGGCTACACCACCCAGCATGTGGGACCTCAATTCACCAACCAGGAATTGAACCCATACCCCCCTGGAGTGGACATGTGAAGTCTTAACCACTGGACCACCAAGGAAGTCCCAAAAGACTTTTTTTTTTTTCTAAGTCTTCCCTCAACATAGTTTTTGGCTCACCATTAAGAGGGCAAAACCAGCCTGGGCTCCAGCCTGGGGTGGAGCTTGGATTCCTCTGACTCTCCCTAAAGGAGGGAGGAAGAGTAAGTCCTCTCGAGGCCCAGGACTTCCTCAATAGTGGGTAATAATAATGATTACAATCTGAGCACCTATTATGGTCAGATGCAGCACCCAGTATTTTCCTCGGATCATCTACTTTAACACCAGGCCCTATTGTGCCTATTTGTGGTCGAGGTAAGTGAGCCTTGGAGAGGTTATCTTGCTGGAATTCAGACCTAGTCTCACTGGTGAGCCCTGACTACTGTGCTGAAGCCCAGACTTTGCTGGCAAGAGAAAATGAATGTAGAGACAAATAGGAAACAGCGACTGGGGGTTGGAAGATGCTGAACACTGAAAATGGAAAATGCTTTCAGACGGTCCTTGGCTTAGGTCATCTCTGTTCTCCAGACTTCCATACCATCACCCCCCCCATGATTATTTTACCAGTTTTATGCAACTGTGAAATCTTACTTTGCACAAATTACTTTTTAAAGCTTCCCTTCAAGTTCATAAAACTCTGGGGATCCCCACTGTAACCATCAGGTAAAGAGAATGCAAATCAGCCTGAACTGGCTCCAACACAACTTTCTCACCAATCCTTATCACCCACTTGGCACTTTTGCTCCAGCCCAGCTCACCACCTGCTGGAAAGATTGGCCATCATGCAAGCCTGCTAAGTCACTTCAGTTGTATCTGACTCTGTGCAACCCCATTGACTGCAGACCACAGGCTCCTCTGTCCACAGGATTCGCCAGGCAAGAATACTGGAGCAGGTTGCCACTGTACTCCAGGGGATCTTCCTGACCCAGGAATCAAACCCATGTCTCTACCTCTCCTGCAGTGGCAGGCAAGTTCTTTACCACTAGCGCCACCTGGGAAGCCCAGATAGAAAGATAGAAAAAGACAGCCACCTCCATTTAATGAGCAGCTCTTAAAATCACGAGGTCAGTTCAGAATTTAGAACAAAAGTGGAGCCTGGGCACAGGTACTACAATAAACTCCACCAATCTCTCATGCTAGCAGTCTTTATTTTAAAGAAACATGATAACAGTACAACCGATGCTTCTGGCTCTGCTCTAGGTAAAGTTCAAATTCTTCAACTTCCAGCTTCCAGGGAGAGTAGCAAGAGAGAAAAAGATAAGAGGGGGTGAGAAAGTGTAATAGCAGGATGAGGAGAAATAGGGGGAAAATAAAAAAGTAAAATATAGAGAAGAGGGAGATGATGATAAGAAAATTAAAGAAGATGGGAGCAGAAGGAGCCATTTAAAGAAAATAGTGAAATGAAGAAGTGAGAGAAAATGTGGAACACTGGAAGGTGCAGAAAAGGAGCAGAAAGAAAACTTGTATTTAAGGTAATATGACGACTTTTAAAAAATGTTTAATGAGTCATGGAGATATAATGTACACCATGGTTATTATAATCAATAATACTTAGTAGTATATTTGACAGATGCTATAAAGACAGATCTTAAAAGTTCTCATCACAAGAAAAAAAGATTTGTAGCTATGTGTGGCAATGGACATAGTGATCATTTCCCAATACACACAAATATAAAATCATTATGCTGTACACCTCAAACTAATATAATGTTATATGTCAATTATATCTCAATAAAAATATTTTCTTCTATTTATTTATTTTTTGGCCACACCATGCCACATACAGGACCTTAGTTTCCCAACCTGGGATTGAACCTGTGCCTCCCGCATTAGGAGGGCAGAGTCTTAACCACTGGATTGGCAGGGAAGTCTCCAAATAATATTTTTTTAAATTCTGTTGTCCACATTTCTCCCATCCCACCACAGGGCACAAGGCTCAAAGAAAACATCAGTCTCTACAGAATCAGCATCTTCCACCATCAACATCCACACACACTACAAACACTCTCCGCCACCCACCCACCCACACACACAGTGGTGCAGTGACAGGAAGGGGCCAGGGAGCCAGATTCTGCAGGCATGTTTTGTGGTCTGTCCTTCCCTGAGTTCTCTCGAAGAGCCCTATCGCCTTCCAGGTCTGCTTAGCAAAGGGCAGACACACTGTCCTCTGCTGAGCCTCTTCCCCAAACATCTTCATAAGATAGCAAGCGAGGGACTAGTGTGTTCAAAGGGAGGATTTAGTTTATTTACAGATTCATATCAGTGGGTGGCCAACTGAGTTTGAATCTTGTAAGGGGACAGGAAAACAAGAAAGCCGGCTTGCCTAATCAAAGGTTTCCAAATATCCATTTGGAAAATATGTAGAGTTTTGAGGAAAATCCCAAACCTATTTTCAGCCGAGTCTGCCCCTCCGCGGTAAGTTCCACGTGGCCTGCAATCCACCCAGTGTCTCCTTCAGATTTGACTTTTCTGAGGCTTAGAACAAGTGAGAGAAGATTCTACAACAGTTATGAAGGACATTTTAACAATTATTTTTTAGTAATTTAAGGAACTATTTTTGCCCTTAAAAAAAATCATTTTCCAAAAATGAAACACAAGGACTTTCCTGGCAGTCCAGTGGTTAAGACTTCTCACTTCCACTGAAGGGTGTGTGGTTTCAATCTCCGTTGGGAGAACAAAGATCCCACCTGCCTCAAGGTGTGGCAAAAAAATGAAACAATAAAAAGAAGAAAGAAAGAAAGAAATACAAAGATTTACATGCTAAATTAGAGAGCTAAATACCAGCACCATCTTCTGAGTTTTATCGTTAGCTAAGTTTAGATACTTTTCATCAAAGAACAAGCTGTCAGATACACCACTTACATTTTTTTTTTAATTTTCCAAAGGTCTGGAGGGGCTTCCCAGGTGGCGCTAATGGTAAAGATTCTACCTGCCAATGTAGGAGATTCAAGAGACCCGGGTTCGATCCCTGGGTTGGAAAGATCTCCCGGAGGAGGAAATGGCAACTCGCTCCAGTATTCTTGCCTGAAAAAAATCCCATGGACAGAGGAGCCTGGAGGGCTACAGTTCACAGGGTTGCTAAGAGTCAGACACAACTGAGCACACACACATAGGTCCGGGAAACACAGCAAACAAAATGAGAAACACTAACAAAAGAGCAATAAACAGTCTAGATGTCTTTATTCCACTGCCACTTCCTCCCCCTGCCTCCATCCCCATCCAGGCTTCCCAGTAACAGACAGAGCAGGTCTGGCTGCGGAGTGAGATGCTGCCTTCATAACGGAGCGAAAAGGGAAGCGCTTCCACCATCTGGTTCTACCCAGAGTGGTAACTCTGCTGTTTGCGTGATGTCTGGGTTCTGGCCTTCAGCAAACCCCACACTCGTTCGAGAGAAGGCAGCAGAACTAGGTCTTCCTTTGCACAAGTGGAAAAACAAAACCTTGGAGTTGTCAGCATCAGTGTTAAAGATTACACACGAAGTTGGAGCCCAAACTAGTGGCAGTGGCACAGAGAGCTCTGGGGCTGGAACCCCAGGGTCCCTGGTACTGAAATGACTGCTTTCTAGCAGCAATGAGCTCTCCTGCTGCCTTACAAGTCCACACCGTGTGCCTCACTGCCCACTCCATTTCCGCAGTCACAGGGCAGTGCAACTTCGGAGCGCCCAGTAACTGAAAAGTACGAGAAGAAAAAAGGGAGGGAGGGAGGGAGGGAGGCGCTGGCATTCCTCTGCAAGGCTTTTACATTTTCCCATGCCATATGAAACAAACGTTTTGTGTAATTTTCCAGTGGCCTTGATTAAATAGGTTATGTAACCCAATATAACTAAAACTTGAAGAAATGAAAGGC
Organism: Antilocapra americana; assembly: GCA_007570785.1. Classification (NCBI taxonomy): domain Eukaryota; kingdom Metazoa; phylum Chordata; class Mammalia; order Artiodactyla; family Antilocapridae; genus Antilocapra; species Antilocapra americana. The sequence goes on from ML662445.1 coordinate 31,757,250, forward strand.
CATGCCAGGCTTATCGTTTGTTTGGACCCGGCCAGAGATCCAGATACATTAAGCCCTCCAAGTGTTGCCAGCTTATTTCTGTGGAGTCTTGTCCTTCAGGAACTCGCCTCTTTTGCCTGGTACTCAAGGCCTTTTGTAATCTATCCCAGATCTCCCTTCTGCCTTGTCCCAGCCCCTGCCAACCCACACATGCCCTTCCCTCCAGCCAGGAGGCTGCCACGAACACCCAGCAAGGGTCCTGTACAGCCTTCCCACTGCATTGCCTCCTGTTTCTCATGCTCCCCACTGATCTGAATCTGGTTCCTTCTGGAGAACCCATCCACTCTTTCTGGGAGAAGACTTCCTTCACCACCCCATCCTCTAAACTCCAAATGCTTGCCCTGATCCAGGTCAGTCCCTTGGTGAGTGCATGAATGCTAAGTAAGTCACTTCAGTCACTTCTGAATCTTTGAGACCCCATGGACTGTAGCCCACCAGGCTCCTCTGTCCATGGGATTCTCCAGGCAAGAATACTGGAGTGGGTTGCCTTGCCCTCCTCCAGGGGATCCTCCCAACCCAGGGATCAAACTCACATCTATAAGGTCTCCTGCATTGGCAGGTGGTTCTTTACCACTAGTGCCACCTGGGAAGTCCCCAGTCCCTTGGTTAGGGAGTAGATTCAGTCAGTGCCCCCTACCAACCCACAACTTGGGCATGACCCTGACGTCTCGGACCCACTTGTTCCTTAACGTGAGCAACGTGAGAGTCTCCTGCAGGAAGTATTGTGTGAAGATGACGTGAGACTGTTCACTTAAAGGGCCTAGCACAGAGCCTGGGATGTTGGAGGGGCCTCCATGAACACGTTTTCCTGTGCTAGACACAGCACCAGACACAGGAGGACAGCAGCTGCCTGTGTCTGACGTTACAAAAGCAAGTTTTCCATCTCCCTGTGCCTCAATTTCCTTAAAATCTTAAAAATGGGACTATTGGGACTTGCCTGGCTGTCCAATGGTTAGGACTCCATGCTTCCACTGCCAGCGACACAGATTCCATCTCTGGTCCAGGAACTATTACTAAGATCCTGCGAGCTTCATGGGGCAACCGAAGGGGGAAAAAAAAAAGGCAAGGGGCGGGGGGCAGCTGTTGACGTATCTCCATTATAGTCTGTATTACAAGCTTAGAGGAGTTAATACCTAGAAAGGGCAAAGGTGCCTGGATGACAGTAAATGCTCAGTAAGTCTTAGCGATAATGCAGACGTGGGCAGAGGGGACCTCGTGGTGAACAAGACAGATGTGGTATCTGTTTTCATGAAGTGAGTGGAAGATAAGACACAAGTTCGTTTGTCTACAATACAGCTCTTCTGGCATTTGACATATGTTATCTTGAGTTGTTGGTTATCTATTTACATGTATGTCTTGTCCCCTATCAAGATGGTAAATTTATTGAGGGAGGAGGACCTGGATCAATTCTGCCACGTCCCCCACACTGCCCAGCATGTCATGTATATAGCAGACATTCAATAATATTTATTGCTAATCACTGAAAAGATGGTTCATCCCTCTGCCATAAAAATTTTATTATGAAGCTCCTATTCATCAGTGAGATTCTATAGCTCTTTCTCAATGGTTCAAAGCAATGCATGAAAAATTAACATATAAACACCATTCCCTGAGTACAAGTGCCTCCTAGTTTCTTCCACCTGGAAATTCAGCATCATTTTGGTTCACACACCTTGAGCACAGCCACTATCACCTAATTTGATCATTCATGCCCCAAACAAATCTTGCATTTTTCCAAGAAGTAGCAACCCCATGTGATCTCATTTCTCCCTAGCAACTATGAGGCAGGGACAGGTACCATCCACATTTTATAGGTGGGGAAACTGAGGCTTAGGGAGCTGAAGTTACCTGCTGAAGGCCACAGGTGAATTTTGGAGTTGAGACTTGAACCCAGACTGCCTGGCATGAGGCAGGGAGCAGGCAAGCCTAAGCCAGACTGCCTGGTGCCTAGCTGGACCTCCTCTAACCGGAAGGTGATGGCGTAGAGGAGCCGGCAACAGGGCACAGCCCTCTCCGCAAGCCTCTGAAGGAAGATCTTTATGGCAGAGACATTTTTGCTCAGAGTCACGTGAGAAAAACAACCCATGGGGCAGGTGGCCATTTTCTCATGGGGCGCCTGACAACTGGGCCGAGTCTGCTCACCTGGAGAACACCGTTCAGCCTCTCTCTCGCCCTGGGCATTCCAAGGACCACCATCTCCAACTCTTCACCAAGGGGCTACCCATGACCCCCAGTAGCCACCATCCATGGCCCCCCTCCACAGGCCTCCTACTCAAAGCTGCCCACCCAAGACCCTCACCCAGGGCCTCACCATGGCCCCCCTCTACAGCCCTCCTATACAAAGTCCCCCTAGCCAGGGCCCTCACGAGCAAAGACACTGACCCACTTCTTCCCTCCTTCCTCTTATGCTGCCTCTTTTTGGTGATTTTTTTTTAATTTATGATTTTCAGGCCAGCCGGTTGTTAGCCTGCTGTGTTTGGAAATGGTAGATGATTAAACCTCCTGGCCAGGTGTAAATGCAACCTTTGTCATCTGCAGGCTGGGAGAATCACCTCGCTGGGCCGCAGGCTGCCTCTGGCTCCGAACTTTCTTCTCCAAGCGGACCCTCTTCCAGGCCAAGGTCAGCAGGCCTCAGCCCTCCCCACTGATTTCCCTGCTCAGAAGCCCAAAAGCCAGAGATTTCAGAGGGACAAAGACGGCCACAAAAGCACTGGACAGAGCCTTAAATTCAGGGGAAGCATCAAACCTCCTGTCCCTCTCTCTCTCTCTCTCTCTTTTTTTAAGGGAATTTTTACCAGGTAAATAATAAAAATATGTAATCATTGACTAGGTCTTTCAATGTGACCAGAAGATACGTGTGCATTTCTGTTGCCAGGGCTTCCCCGGTGGCTCAACGGTAAAGCATCTGCCTGCCAATGCAGGAGACATGGGTTCGATCCCTGAGGCAGGAAGATCCCCTGGAGGAGGAAATGGCAACCCACTCCAGTATTCTTGCCTGGGAAATCCCATGGACAGAGGAGTAGGAGGAGGCTACAGTCCATGGGGTCACAAAGAGTCAGACACGACTGAGCACTATTGCCAGTAAATTCTCCCATGACCCTTCCTTTGCCTCAGTACCCCACCCTGGCCCTCAGCAGCTACTGTCCACATATCCACTCAGATATGGCTTCTGGTTTGAGCATCCAGGGAGCTTCAGCGAGGTGAGGAGGGGCAGCAGTTGGAGGAGCCACTTTTAGAAACAGGTTCCCAAGCCGCCTCCCTCAAGGAAGCCCCAAGTACAGGCCTGTGAGAAGGGGAGGCAGAATCAGGATTCCCTTTGCAATTGCTAAACGGAGGACAGGAAGTCCCGGATGTGCGTTACGGGCATCAGTGCCCTGACGCGCCTGGGGAAGCAGCCGTCTGTTGACTTTTTCAGGCCGAGTTCTCACCAACAGACATGTGCTTCAAGAGGGTTATTGCTGAGCAAACAGCACGTGGCAAATGCACTTTCCGCACCGCACATCCCAGCCCTCGCAGCTGGGAGCAGCTCGAGGGCAGCTGGAGGCAGCCAGACCTGCTCTCCATCGAGCTGCTTCTGTTTGCCCAAGTTCCCTTTCAGGCAGGCATTGGAGGGCTTTAGCAGTATGTCAGTGCAGTTTGGACAGAGGAGTAAGAGTTTACTTGGGAGTTCTCTGCAGGCAGTAAATAAATGTTTGTTGACGGCAGAATGAAGAAATCAATAAATCAATTAAGGTGTGTTTAGTGAGCGGTCCCCTGAGCCCCGCCCCAAGTCACACTCTGTGGGAGACCTGACACCCCTTCGGCAGCTGCAGACAGATGGGGAGGACAAAACTAACAACCGTGGGATCACTTGAAACAATCTGATGCTAAACTACCATCCCTGCTGTTAGAAATCTGCCTTAAGTTCACTCCATTTGGATCTTTACAACTGATGTTACAGATCACAAGGTTCTGTGAATTTTGTAAAGGCTTTGGTTGAAAGTGATCTAGTTCTAACCAGTAGCAGGATGGTCACAGTCCATAGCCGGGGCAGGCATGTTCCATGTGCAAGCAAAGCAGGAGATGAGAGGATGTGCTGGAAAGGATGGTTCGTGGATGGTAGGTAGGATGCAGGCATGAGGACCAGAGAAAGGACCATCTCAGGTAGTGGAGGGGGCGGCTACATGCAACGGGAACCCTCTGGAAGCTGCAATGAAGAGTATCTTTCAGGGGGAGTAAGAACCCAGTGTGCAGAGTGGGAAGGAAGTGCATCCCTGTCCCCACCACCCCTGCCCCCTGCTGCTGGGGGCTGACATTTCTTTAACCCAGGATGGGGCACCATTAGAGGGGTGTATTTGGAGGACTGATGGTGACTAGAGGCAAAACGGCTGATCTTAGAGACTTATTTTTTTTTAAAACAGGTGAGGCAGAGGTTAATGACTCCAGCTCTGTGGGTGGCCCCATGTTCTCTCTGCCTTCCCTCTTTTTTTCTGGCCTTCCGCATATGGGATCTTCCCAGACTGGGGATCCAACCCGCGCCCCCCTGCAGTGGCAGACCAGTCTCAACCACTGAACCACCAGGGGAGTCCCTTAGAGACATTTTGAAGAAGTAAGACAGAATGGTGACAGACGGGCGACAGGCAGGATGTGGAAGGTAGTAGCAAGGGGGAAGGGGTGGCACTAACCCCATCCTGAGAGATGGGCTGGGGGTGAACAGGATCAGGAGGGATGCGAAGGTCACCAGCGATCTGCTGAAATCTCCACTCCTGGGTTTCTTTGTGAGACTCCCCTTCCTGTCTCCTCAGGATTTCTTTTTCTCTAGATCCTCAAATTAGCCTCTTTTTGCCCCAGATTTCTCTTCTACCCAAGTCTTTCTCACTCCTCAAATGACTGGTTGCTCATTTTTGAGGAAGAGATGAAACTGTTGGGAAAAAAAAAAAAGAAAGATGTGCCGTTCTCCACATGGAAACCTGAGCCTGGACACAGTGGGGAGGTTTGTCTGTGGAAGTTTCAGTGGTCTGTTTCTGGAAGGCCAGACTTCAGAGCACATCGGGATTTTATACAGGGGAGTTCTTAGTTAAAGGACAGAGGGTATTCTTTCTTAAAAAGACACAATTTCATTTATGTATGGCTATGCTGGGCCTCTACGGATGCTCGAGGGCTTTCTCTAGTCTGGGAGAGTGGGGACTGCTCTTTGTCGCCGATCCTATAGAGCACACAGATTTCAGTAGCTGTCGGACACAGGCTTAGTTGCTCCGCAGCACAGGGAATCTTCCTTGACCAGGGATTGAACCCATGTCCTCTGCGTTGGCAGACAGATTCTTACCCACTGCGCCACCTGGGAAGTCCGAGAGAGGTTATTCTAAAGAAGGAAGGAAGAGGAACAATCCAAGGAGGTGGTCAGAAAGGAAGTCAGGGCATTGATGGCGAACAAGGGAGTAAGCTAAGACTTTACACTTGGCCCAGCCCCCAGGGATGGCTTCTGTCTGCGAAGTCCCTGTACTGGGTGGGAGACATTAGGAAAAACAGATACCAGCCTTGTAGCGAATGAATGAATGGAGGGGGGTGGGCAGCTTTACCACTAACAGTGTTGCGTGGGAGCATCTACCCAGAAAGAGAAGACAAAGAGACTTCCCTGATGGTCCATTGGTTGAGAATTCACCTCCCAGTGCAGAGCACAAAGGCCCACCCCGTGGTCCAGGAACTTAGATCCCACTTGCCGAGGGGCAGCTAAGCTAGCGTGCCACATCTACTGGGCCCGATTGCCACAACTAGAGAAGACCAAGCACTGCCATGAAGCTTTGTGCATGTGTGTGTGCGCTAAGTCGTTCAGTCGTGTCTGGCTCTGTGTGACCTTATGCACTGTAGCCCGCCAGGTTCCTCCATTCATGTGATTCTCCAGGCAATAATACTGGAGTAGATTGCCTATTCCTTCTCCAGGGGATCTTTCTGACTCAAGGATCAAACCTGCATCTCCTGCATTGCAGGCGGATTCTTTGCTGCTGAGCCGCCATGCTAAGCCTATGGGGTGGAGAGATGGTGGCAAAGTAATGGATTCTGTTTGGAACAGACATAGCTTTATCGCTAGTTCTTCATCCTCCTCCCGAAGCAGCCTGAAAGACCCCCAAAGCCTTGTCGTTTGATTTATCATATTTTCCAGACAGCAAAATGGTCAACTAAGCACAAAACAGGATTATTCTCACTGATGGCATTTTCATTGACAACCATTTTTCATTGCAGAAAAAAACTCCACGGTAGTCAGGATTCAGGACTATCCTAAAACTCAGCCCTCCTGATCTTTAGTTTAAAATTATTAAGAGGCAAAGGGACAACAGGATATCCTAATATTGCTATAAATCTGACACATGATGGTGGACATTAAACAAATGTTTATCAAGTCAATGACCCGACTACAGTGAGCTCATGCCAGGTCCCAGGCGATGTGCCTCTGCAGGCAAAATACAGACCCTGCCCTCAAGCATGTCGCAGTCTAGTCAGGAAGACAGGTGTGTAAACATGCTGTTACAGTGTGACTGCGGTCAGACAGGAGGAGAAGCAGACATACAGTAAAAGCCTTTTATTGCTAAAGTACAAGGGGCGACAGGGTGTGTAGCCCAAGCCTGTTGTCAGAACCAAGTGCCAAGCTGGAGTTGTTGCTGTGCTACTCATTCAGTCATGTCCATCTCTTTGTAACCCTATGGACTCTAGCCCGCCAGGCACCTCTGTCCATGGAATTCTCCAGGCAAGAATACGGGAGTGGGTAGCCATTCCCTTCTCCAGGGGATCTTCCAGATCCAGGGATTGAACCAGGGTCTCCTTCATTGCAGGCAGATGCTTTATTGTCTGAGCCTGCCAAGCTAGAGAGTCTGATCTTTATCAAGGAGGCGACATAGAGCCACAAGAGTTTGAAGCTGAGAAGGGATGTTATCAAGACTGCATGCTGGAAAGATCAATTGGCAATGGTGCAGGTGATAGATGGAAGAGTGGGGAGAAGGGGAGCCACCTGGAAGGACATGTCCAATGTCCAGATGCTGGCTTCCCTGTCCTTCACTATCTCCTGGAGTTTGCTCAACTCAACATCATGTCCATTGAGTCGTGATTCTACCTAACCATCTCATAATCTACCACCCTCTTCTCCTTTTGCCTTCAATCCTTCCCAGCTCTTCACTGAGTGGTTGGTAAAGCATTACTCACAGAAGATTCGAGATGGAGAGCAGTTGGGGACTTCCTGGCTTAGGGAACAGAAGCCCCACATGGCGTGGGGTATGGCCCCAAATTAAAACAAAACCAAAGAGCTAGAAGGGGTGGGGGGAAGTGAAGGGTGGGAGGGAGAAGAAGGAATTCCGACTTGGACACAGTGACTTTGAGAAGCTACGAGTCCTGTCAGTGGACAATCTGGGAAGCAACTGGATATTCAATCAGCAGAACAAAGAATCAGGGTCTGTGGGACTCACTTGACACATGACCGTGAAGAAGTGCCTTGGCCTCTCTGTCTTGGAGTCTCCATCTGAACAAGGAAGGAGCAGATTTGTCTGTGATTCTGGGAGCACAGAAATGCATCCACGGGGTGCCAAGGGTGACTGCAAACAGGCTTTCCTCACTTCCCACACGGGCCTCCAGAATGCCCTCAATCTCAGGTCATCTTTTTTGCTGTTTTTCAATCTTTTAAATTAAAAAAAAAATTTTTTTTAAATTTGGAGCCATGCTGCATGGCGTGTGTGCTCTTAGTTCCCTGACCAGGGATCAAACCCACAGCCCTGAATTGGGAGCTCAGAGTCTTAATCACTGAGCCACCAGCGAAGCCCCTCAGGTGCCACCTGTACTGAGCCCCTGAAAGGCGCTTCAGGTGGGAGTCCTCCCTTTCAGCAGCCTTCACTTCACATCTGAAGGTTGAGCAGGAGGAAGGATGCTAGGCTCAGCATGACTTCCGCAGAACTAGAGACTTGCAGCAGCTGCCTCCAGGTCTCATCCCCACTGCTCTCCAGCAGAAATAATTCACATTCCTTACTGATTTATTAGGTATCAGAAATCATAAGACACCCTCATGCTTCAACAAATAGAGCTGAAATAGCTGAATATTCATAAGCCAAAAAAAAAAAAATTCAACCCATCCCTTGTATCATATACAAAAATTAACTCTAAACAGACCACAACCCTAAAGCTAAAGCTCTAAAATTTCTAAAAGGAAACAGGAGAAAATATTTACAGCCTTGGGTTAAGCAAAATTTTTTAGGTAGGACACAAAAACACAAACTTTTTTTTATTTCTTTAAGTTCATAAACTGGACTTTATCCAAGTTTTAATGTCTTCTCTTCTAAAGATGTAGTTGAGAAAATTAAAAAGCAAGTCACAGAAAAAGACACAGCTGATTAAGGGTTGGTATCTAAAATGTGTAAAGAACTCTCACAACTCAATAATAAGAAAATAAACAACCTAATTTAAAAATGGGCAAAATATCTGAACATGTACATCACCAAAGAAGAACACCTTAAAAAATATTCACTGCTGGTGGGAATGTAAATTGGTGCTGCCTGTGTGGAAAATAGTATGGAGGTTCCTTTTAAGGAATAAAAATAAGAACTACCATATGATCCAGCAATCCCACTCCTAGGCACAGCTGCAATTTGGAAAGACACATCACATCACTATTTACAATAGCTGCTTCCATGTACATGGAATCAACCAAAATGCCCATCAACAGAGGACTGTATAAAGTATATGTGGTACATATATACGATGGAATATTACTCAGCCACAAAAAAGAAAGAATGCCATTTGCAGCCGACCTAGAGATTATCATACTAAGTGAAGTAAGTAAAAGAGAGAATGACAAATAGCATATGCTATCACTTATATGAATAATCTAAAAATAATGGTACAAATGAACTTATTTACAAACCAGAAATACCTATTCAAATGGCTAAACCAAAAAGAAAGAGGTAGGGGAGGGAGAGAAAAAAAGGAAAGGAAATTTGCCCATGTCAAGTTCTGATGAGAAAGCAAGGAAACTGGAATTCTCACACATGGGTGATGGGAATGCAAAATGTGACACAGTCACTTTAGAAAAGAGTTTGGCAGTTTCTTATAAATTAAGCATACTCTTACCACATGACTTAGCAATTCTACTTCTAGGTATATATCCAAGATTAATGAAAACATGTTCACACAAAAACATGTGCAGGAATGTTTATAGCAGCTTTTATTCACAATAGTAAAAAGCTGGAAAGAATCTGCTCAGCTGGTGGATGGATCAAATAAAATAACCTGTGTTATATCCAAGCTTACTGTCATGCAACTCCATCCACACTGCTCAGTGGTAAGCGGATGCACACAGCAAGGTGGTGAATCTCAGATGCTTTGTGCCAAGTGGAAAAATGTGCTCAGTCATGTCTGACTCTTTGTGACCCTACAGACTGTAGCCCACCAGGCTCCGCTGTCCATGGAGTTCTCCAGGCAAGAATACTGAAGTGGGTTGTCATTTCCTCCTCCTGGGGAACTTCCTGACCCAGGAATTGAACCTGGGTCTCCTGTGTCTCCTGCATTGGCAGGTGGGTTCTTTACCCCTAGAGCTACTAGGGAAGTCCAGGAGAAGTGAAAGAAACCCCGACTCCAAAGGCCACACAATATAAGGTCCAATTATGAAACATCCCAGAAAAGGCAAATCCATGAGACTGAGCACAGATCAGTAGTTGCCAGGGGTTGGGGATGGAGCTTGACGACAGAAGAGCACAAAGGAACTCTTTCTTTGGCTATGCCACAGAGTCCTAAGGGCACAGAAACCTTAGTTCCCCAGCCAGGGATCAAACCCGTGTCCCCCACCCTGGTAGCGCAGTGTCTTAACCTCTGGACCAGCAAGGAAGTCCCCACGAAGAAACTTTTGATAAAAATGTCCTATGTCTTGATTGTGGCAATGGTTACATGACTGCATGTGTGTATCAAAATTCAGAGAACCATATCTAAAACCGGTGACTTGGCCCCTCACCTTCTGAGATGGCTCACACTCTGCAGAGTGTGTTTCCCTCTAAATAAATCCACTTCTCATCTATCACTTTATCTCTCACTGCATTGTTTCTTCAATGAGACATCAACAACCTGAGTGTCACCTGAAACGGTCACAAAATTGGCCGTTAATCGACTATACTCCAATACAATAAAAAAAAAAAGAAGTGTAAAAAATAAAAAAAATTAAAACAGGTGAATTTTACTGTCTGTAAAGTATATCTCAATAAACCCAACTTGAGGAGAAAAAAATACACCAAAAAGCATTTATATGGGATTTCTCTTTTCACTTCCAAGATAAAATTTATTTTGTGCATCGTTCATCAACCTGCCCACTTCACTTGTAACTGTTCTGTATTCTTCTTTGCAAGACCGGATGGACAAACTAAGAATGAAGGTCCAAGAGATGAACTTCACAGAGCCTGATCATAGCCTTTGTTCCTAAGTCTGTGCCTCTCCGCAGCTATATGAGTGCGCAGACACACGATACCGCACCGGTGATTTGGACTCAACCACCAAAAGTTACCTTGCAGCCCCTCTCATACACTGCCGCTGGAAAGGTAAATGCAAGAAGTGTTGCGGAAGGCAATTTTGTGTTTAAAGTGCTAAAGTTCTAGGGACCTCCCTGATGGCCCAGTGTCTGACTCTGCGCTCCCAAAGCAGAACTAGCTCCCTCATGCTGCAACTAAGGATTCACATGCCTTAGCTCAAAGAGCCTACATGCTGCAACTACTATTTATTGGAGCAGCCAATAAATAAACGAAATATATATTTTTTAAATGCTTAAATACTCATGCACCCTGAAATATTATCCTAAGGAATCAATTTCATATAGAGGAAATAATAGTAACGTTATAACTTACAAGATTAATTACAAAGATATCAAAATGCCTAAGAGCACAGACTCAAGCTGAACTGGCTGGTTTGAATGCAACTCCATTGCTTATTAGCTGTGTGACCTTGAGGTTAGTTGCTGAACCTCTCTGTGCCACAGTGTCAGTGTGAAATGGGGTTAGTAATGGTACCTACATCTCAGGGTTATTAAGGGATTAAACGAGATGATTTCTGTAAAGTGCTCAGCACAGTTCCTGGCCCATGGGAAGCCGTCTAAAACATGGGCTGGAAGATGTCCCTCACAATTTGCATATTGAAATAATAACCTTCAGTATCTCAGAATGTGACTGTATTTGGAGATAGGGTGTTTTCTTTTTTCTTAATTTTTTATTTGGTATTGGAGTATAGCCAGCTGACAATGTTGTGGTAGTTTCGGGTGAATGGTGAAGGGACTCAGCCATACACATACACGTATCTACTCTCTCCCAAACCCCCTCCCATCCAGGCTGCCACATGACATTGAGCAGGTTCCCCGTGCAACATAGTAGGTCCTTGCTGGTTATCCATTTTAAATACAGCAGTGTGTACATGACCATCCGAAACTCCCTAACTATCCCTTGCCCCCGTCAGCCACAAGTCCATTTTCTAAGTCTGTGAGTGTCTTTCTGTTTTATAAGTTCATTTGTGTCCTTTCTCTTTAGATTTCACATATCAAGGACGTCTATACGATATCTTTCCTTCTCTGTCTGTCTCACTTCACTCAATATGACACTCTCTCGGGCCATCCATGTTGCTGCCAACGGCGTTATTTCATTCTTTTTAATGGCTGAGTAATATTCCATTGTGTGTATGCACCACATCTACTTAATCCATTTCTCTGTTGATGGGCACTTAGGTCGCCTCCACGTCTTGGCTGTTGTAAACAGTGCTGCAGTGAACATTGGGGCGCGTGTATCCTGTTGTTAAGCCACCCAGTCTACGGTCCTATGTTACAGCAGTCAAATGACTGTAGCCATTAAATCACCAAACAGAGGAACTGGTTAAACATATTTTGATACAGCCATTCAGGTGGCGATAGTGGTGAAGAATCTGCCTACCAATGCAGAGACGCAGGTTCAATCTCTGGGTTGGAAAGAGTCCCCTGGAGAAGGAAATGGTGACCCATGCCAGTATTCTTGCCTGGGAAATTCCATGGGCAGAGGAGGCTAGCAGGCTACACTCCATGGGGCTGCAAAGAGTCAGACACGACTGAGCACACATTCAGTGATAATCTATACAGCCTTTATTTATTTATTTATTTATTGGCAGTGCCAGGCAGCTTATGAGGGGTGGAACCCAGGCCCATGGCAGTGAAAGCAGGAAGTCCTAACCATTGGACTGCCAGGGAATGCCCTTTAAAAACAGTGGTCTTGGTATATATTTACTGGTCTATAATAAAACACTGTTAAAGTGAGGGAAATAGGATATAAAATAATATGCACAGAATCATATATGTCTCTGTGTATGCATAAGGAAGTAAAATGTAGCAAGCATGATTATCTTTGAGAGAACTATGCAGGATTTCTTTTTCTTTTTTTTGCTTGTTTGCAGTTTCTAACTTTTCTGTCATGAACAAATATTGCTTGCACATTACAAAAAAAAAGTAAGTGCTTTTGAAGTCGGTTCTGGTAGCTCAGTCGGTAAAGAATCTGCCTACAGTACAGGAGACCCAGGTTCAGTCCCTGGGTTGGGAAGATCCCCTGAGGAAGAAAATGGCAACCCACTCCAGTAAAGTTGCCTGGAAAAATCCAATGGACAGAGAAACCTGGTGGTCTACAGTTATTGGGGTCGAAAAGAGTTGGACAAGACTGAGCAACTAAACATCCACCACCCCCCTGATGTGGGCCAGAGCTGACATCAGTCACCAGGGATCTCCAGACTGAGCCAGAGGCAGACAGATGGGGTGAGTCAAGGGGTCAGTGCCTGACTCCTGGGCAAAGCTGTGGGCAGGTCATCGGCATTTGAAAAACCCAAATCCATCCATCCATCCCAGAGAATTCATTTCTGACCAGAGATTCCAGCAGAGACTCAAACCAGATCTATTCCTTATTGTCTTTTCTGCTGCCACCAGCCCCTCCCTACCCACGTCTCTTTCTGGGAAGTTCGTGGGTTATAAACACACAGTGTGCCAGGCTCCAGGACCAGGAGCAACCCCAAAGACATTTAGATTTGCCCCTGGGATTAATGACTTCAAGAAGCATTTGCCAGAAACTCTTCAAAGCTGGAAACAGAAGCCCTGGAGCATTACATATAAATAAATACTTAGTCGATTGGTTTCTCCTTTGCTTTTCAAAGAGCAGTTTACTTCCTGGATTATCATTACAGTAGCCTGCTCTCCGGAAGCCAGGATTATTCAAGTGCACAGCTCAGGGTTGGGGCAAAATGAAAAAAAAAAAGTAAAGATCCCCTTGTCATAGATCTGCTCTCTGTTTCCTGGTTGTCCATCTGCCTCTGGAAGCACAGAAGAAGAAATATTATTATGCTACGCAGCCCTGCCTAAGGCCTGTCGCTTTCTTTCTTTTTTAAAAAAATTTATTTATGTACTTATTTATTAATTTTTTGGCTTCATGGCTGCACAAGGGCTTTCTGTAGTGCAGGCTCCTCTTTACAGCATCTTCTCTTGCCAAGGAGCGTGGACGCTAGAGCGCGGGCTCAGTAGCTGTGGTATACAGGCTTAGTTGCTTCAGTCCACATGGGATCTTGGCCCCCAGGCCAGGGATCTAACCCGTGTCCCCTGCATAGGCAGGCAACCTAGCCAGGCAGGTCCTGCACTGGACCACTAGGGGAGTCCAGCCCCGTTGTTTTCTACTGCAAACCTTTTCTCCCTTTGAGGTATATAAGTTCCATTTGAGAGGGGAAAAAAGTCCAGTTTTTCTGTTAATAAGAAAGCAGTTGTTGGGATTTCCCTGGTGATCAAGTGCTGCACTAAAGTTGAAAAATATAATCCTAAATGGAGCAGAATAAGGATTATTTGGAATAATAGTTATTTCTGAAAAACAACTACCCTGAAGGTTTCTTTTCTTTCTTTTTTTTTTCAAACTTTAAACTTCTCATTTCATATTGGGGTATAGCTGTGGTAATACTGTGATAGTTTCAGGAGAAAAGCAAAGGGATTCAGCCATACATATACACGTATCCATTCTCTCCCCAGTCTCCCTCCCACCCAAGCTTCCAGATAACACTGAGCAGAGTTCCATGTGCTGTGCAGCAGATCTTTGTTGGTAATCTGTTTTGAATATAGCCGTATGTACACAACCTTCCCAAACTCCCTAACTATCCCTTCCCCCCATGCCCCCCCCCCCCCCCCGCCAACCCCTGAAGCCACACGTTTGTTTTCTAAATCTGTGAACCCCTTCCCAGGGGTTTCTGATGACAGTAAATTCATCTGTGACAACAGTATGATGTCACCATCCACAAGAATACTACCCTCCTGTCCTGCCCTGTGGATGACACATCTTAAATGGAATGTTGGCATCTTGGCATTTTCCCAGCAGAGAGTGGCTAGGCTAGTAAGAGTCTGCAGACCTGGTCAGTTAGAGAATTTTCATTCATTTGAATTCCATTCAACCCATTTGAAATGTCTTTGACCATTATATGCTACAATTTAAATCACAAAAATAAATCATGAAAAGAGCATTAGGGTCACACCTGGACTCTAGAATCCTTCATCCCCCTTCTATCTTTTCCCCATTTTCCACAGCACTTATTTCCTTTTGACACAGTATATAATTTCCTTATTTGTTATGTTTATTGGTGTCAGTCTTCCCTTGCTAGCTTATCACCTCCATGAAGGCAAGAATCTTGGTTGGTTTCATTTACTGATGGAACCCGAATACTTGCAACAGTATCTGGCATATTGTAAGGTACTCAATATATAAAAGGTAGAGATAACATTTAAACACATATGTCATATCTATATCATTTATATACACATATACAGCTATCTGGGTTTCCCAGGTGGCGCTAGTGGTAAAGAATCTGCCTGCCAATGCAGGAAACACAACAGACGAGGGTTCGATCTCTGGGTGGGCAAGATCCCCTGGTGGAGGGATTGGCAACCAACCCCAGTGTTCTTGCCTGAAGAATCCCATGGACAGAGGAGCCTGGTTACAGTCCATGACACTGCAAAGAGTCGGACACAGCTGAGCACGCACATACTTAACTCAAACACTATGACTAGAGTGGAAAAAAGAACGGTCAAGTCCATTAATATGGTGCCCACCAATTATACTATCTCCCCGTTTCACAAAATTGAAAAGTCTACCCTTCTATATTTTTGCTCAAGTTGCTAGTTACGCTCTTGGAAAGTGTAGGACTAGAGGTATACTGATGCACGTGCTCCAAGAAAGATGTTCAAGGCTCTTCATGGTCACAAGGAAGGATGTAGCAAAAGATTTATATGCACTTGTCAATGGATAGGGTTCCTGTAATAGATTCATGAGTCGAGTCTCATGCAGTCGTGTTTTACAAAGAATGAGACAGACCTATAGGTAATGATTTCACCATCTCCAAGATATATCATTAGATTAAAAAATGAATTTTCTTCTTTTTATGCCTGATTAAATCCTGCCTTTTGCAGTAAAATGGATGGACCCTAAGGGCATTAGGTAAGTGAAGTTAAGTCAGACAGAGAAAGGCAAATACTGAATGATCTCCTTTATATGTATAATCAAAAAATCAAACACATAGAAACAGAGAGTAGGGAGGTGGTTACCAGGGGCTGGGATGGGGGAAATGGGGAGACACTGGCCAAAGGGTACAAATTTCCAGTTGAGCAAGTTTTGGAAATCTAATCATGGAATGGTGACTACAGTTTATGACACTGTGTTACATACTTAAAAGTTGCTAAGAGAGTAGCTCTTAAATATTCTCACCACCACACATATACATGTATGAACACATACATATATATGCACACATACATGTACACACACATACATGTACGCACACACACAAAAGTGATTCTATGAGGTGATTCAGGTGTTAACAGTATTGTGATCATTATTTCACAACGTATACGTTTATCAGATCACCACGTTGTACACCTCCAATTTACACAATGTTGTGTATCAATTCTATCTCAGTAAAGCTGGAGGGAAATGGAAAGTGCATAATAGCATTCAT
Organism: Antilocapra americana; assembly: GCA_007570785.1. NCBI lineage: Eukaryota > Metazoa > Chordata > Mammalia > Artiodactyla > Antilocapridae > Antilocapra > Antilocapra americana. The sequence continues at coordinate 31,773,264 of ML662445.1, forward strand.
CATGGTTCCATGTGTTTTAAAAATCTGAAGGAAATTCTACATCAGCCTCACCCATGCTTTAACTTTTTGCCTTGGTTTTGGTAGTTGCATTAATATTTATCTAACAGGTTTATTTAGCAATCAGTGAACCACCAAACATTACTTGAGCACCACAATATTCCAAGCAGATGCTAGAACCTTCAAATACACTTAAATCTCAGGACATAGTGGTCACTGTTCCTATTTCACCACTGGAGAAATTAAGACCTGACAACTTGCCCAGGGTCACACAACTCCTAGACGAACTTGCCCTCCTGTCCCAGCCCCTCTATCACAGGCAGAGTTTGCCCACACATTTCTCCCTGTCTCCTCTGGGTACACAGATCACAGCCTTCAAGGCGCTCTGGCTTCCTGGCTTCAAGGAGCATGGCCTGCTCACCCCCTGTCCCCTGCAGAGGTGTGGAATGGCGAGGTATTGTCCCAGGCCTGTCAGAAAGCAGGAGCTCTGTCTCTCACCTGCTCAGGAAACAGAACCTTGCAGACAGGCATGTCTGACTGCCCAGGTGGGAAAACTGTCACCAGCCCTGTGACTGGTGCAGGAGGGAGCCTGTCCCTGTGCATTCCCCACAACGCCCCCTCAACCTCCTCGCCCTCAGCTGGGTTTCCTCTCTGCCTTCAGGGCTTCAGGGAGGAGAGGAGCCGCATGCCCATCAGGAGGGCAGCCTCTGTATCAAGACAAGCTCTGTTATGTCTAAGGCAGAAGGCCGGAATTCAGTTCATTTTATCATTGAGGTGATTCAACTGTTTTAATGAAGGGACCTTGGAGCTGGTGGCGTCACAGATAAGGAGTGTGGACCGCCTCTGCAGATGGGTGACCTTGTTCTGCTTGTAACTGCTTTCCTTCCCCTCCCTCCTTCCCACCCCCTCCCTTGATTTCATTTTCTAGCCCAAGGTTTTAGCACCAGGAGGGGAAGGAATCATTAGCACACCCAAGCGTCAGGCAATCCACAGGAGAACAGCCGGCTCCTGTGGCCGTCGCTGGCCAGGCCCTGCGTCCCCAAGAGAAGAAGGCAGCAGCCTGGCTCCCCCAGGGAGGCAGGACAAGCTGTCTGCAGGGAGGTACTAACCCAGGTGGCTCAGGAAGTAAGGAGGTGCGGAGGATTCTCAGAACTGCTAATTCAATCCCATTCAACACATTTACTGACAGCCTGTCAGGGACCAAATTCTCTGTCAGAGGCTGAGATTTGAAGAGACTGAGATGCGTCCCTGTCAGCCACAAAAGAGCCCAACAAGGGCCCTGACTGTGGTCAGAGGGAACTTTTTTTTCCTCTTTATTTATTAAAATTGAATTGTAGTTGATTTACAAAGTTGTGTTAGTTTCAGGTATACAGCAAAGTGATTCAGTTATATGTGTGTATTTGGGTCTTCCCAGATGGCACAGTGGTGAAGAATCCACCCACCAATGCAGGAGACACAAGAGATGAGGTTTCGATCCCTGGATCGGGAAGATCCCCTGAAGGATGAAATGGCAACCCACTGCAGTATTCTTGCCTAGGAAATCCCATGGACAGAGGAACCCACTGGGTTGCCAAGAGTCAGACACAACTGAGTATACATATATATTCTTTTTCAGATTTTTTTCCATTATAGGTTACTAAATGATATTGAGTATAGTTTTCAGAACGGAATTATTGGAATAGATGAAGAGCAAGAAATTAGTCCAAGAGCCCAAGTTGGACAGACCAGGTGACCCTTGGAAGACCAAGTTTTGTCCAGATAATGGGAAAACCCCACATCAGGCAAGGACATGATTCAGGAAGTTCTGTAGTGTAAATATCCTATTCCACTGCCCCCTTCAAGATATCTATACTTCTCATCTGATAGAGCCTACCTAATTTGTGGTTTGATAATCATGTTTTCCTGAGATAAGTGTCATGTGACAGTGTGTGTGTGCCTGTGTGTGAGCGTGTGTGTGGTGTGTTGTTAATATATTTGAAAACCTGATGTCTCTAACCAGTTCTGTCTTTGACTTACACCCTGAGACATTCATTCACCACCCACTTCAATTAATTCTATCCATCTCATGGGAATCTGTGCAAAGTTTTAAGGTTCTGTACCCAACATGTTTAAAACACAAGATGACTTCATTGGCTTATATGTAAGGAGATTGTGATGTACCCTAAACATACTTAGCCAAAACAATCGTATCCCATGTGTAAATAATTTTTTAAGTCATCACTGGGGTAAACCCTGGAACTTTTCAAATAAGGGAATTTCATTGATCTGGCATTATTGGTTTATAATGTGTTTTATACAAGTAACGGCACAAAAACTTTGCTTCAGCTAAAATACACCTTTTAACACAGTGCACTGCCTTGCCCCTGCCTCAACATTACCTCAGTGACTTGGGGTATTATTAATTATATAATGATTGTTCAACATAATGCCTCCAACTGCTATGGAAGTGCACTGAGCTATTTTCCTTTACACCAACATGATTTTATTATTTTTAAATTTTATGCTTTTTTAAAAAATAATTTTTCCCTCTTTTTCTCAATGTTAGGCTGTAACTTTTAAAATTTGCTTTCAGCAGGGCAAGGGGGACATAAATCAGGAGATTCAGATTAACATATATACACTACTATATATAAAATGGGCTTCCCAAGTGGTGCTAGTGGTAAAGAACCCACCCACCAATGCAGGAGACCTAAGAGGCACAGGTTCGATTCCTGGGTCAAAAAGATCCCGTGGAGAAGATGGCAATCCACTCCAGTATTCTTGCCTGGAGAATCCCACGAATAGAGGAGCCTGGCAGGCTACGGTCCATAGGGTTGCAAAGAGTCAGACACAACTGGAGTGACTTAGCACACATGCATATATAAAATAGATACCTAATAAGAACTATATAGAACAGGAAACTCTACTGAATAGTCTGTAATGACCAATATGGGAAAAGAATCTTTAAAAAATTAGGTATATGTATATGCGTAACTGATTCACTCTGCTGTACCACACAATTGCACTCAGCTCACACGCTAGTAAAGTAATGCTTAAAATTCTCCCAGACAGGCCTCAGCAATACGTGAACTGTGAACTTCCAGATGTTCAAGCTGGTTTTAGAAAAGGCAGAGGAACCAGAGATCAAATTGCCAACATCCAATGGATCATCAAAAAAGCAAGAGAGTTCCAGAAAAATATCTATTTCTTGACTATGCCAAAGCCTTTGACTGTGTGTATCACAATAAACTGGAAAATTCTGAAAGAGATGGGAATATCAGACCACCTGACCTGCCTCTTGAGAAATCTGTATGCATGTCAGGAAGCAGCAGTTAGAACTGGACATGGAACAACAGACTGGTTCAAATAGGAAAAGGAGTACGTCAAAGTTGTATATTGTCACCCTACTTATTTAACTTATATGCAGAGTACATCATGAGAAATGCTGGGTTGGAGGAAGCACAAGCTGGAATCAAGATTGCTGGGAAAAATATCAATAACCTCAGATATGCAGATGACACCACCTTTATGGCAGAAAGTGAAGAAGAACTAAAGAGCCTCTTGATGAAAGTGAAAGACGAAAGTGAAAAAGTTCGCTTAAAGCTCAACATTCAGAAAACTAAGATCATGGCATCTGGTCCCATCACTTCATAGCAAATAGATGGGGAAACAGTGGAAACAGTGGCTGACTTTATTTTGGGGGGCTCCAAAATCACTGCAGATGGTGAATGCAGCCATGAAATTAAAAGATGCTTACTCCTTGCAAGGAAAGTTATAACCAACCTAGACAGCATATTAAAAAGCAGAGACATTACTTTGCCAACAAAGGTATGTCTAGTCAAGGCTATGGTTTTTCCAGTAGTCAAATATGGATGTGAGAGTTGGACTATAAAGAAAGTTGAGTACAGAAGAATTGATGCTTTTAAACTATGGTGTTGGAAAAGACTCTTGAGAGTCTCTTGGACTGCAAGAAGATCCAACCAGTCAATCCTAAAGGAAATCAGTCCTGGGTGTTCACTGGAAGGACTGATGCTGAAGCTGAAACTCCAATACTTTGGCCACCTGATTCGAAGAGCTGACTCATTGAAAAAGACCCGGATGCAGGGAAAGATTGAGGGAGGAGGAGAAAAGGATGACAGGGGATGAGATGGTTGGATGGCATCACAGACTCAATGGACATGGACTTGGGTGGACTCCGGGAGTTGGTGATGGATAGGGAGGCCTGGCGTGCTGCGGTTCATGGGGTCACAAAGAGTCAGACACGACTGAGCAACTGAACTGAACTGAACTGAGCTGACACCTGAAACTAATACAGTATTCTAAATCAACTATGCTCCAGTAAAAATTAATTTTAAAAATAAATACTGCTTCTAGCATTCCAATTTATAGAATTAATTTGTTGCTGATATTATAATAATGACAAGTAATGCTAATATTAATAGCTATTTATTAGGCAAGTACCACACACCTGGCACTGTACTAAGCACTTCAGGATTAAATAAAAAAATTATTCCCCTAAGAAGCAGGTATTGTCATTATCCTCTATTTATAGATGTGGACACAGAGTCTTAGAGAGAAATTGACTTCCCCTTCCTCACACAGCTGGAGGCAGGAGGGGAAGTGATACTGTTGAACACAGAGCTCAAGCTATTCACCACTCTGCTTTACTGACTCCTGCTGTGGCCTGGTTACCAGACAATTAAGCCAGTTACCAATGTTTCTAAACTAAGAGTGCCTAGGCTCCTAACGAGGACCTCTGAAGCTCTTCAGTTTGGAAAATCCCTGAGTATCATTGAATATCCTTTCTTTGCTTACTTCTTTGTCCTCGACATAGTTGAAATATCTAAGATTGCTGAGAAAGTAAAGCTGACTAACTAGGGTGGCTGGTTTTCCCCTGGAATAGCAGCTTGTTTTTATACAGCATCAACCCTAAAATTTGTTCAGATATATACATGCTTATAAGTGAGGTTTCTCTAGTTGGCTCAGCAGTAAAGAAATGCGTGAAAATGTAGGAGATGTGGGTTTGATCCTTAGATTGGGAAGATCCCCTGAAGAAGGACATGGCAACCCACTCCAGTATTCTTGCCTTGAGAATCCCATGGACAGAGGAACCTGGTGGGCTATATAGTCCATGGGGTATCAAAGAGTCGGACACAACTGAGCAACTAATACACACACACACACACATAAGTGAGCACCTTATTATCTTTACAACATCTCTGTGATAAGCTCTTGTTAGTATGCACTATTGTAACAACTTCACAATTTTTTAATGAGTTGAAGACAGCAACCACCAAAACAAGAATCCATAAGGATCCTGAATGCTCATACTAGCCTCAACATTTCCTTGATCAATTGTCCCAAACTCCCCTCGGCCCTCAGAAGCCCAAGACCTGCTCACATATCATTAAGCAAATATTTGCTCTCCTTTTCTGCTCTTTTTCACTTTTTTCCATTGCTTCCACAGTGCTTGCTGACCATGCTTGAGACCCCATGCCAGGCATCAAAGATGCTTTCTTCCCTCCATCGCTTTGTGACTGTAGCTGTTGTGGAGTCAGAAGAGGATGCAGACGTGGCCCAAGAGATGGTTTTGTATCTTCGCACTCTCAGCACGTGGCTACTCCATCTAGCTAAATGTTCGGGCTCTCTTTCTCTCCTACACTACCTCCAACCCATGTGACAGCCTTGCCAGCACCCCTGCTCAAAATAGACCCAGAATCCGATCCTGTCTTACCACTCCATGGTCACCCCTGGTCCAAGCCATCGCCACCCTCCTGTGTTGTGGCGATGGCCTCCCAGGTGGCTCCCCTCCCCCATTGGGATGCCTCAGTCTATCCTCCACCAGCCAGAGCAGTTCTTTTTTTTTTTTTTAGAGTTTTTTATTGTTTTTGTCATACAATGTCATGATATCACCATGGGTTTACATATACCCCCCCCCCCGACCCCCCCCCCCCCCCCCCCCCCCCCCCCCCCCCGGAAATCTCGCTGCACCAGCCCTGAGCATCAATCCTGGGCCAGAGCAGTTCTTTTAAAACATAAGTTAGATGGTGTCACGCTTCTGCTTAAAACCTTCCCATGGCCACCAGCTCATGCAGAACAAGAGCCAAAGACCTTTCGCAAGGCATCCATCACCCTTAAGCTTGGCTCTCCCACCCAGTCCAGCTCCGGCCACATAGGCCTCCTCCAGGACACTCACTGATGACAGATGTGTATATGTCTTTCTGGAGTCCAGGGTTTTGGTTTTTTGGATTTTTTTTTTTTAATTTCAAGCTTCTGACCTAAAACCAAACAGGCCTTGGCAAGTGCTTGGCCTTCCTCATGGACCCAGCAGGGTGCCCGGCCTGGGTGCTCATCCTGGGCACTGGGGAGTCCCCTCCATCAAGCAGGTGAGGCCACAGCAAGCATGGATGACAACAGATTTCACAGGAGGTGGCAGAATGTCCAGAACTGGCCCAGCACTGACATTTTGGGGAGAAATTGCAGACTGCAGAGGCACCTAGAGAAAAAGGAGGCATAGAAACCCCTGCAGGTGTCAACACCTAGCGGTTGAAAGAGGCTGGGAACAGGGGAGGTTAGCAGGAAGCTTGAGAGCTGGCGCAGGCCAAAACAAAACCAATCAGAAACAAGGAGCTGGGCACTCTTCACAGGCCAGCCCCCACTGGGGGTCGATGTCTGGGTGGTTTTTTGCCTGACAAGGCCAAGCTCCTCCTCAACGTCCAGGGTAGCAAGGGGACAGTCAGCAGCAGATCAGGGCTCCTCCGGTCTCCTGTCTTTCACACATCACACAGCACGGGCACATAATAGGTGCTGGGCACACAGTAGGTGTTCCACGCCTGCCTGCTTCTGGGAGACGTGAGTTAAAGCTGGTTCTACTTCCCCATCGGTCCCTTTCGTGTGATTGGGAATCCCGAGGCCCCACCTCTTCTGTGTTCTCCAGGCCCACTCCTCCAGCTATGCAAACAACCACTTCCCCTTCTAGCCTTTTGGGGGACACACAGGGGCTCTGCTCCCAGAAACCAGGAGTCAGGAGAATTCCAAGAACAGGCAGGGACCTTGCTGGAAACAGAAAAAGGAGAGCTCTAGGTGAAGGCGGAGGCAAACAAAGGTAGTTCAAAGAGGGCCTGGATGGGGTCAGGGTAGGAGTGCTGGCAGGGAGACAAATGAGGCTGCTGGAGGGGTCAGCCGGCGGCCAGGCTGCCCAAGCACAGAGGCAGCGACAGCAGACAGCACCGGAGCCCCTCGGAGGAGACCGCTCAATGCAGAGACAATAGATGGAAAAGATAACGGAAGGTGTAAATTAATGGAGAAAAGGACTGGCCAGAGATAAGGGGATCTCCCTGTAATTAAAAACGTACAGGCTTGCCATCGCCAAGGTTTGGGGGGATGAAGGGGAAGTCCCAGACCATCCTGTGTCTGAGCAGGGGTGGGAGCTGAGGCCCAGAGGCGCCAGAGTCAGGCCAGTTAATGATTAGCTCCCAGCTGAAGGTTTCAAGGCTGACTCACCCTCATCGCTGGGCAGGGGGAGAGTGGGAGCCCAAGATGAGGGGAGTGACCAGCTTGGCAAGAGCCAGTGGGAGCCCTGGGCTTTGACAGCGATCTACTTCTGAGGCCAGGATAGATCCCTTTCCAATGTTTTAGGCTTTTGCTGTCTGATCGTTGGTGTTGTTGATTATTTTTCATTTTGGCTCTAAAATGATCAGTTCTGTCTCAAATACTAATGGAGTTTGAACTTGGTTTTACCAGTTCCACCCCCAAATGGGGTGCTGGATGGCAATTTCAGTGAGGATCCATCTACCTATAGTCACAGAGCTAATCAAATAGTAGCATGGGAGAGACAATGAACTCTAGAGCTAGGCTGTCTGGGTCACATCATACCTAATCCATCTGCTACCTCAAGACTTAGGACAATATCCTTCCCTTCTCTAGGATGTGGTGTATTCCTGGCATGTAGTAAGCACTCAGCGAGTGCTAGTCGTCATCATCATTATTGTCATTGTTATCATTTTAATTATTACCATCCTTCCCCCACAACTTGGGAGCAATGCTCTGAAGCAAATGTGGACCTTTTTTCAAACCACCTCCCCATGTCCTGACAGAGCCTCTCAGCCCTTCAGCAGAGGTGCACATGGACATATCCTAGGACGGCCAATACAAGGAAATCAACATGCAATCAGATGCAAGTCGTGGGGGTTAGGGGAGGTGAGTACAGTCCCCCCTCCATGGGTCTTGTGTCTTTCTCCTTCACCCCCTCACACCCAGTCCTGCACAAATCCTGTCTAGTCTACCTCCCAAATAAATGCCAACTCCATCCACTTCTTTCCAGCTCCACTACTGCTCCCTCCAATCAAAGTCACCTACATCAGGCTTCCCTGGTGGCTCAGTGATAAAGAATTGTCATGCTAACGCAGGAGACATAGGTTTGATCCCTGGTCTAGGAAAATTCCACATGCCTTGGAAGAACTAAGCCCTTCTGCCATAACTACTGAACCCACATGCTGCAACTACTAAAGCTTGTGCCCTATAGCCCATGCTCTGCAACAAGAGAAACCACATCAATGAGAAGCCTGCACACCGCAACTAGGGAGTAGCTCTAGTTTATATATATATATATATAAAAATATATTAAATACATATTTTACATTATATATTTATATATTAACACACATAAAAGTTAATAATTTAAAACTATTATATTAAATATATTAATATATATTTATATTATACATATTTATATATTTTAACATATATATGTTGATAATTTTAAAAAGCCACCCACTTCCGCCACCTGAACTGCTCCAATAGCCCCAACTGTCCTCCTACCTTGACTCCTACCTACACCTCTTAATCCATTTTACACGAAGTATGCACAGTGTTGTTTCACAGTGTTATATTAAGCATGCACAGTGATATTTTCCAAGGCAGGACTACAGATACTATGTCACTCTCCCCCAACCCCTACTCCCAGTGGCTTTTGGTGCACTTCAGATAAAATGTCAAGATCTGAGCTGCCGTAAAACACCCTGTAGGACTGGCCACCCCTGCCCATGCAGTTCTCATCCAGAGCCTGGCTCCTGCTTGTCCACCTCACTCCAGCATCAATGGCTTCCTTTCAGTTCTCCAAACACCCTTGCCTCCCCTTCAAAGGCCAACTCCATTTCAAATCGTAATGTCAATCTCTTCAGAGACGCCTTCCCTGACCACCTTCTCTAAATTCCTCCCCAGCCACCCTCCACCCCATTACTCTCTTCCTAGCATCATGTTCATTTCCTCCATCATGTTTATTTCTATAACTAGACATTTATTTGTTTGTTCATCTTTTCTCCTTTTTTTTTATCTCTGTTACCATGCTGCACCAGTATGAAAGAAGTGGACTTGCACAAACAAGGAAGAGCTAAGAAGCATAAATAATTAGATTTCCAGTATTACTGGACTTGAATAAAGATAGGTCATAGGCCTACCTGGTGGCTAAGACGGTGAAGAATCTGCCTGAAATATAGGAGACCTGGGTTCAATCGCTGGGTCGGAAAGATCCTCTGGAGAAGGGAATGGCTACCCACTCCAGTATTCTTGCCTAGAGAATTCCATGGACAGAGGAGTCTGGGGGGCTACATCCCACGGGGTTGCAAAGAGTTGGACACAACTGAGCAACTAAGCACAGCACAGCACAGTTAAACAATTTCTGTAAGACTAATGTCTTCATATCTGATGCCAGAGTTTGAGATCCGCAGGAAGCTGGATGCAAAGTGGAGGAGATCAAGAACCCACAAGAATGTGCTAGAACCCATAAGGATGGATTGGAAACATGGGTCGATTCTTGCTGCCTCTGAGGCTGGCGTCTTGCAGAAGCTGGAGCCCTCATCGCACAGCTGAACACAGGATTCAGATTGGCTCAGAAGTTAGAAAGGCTGAAAAAGGATCCCAGAGGAAAGTGATTCAATGAGAGCAAGGCTGCAGCCCCACGCCTACGAGGGCAGTCAGCAGATAAGCAGCAACATATTGAACCACCAGACAGCTTCTGCTTCACGTCCACCCTCCAAAGCTCACACAGTAATCTCTTTGGGGACCTACTGAATTGGAACGTAGAGGAAAACAAATTCTGAGAAATGTCCTTCTGCCTAGCCAAGTTGATCCACTTCAGGCTTGCCAACCCTACAAAAAGGTACACAGTGAAAAATGGCTCCCTTGCGTACTAAGTGCCTTCAGTCACGTCTGACTCTGCGACCCTGTGGACTGTAGCCTGCCAGGCTCCTACAGCCTAGTCTTTCAATGTTCCTCCCCCAAACAACTGGTTATCACTATCAGTCTCGTGTTTTCTTGCAGAATTATCCCATGCACATATAAGTAGACACAAATATCTAGCACTTGGTTTATTTTACATAAAAGATCACATTCTATACCCATTGGTTAACATCTTGCTTTTTTAAATTATTGTTTAATTAATTACTTTTTGGCTGTACTGGGTCTCTGTTACTGTGTGAGGGCTTTCTCTAGTCGCCATGAGCAGGGCCTACTCTTCACTGCGGTGCATGGGTTTCTCATTGCAGTGGCTTCTCTTGTTGTGGAGCATAGGCCGTAGGCATGCAGGCTTCGGTAGCTGCAGGTCACAGACATGCGGAATCTTCCCAGGCCAGGGACTGAACCCATGTCCCCTGCATTGGCAGGTGGAGTCTCAACCACTGGACCACCAGGGAAACACTTACTCTTCTATTTTTAATTAAACAATATGCCATGGAAATTTTTCTATATCAATATATGAAGATTTGAACTTTTTGAAACAGTTGCATACTATTCTACTATGTAGATGTACCATGATCTATTTACCAGATCCTTATTGATAGACATCGAGATTATTTTGAAATTTTGCTATTTTAAATCCTATAAAGAATAGCCTTGCACATGCATGAATGTCCTTATAATTAATGTTCATTGTCCATCTGCTGTGTGTGCTCAGTTTCTTTAGTTGTGTCCAACCTGCAACCCCATGGACTGCAGCTCGCCAGGCTCCTGTGTCCATTGGATTCTCTGGGCAAGAATACTGGAGTGGGTTGCCATGCCCTCCTCCAGAGGATCTTCCCAACCCAGGGATTGAACCCATGTCTCCTGCATCTCTTGCATGGCAGGCAGGTTCCTTACCGCTGAGCCACCTGGGGAGTCCGTCAATCTGCTGTTGTATCAGCTAAAGCTGAGACTAACTGTGCCAATCGGTGCACATGGGCTGCAGCTACAGAGCAATTTCTTTCAGATACTCAATCCATTTTAATGTCCACCATTTGTAAATTCATTTTATACCTGTTGTAAATCTTGGCCTTTTTCTGTCCCTGTCCTAGGTCATGGGCTGTATCTGAGACTGTTCTATGAAGTTTCAATAAAGTAAGTTAACCAGTAATTTAATATTTATGGGATAACCCTCTAAAATGTTCATCTGTAAATGCTCATGTTCTTAATAATATAGATGCAGTTTTCAAAAGCAGAATAATGTGAAAATTCATTGACAGATAAAGCAAGTAGTTGACAAAGCTGAAAAGCCATTCACTGTTCTGCCATTTGAATGTTACATTTTCCAATAGCAGACCTTGCAAATATCAGAGACAAGACAAGCTGTTTGAGCAAAGAAATTTGAGACCTACAAAGAAAGATGGATTGGCCAGTTTCTTTTCCTAAGGACATTTTCATTGATTTTTCCATTATTGAGTGTTTGCTTAAAGGCCCTTTCGCCCTTCATTCCAAAGAGTTTTATAAATATCACCTTCACTTCATTCATGCTTTAAAGATTTAGCCCTCTCTAGAGAGGAAATAGCTTTGTTTCAGGAGTCATTTGTTTCAAAATATAAGCTAGAATGTCTTGACTCATAGCACAATAGGGGTGAAGTGAATAAGACGCATAAGAAAAGAAGAAAACACAGAGTCACTTGAATGAGTGCCTGCGTGCTAAGTCACTTCAGTCGCTCCGACTCTGTGAGACGCTATGGACTGTAGCACACCAGTCTCTGTCCACGGGATTCTCCAGGCAAGAAGACTGGAGTGGTTGCCATGCGCTCCTCCAGGGGATCTTCCAGACTCAGGGATCGAACCTTTAACGTCTCCAGCATTGGCAGACGGGCTCTTTGTCACTAGCGCCACCTTAGCACACCCCAAATTGACTTGCTGTGTTATCTGAAGAAAAACTCTCAAACAGCAGCAAGAGTTCTGAGGAGGGTAACCTCACTGTACCAGAACATTCCACCCTGTCTTCTCGAAGCTTCTCTGATCCTCCAGGTTCCTTCTGTCTCCAACAGCCTGTAATTCTGGGAGACATTTACTGGAGAGTTTGCCCAGATTCCAGAGTCAAGATTTTGAGCCAGAATGAAGAGCAGTGTCAAGCAATAGAGCAGCGGCACAATTTACAAGAACCAAGACATGGGAGCAACCTAAATGGTCATCAATAGAAGAATGGATAAAGAAGATGTGGTACATATATGCAGTGGAATATTACTCAGCCTTAAAAAAGAACAAAGTAATGCCACTTGCAGCAACATGGGTGGACCTACAGAGTGTCATACTGAGTGAAGTAAGTCAGAGGAAGGCAAATATCATATGATATTGCTTGTATTTGGAATCTTAAAAAAGTGGGGATGCAAATGAACTTATTTTAAAAACAGAAGCAGAGTCACGGATGTAGAAAACAAACTATGGTTACTAGGGGAGAAAAAGTGGGAGGGCTCAATTGGGAGACTGGTATTGACATATACACACTACTATATATAAAATAGATAATTAATAAGAACCTACAGTATAGTACAAGGAACTCTACTCAATACTCTGTAATGGCCTATATAGGAAAAGAATCTTTGAAAAAAAGAGAGAGAGCAGATGTATGTACGTAAGTGATTCACTTTGCTGTACACCTGAAACTAACACAACATTGTAAATCAACCAGACTCCAATTAAAAAAAAATTCTTTTTAAAGACAGATACACACACACAAAGAAATAGACTGAAGTTCCTTTAAGACAGTACAAAATATGGAAGCGTGAAAACAGGAAGAATTAGGTTGGAGTCAGATGGGAGAGACCTTGAAATGCCAGATTTATAAGAAGAAAGTGAAGTTATTCCACACAAGCGTAGTCCCCAAAGAGTGGCTGGATAGGAAAATACCTGATTAGGGACTTTGGGAAGGGACTCATTTTCATAACTGTTTTATAAATGGATACACTCACGTCTGGATGAGGAATATTAGAATCAGAACTTGAGAGTGGCTGATTTCCAGCTCTGTGCTTAAGCCATCTAGTAAGCTGGGCTACTTATAGAGCTCAAAAGATTTACAAACACATTAGGAAGCCTCAGCAGAGCCAAAAGCCAGCCATGCTCCCCAGCCCGAGGCTCGGGCTCCTTCACGGAAAGGCTGCAGCAAAGCTGAACCATTGGACCCCGGCCACGCCATGAATCAACTCGAGTGAGAATGCTTCATGAGCCAGGTCCAAACAAGCTCCCATTGGGACCCCCAGACCAGCTCCTAATTAATAGGCTCTTGGCCTACAAGTCCGAGAAAAAAATGTTTGCAACAATAAAGGGAAGACAGTGATTACAGTGGGGGAGGGGGGTAACGAAGCAAGCAGAAGGGAAAATTATGATGGGAAGATGGATCCTGGGCTAAAGTTAGCTGGCAAAGCAATAACTCAGACCCTTATTTATTTGTTCAAGTCAGATGTGAGCAGCTACATAAATTTGATTCCTGGTTTTGAAATCCAGTCTGCATGGCAGGATATGAGAAAATGACAATGTTAAGAGGATTCTAAAATATAAGCAAATCTCCATCTTTTAATATTTTGTGAGTGTCCAAATATTAATTGCTGTACTGTTGTTGCAGTGACTGGGAGAATTCACACAATGGCCATAAATCGTAATTTTTATTTTTTTACTTTTATTTACTTTTTTAATTTTTATTTTTGGCTGTGCTGGGTCTCCATTGCTGCACAAGCTTTTCTCTAGTTGCAGTGAGCAGGGGCTGCTCTGGCGGTGCAGTGCTTGGGCTCCTCATTGCAGCGGCTTCTCTTATTGTGGAGCAGGGCTCTAGGGCACAGGGGCTCAGTAACTGAGGCTTCTGGACTCTAGGCGCAGGCTCAATAGTTGTAACACATGGGCTTAGCTGCTCCGAGGCACGTGGGATCTTTCTGGACCAGGAGTCAAACTCGTGTCTCCTGCCTTAGCAGGCAGATTCTTTACCCCTTAGCCACAAGGAATGCTCTATAGTTATTATATGTTTAATCAAAGTTATACAAATATAGGCTGATCATCTTTAAAGTCTCCACAAGCCAAATATAAACAAAGCACAGGAAATATAACTCTTATATAAAACATAACTCTTTTACATGCTATATGGAATCCTAGGAAGAATTATTGCAATAGTTAAAGTAATGTTAGTAAGAAAGTAATGTTAAAAGTAACAAAATGGATGTTTGGTCTTAAATGTAAATTCAAAGGTAGAGTGTCTAAGATAACAGATCAAAGGGAAGTATATTTGCAATTTCTAACAGCGAAAAAAAATAGTTTGTAAATACTGTATTCTTCAGTGAAATAAGGAAGAATATCAAAAGTAAAATGTTGGATAGTTTATCAACCAGGTCACCTTTAAAGATAATTTTTCAGGATAGCAAAAATGAGCAACAATTAAGCTCTCCACATACAACTAAACCATTCATTGTTATACTAGAGCTAGTTCTTTTATTTGTAGAGTTTATAAATCAAAATATGACAAGCATCAGTATCATAGGAATACCAAATGTTATTTAACAACTATCACTTTTTATTTTTTCTTCTCTGAAATAGACTAGTCTCACCAGATAGACGGAAAAATGAGTAGTCATGCCTGACAACAGGGTTTTTGAGCCCCTGATGATCTACAATTTCTACACAAGGCTTCTCAGAAGTCTTTTCTTCTTCTCTTCACTTTTAGAGAATGCAAGACCACAGAGGGGCTTGGGGTTGGTGTCTAAAACACTGGAAAATTATAAGAGAGAATGCAAGACCACAGAAGATGACAGATTAATTGAGAATAATCAGGAGCAAGACTACAGAGAGTTTGGTATCTACCATCTGTTCTTACATTTGATATGTTTTCTTGTTACTTACCTTTTAGCATAAACGATAGCACACTCCAGCCTGATAATGCCCTTGGGTACCAGAGAAATTTAAAATAAGGAAGTCAGTCTTCAGAAATGGCAGTTGAGTTATTATAGACAGCTACACAGACTTCTAGAGGCAACCTGTCAGTGCTCTTAAAATGTGTAAGCAGGCTTTTTAGAACCTAGAACACCTCTAGTAACAGAAACAGTGTTACAAATGGACTCCAAGTCCTGGCACTAGCTCAGGAAGCCTATTGAATAACAAGCTCCTAAATATCCTTTGTGAATCTGGGAGAAAAAATATGTAATACTGGAAATGACTTCTTGGCTAATCATGATGTTTTAACTATGGGTTACAGCTGAAGTAAAATTACAAAGGCTACCGTGGGAAATTAACTTGTTAAAGTGTTTTTGAGGCCAAAGGTGTTCTGAATTCCATCTTAGAACTTGGACCTTGGGAGAAGGTTATACACATACACACCATACACTGCTGTACACCTTGCTCATCACTCAGGGAATACTTTTTGTTCCGGGGGGACTCCAGGGGGGAAAGAAGCTGGTGTTTCTCATGTGTAAGATGTTTCCACATCAGGGATTTTTAATTTAGGAAAGAGCCTATTTCATTTCATAAGTGAAAAAGGACATTTTCAGAACTGATAATGGAAAATTTTTTAATTGATTTATTTTTGGCTGTGCTGGACCTCTGTGGTTGTGTCCAGGCTTTCCCTAGTTGCGGCAAGCAGGAGCTGCTCTTCATTGCAGCACAGGGGTTTCTCATTGATGTGGCTTCTCTCATTGCCATGTCTCGGGCTCTAGGACGCACAGGCTTCTGTAGTTGTGACATGTAGACTCAGTAGTGGCAGCTCGTGGGCTTAGTTGCTCCCCAGCATGTGGGATCTTCCCAGACCAGGGATCAAACCTATTTCCTGCATTGGCAGGCAGATTCCTAACCACTAGTCCACCAGAGAAGTCCTCAAGTGATAAAGGAAATTTTAAGTCAAATTCTTATCTTCCCTACATAGCCTCCTAAATGTGATATTCCTGCCATAGCAGCCAGGCTGACCCTGGATCAGAGAACTGGGTCCTACTCCCAGCTCAGCTTCTTGCCAGCTGTGTGACTTTGACAGCACCCTCACCTCTCTGGGCCTTAATTTACACAAATTAAAAATGAAGACGATAATAGCCGTCATAGCAACCTCACAGAGCTGTGGTCAGCACAAAATGAAATAATAAGACAGCCTTCTTTTTGTGTAACCCTTTGGCTTTTTTAATGTGTTCACACATTTTACTCACTTGCCAACTCTGGAGGAAAACTCTTTAACATATTCAAAGAGGCCAAACCAGAAAAAAATAAAAAGTAAAACTCCCAGGGCATTTGGCAAGTCACATAGCCAACCCCACACCTCTTTGTGGCTAACACCAGCTGGTACCAGAAAACACCCTCTTTTTTTTGCTTCTTCTTCACTCCTAATGAAAGTTCACAAAGAAGCCTAAAGTTTTGATAGTGGAGACAGTTAAGGGGAATATTAACCTCACTCAAACACTCTTACAAACAAGTTTCCCTACATTTCCAGTGACACAGGTAGTATGTAACCCAGTTAGACTCATTCAGGTGTGTGTGTGTGTGTGTGTGTTTAATCGCTCAGTCGTGTTCAACTCTTTGTGACCTCATAGACTGTAGCCCACCAGGCTCCTGTGTCCACGGGATTTCCCAGTCAAGTATACTGGAGCGGGTTGCCATTTCCTTCTCCAGCAGATCTTCCCAACCCAGGAATCAAATCTGCCTCTCTTTCATCTCCTGCATTGCAAGTAGAAGACCCACTCAGGTACTACCTCTCCCTTCACTCGGAGACAACATGCCAGGCTGCCCTAGTGCCCATCACTCCTTAATTTCTTGCCTGACTTTGTCTTTGGTCACTCTTAACTCCCACCTCAATGGAGACACACCAACCCCACAAAGGAGGCATGACTCAAACAGCAGTCAGTGAGACCAAACTCAACAGTCTGGCCATTTAGTTAATCATAAATCATCTGTATTCTCTCCAACTCCTTCAGACCAGAGTTTGCCCTTCCCAAAGCACGTCCACGTCCTCTCTTTGAGTAATGGGTTTGACAGTCCCAACTCAAACACAAGCCTGCCCCGTGCACAGACTTATCGGAGCTGCTTGGAATGAAGGAGGCAAGGAGCAGAGGAGAAGAACAATGGCGCCCTGACTGGAGGGGCAGCGTTATCGGCCCGCCATCGGAACAGGGCCGGTACCTGTTTTCCTTTCTGTGGAGCGAGCGAGCTGGTTCCAGTGTACAGTACCAGGTGGCGTCAAAGGCTGCTGCCGGGCCCCTGGGTTTGTGAGGGCTGTTGACAGAAGGTGGAGTCCGTGTGATGTAGGCTGGTGCCCGCCCTATTTTTCTGATAGCTGTAAATGAGAGAAGCGCTGTGGGGGGACCCCTTTGTCCCAAGCTTGGGAGTTGCATCTTTTTTGGAGATGAGGCTTTGTGCATTGTGGGAAGAGCTGTACTTGACCCTCTAGTGGAATGACACATTCGGTCAGTGAAGAGAACACATTACAAAGAAAAGATATTTTAGTGAAACATCACATACAACTGGTACCAAAGAAGAAAGGAAGGAAGAACTTAAGGACTACTATACAACTTGAAGGCTTCCCTGGTAGCTCAGCTGGTAGAGAATCCACCTTCCATGCAGGAGACCTGGATTTGATTCCTGGGTTGAGAAGATCCTCTGGAAGAGGGCATGACAACCCACTCCAGTATTCTTGTCTGGAGAATCCCCCTGGACAGAGAAGCCTGGGCGAAGGTCCATGGGGTTGCAAAGAGTTGGACACAACTGAGCGCTGGCAACTAAGCACTGCATGGCACACATCTTGAGGCTTATGGCTCTTCAGCCAAAGCTTCATCTCATCTGAGACCTACCAGACAAGGGAAGGGCCTGAAATCTGCCCCAGACTTTGGTTTGAAGGCCAGAATGTGCCTTGAAAAAGCCCCCATTTCCTATAGTAATTCACAGGATCCATGGATTTGTGAGGGATTCCTCTGGAACCTACTTGGATTTTTCTGCTTTTAGTCCCTCTGGGAATAAACTTTTCTTAGCGTAAACTTTTTTGTCCTATCTTAGTTTTCCATTGTCTTATAGATCAGCCAATTCTATGTCAACTACTTAAAATTCTTATTAGAAAGAGATAAACCACAAGTCAAGAATAAACTATCTCTAGAAAGGAATTTTTTTGTGGGTACCCTTTCAGGATGAGATTTTGGACAATTCTAGGGGGAGTTTCTTCTAATTATTTATAGATTTTTTTTTTAAGTTTGTTGGGTTTAATTTCATTTATTTATTTTTGGCTGCACTGGGTCTTTGTTACTTTGCACGGGTTTTCTCTAGCTGCTGTGAGCGGAGACTACTGTTTGTTGCGGCATGAGGGCTTCTCACTGCAGTGGCTTCTCTTGTTGTGGAGCAGAGGCTCTAGGGCACACGGAATTCAGTAGCTGTGGCCCACAGCCTCAGTAACGGTTGCTCACAGGCTCTGGAGCACAGGCTTGTAGTTGTGGGGCACAGGCTTAATTGCGACATGGCATGTGGAATCTTCCCAGACCAGGGGTTGAACACACGTACTCTGCATTGGCAGGTGGATTCTTAGCCACTGTGCCACCAAGGAAGTCCCTATTTGTAGATTTTATGATGGAGGATTTGGGGAGCGGAACCAGGGCTTAGGGACTTTAGGAAATCGGGAGGGGTGTAATTTTCCTTTAGGAACAAATACAAGTCATGAATCCAGGCCTTTTCTGAGCTTGCTTAGGCTTTGGTCTCAGGTGGAAATCCCAGCTCCTTCACTTAGTAACCTATAAAGTTGAACAAGTGGCTGAACCCCTCTGTACCTTAGTTGCACCCCACCCCCACCCCCCTGTGAATACGCTGGTCACATCCATGGAGGACCATGAACATTAATGAGATCATGTATGTGACTGCACCAGGCCCAGCACACAGAGGGTTAACAAACATTCTTCCCCTTCGCTTCTCCAACTTAAAGCAACTCTCTCCTCTTTATCTGAACCAGGGCTTTTTCTTTGAAACATACTAGAGAATCAGGCCAGAAAACAAACAGCACGTACATATGTTGCCACCCAATGGAAAGAACATTCTGTTCACTGGTTTCTGAGCATGGAGCTAACACACAGTTTTAGGGAACAGTTTACCGAGCACTTGGTCTGGATTCAAATTCCAACTCCATTTATAATCTCTGGGCCGAGGGCCAATTACTAAACTCTCTAGGCCTCAGTTTCTTCATCTATAAACTGGGAGTAGTACTAGCAACAACATATATGGTTGTAGAATCAAATGAAATAATACAAGTAAAGTGCTTTATTTAGTGCTTGGCATATAGTAAACTCTCAATGTTGGCTGTGAGTGTTATTTATGACATCATATTATTGTTGTGATTATTGTTGATGTGTTATAATAATCATCACCATTACCCAGATTGATAGCAACAAGAAATTTATTCAATTCCTAAAATCGTAAACTTGGTCTTATTTTCTTTTGAAAATTGTATTGAAGTATAGTTGCTTTACAATGTTGTGTTAAGCTTCTGCTGTACAGCAAAGTGAATCAGCTACATATATACACGTATCCCCTCTGTTTTGGATTTTTTTCCCATTTAGGTCATCACAGAACATTTAAACGTACTGTCTTAATATTTGTTAATACTATTAGTAGTAGAGATGATGATTTCCCCCTCTTTACCTCCTGTAGGTCATTGGCTGTGATAAAACTATGTGCTTTTTAATTGGGAGCAGGCCTGTGGTAGGTACCATCCAAACACTGAATCTGCATAACAACCTACGAATTCATGGATTTTTATTTTCTCATTTCTACAGCCCAGAGAAAAGGTTTAATGATCACACTGCATGTGGCAGATGTGAAAAGTCCTAAAACTATTGGGCTTTAGGGGTCGAAAGCTTTAGACCAACAATGATCCCTAACATTCCCTTCCAGTTCCAACACCTGTGATTCTCAACTGATCATAGTTTCGCTTTACTACCATCTCATGTATATGTGAAAATATCATACTGGATTGAGTTTAATGTATAAGCTATTGTGACTTTCATAAACATTTTGCTCTAGCAAATTCTGTGCAAGTAGGCTCATTTTTGTCTGTGTGTCTCCTCTCTTTGCTCCCAAAGCTTCCAGAAAACTCTTCCTCCAGCTCACGTACCTCTCCTTTCTCATACCCTTCCTGCCTTTCCAACTTTTTCTTCCACCAACAGTCCATACAACCTCAATACCTATTCCCAGATCTGTCTGACAATCTATCTGACACCAAGGCTAAGTTTCTGAACCTTGAAAACTGAAGTGAAAGTGTTAGTCGCTCAGTCGTGTCTGAATCTTTGTGATGCCATGGACTGTAGCCTGCCAAGCTCCTCTGTCCATGGCATTCTCTAGGGAGGAATACTGGAGAATTCCCTTCTCAAGGGGACCTTCCCAACCCAGGGATTGAACCTGCGTCTCCTGCATTGCAGGCGGATTCTTTACCAGCTGAGCCACCAGGGAAGCCCTCTCTGAGCCTTAAGACCCAAGTCCAACCAACACCACTCTGAATCCAAAGACACCTCAGAAGGGCTGAAAAGAACACTGTGAATGCTCTTCTCCTCCCCACATAAATCCATACCCTGATATTACTTCCTTGAGAACAGGGATTCTTTTGAATTATCTGGGAATCTTATTAAATGCAAATTCTATGAGATGCAGATTCTGATTGGGTTCTGGGCTGGGGCCTGAGAGTCTGCACTTCTACAAGCTTCCCGGAGATGCTGTTGGGCCCTGACCACACACCTTATGTCAATCATGCCTCTCAACATCCCTTTAAGGAAAGCATACTGTCCACATCTTACAGATGAGAAATGGGAGGTGAAGAGAAGGACCCACCGTCCCAGAGCAAGTGAGTAGCAGAGGAGGGATCTGAAACTAGTCAGACCTTTCTGACTTCATACAACAAAAAAGAAAAAGGAAAGACAAGAAAAACAGATAAATATATGTATGTGTGTGTACATTTTTGTGTGTATATATGTGTATATGTACATATGTAATGATACTGAAGATATTTCATTTCAGTAACATGAACACCCATAAACAGCAAGAGAAAACTTTTGAGCCCTGCACGTTGTCAGCACGTAATAAACATTATGCCTGTAGGTGTGAGCAGGAACATTTGAGGAGGCCTGTTGCTTCCATTAAGAGCAGACCCCAGAGAGGCCTTTCCAGAGTTGTTCCTTGGAGTTCTACATCTTACTTATGTCACTGATTAAACTTACTGACTCTAACACCTTTTCTCCCTCTGGCAACCCAGTCCCATAGAGAACCTCAGAAAAACAGGCATTTCAAAATTAATTTGAGTTATGAAAGTAGGGTTTCCCCGATGGCTCAGCAGGTAAGGAATTCACTTGCAATCCAGGAGACACAGGTTCGATCCTTGGACTGGGAAGATCCCCTGGTGAAGGAAATGGCTACCCACCCCAGCATTCTTGCCTGAAGAATCCCATGGACAGAGGAGCCTGGGAGGCTACAGTCCATGGGGTCACAAAAGAGTTGGATGTGACTTAGCAACTGAGCGCGCATGAAAGCAAGAGTATGAATAATGGAGATGGTAAATGGTGAGTCACCAACGTCTCACAGAGTAGGAGCAGGATGTCGTAGAGTCAGCAAGAAAGGGACGCAGCCTTTGCAGCTCTAAGGAGGAGAACATTTTAGCTGCCGTAACTTAGTCTGGAGCTGGAGGCCTTTGGGGACCTGATGACCTAGCTGCAATATGTGTGTCCGTTGGAAGGGAGGAACAGGAAGACACAATTGAACAGAATACTCAGAAGATAAAGCAGTGAATATAGCAAAAAATTACCAATGGGCAGCTGTCTAGAGGCCGCAAGAGCCCAGGGGAGCAGGAATAATGAGGTTTGGAGGGAATGGCGCCCCAGACAAAGGCCCAGGAAATGGGGGAGTGAACACAGGGTGTTCTCAGTGGGGAAAGGAGAGGGCAGGGGGATCCTCTGCCCAGGAGACAGAGCAGAAAAAACGAGGTTGGTTGCCTTGCCAGGCAGAGGGCTGGTTACCTCGGGATCTTTGCAAGCCAGGCCAAGAGTGTGGTCGCCATACAGTAGTGGGGAGGCTTAGGGAAGGCAGCAGGCAGGGTGATGAGTAGTAAACAGGGCATCTACAGTCAGGAAAAGTAGCTTTGGATCCTGGCTTCACCATTTGGGAGCTCAAACCTGATGCTCTGTGACAGCCTAGAGGGGTAGGATGGGGTAGGAGGTGGGAGGAAGGTTCAAGAGGGAGGGGACATATGTATACCTACAGCTGATTTATGCTGATATATGGCAGAAACCAACATAATGTTGTAAAGCAATTATAAATATATGTATTTTTAAATGGAAAGAATCACACCTCTGTGAACCTTAGACACTTTTTTTTGGCAGTACAGCTCTTCTGTCTTTTTCATTGGCAGGCAGGTCCTTAATCACTAGAGCCACTTGGGAAGCCCATCTTTCTGTTGGCCTTGGTTAAAAATGTTGCTGTTGCTCCGTTGCCCAGTCATGTCCAACTCTCTGTGACCCCATGGACTACAGCGCGTCAGGCTTCCCTGTCCCTCGTCATCTCCTGAAGTTTGCCCAAGTTCATGTCCATTGCATCGGTGATGCCATCTAGCCATCTCATCCTCTGATGCCCTCTTCTCCTTCTGCCCTCAATCTTTCCCAGCATCAGGGACTTTTCCAAAGAGTCAGCTGTTTGCATTAAATGACCAAAATACTGGAGCTTCAGCTTCAGCATCAGTTGTTCCAACAAGTACTCAGGGTTGTTTTCTCTTAAGATTGACTGGTTTTATCTCTGCTATCCAGGGGACTTTTAGGAGTCTTCTCCAGCACCACAGTTCAAAGGCATTATTAAAAATAATGATGGCTGAAAGAACTAAGTGAATGGGGATGTTAAAGGCGCAGAGGAGGGTGGGGTGACAGATACCTGGCCTTCTGCCTGCTAAGACCCACAGATCATTTTCAATGTGGCGACTCACATTTTGCTCCCAGAGCTGAGTTGGAGACCCTCGGTTAGAGTCCCCAGGTCCAGTGTACTCCCAAGGGTGAAGGTGGGGAGAGGAGGCAGCAAGCTCTCCAGTGACAAGACTGGCCCAAGGCCTTCCTGGGTACCGTCTGCACCAGAGAGGAAGGAACCAAGTCCATAGAGGCCTGAAGAACTAGAGACATCAGACCCCTCTCCCTGAACCCCTGCCCTGGGTCTTCCAGAGCAGCCAGAGAGGAGCAAGGCCAGGCAGAGCGAATGGCCACTGCAGGAAGGACACGTCTTTTCTTTTTGGGACCCAAGCCAGGGGTTCAAGTGAAGGATATCCAGCTGTCTTTTTTGCTAATGGATTAGATGAACAAATATCACAAGGCCTCTCAGAACAACAGGCCGAAGAAAGGGCCTGGCCAGCAGAGATGAGAGTTTGTGGTTCCTGCTCCTAAAACACAAGGCCGAAAGGCCACCTGGATGGAAGTTCTGTGGCCAGGCTGGGAGTGACCTACTCCTTCCAGGTGGACTTCAAAGGCTGCTCTGGCCTCCAGGCTCAGAGCGCTGTAAACCTTCAATGATTCATTACTCAGTACAAGGCAGATCCTATTTAGAAAACAAACGTTTCCTGCATATCCATCCAAGGGGTTTGCATAATTACACTACCTACCATCACAATGACCTTGTCATTTAGATATTTTTAATCGCTATTTTTACAAATGATGACATTAGGGCTCAGGAAATTTGCTCCAAATTCCAGGATTCGTTCCCCAATCTCTCCCTAGCCCAGCCCACCATTTTTTTCCCAAGACACCACAGTCAAAGCTTTCTTCCTTCCCATTTTTCTCATTGCCACAGGCAACGAAACTGATTGGGAACTCGTACTCAGTGGTCTCTCCTGCCCGGTTTGTCCTTCAGGACACACATAACCTCTTTAGACTGTCCCCTGAGTTATTCCCAAGGAGAACTATTGCTATTTTTACCGCAACTACTACTAAACATGGCTTTTATTCACTGAGCATCTACTATGAGCTCAGCACATGAGTTTATATATATATATATGATCTTATTTATTTCTACGTTGTTGTTATTTAAACTAAGTCGTGTCCAACCCCGCTGCGACCTCACAGACTGTAGTCCACCGGGCTTCTCTGTCCACGGGATTTCCCAGGCTAGAATAATGGAGTGGGCTGCCATTTCTTTCTCCAGGGGATCTTCCCAACCCAAGGGTTGAACCCACATCTCCTGTTTGGCAGGCGGATTCTTTACCACTGAGCCACCTGGGAAGCCCCACTTATTTCTATAATTACACTTATTTTATATGTTAGAATACTAAAGCACAGAAAGATAAACCCATTTGCTCAACATCACAGGAGTAATAAGTGGTGAAAGTGGCATTTGAACTTTGAATCCAGAGCACACAGTTTTCAGCACTGGACTTGATATACACACATACACACCCCATCTATTCTCCCTATTTCCTTAATCATTTTGCAAATACTCACTAATAACAGGAGCCTGACATTTTAGAAACAATCAAAACAGGGAGGAAACACGACAAACTTTTCCCAGGATCCTTCTATGGGAAATGGTGTCACCATCTACCCAGTTGCTCCAGCTAGATATCTGAGTCCTCCCTATTCAGTGTATTTTCATATATCCATATATATTCTTATCATTAAGAAGCAGGGTTTTATTTAAACTAACCAGCAGTTATTCTGTGCAACAGAATTTGAGTCCATTAAAATGGTGATTATCCTTCCTGAGCTGTGAACTATAGACATTAGTCTCTATTCAGTTTTCAGCCATGAAACTCATTATATATGTCATGAGAAATCTTAATTGTCTGCTGACAAGGGCCATCCTTCCTCTGAACAAGTGAGCTACCCAGCCTAAAATAAATAGAAACTTTTATGACTAGCCACATTGTTTTCACTTCTAAACAAACCTCCAGGAAAGAACGCCCATTACTGACATGTTTGTCCATTGTAAATGGCCATCATTAAAACCAACAAGGTTTACACCTTTCCAGCGTTTGGAGTCCAGAATTTGGGGAGCTGGGCTGGGGGTTGAAGGAGGAGGTAGCATCCTTTAAAAGAGTAACTTTTAAGTTTAAAGGAGAAACTGCCCTGGTGGCCCAGTGGCCAAGACTCCGCACTCCCAATGCATGGGGCCTGGGTTCTATTCCTGTTTGGGGAAGACCACACATGCCATGGGGCAACTAAGCCCATTTGCCACAACTGCTGAGCCCGCACTCTAGAGCCCATGCTCTGAAACAAGACAAGCCCCCATCAATGAGAAGCCCATGCACCTACTACCAAAGAGGAGCCCCCACTTACTGCAACTCAAGAGAGCGCTCTTGCAGCAATGAAGACCCAGCTCAGCCAAATAAATAAGCACAAATGAATTTGCCCCCCCTCAAAAAATTAAAGAGTATGAAAGGAAACTCCATCTAATCTAAGAAAACTTCCCTAACCCTTTAAGGATCCATTTACACCTTAGTGAGAATAGTAGAATGCAAAAAAAAAAAAAAAACAACCCACTATTAACCTAAAATTTACCAGCACGACATTTTCACACAATGAAAACAGATGGAAAATCTGGCTCACCCCATCACAATTCAGATCCCCAGCTTGGAGGTGCATTCCTGGGGTCCATGTGGTCTCCGTGGTGGGAATGGAGGCCAGCAGTATCCGCCTAAGAGTGGCGCTCACTCCACAGCCCCTCTGAAATCCCCAAGACTCACCCTCCACATCCTTTACAAACTGCAGAGCTTGATAAAAAAGGACACTGTCTGACTCTCTAGTACCCTACTACCAGCCCCACCGTGTTTACTTTTATCCGTATTGTAAATATTCCCTTGACTTAGCCGAGCCCTTTCATTTTTAAGTGTTTGGAGCCAGGCAGCCTTCCGGTGTCAAAGACCTGAAGTGCTCGAAGAAGCTCCCAGCTTCCACTGAAACAAGCATGGTCACGGTCTGATTTTGAAAAGCTCTTTGGCTCATAGCTCAAGAAGCCCTCGGAGCCTAGGAGAAGAGCGTTGCCAGATGGGATAAGAACAGTAGCTGTTCTGTGCTCTGCGACACTGCTGTTTGCTCTGTGGTTCGCTGTGCCCGTGAAATGATCCTGGCCACCCAGAGTAGCAAGAGTGGCTGGCCTTCGGGTGCGCACAGACCGGGGCTGCTCAGGAAGTACAGAAAGCCTTTTTCTCTGAAAGCAGTGTCTTAAAGTATTCATCAAAAGACCACTATGAGTTCTTTAAACTTGACAAAGCTGTTTTCACCTTAAGGAGATGTTTATGCTAATAGGGAAAGAGATGTTGTTCTATTAAATCTGTTACAAAATACTTGACTCTAACTTTTTTAAGCAAGTAAGTATAAGGGGCACTCTCAAACACCCATGGCCAGGACTTCCCTGGTGGTCCAGTGGTTGAGCCTTCACCTTCCAATGCAGGGAGTATGGGCTCGATCCCTCTCGGGGTTGCCATGATCCCACATGCCTCATGGCCAAAAGACCAAAACATAAACCAGAAGCAATATCGTAACAAATTCAATAAAGGCTTTAGAAATGGCTCACATTAAAAAAAAATGTTTTAAAAAAAAAATAGCCCTCTTCAAGAGATGACAAGCACTCTAACTACAAATAATCAAAAGATCAGCAGGTTTTCCAGGTATAAACTTTTTATCCATTTCTTTTTTTTTTTTGTAGTAAAAAAACTTTATTAAGAAGGCTTTGAAGTAAAAAATAAAACTCTTGATACAATTTTCTTAATGCTTGTTTTTTTAGCTCAAGGTCTCTGTGTGTGCTGTTCTATTAGCATATCAAAACAGAGTCCTTTGTTTTCCAACTTGCAGTGATGAATTCTGCATTTTCATTCTTTCTGTAAGGGAGCTATTTTGAGGATGGCACAGTGGAAAGAAAGGGTTTCCAAACAGAAGGATGTTAACGCTACTTCACGTTTGACTATTTCCTTCTTTGTTGCCTGGGCAAGTTAATTTCACCCCTCTGACTCATTGTTGTGCAGTCGCTAAATCGGCCGACTCTGACTGTAGCCCGCCAGGCTCCTCTGTCCTCCACAATCTCCCATTGTCTATTTTTCTACAAACTGAAGTCCCAGGTTTGCACCGGTAGTAAAACAAAATAACACAGCAGGGGCTGCCATGCAATAGGAGCCCCAACATTTTTCTAAACCTTTCCTGTGGTAAGCACCGCTGATAAGGAGTCGCACCTAGCTTCCAGTCTCCCCCAAACCCAGGTTCCTCTGACAGGCGAACCTGGTTCACGTGAGGCCCAATGACTCAGGTAGGTGCTGGCCAGGCCCCGCATTGCAGACATGCCTTCTATTATTCCCAAATTCTTCTCATTTTTTAACGCCTTCTGTCCTTTCCCCTAGGTCAAAGGAAAGGGTATGATGGTTACAATAAAAAACAGACATTTTGATTGGCCGGTCGGTGGAATCTCCCGGATGGCCCCTCTGCATCCTGAGAAATGATGTAAGCGCTGCTAAGAAATTCCTCCGCCAGCATTCTTACCTTTCCTGGCTGAGACCTGGGTTGGTCATTACAACTAATGACCCAACTTTTATGAGATTGTAAAATATAAGATCTGAAAACAAACAAACTTCCCGGTGTTCGTGCTGTCTCAAATTGTCATGATTAAAAAGAGATCATTGGTTTGAAGTTACATCTTCCTTGTATCCTATCCAGCCCTCTAGGGTTAGCATTCATATTTTGTAGACTTTGAGGTTCGACCTATTGACCCATGTCCTGCAGTGCCCACGTCAAGCCGGAAGGGCCACCCTTCCCCCTGGCTTTGCAATCAGGAGGCTGACAGCCACCCAGCCAGCCACCCGTCAAAGTCCCTGAAAGTCCCTGCTGGCGACTCTCTCTCCCAGCAAGCAGCCTCCCTTCCCCCACTTTCCCAAACATCTGGGGCATCCCAAACAATCACAATTACACTCAGGTTGTTTAAACAAACAGCAGCCAGCAGCGCAATTCCCCAGCCCAGAGCCCCAGTGGAGGGATTCCCTTGGGTCCACTCTCACCGCCTCCTCCCCAACCCCAAGCCACTTTCAGGCAAGACAATGGCTGTGCGTTTACAGTGGGTAGTTTTGCGCATCTAAATGTTTGCAGACACTTGGTTAAGTGTCCCTGGGCCAAGCATCCAAAGGACAATACGCCCACGTTGAGTTTGTTTAAGCGGCGGATAATCCCAGCTAAGAGGCGGTTGCCTTCCCTCTTCAAAAGCCAAGAATGCAAGACAGAGGCTCCGAGGGATGCTGTGGAAGGTTTGGGGCAAATTCCACCCTCTTTTTACTCCCATTTTCTCTTCAAAGCCTGGACCTATGCTACAGAGACGTGAAATTAGGGAGTTGGTAGGATTTTTAAAGTATTTCCCAAATAAGACAACTGGAACTGGGAAGGGGGCATTTTTTTTTCCACACCACATGGCATATGGGATCTTAGGGCCCCCAACCAGGGATCAAACTCATATCCTCTGCACTGAACTGCCAAAGAAGTCCCGGGAAGTGTGCAATTTTCAATTCTGCAGCTGGGCTGGACCTCGGAGATACACAGGTCCCTGTAGACAGACTTACTATACCTCCCCACTGTGCAGCCCACATCTCATGAAATCCCAGTCAATGTGCAATGCCTTGCGTTTCTTGCTGACAGGTTGAAAAGAAAAAGAACCTATCATTCTAACCTCCAGGTCTCTCCAGGACACTGATACAAAGGCTGCCCCAAAACTGTAAGGACCAACTGACAAACAGCTTGATGGGTACCATTGATAATTCATTTACTTACCCAACAAATATTTTAGATTGTCTACTTAGACCAAATCCAGAATAGAATGGGATAGGCAAGAAAGGTGAAGCCTAGACTCTCACATGTGATAAAAGTGATATCTTAAGAGAGGAGCAAACAAGGCCACTGGGAGCTTATAGAAGAGATCACTTCTGGCTGAATGGAGGTAATTGGATCAGAGAAACTTCTTCAGGAAGGAGCCCTTTGGGTCAGTCTTTGAAGGCTTTGATCTGCTAAAAAGGACAGTTTTATTTTTGTCTTTTTAATCTGTATGCCTTTTATTTCCTTCTCTTGCTTTATTGCACTGGATAGATCTTCCAGCATGAATGAGTAGTCACAGCAGACATCCTTACCTTGTTTCTGATTTTAGGGGGAAAATATTCATTCCTTCCTTGTCAAATACGGGCTTCCTGGCAGCTCAGCTGGTAAAGAATCTGCATGCAATGTGGGAGACCCGGGTTCAGTCCCTGGGTTGGGAAGATCCCCTGGAGAAGGGAAGGGCTACCCACTCCAGTATTCTGGCCTAGAGAATTCCATGAACTGTATAGTCCATGGGGTCACAAAGAGTCAGACGTGACTGAGCTACTTTCACTTTCACTGTCAAATGTAATGTCAGCTGGAGAGGTATTTATAGATGTTCTTTATCAGGTTGAGGAGGTTCTCCTCTGTTGCTGGTTTGCTAAACAATTTTCATCAAGAATGAATGCACAGGGACTTACCTGGTGGTCCAATGGCTAAAACTTGGTGCTCTCAAAGGAAGGGGCCCAGTTCAATCCCTGGTCAGGGCACTAGATCCCACATGCCAGAAACTGAGAGTTCACATGCTGCAGGCAAGACCCAGCACAGCCAACTAAATGGGTAATTTTGTTTAAAAAAAGAATGAATGTAGAATTTGCCAAATATGTTCATTGATATAATTGATTGATACAATTACATGATTTATCTTCTCTAGTCTATTAATATTGTGGATTCCACTGATCAGTAATCTATTATATAGCAGATGAGTTGTGGTGGTCTGTATTTTTTGAGGAATTGGCATTTCCTCTAACTTGTCATAGATATAAACTTACGGGTGTAGAATTGTTTATAGTATTCCCTATCATCCTTTCAATAGATTCTTTTTCTTTTCAGCCTGTTTACAGGATGTAACGGCAGTGCCTGTTTTACTCCTAGTATTGATCATTTGTATGTTATCTCTTCTTTGTCTCCTTATTAGAGGTTGTTAGTTTTATCGACTTTTTAAAGAGTAAACTCTTTGACTTTCTCTACTGTTTTTCTATTTTCAGTGCCATCACTTTCTGCTCCCTTCCTCCTTCCTCCTTTAGTTATGAGTTTATTCTCTCTTCTTCTTCTTCTTCTTTTTTTTTTTCAATTTTTAAAAGTGGGAGCCTAGATCATATAATCTAAGACTTTTCCTCTCTTCTTTTCCTTTCATTTATTTTCGGCAGCACTGGGTCTTCCTTGCTGCTGTTGGGCTTTCTCTAGTTGCAGCAAGCAGGAGCTGCTCTCTGGTTGTGGTGTGTGGTCTTCTCACCACAGGGGCATCTTGTTGCAGAGCACACATTCTAGGGCTTGTGAGCATCAGCAGTTGCGGCCCACAGACTTAGTCTCCTGCATCATGTGGTATCTCCCCAGAGCAGGGATTGAACCCTGCATTGGCAGGCAATTCTTAACCACTGGCCACCAGGGAAGTCCTCTTTTCCTTTGCATTTTTTGGCTGTTCCACAAGGCTTATGGGAGCTTAGTTCTCCAACCAGGGATTGAACCCGTGGGCCCTGCAGTGGAAGTTCAAATTTCTAACCACTGGACCACCAGGGAATTCCCTGTTCTTTTCTAAGGTAATTATCTTGAGGCTATAAATTTCCCTCTCAGAACTACTTTAGCTGTATGCTTCCTAGGTGGCGCTAGTGGTAAAGAACCCACCTGCCAGTGCAAGAGACATAAGAGACATGGGTTCAATCCCTGGTTTTGGAGAAGATCCCCTGGAGGAGGGCATGGCAACCCACTCCAGTATTCTTGCCTGGAGAATCTCATGGACAGAGGAGGCTGGTGGCTACAGTCCATGGGATTGAAAAGAGTTGGACACAACTGAAGTGACTTAGCAAAGCACAACACTCAGATCTTGATATAGTATATTTCCATTTTCATTCAGCTCAGTATATTGGTCTTATTCATTTGTTTTTTGAGACTTCCAAAAAAGGATTTTCTTTTCTTTCTTTTTCTTAAAACTTAAAAAAGGATTTTTCTCTCCGTGTTTAGCTTCCAAATGTTTGGAGATTTTCCTGTCACCTTTCTGGTGTTCATTCCTCTTTTGGTTCCATTATGGTCATAGATGCTCCATATAATTTCAGTTCTTTTAATTGCATCTTGATATGTATCTCTACATGTATTTTTTAATGCATTCTTAATGTATTTATATTTTTTAAATTGAGCTTACTTAAATGCCACCTACCAATATTCCCAAGAGTTTATTTGTGAGTACTTCTAGCATTCTGTTTACCTGAAAACACTGTCGCTTTAGACTTTTTTTTATTAGATAAGGTTTGTTTCCAGAGAATGCACTGGATCTTAGATTTAAAAGTCTTTTTCATTGACAATCCTGAAACCCAAAAATGCCATCAGCTCTAAACATCCACCATTTGATGTCACATCTTCTTCTTGTGCCAGACTGTCTTCCTAATGAGAGAGAATTGGAAGGTGACCAAACAGAGGGGTCTCTGGGAAGGTGAAGGTCTTTGCTAAATATCAGCTAAGGTCTTAATACATACCCTCACTTTCACCTCTATCAATCTTGAAGAGCCTTGTGCAGGAAATAAAAAGTTTAGGATCATTCTTTTATAAAGGCCCCCAGTTGGTAAGGAATGTAAAACTGAGGAAATATTTTCTCGGAAAATTGGTAAGATCAAGAAGAGGAAGGAATAGATAGGAACAGGCAAAGTTTCCCATTGCTTCATTTTTTCTAGTTTTGACTCCCACAGTTTCATAACAGTTAACTATTCACTCACTCTGGGCTCTGAAAATCCTTTGAAATTCCTGCACCTCAAGTGAGCCAGGCCCCAAATATCTATAATCTATATTTCCAAAAGAACTTGTTCCTTGATTCCAATAAAAAAACAGAAGCCTGCATCCGTACCTTTTACGGGATTACTCAGAGAGGGCTGGGCGCTGATTCATTTCCAAAGGCTCTGATGAGCAGGCCAGGGGTTTTTTCCCAGTGCAGACCCATCCTTCGCCCACCCCCCAGCCCCTCCTGTTTCCCCCTCCCAGGATAAACACAAAGCAGAGCCCAAGCTCCCCGCAGGATGACCTATAAGTGACCCTTGGACTGACCTAACACTCTGGTCACTCTCACCGACAGGTTTGTTTATCTTGGAACCTCGGAGCCTCTGCACCCAAAAGCTTCGTCGCTAGACTCCAAGTCCTCCCAAGCTAGCTGTCAGTCACATCTTAAGTGCGTGAGGGACAGTTGCATGATAGCCGGAGTTTATTTACCAAAAGCTGGTGTTTATGCTGTTCAGCTACAGGGAGGGGCCACAGGAGGCTGAATCTAGTAATGGGGAGACAACTGAACATCTCCATCAGGCATTAGCCCTCAGATTATAAAATTATCAGTGGACCTGATAGCGTCTCTCCCTGGGAGATTAGATGTGCGGTCAGGCCATGCCACTAGGGTTTATTTGATTTGATTTGATTTTTTTTGCCCACGCTGCAACATTTGGGATTTAGTTTCCCAACCAAAAATGGAACCCCCTTGCCCCCTATACCTTGGAAGTGAGGAGTCTTAACCACTGGACCACCAAGGATGTCCCTCTTAGAGCTTATTTTAAGGAGCCCACAACTGAGGCAAAAGAAAACTGTACAATACAGGGTGGCTTGTTTGCTGGGACCAGGGACAAGTTTACATTTGATAGTAGTATCTTGATATTTACCTGAAGGAAGCATAATGGTGTCCCTAATTTGGGCACTAGATGGAGGGATTACCAATAAATCCCTAAATAAGAATAGCTGTAAAAATTTTACTAAATTTTTTAATAGATTTTATTTTCCCAGATACAATCACTCAAGGAGTTCCAGCCTGACACGTAAAACTTCTGTACTCCTGCCCACATTTCAGTGGTAACCCTCAGGGGATTAAGCCTATCCAGAGGACTGAATTCATTCCTTTTATTATTATTACTATTATTTTTATTTGGCTTTGCCAGGTCTTAGTCAGAACATGTGGGATCTAATTTCCCAACCCGGGATCGAACCCAGGCCTTTTGAGTTGGGAGCACGCAGTCTCAGCCACTGTACCACCAGGGAAGTCCCTGAATTCATTCTTGATCAGGTCCTGTCCTACAGTTTCTTTTCCAATAGTTAAACACAGCAAATATGAACTTTTAAGGTAAATGAGGCCAAATCAAGAAAGATGACAAGGTTGACCGTAGAAATGGGCTTCCCTCTCCCCCCACCCCACCCCACTCCCCACCCCTCCTGGTAGAAGATTTCAAATAGATCTGACTCTCCAAGAATGCTTTTATTTGGTAGACCAGATGAGGAAAGCGAGACTGGTCCCTTCCAAGGGCGGTGCAGAAAGAGGACTCTCATCCCCTTTTATCCCATTAAAGCCCTGCTGCTCCGTCGGAGAAGGCCCCTCTATTATCAGCCTTGGCTTAAATAAACCTTCTGCCCCCACACCCAGCCACCTTCCTTGGTGCCACAGGCCCCATCCATTACTGTCACCTCTGCAGAGCGGCTGCCGTGACAGTCCATGATCATTAACCAGCCCTGGTGTGCTGTGTGTTAAGAGTTAAGACACATCAAACGCAGACACTCTGCAGTTCCTTAAAGTTACAGGAGCCGGGGATGCTCAGGTCGATGGCAACCAGACTTGACACACGGTGTTGACAAAAGGTGAAAATGAGCCCTGGGTCAGAAAGGCCTCAGTGTCCCTTCTCACCTCTCCCCAATGCCACTCTCAGGGGCAGAAACCAGGCGGAAAAGACACAGCGTGAGGACTGGGCTAAAGAGCCCAGATAAAGAGAATGTGAGAAAAAGACAGAGCAACAGTGCTCCTTAAACTGCTCCTCCCTGCTGGGCTGGTGCCCTCCCCCCAGCTGCCCCTGCTCCCTGAAAGAACACCAGTAAAATCCCTCCCACTCTCCTTGGCACCCTGAAATGGCCTTCTGAACCAGTTCGCAGACCTTCTTATTTATGGGCCCAAATCCCTGAACCAAATGCAAATTGACAAGTGTCTCTTTCCATTCCACAAACGTTTATAATCTATTTGAGTGAGCCTGCTTACATTTCATGATTTTCTCTCTGGCCCCACTATTGAACGAAGACATTTGCTTTTCTTATCAAGGGTTTTCTGCAACAAAGCCCAGCTTGGGGGAAATGACCTTGAGAGGAAGTTAGAGAAGGAAAAGGGAGCTGGCTCTGTCAACTAGTACATAAAAATTAAGTGACAAAAAAAGAAAAGAAACAAACAAGCAGCCCATAACACCCTGTCCTCAAAGCAAAGGAGTATGCCTGCAACTCCTTCTTCATTCAAATGACATTTATTCATTCAAACAACCTTTATTCTGTCCCTCCCATGCACCCCAGGGCTATAAAGAACAAAAAGTGGGCCATAATTCTTAAGGAGCTTAGTCTGTGAACATAAAATAAATAAAGTATCTACAAATGGAGATAGATGTTGGGGGAGCATTGGGTAGAGGAGAGATCAGGACAGGATGTCTCAAAAAGATCTTCCAGGGGATGTGGCCAATTTGGTTCAGTTCAGATCAGTAACTCAGACATGTCTGACTCTTTTGAGACTCCATGGACCACAGCACGCCAGGCCTCCCTGTGTATCACCAATTCCTGGAGTTGACACAAACTCATGTCCATTGAGTCAGTGATGCCATCCAACCATCTCATCCTCTGTCATCCCCTTCTCCTCCCACCTTCAATCTTTCCCACTATCAGGGTCTTTTCCAATAAGTCAGTTCTTCGCATCAGGTGGCCAAAATATTCCAATGAATATTCAGGACTGATTTCCTTTATGACGGACTGGATGGATCTCCTTGCTGTCCAAGAGACTGTCAAGAGTCATCTTCAACACCACAGTTCAAAATCATCGATTCTTCAGTGCTAAGCTTTCTATAAATCCAACTCTCACATCCATATATGACTACTGGAAAAGCCATAGCCTTGACTAGACAGACCTTTGTTGGCAAGGTAATGTCTCTGCTTTTTATAAGCTCTCTAGGTTGGTCTTAGCTTTTCTTCCAAGGAGCAAGCATCTTTTAATTTCATGGCTGCAGTCACCATCTGCAGTGATTTTGGAGCCCATCAAGAGGTTCTTCAGTTGTTCTTCACTTTCTGCCATAAGGGTGGTGTCATCTGCATATCTGAGGTTATTGATATTTCTCCCAGTAGAGTTAATTCCAGCTTATGCTTCATCCAGTCCAGCATTTCTCATGATGTACTCTTGATGAAAGTGAAAGAGGAGAGTGAAAAAATTGGCTTAAAGCTCAACATTCAGAAAACTAAGATCATGGCATCTGGTCCCATCACTTCATGGCAAATAGATGGGAAAACAGTGGAAACAGTGTCAGACTTTATTTTTTGGGACTCCAAAATCACTGCAGATGGTGATTGCAGCCATGAAATTAAAAGATGCTTACTCCTTGGAAGGAAAGTTATGACCAACCTGGATAGCATATTGAAAAGCAGAGACATTACTTTGCCAACAAAGGTCCATCTAGTCAAGGCTATGGTTTTTCCAGTAGTCATGTGTGGATGTGAGAGTTGGACAGTGAAGGAAGCTGAGCGCCAAAGAATTAATGATTTTGAACTGTGGTGCTGGAGAAGACTCTTGAGAGTCCCTTGGAGTGCAAGAAGATCCAACCGGTCAATCCTAAAGGAAATTAGTCCTGGGTGTTCATTGGAAGGACTGATGTTGAAGCTGAAACTTGGGCCACCTCATATGAAGAGTTGACTCATTGGAAAAGATCCTGATGCTGGGAAGGATTGGGGGCAGGAGGAGAAGGGGATGGCAGAGGATGTGATGGCTGGATGGCATTACCGACTCAATGAACATAGGTTTGGGTGGACTCCGGGAGATGGTGAAGGACAGGGAGGCCTGGCGTGCTGTGGTTCATGGGGTCACAAAGAGTCAGACACAACTGAGTGACTGAACTGGACTGAACTCTGCATATAAGTTAAATAAGCAGGGTGACAATATACAGCCTTGACACACTCCTTTCCTGATTTGGAACCAGTCTGTTATTCCTTGTCCAGTTCTAACTGTTGCTTCTTGACCTGCATACAGATTTCTCAGGAGGCAGGTCAGGTGATCTGGTATTCCCATCTTTTGAAGAATTTTCCACAGTCTATTGTGATCCACGTAGTCAAAGGCTTTGGCATTGTCAATAGAGCAGAAGTAGATGTGGCCAATTGGCAGGGTCTTAAGCTATAAGCAAGGTCCTTCCCTGGTGGGAAAGGCTACCAAATACTCCAGTGTTCCGGCCTGGAGAATTCCATGGATTGTATAGTCCATGGGGTCACAAAGAAACACGACTGAGCGACTTTCACTTTCACTTTAATGTATAAGCTAAAGTCCATCTAGAAGAGGGAAGTGTAAGACATGCAAAGGTACCACATTGGTGATAGCCAGTATTTATTAAGCGTGTATTAAAATCCAGACTATTAGATTTCAATAGTCTAAAATCCAGACCATTGAGCACTTGTAAGGAGGCTGTTCTGAGCTTCGATTGTTAAATTCCAGAGGGTTTCAACAACTTAGTATAAGGAAAAGAGTGTAGGATATCTCAGTTATCACTTTTATATTGATAACATGATGAAATGATCCTATGTTGGACACAGTAGGTTAAAGAAGATCTATCATTATGAAAATTAATCTCACCTGTCTCTTTTAACAACACACAAATGCTTTTTTACTACATATTCAGAATATTTTAAAAATTCTAACTCTCCTAATAAGTCACTTTTTTTCACATTCTTTTCTTTTTTAAATTGAAGTATAGTTGACAATGGTCCCCTTGGGTTTTTTAAAATTAATTTTTATTGGAGTATAATTGCTTTTGGAGTTTATTGGAGTGTTATGTTAGTTTCATAGATCAGCCTTACATATATACATATATGAGCTTCCCTGGTACCTCAGATGGTAAAGAATCTGCCTGTAATGCAAAGACCTGGATTCAATCCCTGGTTTGGGAAGATCCCCTGGAGACCCTATGAACTGTAGCCCACCAAGCTCCTCTGTCCATGGGCTTCTCCAGACACAAATACTGGAGTGAGTTGCCATGCCCTCCTCAAGGGATCTTCCCAACCCTAGGATGGAACCCCTTCATTGCAGGCATATTCTTTACCACTAGCGCCACCTGGGAAGCCCCAAGGGAATGGCTACCCACTCCACTATTCTTGCCTGGAGAATTCCATGGACAGAGGATCCTGGCAGGCTACAGTCCATGGGGTCCCAAGGAGTCAGATGTGACTGAGCGACTAACAGACACTCTAAATATATACTCTCCCTTTTGGACTTCTTTCCCATTCAGATCACCACCGTGCATTAGGAGGAGTCCTCTATACGATGTGGCATGTTCTCGTTAGCCATCTAACACGTAGTATCGATAGTGTACATGTGTCAACCAATCTCCCAGTTCCTTCCACCACCACCCCTCCCCCTTGGTATCTATTCATTTGTTCTCTACACCTGTCTATTTCTATTTTACAAATAAGATCATCTAGACCATTTTTATAGGTTTCATATACATGCGTTAATAAATGATCTTTGTTTTTCACTTTCTGACTTACATCACTTTGTGTGACACTTTTTAGTCCATCCACATCTCTACAAATGACCCAATTTCATTCCTTTTTATGGCAAAGTATATTCGACAATGGTCCTCTTGCTTTTTAAAGTGACTACTAAAAAAAAAAAAAATGGGAAGTACCTCACATTGTGGCTGTCCTTATATTTCTGTTTTACACAGACTCTCTTTAATCTTCCCAGCAACCATATGAGCTTTGCATCTTCATTTTTCAGATGAGAAAGTGAGGACCTAGAGAAGTGAACTCCAGTGCCTACAGCCCACACCTGGTTATGTAGCAGGAAAGAGGAAGTTAGCAAAGGGTTCCGTGCCTGTTGACAGTTTCTAGGGCTGGAAAGGGAAGAAAGTAAGGAAGAACACAGCAAATCAGCTTCACCTGATATGTTTATGTGTGCTTGTTGTTTAAAACTCTGAACAATATAAAGAAATAGAGTGGCATGCACGGGTTCCTCCAACTCAACTCACTTGTTGCCACCAGTTGCTTGGTTTCCCTAAGAGGTACTCGAGAAATAACAAGCATGTGCGCAAGTGTTATTAAATCATGTCTGATTCTTTGCAACCTCATGGACTGGAGCTTGCCAGGCTCCTCTGTCCATAGAATTTTCCAGGCAAGGATACTGGAGTGGGTTACCATTCCCTTCTCCAGGGGATCTTCCCAAGCAAGGATCGAAGCAGGGCCTCCTGCATTGCAGGTGAATTCTTTATCGACTGAGTCTCACACACACACACACACACACACACACACACACAT
Source organism: Antilocapra americana (assembly GCA_007570785.1). Classification (NCBI taxonomy): domain Eukaryota; kingdom Metazoa; phylum Chordata; class Mammalia; order Artiodactyla; family Antilocapridae; genus Antilocapra; species Antilocapra americana. The sequence continues at coordinate 31,811,777 of ML662445.1, forward strand.
ATAAAACATATAATACACATTATACATATGTGTGTTTTATACACATAGCAAGTATATCAGTTCAGTTCAGTCGCTCAATCGTGTCCGACTCTTTGCAACCCCATGGACTGCAGCACACTAGGCTTCCCTGTCCATTACCAACTCCCTGAGCTTACTCAAACTCATGTCCACCGAGTTGGTGATGCCATCCAACCATCCCATCCTCTGTCGTCCCCTTCTTCTCCCGCCTTCAGTGTTTCCCAGCATCAGGGTCTTTTCTAGTGACTCAGTTCTTCACATCAGGTGGCCTAAGTACTGGAGTTTCAGCTTCAGCATCAGTCCTTCCAGTGAAGATTCAGGATTGATTCCCTTTAGGATTGACTGGTTGGATCTCCTTGCAGTCCAAGGGACTCTCAAGAGTCTTCTCCAATGCCACAGTTCAAAAATTTCAATTCTTTGGTGCTCATCTTTCTTTATAGTCCAACTCTCACATCCACACATGATTACTGGAAAAACCATAGCTTTGACTAACTGGACCTTTGTTGGCAAAGTAATGGCTCTGCTTTTCAACATGCTGTCTAGGTTGGTCATTGCTTTTCTTCCAAGAAGCAAGTGTCTTTTAATCTCATGGTTGCAGTCACCATCTGCAGTGATTTTGGAGCCCCCAAAAATAAAGTCTGTCACTGTTTCCACTGTTTCCCCATCTATTTGCTATGAAATGATGGGACCAGATGCCATGATCTTAGTTTTCTGAATGTTGAACTTTAAGCCAACTTTTTCACTTTCCTCTTTCACTTTCATCAAGAGGCTCTTTAGTTCTTCTTCACTTTCTGCCATAAGGGTGGTGTCATCTGCATATCTGAGGTTATTGATATTTCTCCTGGCAATCTTGATTCCAGCTTGTGCTTCCTCCAACCCAGCGTTTCTCATGATGTACTCTGCATATAAGTTAAATAAGCAGGGTGACAATATACAGCCTTGACATACTCCTTTCCTGATTTGGAACCAGTCTGTTGTTCCATGTCCAGTTCTAACTGTTGCTTCTTGACCTGCATACAGATTTCTCAGGAGGCAGGTCAGATGGTCTGGTATTCCCATCTCTTTCAGAATTTTCCAGTTTGTTGTGATCCACACAGTCAAAGGCTTTGGCATAATCAACAAAGCAGAAGTACATGTTTTCCTGGAAAATATCTTGCTTTTTCAATGATCCAACAGTTGTTGGCAATTTGATCTCTGGTTGTTCTGCCTTTTCTAAATCCAGCTTGAACATCTGGAAATTCATGGTTCACGTACTGTTGCAGCCTGGCTTGGAGAATTTTGAGCATTACTTTACTAGTGTGTGAGTAAACTGCGCAGTAGTTTGAGCATTCTTTGTCATTGTCTTTCTTTGGGATTGGAATGAAAACTGGCCTTTTCCAGTCCTGTGGCCACTGCTAAGTTTTCCAAATGTGCTGGCATATTGAGTGCAGCACTTTCACAGCATCATCTTTTAGGATTTGAATCAGTTCAACTGGAATTCCATCACCTCCACTAGCTTTCTTCATAGTGATTCTTCCTAAGGCCCACTTGACTTCACATTCCAGGATGTCTGGCTCTAGGTGAGTGATCACACCATCGTGGTTATGTGGGTCATGAAGATCTTTTTTGTATAATTCTCCTGTGTATTCTTGCCACCTCTTCTCAATATCTTCTGCTTATGTTAGGTCCATACCATTTCTGTCCTTTATTGAGCCCATCTTTGCATGAAATGTTCCTTTGGTATCTCTAATTCTCTTGAAGAGATCTCTAGTCTTTCCCATTCTGTTGTTTTCCTCTATTTCTTTGCATTGATCCCTGAGGAAGGCTTTCTTATCTCTTCTTGCTATTCTTTGGAACTCTGCATTCAAATGGGTATATTTTTCCTTTTCTCCTTTGCCTTTAGCTTCTCTTCTTTTCTCAGCTATTTGTAAGGCCTCCTCAGACAACCATTTTGCCTTTTTGCATTTCTTTGTCTTGGGGCTGGTCTTGATCACTGCCTCCTGTACAATGTCACAAACCTCCATCCATAGCTCTTCAGGCACTCTGTCTATCAGATCTAAGCCCTTAAATCTATTTCTCACTTCCACTGTATAATCGTAAGGGATTTGATTTAGATTATACCTGAATGGTCTAGTGGTTTTTCCTACTTTCTTCAGTTTAAATTTATTCCCTACTTTCTTCAATTTATTGAATTTGGCAATAAGGAGTTCATGATCTGAACCACAGTCAGCTCCTAGCCTTGTTTTTGCTGACTGTATAGAGCTTCTCCATATTTGGCTGCAAAGAATATAATCAATCTGATTTCAGTATTGACCATCTGGTGATGTCCATGTGTAGAGTCTTCTCTTGTGTTGTTGGAAGAGGGTGTTTGCCATGACCAGTGCGTTCTCTTGGCAAAACTCTGTTAGTCTTTGACCTATTTCGTTTTGTACTCCAAGGCCAAATTTGCCTGTTACTCCAGGCATATCTTGACTTCCTACTTTTGCATTCCAGTATATAATGAAAAGGACTTCTTTTTTGGGTGCTAGTTCTATGTATGTATATATATATGTGTGTGTGTGTGTGTGTTTGCTATATATATATGTTTGCTATATACATAGGTATATATATAAAACTATATATAGTTATATATATAACATATATATTATATATGTTTTAAACACTTAACAAGTGTATATATGTTTATATACATGTATATATAAAATCCCCCATATTGTACAAATGGCCTGGCTCATTTTTAATTATTATTATTATTATTTTTTGCCACACCCCATGGCATGTGGGATCTTAGTTCCTCAACCAGGGATCAAACACACTCTGAAGTGGAAACACAGAGTCTTAACCACTGGACCTCCAGGGAATTCCTGGCCTGACTCACTTTTTAGCTGTTTTATTAATATATATGGGGCTGATAAGATTTGCTGGAAAATGTGTTCTTCTGCTTAAAAACCACTCTTAAAGCTACTTATTACAGAGCCTCTGAGGCCCCACTGAGCTCAAAACTCTTTTTCCTTTGGAGTAGTATAATTTTATTGTTTGGTTCTGTTCTTTCACCATATTATCAGTCATGGGTATGATTTACTTGACGTGAAATTCTCGGCCAAGTGCAAGGCTCTTCATTGCAACATTGCTCCTGTGGGAAACGTGATTTACTTTCCAACAGGTCACTTTAAGATAGAGAGCAGCTCCCTTGAGAATAAAATGTTCACTTGTACTGTGTTTTTGCCTTATATATCTGTGAATACAATGGAAATTGAAAGAAAATGATTTCTTTTTTACCCAAAAGGACAAATTAAGTTTCCTGTTGCTTAACTGAAAGATGACTTTTGTTTTACCTCAAGCATTGATGTTTCAAATCTCAGCTTCAGCCTTTAATAGTTTGGTGGCCCTAGATACGTTATTTAACTTCTTAGCTGAGAAGTTAAATGGAACACAGAGATAATAATATCTGTCTTATGAGATGAAAGTAAAAGTGTTAGTCACTCAGTTGAGTCCAACTCTTTGTAACCCCATGGACTGTAGCCCACCAGGCTCCTCTCTCCATGGAATTTTCCAGGCAAGAATCTTGGAGTGGGGACCCATTCCCTTCTCCAGGACATCTTCCCAACCCAGAGATCAAACCCTTGTCTTCTGCATTGCAGGCAGATTCTTTACCATCTGAACCATCAGGGAAGCTCACCTCATGAGATAAGGAGACACAAATGCAATAATGTGTGTACAGATGCTTATTTTAACTCCCTGAATAAAATAAGCACTAAATAAGTATAATTTACTTTAATTATTATTACTAGACTTACATTTATTGACCTTTACTATGTGCACAACGTGTAAATTGGGTAAATTTTACTGCCTATCTCATAGGACTATTTTGTGGATTGAATGAAATAATACATATTAAGCCTTTCTAGTACCAAGGACACGCAAAGATTCAGTATATTGTATCTAACTTACATGGTATAAACTATAACCTTTAAACTATAGTGGTATGATGTTACAGTTGTATACTTAGAGTATTAAATGTAAAAATTAATTACATCATCAAGCTTACTTTCTTAATGTTTTTCTGAATTGATGCCAATTCTACTGAGATTTTACATGCATAAAGGTGATATTTAATACCAAAGAGCATGCACTATTTCTCCATGCCCCTCAAGTTTTCATGCAGTGCACCTCCTTAATTAAAAGCCTTGTCGTGGGACTTCCCTGGTGGTCCAGTGCCTAAGTGTCTGAGCTCCCAATGCAGGGAGCCTAGGTTTGACCCCTGGTCTGGGAACTAAATCCCATGCACCAGAACTTACAAATCCTGCATGCCAAAATAAAGATTGAAGATCCCAAATGCTGCTACTAAGACTCGGTGCAGTCAAATAAATAAGTACAGAAAATAAAATGAAATCTTTGTCATACCTAGGGCCAGATCAGTTCTAGACATTGTCTAACAAGCTAGAGAGACTAAGGGTCTAAGTCATCTCTGGACATACTTTAAATCTCCTTCAACAAGCCCTCACCCCAAATCTCCATCACCACAGGCCTCTAGGCTTGGAAAAGTGATCCTCAAACTCTGGCCCTGGTGTCACTGACCTCTAAGACAGCCTACTTGTGACTCCTGGTAGAACAGGGAAGAAACTGCCATCATTCAGTGAGCTGTGGACCACACCAGGTCCAAGCTGGCCTGAGGAGCCACTGCTCAGCAAACAGGGTTGCTGTTGGTCAGTCACTAAGTCATGTCCAACTCTTGTGGCCCCAGGAACTGCAGCACACCAGGCCTCCCTGTCCTCATACTGTCTCCTGGAGTTTGCTCAAGTTCATGTCCATTGAGTCAGTGATGCTATATAACCACTTCATCCTTTGCCACCCCTTCTTCTTTCACCTTCAGTTTTTCCCAGCATCAGGGTCGAAAGAGTTGGCTCTTGCCCAGATTTTTGTGGTGCCAAGTGGGTCACACAATCGCATCCTGACTTTGGACACTAGTATATTTTTACTTGGGGCTTCCCTGATGTCTTAGATGGTAAAGAATATGCCTACATTCCAGGAGACCCAGGTTTGATTCCTGAGTTGGGAAGATTCCTTGGAGAAGGGAATGGCAACACACTCCAGTATTCTTGCCTGGAGAATTCCGTGGATAGAGGAGCCTGGAGGGCTACAGTCCATGGAGTCACGAAGAGTCAGACACGACTGAGTGACTTACATGCACATATTATAACTCACCAGCAGGAAAACAAATTGTTCTAATTTCTATTTACTCTATTTTGAAACGACAAAACAAAATCAAAGAATCAATTGCCCCAAGTTAGAGCCCCTGGAGCCAGCAGGGCAATGGGTGGACACCAGCACTGCTTTCAAGCTCACAGAGGCTGGTACAAGGAGACCGGCTCTGCAGGAAGTTAGGGCCTCTCTAAGGTCCAGGCAAGTCAGTCAGGTGGGGCCACCGGCCAGCACTGAGGATGTGTGCCCCTAAATCTTAACAGAATTTACCCTCAGAGAGGCAAAGCTCTCTGTAGGAGTGATGAATCAAACTTGATGAAAATGGTCAAGGTGGGACAGGGCAAAGAGTCTTCTTTTCTTTTTCCTTTGTTTCGGTCATGCCATGTGGCATGGGAAATCTTAGTTCCCTGACCAGGAATGGAACCCGTGCCCCCTGCTTTGGGAGCTAGGAGTCTTAACCACTGGACCACCAGGGAAGTCCCAAGGGTCTTCTTTTCTGTCATCAAGCTGCAAACATGGCTGAACGGATGAATGTGAGCTTGGGGAGGCAGGGCTGGGTGGAGGGGGTAGTGGACACAGTTGCAGTCGTTTTGAAACCAAATCCTGGGAAGTCTGAATCTGAAAGCAGAGATGTCAAACTTCGAAACGAGTGACGAAGCTTTTATTGACATTGTGACTCTATTCCGGCCTCTCCCGGTGCTATTATTTGTGGAGCTGTACTTGTGAGCGTGAACTTCCGTATGTTTGCACCTTTCATCCCCAAAGGCATTTTCACAAATCCTAAGAACATCCACACAACTGGGGAAGAGAAGTACTCTCTCGGGTTCCTAGCACCAAGGCCCTGACGGTGGCCAGGGGCAGGGGGAGACCATGACCTACTGTTTCTGAAAGGAGCACAGAGTCACCAACCAGGGCACAGAGGGGAGAGGTTAAAGGTTAGGAGTGAGCATTACTCACCCTTGACCCCTGGTCACAGAGCATTTCTCCTATGGGACCAGCTCATGGAAAGCAAAGAAAGCATAAAGAGCTGGCTTTCTGGAACTTCCCCAGTGGTCCAGTGGTTAAGACTTCACTTTCCAGTGCAGGGGGGTGCAGGTTCAATCCCTAGTTGGGGAGCTAAGATCCTACATGCCTCATGGCCAAAAAACATAAAGCAGAAGCAATAGTGTAGCAAATTCAATAAAGACTTTAAAAATAGTCCACACTAAAAAAAAAGGTCTTTAAAGAACTGGCCTCCTGACATAGCTGATCATACCCACTATGACACATTTTGAGTGAGTCTGTAAACAAGTATGTTGTGTGAATGTCCTGTCAGTCACACCTGGGCTTCCCTGGTGGTTCAGGAGGTAAAGAATCTGCCTGCAGTGCAGGAGACCCAGGTTTCATTCCTGGATAGGAAAGATCGTCTGGAAAAGAGAATGGCAACCCATTCCAATATTCTTGCCTGGAGAAGCCCACAGACAGAGGAGCCTGGCAGGCAACAGTCCATGGAGTTGCAAAAAGTCAGACACCACTGAACAACTAACACTTTGACTCAGCAGTTCTAGAAATTCGCTCCACTGGCATACTTACCCAAATGTCTAAGAATATTCCCTATAGCATTTTTATTTACTGTAGCATCTTTTTTGTGAAAGCAAAAGCTAGAAACAGTCTAAATGCCTACTCCTAAAAGAATAAAGTTAAATAAACTATGATGCAGATAAATCCATGCAGCTGTTACAAGGAATGAAATAAATCTATAGAGAAAAGCTTGGGAAGGCAGTTGAGATGGTTCTAAAAACACATTCAAGACCCATAAATTATAGCCTGTTGCTCCTGGGGTTACACAGTTTGCATGTTAATAGAAGGCAAGGAAGGGTGTATGAAGCAAAAAGAAGTGGGTCTTAATGAGTGAAGTTTGCAAATATTCTCAGGCCAATATAACAAGCATCCTCAAACTCTCAAATTCACCATCTCCAATAAAAGCAACTCCATCTCCAAGCAACTGGACAATAACCCACATTTAACCAGATGATCCCCTTCCTGTTCAACACACCCTCACTCTCCTTGTTGACTCTACAACAGTCCCTGACTTAATGGTGATTGAGGAAGATCATTTATGTATATTTTAAAGTATACATTTTTATTTCTACTATTTTTAGTTATTTAAAAAGGGTATTATACTGTTTATAATCTTTCAGAATTTATTTCTTAACTTCATACATGTGAAGGTTCATTCACATTGTTACATATGGTTTAGTTCACACAGGTGACTGTTGGGGAATATGTATTCATCCGCTTTCCTCATGTTTCCTGTTTTCTGCTATTGCCATCAGGACTGTTTGATCATTCTTGTGTGTGACTGTTACTGTTACTGTTGGTGTTATGCAGAATCACTCTTTGGTACATGTCCTGGAGTGGAACTTGTTCACAAAGTTTACCAACATTCCACTTTAGGAACCAATGAAAGTGGTTGTACAGTTTTACTCCCACTTGCCATGAGTTACAGATCTCTCTTTAGATTTGCACCCTCTCCAACATTTAGTATGGGCTTCCCAGGTGGCTCAGTGATGAAGAATCCACCTACAAATGCAGGAGATGTAGGAGATGTGGGTTTGATTCCTGGGGAGGGAAGAGCCCCTGGAGAAGAACATGGCATCCCACTCCAGTGTTCTTGCCTAGGAAAACCCCATGGACAGAGGAGCCTGGTGGGTTACAGTCCATGGGGTGACTAAGCACACACACACACACACACACACACACACACACACACATGCAATATTTAGTAGTCAGACTTTTGGATTTTTGCCAATTGAAAGGATGTCTCAGTGAACTTGATTTGCATCTCACTGACCCCTGAGGATACTGGTTACCTCTTTATTTTTTTAAAAAAAGTTTTTTTGGCCACGTCTTGTGGCATACAGGGTCTTAATTCCCCTAAGGAGGATCAAACCCGAGCCCTTGCATTGAAACTACAGAGTTAACCACTGGATGGCCAGGGAATTCTCTGGTTATCTCTTTAAATGGATCTTGGCCACACATACTTTCTGTGAAAAGTCAGCTTGTATCTTTTGCAGATGCTTCTCCTGGGTTGTTTGTGGTCTGAGTAAGCCTTGCTGGTGCCTGAAATAGAAATTCCAAGGGAAATATTTTTAAATGAAACTCGTTTTCACCTGCCAGGAGACGGGGCTGGAAGGACCCTGGGAATCAAAGGAGGCTGGTTTGCAGAGGGAGTGCAGCGAGAGTCAGCATGAGTCCGAGGCAGCAGAGACCCCGGGAAGTGAATGAGACTGGAAGCTGAGCCCAGCTGTCAATTTCTCCCCTTTCCTGCTGGCTACCTGCAGCAGCAGCAGATCCCCGGTGCCCTGGGCCAGGGGTTTCCCGCACTTTCCATGGCGCCTGCCAGGAGCCCTCAGCACTTAGTATTCAGTGTCTCTTCCGGTGAGAGCAGAGCAGTGGGCTCAGATGACCACCCTAGTCATCTGGCAGCTGACAAGATCACCGTAGATCTTCTCAGCCTTTAGGAAGCAAATTTCCAGAGGTTTCTGAGTAGTGAGGGAAGAACCTATGCAGACACAAATTTTCCGATTTGTACATCAGAAACCGCAGGCCCAGGTCTTTTAAGAAAATAGATTGAGTTTCAAGACGGAATAAATACATGGGAAACACAGAGAGCACAGTTTCCAGGAGCAGCTGCCTCCAGGTTTGCTCTAGACCAAACCATTTTCAGCATCACAAATCACCCACAGCCCACTCTGTGGTTGCAGTTTATCTACACTTCCAGGAGACTTACAGAGCCCCCACCCCACCCCCAACTCCCACTGCCCTTGTTCAGCTGCAAAAGGGGTCACTTCCTGTCCTTCTCATGTCTACCAGCTGCCATCTCTCTTTAATTATTGACTAATTTCTTTCTTTTGACCTTGGAGGCCTTCCTCCCTGTCTTGGTCCCACAGACTCCCATGCTCATTCCTTCCCGCTTTGCCAACACCTGACCTCAGCCTGTGTCTCTGGCCACAGATGAGGTGAGGTCGGGCCGACCTGCCTTTGACTTAGTCCCTGTGCACTGGGTCAAAGACCGCCAGGGATGGACATGAGCCATTGAGAGGCAAAGGGAAGGTGAGGCTCAAGTTGAAGAAGTCTTTGGTTCTTCTAACTTTAAATGGAAATGATTAAAGAAAATGCTTTGACTAGTGGTGTGTGTGTACATTTTTTTATTGCAGTAAACTATGCATAATGTATTTTGGAGAAGGAAGTGGCAACCTACTCCAATTATATTCTTGCTTGGAGAATCCCATGGACAGAGAAGCCTGGTGGTCTACAATCCATGGGTTCCAAAGAGTCAGACGCGACTGGGTGACTAACACTTTCACTTTCATGCATAACGTATAATTAATCTTTTTTTCTAATTTTTTTGGGGGGCGGGGCTCTGCCTTCTGACTTGCAGGATCTTCATTCCCTGACCAAGGGTCGAATTCACACTCCCTGCAGTAGAAATGCAGGGTCCTAATCACTGGGTCACCAGGAGATTCTCCCAATTTTAACCAGTTTTAAGTGCACAGTTCAGTGGCATTAAGTATTCACAGCATTGTGCAACCATCATCATCATCCACCTCCAGAAATTTTTCATTGTTCCAAACTGAAACTCTGTCCCCATTAAACCCTAAGTCCCTGTTCTCTCCCTCCAGCCTTTTGGCACCCATCATCCCACCTTCTATCTTTATGAATATACCTCTTCGAAGTACATCATATGAGTGGAACCATATGATACCTGTCCTTTTGCATCTGGCTTATTTTACATTTCCCACATTCATCTATGTTATGCATATATTAGAATTTCATTTTTTTTAAGACAATGCTATTCACTTGTGCATATATACCATACCTTGTTTATATATTCATCTGTTGACGGATATCTGGGTTGTTCCTACCCTCTGGCAATTGTAAACAATGCTGCTATGAACATGGGTGTACAAATATCTCTTTGATGAGTAGGACTTTTAAACATTTAAAACTATATTTTTCTCCAAAGGCACAAACTACATTGTGCCTATCTAAAAAGCTAATAAAACCTGACCAGTGGGCTAGGAAACCCCATCATAGTGAGATCAGTTTTAAGACAGGAGCCAGGGATTGTGAATTTTCTGGGTTCTGACCTGGGCTCCATCCAGTCAGTATGGACTGTTGGCAACACAGGTAGCAGTTGTGAGAGGGGTTCCTGCCAAGACTAGACCTCGCAAAGGGTGGGGCCAGGCTATCAGTCTTTGTCAGGACTTGGCCTTATCAAATGGTTGTTTAGCCCTCACTTTGATTAGCCAAGTACTTTATAATCATTTACTAATATCTATTTTCTATCCTCAGCCATCACCCAGTATGTGGAAATATTTGGAGAAGGAGGGAGCCCATATTATTTTATTTATATGCAAATATGGGTGCCACCATAGAAACCAAATTTGCTTTGCTCTTGGGAAATGAGCAGAAATATTAAATTGGCTATTCTGTTAGCCAAGCTGTAGTCCTGAGGCTGGCCTATGGCCCTCTGCACCTGACCATGGCATGCAAAAGGATGGCCTTAGGAGCTGTGAGCCTCCACTGACTCCTCCCTATGCCCTTCCCAACCCTTAGAGCTTATAGTGGTAAGAGGACAGTGGAGTGAGAAGCATAGCTGATTCCCAAGAAGCTAAACTCAGGTGATATAACTGCTGAGCAATCTGCCACTGTGAACTCATAATACCATCTATCATTCAATAAGGCCAGCAGATGGGACTTTTAACTTATTTATTTTTGGCCATGCTGAGTCTTCTTTGCTGTGTGCCGGCTTTCTCTAGGTGCAGTGTGCAAGCTTCTCACCGCAGTGGCTTCTCTAGTCACAGAGCCCGAGCTCTAGGCATGCGGGCTCAGTAGCTGTGGCCCACAGGCTTAGCTGCTCCACGGCATATGGAATCTTCCCGACCAGGGATCGAACCCATGTGCTCTCCACTGGCAGACGGATTCTTAGCCACTGGACCACCAGGGAGGTGCCCATATGGGACTTTTAAATTTCATTCTAAACTGAAACTTTCACAGTCTTTTACCAATCTTGGCTTGTGGGATTAAACAGAGTTTTAAATTCCATTTTCTGAAGTGAACATATGTTAAATGAAACAAATGTAATGCATTTTATTTTAATTATGTTTAACACATAAACGCCACTGGCACTGGTGGCCATACTCATTTTTATGCCACATATATTGCATCATACAATTTATATGTATAAAATATTTCACAAATTTAAGAGTTAATTTGCATGCATTAGCTGTACTTGTACTGTTATTTTTTAGTTGGGGACCCACAATATTTCCATTATACATTTTCATTCCTAAATTGAACTAGTGAATTTTCTGATGAATTCTGTTTATTTTCTTATTCATTCCCTGGCTGAAGAAGTAGATCACCAGAAGGTAGTAAGCAGGTGCCAGAAAGTTCACTTACACAAAAATAATGACACATTCTTATTCACTATCTGAAACAGAAAACAAAAAGACAATAAAGGATAGTTACTTGGTATCAGAGAATCTGCACTTTGCAAATGATGAGTAGTCAAATCTTATTTTTTTAAAGAATTGTATTTATTTATTTATGGCTGTGCAGGCTTCTTCTCTAGTTGTGGTGAGTGGGGATTACTCTCCAGCTGCGGTGTGAGGGCTTCTCATCATGATGGCTTCTCTCCTTGTGGAGCTCGGGCTCTAGAGCACAGGCTCGATAGTTGTGGTACACAGGCTTAGATGCCCCATGGCATGTGGGATCTTCTTGGACCAGGGACCAAACCTGTGTTTCCTGCATTGGCAGGTGGATTCTTTACCACCAACCCACGAAGGAAGCCCACGAGTAGTCAAATCTTAATGATCTCATTCAATATATTAATTTTTTCATTAAGCATCTATCCAATGCCTTTTATGCATGAGATCCTAGAAGTGCTAAAGTGAACTCTTGGCTTGTGCAATTAAACAGAGTTTTTAAATTCCATTTACTGGAAAATGGAACTCTGCCCAAGGAATCTCACTGTCAAGTGATTCTGTAAGTTAGTGGTTGGCAAACACTGGCCCATGGAGTAAATTCAGCTCTAATTTTGCTTTCTGTAAATAAAGTTTTATGGGAACACAGCCTTGCTCACTAGTATAGTCTGTGATTGCTTCTATGCTGCAGTAGCAGGGTGGAGTAACTGTAACAAAGAACCACATGACTCATAAGCCTGATATTTTCTATCTAGCCTTTGAAAGAAAATACTGCCAAAAGCCTTGCTCTTTTTTTACATATATTTATTTGGCTGCGACAGGTCTTAGTTGCAGCATGCAGAATCTTTAGTTCCAGCATGGAAACTCTTAGTTGTGGCATGTGGCATCAAGATCCCCAAACAAGGATTAAACCCAGGCCTCCTGCACTGACAGTGTGGATCTTAGCCACTGGACCATCAGCAAAGTCCCAACCCTTGCTCTTGAGGAAGGAAATAATCATAGACTCCTTACATTTTAGAAAGTTCTGAGAAGACCTAGCCTCACTCCCAAATGCTTTGAGAACTCAGGGAAGACACTGTTGCAACTCAAAGTGTCATCAACAGACCCACAACATCAGCATCACCTGGGAACTTAGGAATGCAGAGTCTCAGGCCCCACTTCAGAACTACTGCAGCAGAAGCTGCAATTGAACAAAATCCCCAGGTGATTCACATAAACAGTGAAGCATGAGAATCACTGTTAGAGTTGAACAAGGGTTCCCCAGAGGAACAGAACCAATAGGATGTGTGTGTGTGTGTGGGTGTGGGTGTGGGTGTGTGTTTGTGTTTATAAATAGAAAGAGAGAGATTCACCTTAAAGCTTTGGCTCTTGTGACCTTGGGGGCTGGCAACTCTGAAATCTGCAGGGCAGGTGGGCAGGCTGGAAATTTCAGTGAGAGCTGATGTTGGAATCTTGAGTTGAAGGCAGTCTTGAGACAGGATTCTTTCTTTTCTCAAGGGCCTCAATCTTTTCTCTTTAGGCCTTCAGCTGACGGGATGAGGTCCACCCACATTATGAAGAAAGATCTGCTTTATGCCAAGTCTACAGGTTCCAGTGTTAGTCACATATAAAGAATATCTTCTAGGACTTCCCTGGCACCCCAGTGATTAGACCCTGCCTTCCAATGCAGGAGATACAGGTTCAATCCCTAGTTGGAGATATAAGATTCCACATGCCACATGGCCAAAAAAACCAGAACATAAACAACAGGAGCAATACTATAACAATTTCAACAAAAACTTTCAAACTGGTCCACATCAAAAAAATATTTCAAGTTGGCATTTGACCAAACAACTGGGCATCATAGGCTAGCTGTGTTGACAGAAAAAATTAGTCATCACACCTTTCTAGATGGAAAAATTAGAGGACTTGAACTATCACACTGCTCTAGGTGGAAAACTTAGAGGTCATGGAAGTCAGGGACAGATCCATGGTCAGTATGTGAAGTTGGTGGAAGTGGGTCTTCCCTAATGGTCAAATATTCTTTCTAGAATCTACCTCAGCCATGTATGAATCCTCTCAGGCCCCATACCAGGTACCTACACTGCCCAATGCCATAACCTCCAACTAAAAGTGGCTACTGAGTGCTGGACATGTGGCTAGGCCAAACTGAGATGTTCTCTAAGTGGAAAATACACACCAGATTTCAAATATTTAGTATTTATTTTTTAAAAAATTCAATAATGCTTATATTCAATGCAGAAATGAAAATATTTTAGGTATATAAGGTTAAAAAACTATTAAAATTTATTTTTTCCCATTTCTCTTTTACTCTTTTTAACATGGCTATTGGAAAAATTTAAACTATGTATGTGATTTATAGTTGCTCTAGACCCTTGTGATCTGTTATGAGCAGATTATGAATTGTTATGAATTGTTCTGCTATGAATTGTTTCTTCCCTAAAATTCAGATGGTTTAGTTGCTAAGTCATGTCTGACTCTTTGCAATCCCATGAACTGTAGCCCACCAGGCTCCTCTGTCCGTGGAATTCTCCAGGCAAGAACCAAGGATCAAACCAGGGTCTCCTACATTGCAGGCAGATTCTTTACCAATTGAGCCACCAGGGAATTCATATATTGAAGCCTTAACCCATTGTGCAACTGTCAGGGAAACCCAAGAATACTGGAGTGGGTAGCCTATCCCTACTCCAGAGATCTTCCTGACCCAGGAATTGAACCAGGGTCTCCTGCATTGCAGGCGGATTCTTTACCAGCTGAGCTACCAGGGAAGCCCCATATTTGGAGAGAGGGTTTCAAAGAAGTAACTGCAGTTAAATGAGATCATATGAGTGGAGCCCTGACTTGACATTAGTTTCCTTACTGGAAAAAAAAAAAAAAGGAAGAGACACCTGATGAAGATGCACAGAGAAAAGGCTATGGAGAGAGTTCTTACCAGAAACCAAACCCTGCTGACATCTTGATACTGGACTTCCAGTTTCCAGACTGTGAGAAAATACATTCCTGTTGTTCAAGCTCCCAGTCCATGATGTTTTGTCATGGCAACCCTAGCAGGTTAATATACCACTCAAAGTGTGGTCTCTGGATCAACAGAACCAGGATGACCTGGGAACTTGTGAGAAATACAGAATCACAAGCTCCACCCCAAACCATGGGAACCAGAATCTGCATTTTCACAAGGTCCCCAGGTACTTTGAGGAGTCCTGCCCTGGAAGATGTTTGTCAGGGGTTTCTAAGATGGGAAAAGGATGTGGGGGAAGTGCATGGTGCGGTGGGGAAATCAGAAGGCTTTACCTGGTGACCTCTGCTCCTCAGGGAGAGCAAACATCTAAGAGCCTTAAAATTCAAATCCCCAGCCCAGGGAAGTGTACTCTTTTTGATCCCCATGATTAGAATCACTGTTTTCAGAGCTGGAGAGGATCCTTCAGAAAGGATTGAGTTCACATCCTTAAGGGGTCACTGTGACTGATCCAAGATCACTCAGAGGAGATGAGAGTCCAGACGCTCCCTGGTGGCTAAGCGGTAAAGAAATTGCCCGCAATGTAGGAAACCCTGATTCAATTCCTGGGTCAGGAAAATCACTGGAGAAGGAAATGGCAACCCACTCCAGTATTCTTGCCTGGAGAATTCCATGAACAGAGGAGCCTGGCGGGCTACAGTCCATAGCGTAGCAAAAAAGTTGGACATGACTTAGTGACTAATAGCAATAATAAAATAGGATCAGGGTCTCCCAACCTAAAGCCCTTTGAGAGCATGCTAAGTCACTAAGTCGTGTCCAACTCTTCAAGACCCCATGGAATGTAACTCACCAGGCTCCTCTGTCTGTGGGATTCTCCAGGCAAGAGTACTGGAGTGTGTTGCCCTGCCCTCCTGCAGGGGATCTTTCTGACCCAGGAGTCGAACCCCTGTCTCTTATGTCCCCTGCATTTGCAGGCAGATTTTTTACCAAAAGCGCCACCTGAGAAAGCCCTTTGCTACTGTTTAATTTAAATATGCATGAGAATTCTGATAAATAGTTCCAGGTCCAAGAGGCTCATGGATCTGAGGGTGTTTGTTTCTTTGTTTGTTTAAATCCAGAGAAGCCCGTCCTGAGCTTTCATGGGAAAGGAGAGAAAATGGACTGAGTCCTGTGGACCTGCAGGGTGAACACACACTCTAATATTAACCACATGTTCTCTGCACATCTGATGGGGATCCTGCACTTCTCACCGCAAGTTTTCTACTAAAGGTTACCATATGCTGTAGGAATGTTTCACCACCACAAACTGGCCATATAAGCTGAGCGCTTTAAATTACGGCACAGTCAGAGCGAGTTAATCTATGCCTTGATTATCTGTGTGTCTGGCTATCTAAAGACATCCCTGGCATGGAGCTGTAACTCATGACTAACTTGCTAATTTGAAATATAGCAATATAATTTGAAATATAGTGTGTGTAAACACACACACACACAGATGTACATTTTGCAGAGTGTGTACAGATTGCGGAGTTTGCAAATGGACTGAATGCGTTGTCAAGTCTGTCCTCCATTAATTTCTATCGACGCATTGCTGCCTGGGAGATGGAGAATTATCACACAGTTGAAAATCATGGTGGGAAAGGTTGTAGAAGGGGAAAACAAGTGGAGAAGATGTTAAGAGAGAGACAAATAAGAAATAGGTGAAAATTAAATAGCTATTGCAGCCTGAGCTGTAAGTCATTTCAGAGTGGTCTGATTTCTATATAAATCGCAGCTTTGCCTCTTGAGTGAGGGAGTAAGCCTGGGCAAGGTGTCTAATCTCTTGTGTGCATGCTAAGTCATTTCAGTCATGTCCAACTCTTTGCAACCCTTTGGACTGTAGCCCTCCAGGCTCCTCTGTCCATGAGCTTCTCCAGGTAAGAATACTGGAGTGGGTTGTCTCATTTTACTTCTCAGTAAGAATGGGAATAATAAGACTTTCCCTCTAAAATTTAGATGAGAAGATATAGATATGTGCCGGGAGCCGTCAGGATGCCCCCTCACTCAGATGACAAAGTCAGGAGACTGAGAAGGAAACTGCAAAGCAGATTTTCCTTGGGGCATCCCAAGGCAAGGCCCCTCCTGGTATTTTTCTTGGGAAGCTCTGTTTATGCTCTGAACATTAGCTCATCTCGGTAGGTCAGTCCCAGTTAGAAATAATTCATCCTGAGATAATTCCTTCAGACCTTATTTCCCCCAGGCAATTGGGGAAGGCAGATTCCCTTCCCTGGGGACAAAGGAGGAATAAGGGACATTTAAATAGATTACTACACCTCCTACTCTTTACTGGGGAGTTTCTTTCTACTTAGATTGATGTACTTATCCAAAGTATGCTGGAAACAATCAAATGGTAAACATACTAATGTTAAGTCTAATTATGCAGAAATCCAACTTTTGCAAGGAAAATGAGCTTAAGGTTAAAGTTGTTGATGATAGGCAGAAAACAAGATTGTATAGAATTACATGCGATGTAATGGGTGTGTTTCTTGGGTATAAAAACTGTAAACCAACAACAATAAAGAGAGAGACTGCTCCATCACCACACATCAACTCAGCCCAGTTCTTCTTCCGCCGACGCCACCCATCCCTCAAGACCCCCGGACCCCGCCGAGGCTGGACCCCGGCAGATATGGTAGGGTCTCTGTTAATGTCCACATTCTTTCCTTCTGTCCTTCCTGTCCTATTGAAACCAAGATGTTGGCAAGATGAGGTTCCTTTTACCTGTCCAGCAAGAGGAGAGATTATGGACAGACAGATACAGTAAGACTGCCTTCAGGGACGTTGATTGCTTTTTTTTTTTTTTTTTAGCTTTATACAGACTTTCAAAATGTTTTTATTTATATTCATTTTCATGCAGGTTATTATATTCTGTTTGAATTATAAGACATAGTCTGATTTATATATCAGCAAAAGTGAATATTAGAAAATATTAACAAAGACTAGTGTGTTTAAAGAAAATGAAATAATCTGAACACAGTGAGTGAGTGAAGTTGCTCAGTCGTGTCCGACTCTTTGCAACCCCATGGACTATAGCCTACTAGGCTCCTCCATACATGGGATTCTCCAGGCAAGAATACTGGAGTGGGTTGCCATTTCCTTCTCCACATTGATTGCTTTGATTTGATTGATTTATTGAGATATTCAGTACTTTTCATGGTTATCAGTATATAATTATCACAAGAGGTAAACGATGATGGTCTATTAATAAAAATCAGCAGAATGAACAACAATAATAATTTATAATCATAGCTGTATGCTGGAAATGTAAGCTGATAACCTTTGTAGCTGAATGTTTCATATACTATGAATGGACATGTCAAACTCTAGCCATTTCTGTTGACATAAATTTAAAAGGTAGCACTTGCAGAGAACTTTAGAATCAGTAGATTTCTTTTTCAAATCCCATCAGTGTATTTTTAGAAAGTCCTTGGCAAATGGGCCTATCCAGGTAAAGCATGTTAAAATATTGTTCTGTTATTTCAGCTGTCAAGGACACTTAGATGAGAAATGAAGTCTCTCCCTGTATAAAGGGATCCTGCTGGATGGTAGTCAGCTTTATAGCTCTTTGGGTTCAATTGAAGCAGTTCAGTTGGACCAGCAAGGGCCATGGTCAAAGCCAGAGGAGAACCCCTCGGCTGTGAGCCTATCCCTGGACTTGGGGATCCAGAGGGTCTCTCTCCAGGGAGTTTTCCATTGGCTTCTGGCAACTTGTCTCCTAAATCATCAGAAAATAAAAATTTATTGGGCCCTTAACTACATGCCAGAAATATATATCAACTCATTAAACCCTTGAAATAATCCTACAAATTAGGAACTATTGTACCATTATACAGGTTAAGAACTAAGACTCAGAAAGGCTAATTAACCCACCCAAATTCACCCAACAGAAAATGGTGAGCTGGGAACTGAACTCAAATATGGCAAGATGCTGCTGCTTCTGAAATCAGAGACATTTCCTCAGCTCCTTAGAGTTTTAGCTTATATCTGATTTACAAACTCATTTTATTTTCTTGGTATCTTCATTTCCTTCAGGTGAGAAAATATCCAAGATGCTTTTCAAAAGAGTATCAACATCTTCACCTAAATCAGAAATGACTATTCCCTTTTAGCTAAGAAACTTTGGTGATCTCATTACATTTTATAAACATTCTTGTATTTTTTTTTTAATACGTACATTTCATCCTCTTTCTCTCATGTTTCTAAACTCACAAAGCTGCTCCTTGGCCACCATCTGCAACAGATTCATTTATTTGTTTGAATGTCCACTGAGGGTCTGCTCTGAGTCAGGGACTGTGTTCCTCCCTGAAAAGACAAATATTAATAAGTTCTCACTTTCGTGGTGCTCCCAGTGTAGCAGGGATGACAGTCATGCAAGCAGACAGTTTCAGTGGAGTTTTACACAGTTCTGGCCACTTTTATACACTTGTGAATACTCTAGTCAAAGTTAGAGAAACACATGGGACCCAGCAATGACATCAGTGTGGAAGCACTGATGAGGTATCAAGGTTGGGGGTTAGCATTTCAGTCGGAGCAACAAGAAGAAATGATAGGGCCTGGAGTATTTCAGGAATTGCCTGTGTGGCCCTAGAATGTGGGGAGCAGAGGGGCACAGGTGGTGCGAGAAGAGTTAGAAGAAGTCCAAGGCCAGGTACGGCAGCCTCATGTCCCTTGCTCGAGAGTCTAGACTCTACACTGTGGGCAAGGAGGTGCCGCAGAAGTTTTGCAAGGGCACTAACATGACAAGATTCTTCTTTTAGGAAGATCCCCTAGTCTCAGGAAGAGCTATTGCCTATAAGAGAGAGAGAGAGATGAGAGGGAAACCAACAAGGCTATGGAGTAATCTAGATGGAAGATGGACTTAAGACAATGAAGATGGAGCCACGTTTGAAAACACATCTGAGTCAGCGTTCTTAGGATATAGAGTAGCCTGGATGTGCAGGATGTGGGAGCTGAGTTCAGGCGAACTCTGAAATGTCTTACTTGAGAATCTGTTGGATGGTGACAACACTAAATGAAACGAGGCATTTGTAGGAAAAGCAAGTTTGGAAGATTGGGGAATGGGGTAAAGAATGTAAAATATAAAAGAAAAAAATGTAAATACTGATGCCTGGGTCCTACTCCCAGGGATTCTGTTCAATTTTCCTGGGATATAGCCTAAGGGCTTCCCAGGTGGCACTAGTGGTAAAGAACCTGTCTGTCAATGCAGGAGACATAAGAGATGCGGTTCGATCCCTGGGTCAGGAAGATGCCCTGGAGGAAGGCAGGGCAACCCACTCTAGTATTCTTGCCTGGAGAATCCTATGGACAGAGGAGCCTGGCAGGCTACAGTCCATGGGGTCACAAAGAGTCAGACACGACTGCAATGACTTAGCACACACGCATAGCCTAGACATTTATTTAATTTCACGAGGTGATTCTAGTTTGAAGCCAAGTTGAGAACCACTGTTATGAGGAAATAAGAGAAGACAGAATTCTTAGAAATACCACAATTTAAAAGGCAAGAAAAATAGCTCAAGTGTCCCTTAATAGGGTACTAACCAAATAAACTATGTGATTCAAAACTCAGCCCCAGATTTCTGGGAAGTTGGAAATCATACTCCACCTCTCTCTCCCCATGAATGCAGCTATAACCTGAGCAGAATTCATGGGGCAGCAATGTGTCTCTGTAAATAGTAGCAGATGGATTCAGAAGGAAGACCAGAGATCAAAGTACCTCTGAACCAAGGGTGAGTTTACCAGATTGTCAGCTTCAGCGTTGCCCAGTCTGAACAGAAGGTAGCCTGAAACTGGATACGGGCTCCTGGAGAAAGCCTCTGGTTCTGGCTCAAGGAACAAGAAAGAGAATTTTCAGAGAATGAGAGAATTTTCCTTTCTTTTTTCTGTTTTTCTTCTGGTTGGAGGACTGAGAAGGGAAGCCCAGGAACCAGAAGGTACTGAGGACATGGAAGAGAGGAAGGAGTCTGGGGAAGCGGCCTGATAAAATTGCTTATAAATTCCTGGGCTCACTCTTAAGTGGCACATTTCTGAGCTTGACCCCAAATATTTGAGATGGAAATACACGCGGAGATGGACCACCACTTGCATCCCACCCTGGCCACCAGGGGGCACACGTGCAGGAAGGCTCTGAGGAGCATCACAGAGACTGAAAGTGGAACGGGCATTGAAACCACAGTCCGCAAAGGGCTGGTTGGCACTTGTGACCCTAACCTAACTGGGTCAGTTGATTACTGAAACGAAACAATCACCATTTTCCTTAGGATTTAAGATCCAGAGATTCATAAGATTCATAATGTCCAGCATATGACACAAAACTACTTGTCATATGAAACACTAGGAAAATCTCAACTTGAATGCTGAGATGACACTAATGTCAGAACTACCTGACAAAGACTTTAAAGCAGCTGCTATCAAAATCAAAACATAGAAATAATTACATTAAATGAAAATAGTCTGAACAGATCAATTGGCAGAATGGATTTTTCTTTTTTTTTTAAAGACTACCCATGACTATAGCCCGCCAGGCTCCTCTCTCTGTCCATGGAATTCTCCAGGCAAGAATACTGGATTAGGTAGCTATTCCCTTCTCCAGGGTCTCTTCCCAACCCAGGGAATGAATCTGGGTCTCCCACATTGCAGGCAGATTCTTTACCATCTGAGCCACAGGGAAGCCCCAAAATATAAGATATGACATCATAAAACTCCTAGAAGAGACCATAGGCAAAATATTTCTAACATAAATTGTAACAATATTTTCTTAGATCAGTTTCCCAAAGCAAATGAAATAAAAGCAAAAATAAACTAATGGGCCTTAATCAAACTTACAAGCGCTTGCACAGCGAAAGAAACCATAAACAAAATGAAAAGACAACCTAAGGCCTGGTAGGAAATATTTGCAAATGATGCAAATGACAAGGGCTTAATTTCCAAAATATACAAATAGTTCACACAACTCAATAGCCAAAAAAAAAAAATCAGAAAATGGACAGAAGACCTAAACAGAAATTTCTCCAAAAAAGATATACAGATGGCTAACAGGCACATGAAAAGATGCTCAACATCATTAATTATTATAGATATGCAAATCAAAACTACAGTGAGGTACCACTTCACACTAGTCAGAATAGCCATCATCAAAAAGTCTACAAATAATAATATTAGGAAGGGTGTAGAGATAAAACAACCCTCCAAAACTGTTGGTCAGAATGTAAATTGGTATAGCCACTACAAAGAGCAGAATGGAGGCTACTTTAAAAGCTAAAAATAGAACTACCCTATGATCCAGCAATCCCATTCCTGGGCGTATATCCAGAAAAGATGAAAACTCTAATTCAAAAAGATAGATGCACCCCAATATTCATTGTAGCACTATTTACAGTAACCAAGATGTGGAAGCAACCCAAGTATCTATCAAAGATGAATGGATAAAGAAGATGCAGTACATATATACAATGGAATATTACTCAGCCATTAAAAAGAATGAAATAGTGCCATTTGCAACACCATGGATGGATCTAGAAGTATCATACTAAGTGAAGCAAGTCATACAGAGAAAGACAAATATTATATACTACCACTTATATGTAGAATCTAAAAAATAATACACATGATCCTATTTAAAAACCAGAAACAGACATAATAAATTTATGATTACAAAGGGGAAAGGAAAGAGAGGAATAAATGAGGAGTATGGGATTAACAGATACACACTACTATATATAAAATAAACAACAAGGACTTACTGTATAGCACAGGGAACATATTCAATGTCTTATAATAACCTATAATGGAAAACAATCTGAAAAAAAAATATATATATAGTTGAGTCACTTTTCTGTACATCTGAAACTAATACAACATTGTAAATCAACTATAGTTCAACTTGAAAAAAGAGAAAAAAGTAGATATGATAATGGGAGCAAAGGTCAAAGAGAGAGACTTGAATATGCTACAGTGCTGGCTTTGAAGATGAAGGACGTGGGCCCTGAGTCAAGGAAGGCAGGCACCTTCTAGAAATGGAAGAAGCAAGGAAATAGATCCTCCCCTAGAGCTTCGAGAAAGAATACTCTGCTCACCCACTGAGTTGAAGATTTCTAATTTCCAGGATTATAAGATAATACATTTGTATTATTCTAGGCCATTGAGTTTGTGCTTCAACAGCCATAGGAAGGGCTTCCCTGGTGGCTCAGAAGTAAAGAATCTGCCTGCTAATGCAGGAGATGAGGGTTCGAGCATGGGTCAGGAAGATCCCCTGGAGAAAGAAATGGCAAACTGCTCCAGTATTCTTGTCTGGGAAATCCAACGGACAGAGGAGCCTGGCAGGCCACAGTCCATGGGGTCACAAAGAGGCCAACATGACTGAGCAACTAAACAAAAACAACAACAAGCCATAGGAAACTAATACAGCCACAACTTTTC
The DNA here is from genome assembly GCA_007570785.1 of Antilocapra americana. Classification (NCBI taxonomy): domain Eukaryota; kingdom Metazoa; phylum Chordata; class Mammalia; order Artiodactyla; family Antilocapridae; genus Antilocapra; species Antilocapra americana. The sequence continues at coordinate 31,834,856 of ML662445.1, forward strand.
TGCTCTCTCCAGTGCGAAGTATTGCCCAATAACCTCCTCATCGATGCTTCCAGCTCAGGAAGCACAGCTGCCTCTCACATGTCTTTAAATCCCTGCGGGGGGAAATGAACCACAGATGGCAGAGTTCCATTGTCCTGTGAGGTGTAAAAGATGTGCGAGGCAAAGTAACCCAAGATCTGTCTCCTCTGCACCTCCGGAGGAAATACTGAGTTCTAAGCCCTATTGGATAAAGATACATGACAGAAAGGACTCGAAAGTCTTATAAAGGACATAAACAATCATTGCCCTTCGCAGAGATTGAGCAAGATCTGCAGAAACCAAAGCCAACAAGCTTCCTCCTTATCCCCACTGGCAGTGTTATTACCTTTAACTGGCAGCTGCAAGGCCTAGAAGTTTAAAAGCTGCCCCCCCCAACCCCCGCATCATGCGGCCGCCCGACCCCTCTCCCACGGCTCAGTGGTGACTGGCAGGACCTGCCCATCCACAGGTCATCCATCAGCCGAGATGTCTGCATGTGGTTTTGCTCCACGTCCATCCTCTTTCAAAGCCCCCCAATATGCTTCACATCTAATACATGTAATAGGTTCTCTCCAGTGGAGCTGGCCCACAGAGGGTAACTCCACGTGATAAAAGACCCCATAGCAGGTTGGGTGGCAGGTCCAAAGAGTTGAAGGTCTATAAATTTTTTCCAGCTCTTTCTACTTCAGATGGATGAGGATACCACCATCACTATCACCACCTTCAGAGAAAAGACAGCTTTGGATCTCTGCCAGCTATGACATAAATATCCACTTACAATTCATTGAAGAAGCACTTGAAGAATGTGGATCTCTGACTAGGGAATAGGTCAGAATAAAGCAGCGTAATAATATTCCTTAGAACCCAAAAGAAAATAGTTACTATTTAAAGCGGGAACTACACAGGATCAGCTTCAAGGAAACGTTCACCAGAAGGACCAGAAGGTAGGGTTTCGTTATTGATAAGAGCAATAACAACAATATTTATTGGGCACCTGCTGCAGAGATCTTATGGGTGTCTTGCTAGCCTGAGTTCTGTCCGCTTCCAGGCATGGGGTCTGGGTAGGATTCACCCGCCCCTAGTTCATCCCCCTCTTGCCACAGTAATTGGTTCAGGGATAAGCACCACAGATCTGAGCCAATCAGCACTTGGCATTTCACAGCCACTGGTTCAGGGCATGACAGCACATAACCAAATGCAGCTTCATTAGTAGGAAGTCTAGGATTTCATCTCCATGGTTGAGGGAACCATTCTCTCTTTCCAACTGTGATGAGGAAGCATGCAGTCCTGCACAGCGAGGGTACCCACCCCGCCTTGTGAGAAAGAGGGAGGAAGTCTGGCATGAGATCAACATCTTGGAGGGCCCCGGTGACCTGCCTAGACAACTGGGTTAAAACAACCTGAAGCCTGCCTGCTGGGTTTTCAATGATATGAAGCAATCAACTCCCTTGTTATTTAGGCCAGTGTGTGTTGAGATCTTTTTCTGTTTACAGCTGAATGCATCTTAACCAGTGTACCCACTGCAGGCCAAGGGCTGTGTGAAGGATTTCTGAATGATCTGTCTCAGTTAATCTTCACCATGGCCCAGTGACAGAGGTGTCATTCTTTTCTCTTTACAAATGTCAGATGTTCTATGAAACTGCTGCTGAGTGGTGGAGCCAGGATGCTCAGGTCTGTCCATCTGTCAAACCTCTGCTGTCTGCCACGATCTCTTGTCTTCTACTGTGATACCTGTGGGCCCAGCGTTGGGGAGGAGTCTCTACAGTGCTGCAATAATTCTACAGATCAGGCCCAGGAGAGATGGTTCCTATCATCATACAAGCTGCCGTATTTTGTATCTGGCATATGTCTCAGTAGCTGGATATTTCTTACAAGTATTGGTTGGCGTTCAGTGATTCAGTGGTATCTGACACTTTGTGGGCCCATGGACTGCAGCACGCCAGTTCCCTGTCCTTCACTATCTCTCCAAGTTTGCCCAAACCCATGTCCATTGAGTCAGTGATGCCATCTAACCATTTCATCCTCTGCCGCTCCCTTGGTGGATCACTGTAAAAACAGCGATTAACAAATCCCTCATGACAGAAGCACTGCAGAAAGATCTCAGCTCTCATGGGCATTTTAGGCAGCAGAACTTAATTCCAAGATCTCAAAAGTAACCTTCTGTCTACTACATATGGACTTAACCTTAAAATAAACATGCTATCTAAGAAGTCACTTAAAATTGACTTTGTTTTCCTATTTGAAAGCAGAGAGTTAATGACATGAATCTAATTCACAATGGTTCATTTCCTTTCCCTTGAAGATTTTTTTCCTTGTAAAAAATCAACCTTAATAATCACCACTTAAGTTAGAGCACTATATAATTTACTATTAATATTTATAACTCTTATATTGAGGAAATTCTGGCACAAAAGCTTATCAGCTGTCTACTTTCTCTCAACCTTTTCATTCAACCTTTCAAATATTATCAGGTTTATATATTGTCTCGGCTACAATGGTAATGGTGGAGGATATGAATTGAGGCTAAAAGAGAATTCCAGAGACTTCCCTGGTGGTCCAGAGGTTGAGAATCCACCTTGCAATGCAGGGGACACCAGTTCAATCCCTGGTCTTGGAAGATCCCGCACACCGAGTCTGCACAGCACAACTACTGAGCCCACGTACAGCAACTACTGAAGCCCATGGGCCCTAGAGCCCGTGCTCCACAAGAGGAGCCACCACAATGAGGAGGCTGCGCACCGCCAGTAGAGAGAAGCCCCCAGTCTCCACAACTAAAGAAAGCCCACACACAGTAATGAAGACCTAGTGTAGCCGATAATAAATAAATAAAAGTAAATATTTTTTTAAAAAACACCTGAATTCCAGGGGCTTCCTGTGGTCCAGTGGTCAAGCATCTATCTTCCGATGCAGGGGACTCGGTTCAATCCCTGGTCAGGGAACAAAGATCCCACATGCCTCGGAGCAACGAAACCTGCACACCACAACTACTGAGCCTGTGCACTCCAACAAGAGAAGCCGTGTACTGCCATGAAGACCCAGCACAGTCAATACATAAAAAGATTGAGTTGATTGCTTTAAAAAGAAAACTGAACTCCACCTTCAAAGACTCCACTCAGTCAGTGCAGCGGTATCCTATCTGTTTCTGATCATTTACTCCAGCAGCTTAAAAAGAGTCAGATGCAATTGAATGACTGAGCACGAGCACTATATAGCGCAGGGAACTGTATTCAGTACCCTCTGACAAACCATAGTAGAAAAGAATATGAAAAAGAATATGTGTGTGTGACTGAGACACTTTGCTGTATAGAACAAATTAACACAACACTGTAAATCAACTACTGGTCGATAAAATTTAAATAAATAAATGAGGTATTAAAATACATCAAGCAGATACCTCCAGTTTATGTAAATTTATTTATTAATCATATACATATTCTACCATATATAATAGTGATCTGTTACATATGTGTATATATGTGTAAATGTTGATACACATATAATAAAACATACTTATATTTATGTAAATACATAAAATATTTGGGCTTCCCAAGTGGCAATCATTGTAAAAAAATCCACCCGCCAATGCAGGAGATGTTAAGAGATGCGAGTTCAACCCTGAGTCAAGAAGATCTCCTGGTGGAGAGAAGAGCAACCCACTCCAGTGTTCTTGCCTGGGAAATCCCATGGACAGAGGAGCCTGGAGGGCTACGGTCCATGAGGTTGCAAACAGTCAGACATGACTGAAGCGCCTCAGCACGCATGCACAACATAATATATACTTACATAAATAAAACATTCACAATGTCAACAGGAAGCAATAAACAACATAAACAAAAATTATAATATTTTCCCCCTTTTCCCCACCATGAATCCTCTTCCTTACCCTCTGGAATGCTCAAATCTTTGGGGGTTTGGAAGCTATTGGGCTTGTGGATAAGAAAGATTTGTAAGCAAATAATTTGCATACAATGTGATAAGTCCTGTAATTGCAAAGTTAAAAGTGCACAGAAGGAGTGAGTGCCTCTGCTGAGAAGGAGGAGGAAGCCTTCATGAAGACGGTGACCCAGTGAGACTTGAAGGATGATGAGACTTTGCAGGCAAGCTTGGGGACTAAGGATGCTTTTCAGGCAAAGAAAACCGGCTTTTGAAAACACAGTAAGAGAGAAATAACACAGAAAGAGGAAATAATGTCTGCAGAGAACCAGGAGCAACCAATTATGGTTTCAGCATAGAGTTCTGTTGGTAAAGGAAGAGTTAAATGTGGTGAGAAGAGAAGACTCTAGGACTTGCAGAAGAGCTGAAGCCCGGGAAACAATGCAAACCTGAACCTCGACCTTGTGCTCTCATTTACATATTAGCAGGATCACTCTGATAGAGGAGGAAATTCTAAATGAAATCTCCGAATATTGAATTAAAGCAGTAAATTACAGTATAGGTTAGTCTGTCCAAATAGTATGTATTTTAGGATTACCCAGATGGTTTAACATTAGAAAATTTATTAACATGGAAACTTAGATTACTTTTTAATAAAAATATTCATCCCAAGAGATATTAAAAATCTATTCAATAGATTTTCAACTTAGAGAACTGGGACACTCAGACAATAAAGAGTATCTATCTTAAACACACAGCCCAACATCATATAAAAAGTGTTTCCATTAAAGTCAGAAATAAAAATATCAAACACTAGCATTATCATCTCATGTTGATGGGTCAGTGGATAAAGAACCCACCTGCAATACAGGAGACACAGGAGGCTTGGGTTTGATCCTTGGGTCAGGAAGATCCTCTGGAGGAGGGCATGGCAATCTACTTCAGAATTCTTGCCTAGAAAATCCCTTGGTCAGAGAAACCTGGCGGGCTATAGCCCACAGGGTCTTCAAGAGTCAGACACGACTGAAGCAACTTAGCAGGCGCGCACACAGCCTTGTTCAGCCAGCCCTCGCCCTCCACTGCTGCAGACTATCCCCTGGAGGGGGCCAAGGCCTTGAACAGGCAGAGAGAAAAGTTGCCAGAGAGAAAATTCTTCATGAGTCTTAACACATCCTTCAGACTTTGGGTCTGAGACTTTGCCCTGATGCCTCTTGTCAAATGAGGGCTGAGCCTTGGGTACCTAAATCCGCTGCAGTGGCTGGCACTGTGGGGGAGGCCCTAAACCCTCCTCGTCGCCCCCAAACCCTGTTCGTCCCCATCTCAAAGGCCCCATCTGGGTGACATCCCACTCATGCCTAATTAATTCCAAATCTGTATTTGAAATCAGCCCTTTGTTGCGGGCCTGACTTGGGATTTTGGCAACCGTTTCTGGTCATGATTTCTGTTTCCTCCTGGTCCTCAAGTCCCCGGGTGGTGAAGAACCTCTGGGGTTCAAATACCTGGAAGAGACCCAGTCTGTGCCCCTGGGTGTGGTACAGCAGCAGGACAGGTCTTAGGGAGGCGGTTAGACAGAAAAACATCCATCTCTTCCCCACCAGTCACTGTGCCTCCCGCCAGCCAGAGACTCCTTGACATCTGAGGTGGAGGAAGTGAGGTGACCGGTAGAGTGACGAGCGGGAAAGATAGATCAGAGGCCACCGGAAACCAGGCCGGCTCTGTGATTTCGCGGATGGCTAGGTCAGGGCCAGCTCCTCTGCGCGGGTGTCAGGTCTCAGCACCACTGGCTCCTCCCGCAGGTCAGCTGGAATAATGACTGAGGTGACAGCCCTGAGCCTGGTGGACCCTCTTCACAGGGAAGTGGGCAGAAGGCTGCCTCCATTGCGAAGGAGCCTGGGGTGACAGCCTCTGAGAGCACCAGCGAGCGCCCACAACCACCTCCTCTGAGAAGGCCTCGACCCACTAGGAGGCTGGGCAGGGGGCTGAGGGGGGAGCCCACCGCTTCTGAGTTAGGGTTACACCAGCCGGAGAGGCTCGGCCCTCCCAGCCCCGTCCCCTCAGACACTGAGCCCATTGTTGACGATCTGGCAGTTACTCCAACATGGCTCAAATTTGGCACATCGTCAAGACCTTTCCTGGTCAGATCAGGTGACTCACTTCCCTGAGCCCAAAGAGAAAAGAAGGATTAGCTGCCGCCTCCCCTCCCCCTGAGAGGCAGGTGAGAGTAAATCCATTTAACTGACCAGTTTACAAATAAAACAGAAGCTATAAAAGCCGCCTTTGTTCCACTGAGGCAGCCGGCCAGACAGGGAGGTTAGATTAGCAATTTGCCCTTTGTCAAAGCTGTTAGCAGAGCCTCATTGTTTTCGTGTTTATTCATCAATTTGCATCTTCTAACAGCTTCAGTCCAACTCCCAAGGCCCCAGTTCTCCCATGTCCCTGCTCATTTTACGCCCTCTGCCAAGGGCCTAACAAACCTAGATTAGGGCACCCCCTAGGGTGGCACTCAGACAAGCCCTCTACCTTCCTTCTGTTCCATTGACTCCCCAGGTAGAAGGAATAAAAAATGGCTCATCCAGATAAAGAGACCCTTCTCCCCACCTTACACATGCCATCTCTAATGCAGAATACCACGCTCCATCGAGATCGAAAATAAATAGAGTCCTAGTTTTGATGCCAGCCAGTCCTCGGTGGCTGGGCAGGTATCACCACACCTGGGCGTTTCCTTTTGATTTCGCCAAGGTTTTGGAGGACCTGAGACAGGGTGGGGATGACCTCCGCAAAGCTGACACTATGCTGGACCGAGTTCTCTGGAGAGACTGACCAACTGTTATCACATTCTTCCCCAAAGAAGGTTATGTATTAAGCACCTGACTGTACAGGGCTTCCCAGGTGACTCAGTGGTAAAGAATCCACCTGCCAATGCAGAAGACAAGAGACATGGGTTCAGTCCCTGGGTCAGGAAGATCCCCTGGAAAAGGAAATGGCAACCTGCTCCAGTATTCTTGCCTAGAGAATTATATGGAGAGAGGAGCCCGGTGAGTCCATGGAGTTGGTAAGAGTCAGACACGATGAATAACATATGCACCTAATTGTAAGTGAATCCTACAGGGAGAACTATACTATCTCAATACCAGCCCATCTAGGATACTTCGGCCCAAGACTTTTAAAGTGCTACCATTTTTCAAAGCTGCAAAATTATTTTTCTAAATGAAAGCTTACTCTGGGAGATAGTGAAGGATAGGGAAGCCTGGCATTCTGCAGTCCATGGGTCCGAAAAAAGTCGGACGTGACTTAGTGACTGAACAACAAGGGCCCGATTGAGTGAAATAAAATAAGCACCCTATTCTCCCTGGTGCCCTCCCCTCGCCCCTAAGGCATCTCAGAGGAGTGCTCTGTGCCACAGGACACATTTGGAAACTTCTGGAGGGAACTCTGGGGCTCTCCTGCTCTCTTCCATGTGATTCTCTCCACCTCTCACAGTCAGGCTGTTCCTCCTACATTCTTTTCCCCAACCTGCCATGAATCCCACAAGATACCAGTCCTGGTCCCCTTTTCTAACCCCCTCCTTGCACTTTCTAAGCATCATCAGACTTCTGGGAAGACTTCTTTTAAAATTTTTATCACGTTACCTCTCCAGCTTTGGTAAGACTTTCAAAGTCCTTTAGAACTTGGCCTTAATATTTCAGTTTTATCTTTCACTGACTCCTAAACAAAACTTCTACCTCCCGGTAGTCTTAACCACTCATCATCCTTAAGCCGTCCATTCGTCACATTTGATGAATGAATGAACAAATGAAAGGCGTCTGTGTTCTCCCTTCCATAGAAAGATGACACAGCTTTAGAGTCACAGGGGTCAATTCTGACCCTCCTGATCCATCAGCCCTGTGACCTTGGGCAAACTACTTCTCTGCACCTCAGTTTCCTCAAGCGCAGAGTAGAGACACTCCCTATCTTACATGGGCGTTGAGAGGCAAATGCCTGGCTAGTGCTTAGGTATTACGCAGGTCTAGAGGACTCGTGGAATACTGGAGTGTTTTCTACTTAGTGATAAATCTGATACATTAAAAAGCCCATTTGTTATTAATTACAAAAACCTTGCTAATATTTGTTAGCTCTAGACTGAAAGGAATACTTAGAGGAGCTACTAAGAGCATCACAGTTGTTGTTTTTTTTACATTTTATTTATTCATTATTTTTGGCTGCACTGGGACTTCGTTAATGTGCCAGCAGGGCTTTGTTTAATTGTGGCAGGCGAGGGATACTCTCTAGCTGTGGCTTGTGGGCTTCTCATTGCAGGGGCTTCTCTTGTTGCTGAGCAGAGACTCCAGGCCCGCAGCCTCAGTAGTTGTGGTGCACAGGCTCTGTTCCCCCACAACACGTGGAATCTTCCCGAACCAGGGATCAAACTCATGTTCCCTGCTTTGGCAGGCAGATTCTTAACCACTGGATGCTCAGGGAAGTCCCACAAATATTTTTAATTCCCTCCAAAACCTGATCATTCACGTGTTACTCTTTTCCTTTCAGACACCTTCATGGAGGGTAAATGACTCTCTAGGTTTACCCAGTGAGGCTAGATCTACTAGACCTGTGACAGATACCATAGCTAGTTAGATGGAAGAAGTGTCTCAAGTATGTCTGCAGCCTCAACTCTGGACAACTGGATTAACCAGTCATAATGTAGAAATAAAAACAAAAGTACAACCGCAAAACTTCCCCTAGTCCAGGCCACCTAGGCTTCACAAATATCCAGCCAACCTGAAGAACTCAAAGGCTGTAACAGAGATGGTTGTCTCAGCTTCTGCTTCTCTCAAACATGTTGGCAAGGCATTTTGCCACCACTGATGGGAAACAAGAGAACATGGAAGCAGAGATTAAAAAAAAAAAAAAAAAAAAAATCAGGGATCTGTATTTCCCTTTAAATCCAGACTAAAAAGAAAGTCAGATACCAGAGTTAATTTACCACACTTAGGATTAACCACATCAACGTGAGAAGATGTGTCAGCTCCCTAGTTAAGAGCATGGCTTCAGATGCAGGCAGCCTTGGCTTTGAATGCTGGCTCTACCACTTATGAGCAGAATGATCTGAGTTACTGAACCTCGGTGTCCTTGCCTATAAAATGGGTATATGTATCTCACAAGGTCATTGTAAGAATTTAAGTGCAATGTATGAGATGACCTTACTTGTGCCTGGCACTTTATAAGCATTCGAGGAATGGTAGCTATACGACCAACAGTAATGATAGGGAACATAGGACATTTTAAGAACTTTGTATACATGACTTCATTATTCACAGCATCCCTATGAAACAGAGACTATCATCGCTGTTTTACAAATGCAAAACTAAGACACAAAGAGGTCAGGCAACCTGCCCAAGATCACACATCCAAGCAGCAGAGATAGAATGCAGACCAAGGAATGGCTGCAGAATGCACACTTGGTAAATCGCCTCCCAGTTCTCTTGTTGTCATTTGACCAGTATCACGATCAGAGCCAATACCATTCAATGGTAGCGACACTGAAGGAGGCAGAGACAGACATAGATGGGTTTTCAAGAGTTGTAAGTCCATCTGCTGGGCTGAGGGAGTCCTCAGACTGAGCCAGGAGACAGGATGAAAACCTGGTCACACTCAGTCAAACCTCCAGAGAGTTCAGGGCCTCTAAGGCTGCAAACTATCTACTTGCCCACAGATTAGATCTATGCTCCAAAACACATGAAACAGTTCCAAGCTCCAGAAGACTGCAGGATCGTCCGCAAGCATTTGTGAGCAATCCCCTGGAGAAGGAAATGGCAACCCACTCTAGTATTCTTGCCTGGAAAATCCCATGGACAGAGGGTCCTGTTGGGTTACAATCCATGGGGTCGCAGAATTGGACTTGCATGTGTCAGGTATTATGTTACACGTCCTATGAGGTGTCCAAAGATATGTATAATTAGGAGCTTCGTCCTTGGAGGGGAAACATGCCGTCAGCCATGAAAGTCAGTGCTCAGAGAAAACATCTTGGTGAAGGCAGGGTTAAGCGGACCGTAAGCCTGGGAAAATAGTGGACCAATAAGAATGTTCGGGTAGGCAATTGGCCTGTTCCTTGTGAGCTGCCATCTCACTGGCTTAGCTGAAAAGAGCTTTGGTTCACAGAGAGCTCCACTCAAGGCAGTAGCTGCAGGACCTTCGGCCTGTCCTGGCTCAGCCGAGTCCCCTGGTCTGAGACAAATCCTATTTCTCACTCCCTTCAGAACATCCCTGGGAAATGCTCGGGTGAAAAGTTGCTTTGGAATAGCTAGGTTTCTGGCCCTGGAATTTTTTGACAAGATGGACTCAGGGAAAATAAATTAATCTGTGCAGCAGGGTCAGCTGTGGAATTGTGAAAGAATGTTGGCCTTCATTGCAGGAAGGGAAAGTGCTCGAAAGCCACTTCCAAGAGGGCTGAGGGCTCCAGGAAACACTGTGTCTTGGCCTCTGCCCCTCCCTGCTCCGCCATGTCATTAAACTGGGAGGGGGTTGGAAGGAGGCCCCTCTGCTTTCTCTCCTGCTCTACTCTGGACAGCAGACACTCTTGTTTATGCTCACAGACTAAGTTGAATCCTTATTCACCTAGAAAGAGTTAAGATTGGAAATCTTCTGTTTCAGTAGAACTGAACCCAGATGGTGGCTCAGGCAGTAAAGAATCTGCCTGCAATGCAGGAGACCTGGGTTTGATCCCTGGGTCTGGAAGATCTCCTAGAGAAGGGAATGGCTACCCACTCCAGTATTCTTGCCTGGAGAATCCCAAGGACAGAGGAAACTGGTTGGCTACAGTCAATGGTGTTGCAAAGAGTCGGGCATGACTGAGCGACTAACACTTTCACTTTCATAGAACCTAGATGCATCTTGGGAAATGCTAAAATTCAACTTTGAGAAAACAGATTAAAAATTATACTTGGTAAAGGGCTTCCCTGGTGGCTGAGTGGTAAAGAATCTGCCTGCCAACAAAGGAGATGCAGGTTCCATCGTTGGGTGGGGAAGAGCACCTGGAGGAGGAAATGGCAACTCACTCTGTTATTCTTGCCTAGAGAACCCCATGGACTGAGAATCTGTAAGATCACAAAGAGTCAGACATGACTTAGCAACTGAGCACCCACAGTGCTGCTGCTGCTGCTGCTAAGTCAAGTCACTTCAGTCGTGTCTGACTCTGTGCGACCCCATACCTCATATAATTCTCCCTGCTAGACACCAGACAAGCTTTCACATACTTCCTCTTAATTATCCCCCCACTCATCTTTACAGCCAGTCTTTTCTAAAAGTGTCCACTTGCTTTCTCCACTTACAAATCTGCATATTATGCTTCTTGAACTTGATGTGTGAAGAAATCACAATTAACCTGGAATCTGAAGCCCAAGTACATTCTGCTACGATAAATCATTAAAATTGGGTAGGCAATTGAATGATCCATGTAAGATAGATTCAACATGTGTGTGAAATCAGCATTCCCCTTTTTTTATGCTCTCCCTTCCCACCTATGTTACTTCTCCCTGCCCATATCTGCTCACTCTCAATGCCCCAAACGCACACAAATACTGACGTTTGAAGGATCAGAACTCGGCATGTACAGCTGGGATGTTGCCTTGCAGATACTAGCTTTCAGTTGACTTTCCCAGAAAGCAAAACAAAGTGTCAGGAAGTGGGTATTGCCCATAAAATATCATGTATTAGGACAATATGAATTCTTTTTCTTTTTTTTAAAATAAATTTATTTTTTACTTTTTGGCTGGGCTGCTGGCATATGAGATATATTTGCTGACCAGGGATCAAATTTGCCTCCCCTACTGTGGAAGCCTGGAGTCGTAACCACTGGACTTCCAGGGAAGTCCCAGGACAGTATGAAATCTTAAGGGAGACAATGATTTTATTCCCAATTTAAGTGGCTTTGAGACAATGCCTTTGGCCTTTGTCTTTTTCTGCCACCTACTGTTGGCAGCCTGGTTCACTATCAAGATAACAGCCCCTAGGAGCCTCTAGTCCCAGCCCTGCACTTCTTAACTCAGCAAAGTTACTTAACCTCTCCCGGCCCCAGTGTCCTTATGCATAGGTAGGACGGCTAGAGCTAGTCATCTTTTTCTGATTAAATGAGATTCTGGTTATAAACCTAACTTCAGAGGAAACATCCTAATTTATAACCATTGATCTTAGTGAATGAGGGCAATAAATGTCTTTCCAAAGATTTAAAAGAGTAAATGCTCTTTATTGAGACAGTGGGCAAAGTAATACTTTCGTTGATCCATTTACAACTAATCAGAGTAAAGAAAAAAAAATCTGATGTCTGTTAACAGAGTACTGCTTTAAAAGAAATATCCAAATCTATGTTTGCATGCCAGCCACAGTTAAATTTTTGCCACCTAAATGCCAAACAGAATTCTAATTACTCTTAAATTCTTTGCGGTCATCACATCACCTCCATCCCTCATTTAATGAAATTTCCAAAATCATCTCTAAAAGAAATCGCAATACACACACACATATATAAACATTTTAGAACTTGGAGCAGTATAAACTATGTAAACTTTTTCCTCACGATAATCTCCAATAAAGAGGTATTTTATAGGGTCTGTTCAATTTCCAGACTGCAGAGATGTGATTTCAAGAGACATAAGTATTAGAACAAAATCCCATTACAATAATATCAGATATAGTTATGTAGTTATAGCTATATAGTTAGGTATAGTTATGTACAGATATAGTTACATAGACCTTGTATTAAGATTTCACCAGTCCTCATCAGACAAAATCCAGGACCTAAACATTTATTTGACCTTAGAATGACATTTAGAAAAAATTTTAGCATTATCTGTGTTATATGGAAATATAAAATGTTAAAAATGTTTATATAATATATTCAAATCTGTTCACTTTTTTTTCCTTTATTATTTCCAGGTTTCCAATATATCTTACATTTTTTCCCCCCAACTCTGAAATTATATAAATGGTCTACTAACTTTTGTCCTGATATTTTAATCTTTACACTAAGTTATTGTAGCTGGAGGTTACTTCTACACATGATATAAGAAAGGAATATAACTTTTGCCCACACAAATATTGCTAATTATGCCAGGATTTTTTATTATATAAACCACCTTTTCCCCCAAAGTGAAATATTACTTTTATGTGGTATCAGGTTGCAACATATTTGAGATATTTCTGGATTCCATTCATTGTAACAGATCCAAGGATATTTGTTGCAGTATCTTTTATATTTACAAAATCTGGAAAAAAACTAGCATGTCTATCAATAGCAGAATGCATAAATAAATTATAGGACATTATCATTTACAAAACAAGACTGTTTATTAGACAATAAGAGTAGCTCGATAAATACTATGTCTCCAACCATAATGTAATAAAAATAGAATTTAGAAACAACATATTTCCTTAAAAATACTATATGTATTAGAACTAAAAAGCATATTATAAAATAATTCTATGCTTTGCAACTTTTTTTACAGTTTTAGATAGCACTCAATGTTAAAGAAAATTAATAAATATTTATAATTAAATGATAATAAAGCACCATATATCAAATTCTGGAGGACACAGCTAAAGCTGTACTAGAGGGAAATTTATATTTTTAAGCACATTTATCAGGAAATAAGAAAGGTTATAAGCAAATGAGATAAGACTTCAACTCAAAAAAACAAGGAAAGCAAAACAGAACAAGAAGGAAGTATAATCTTGATTCTACTTGTTTTTTTTATTTTAAAAAACAAGAAGGAAGTATAATCTTGATTCCAGTATCAGACAAGAACATAGTAAGAAAAAAAAACTTATAATCCTCTTTCATTTATGAATATAGATGTAAAAATCTTCAGGAAAATAATAGCTAATTGAATCCTGATCAAATAAGGTTTATCCCAAGAATACAAGTATGATTCAGTTTATGCAAATTTATCAAGTTCATTTACCTCATAGTGGGCTACAGGAAGCAAATTGTATTATCTCAAATGATGAAGGAAAAGCTTCTGATAAAAATCATCACTTATGATTTTTCTTCACAAGCCTAGAAAATTGGGAAAAGCAGCAAAATTTCTTAACTTTGTACATGTTACTTATATGAATGTCTTCAGTAAATATATACTTAATTGAGAAACAGGAAATGCCTTCCCTTTAAGACAAGAAAAAGATAAGGCTGCCCATTATCACAAGAGTTGTTGGTTATTATACTGAAGGTCTTGCCCAACCCTACAAGAATTTTAAAAAAGGGATGAGAAAGAAAAAGGAAGATATAATAATGCTATCATTTGCAAATAATCAGCAATGTACAAAAAAACTAACAAAATAATCAGCAAAACCATTAGAAGAACTGAAGCCCCAAATACTTTGGCTACATGATTCAAAGAGCCAATTCATTGGAAAAGATCCTGATGCTGGAAAAAGTAGAAGGCAGGAGGAAAAGGGGTTGACAGAGGATAAGATGGTTGGATGGCATCACTGACTCAACGGACATGAATTTGAGCAAAAGGACAAGGAAACTTGGCATGCTGCAGTTCATGGGGTCGCAAAGAGTCAGACACTTAGCAACTGAACAACAACAACAAACTATTAGAAGAAAAGAGCTCAACAAAGTTATAGAATAAACTGAAAATGTTAGCCCTTTATAGACTAAAAGAGCAGCTTAGATAAATCAATAGCATTGTTCTATGTCCAGTATTAGAAAACTAAGACCCTGAGGGTCTCAAGTGTCCTCAAAAATCTGTTTTTATAAACCATCACCAACTGAGTATAATTTTTACATTTTTTAAAGTTGTAAAAAAAAAAAACAAACACACAAACAATATTCAACAAAGATCTTATGTGACTACAAAACATAAAATATTCACCACCTTGTCCTTTACAGAAAAAGTGTGACTATTTCTGGTCCAAACCATGGGTAATCAGCTAGAAAAATCTAACTTTAAAAAATAGAGACAGGGCTCTTCCCTGGTTGTCCAGTGGTTAAGAATCTGCCTTCCGATGCAGGGGACACAGGTTTGATCCCTGGTCGGGGAACTAAGATCCCACATTCCAAGGAGCAGCTAAGCCTTTGTGCGGCAGCTACTAAGCCCACACTCTAGGGCCTGTGCACAGCATTCCTCATGCTGCAACTAAGATCTGACACAGCCAAATAAGTAAATAATAAATTTTTAAGAGAATATAAAACCGCATGTTCAGGGGACTAAAAAAAAGAATTAAGTTCATAGCTGCCATGAAAACAGTAAAATATCTAAGAAGTAACTAAATCAAGAATCTATAAATCCTCTGTGAGCAATAAATTTTTTTTTCAGTGTTACAGCTCTATTTTATTTAGAAGATAATAACGGGAGAATCCATTCTCAAAGTGTGGGAGAGAGAGAGAGAAAGAGAAACAGTGCACACACGTGGGGTGGTGGGGGAGAGAGGAAGAGGGGACAGAGGAAGGGAGAGGTTAAGAGGTGGGGGTAGAGAGAAGAGAGAGAGAGGAGTGAGAAATAAATTTAAACTCAAAGAATGCACAAAATTTTCCCCCAAATTAACCTACAAATTCAGTGTAATTCCAGTTGGACTTCTCAAAGAATTCCCTTAGCTTATTAAAAAATTTATATGGAATAAGTAATCACAGAAATGACTAATGGCCTTTATAAAGTATTAAAGAGTGGGATATATTAAAGAGTTTAACATGTATAAGTATAGTGTGTGCACGTGGTCATGTCTGACTCTGTGCCACCCATGGACTGTAGCTCACCAGGCTCTTCTGTTCATGGGATTTTCCAGGCAAGAATACTGGAGTGGGTTGCCATTTCCTCTTCCAGGGAACATATATTAAGATAATTTTAAAGGCCAGTTTAATGAATGCAGTGTAATGTATGCATGAACAAACTGCCCAATAGAACAGAACTAGGCCAATGCTTATGTGGGGACTTATATGATGAAGGCGGCACCCCAAACCAATGGTGGAACATCTGATTGTTAGGTAGATGCCTGGGGAAAATTTGCTCACTATGGGGAGAAAAACAAAACTGAATCGCCACCTAACACCACCAAGGTGAATTCAAGATGGATTACAAACCTAGGTATGAAAGGTAAAACTGCAAGTCAACAGAAGAAAACATGGGAGAAAATCTTTGTGACCTAGAGGCAAACCATTCTTTAAACAAAATTTCAAAACCATGAGGTATTAGGCAATGACAGAAGAATCAACTTAATGATATCAATATCGGCTTCCCTAGTGGCTCAGATGGTAAAGAATCTGCCTGCAATGCAGGTGAACCAGATTTAATCCCTGAGTTGAGAAGATCACCCAGAGAAGGGAATGGCTACCTACTCCATTATTCTTGCCTGGAGAACTCCATGAACAGAGGAGCCTGGCGCGCTACAGGCCACGAGGTCACAAAGAGTCAGACACGACTGAGCAACCAACACATGCACACACACGTATTAGGGATTTCTGCCCCACCAAAGATATTATAGACAAAGTTTAAAGAATGCTAAAATGGGAGAAGATATTTGCAGTGTCTCAAACCAACAAAGGATAAATATCTGTTTGCATGAGATGATAAAAGGGAAGAATTAGATATTATCTAATATCTAAAATAAGATAATTATATCTCTTATCTAAAAATTAGAGATGGGCCTCCTACAGACCACGGGTGAAAACATGACATGAAGCAAGAATTATAACTAACCTCACTCTGCATTTGAGGCCCATGGTAAATGAATATCATATTTCACCAACTCTGAGCACTTTTAGATTGTAAGATGTCCCATCAGCTTATGAAAGGAAGGGAAAATTGCCAGTTTACACTATGACACAATGTTTTCTTATCATGTAAAATTTTATACTTCTGCAAGTTCTTTTAGATTTACATAGGGTGATTTTTTTAATATTATCCTTGTCATATATAAAGAGAGAGAAAATATAAGTGAAATGAATTGGTTCAGGCATTGTTGAAACTTCTTTATATACTCAGAGTCCAACTCTTCTGGATTTTTAATTTAGACTCATCACCACCCATATTTTGCACAGAGTTTCCTCCTCATCAAGAATATTTGTGTTGCAACTTTTCTTACAAAAGGAACCAAATGAAATGGCTATTTGGCTGTAACCAAAATCGTGGCAATTTCATACAACTCAACCTTACACAGGAAAGCTCCATTACCTCCAGAATTTTCTTCGAAGTTGCTGATAATCATTCCACAAGTTTTGACACTGGTGTTCCCTTGCTCTTCCCAGAAGATATCAATGGAAGGGAATTTTTTCAGACAATAATCAGGATATTACTTTTTCAAATGGTCCTTTTTGACTGGAAACATCAAGAGATTACAGCTATCCAGTCAGGCTACCAAGAATAATATTCAAGGTAACTCATGCACAGGGAAGGAAAACTCTGTCACAACTACCAGCTGGCCGAGAGCAACTGAAAGATGGCCCATGGATTATGAGTGGGGGTGCTAATTTTAGAAGTGTTAGAATGAGCAGGCAGGGGTCTATCTAAGAATTGATGGGTACAGTAAAATATCAATAATAAAGAAATATTAACACATTTATATCATCATGTAGCCAATCTCCAAAACTCTTCATCTTGGCAAAACTGAAACTGTCTCCGTGAACTTCCCGTTTCCCTCCCTATTCCTGTCCCTGGTAATCACCATTCCACCGTCTGTCTCTGTGAGTCTGACTATCATAGACACCTTATTGTCCCATTGTGATCGGCTTATTTCACTTAGCATAATGTCCTCAAGGTTCATCCATGTGGTAGCACGAGGCAGGATTTCCATTCTTTGTATTATTTCCATTGTATATATACCACATTTTGTTTATCCATGGATATCCATGGATGGATATTTGTGTTGCTTCCATGTTTGGTTATTGTGAATAATGCTGCTATGAACATGAATGTACAAAACACTTGTTCTAGTCCCTGCTTTCAATTCTTTGGGGAATCCAGAAGTGGGATTGCTGGATCATATTATAGTTCTGTTTTTGCTTTGTTGAGGAACCATGGTACTGTTTTCCATAGCAACTGCAGCATTTTACATTCTTATCAACAGTACACAAGGGTTCCAATTTCTCTACATTCTTGCCAACACTTATTTTCTGTCTTTTTTATAGCAGCCATCCTAATGGGTGTGAGGTGATATGTGCTATGGACTATTTATTCTCTTCCCCACCCCCAAATTCAAATTCCTATTTTGAAACCCTAATCCCAATGGGATGGTCTTTGAAGATGGGGCCTTTCAGAGTTAATCAGGGACTTACTTGGTGGTCCAGTGACTAAGACTTCATGCTCTCAGTGCAGGGGGTCTGGGTTCAACCCCTGGTCAGAGATCTAGATCCCACATTCTGCAACTAAAGATCCTGAGTGTCACAAAGAAGATCTAAGAACCTACAGGCACAGCTAAAACCTGGCACAGCCAAGTAAATACATTTTTTAAAAAAGAGGTTATCGGGTCATGAGGATGGAGTCTCACGAACAGGGTTAGTGCCCTCATATGAAGAGACCAGAGAGCTAGCTTGAGCTCTTTCGGCTGTGTGCCAATCAGATGAGAAGGCAGCCATCTGCAACCTAGAAGAGGACCCTCACTGCAACCTGACCATGCTGAAACCCTTGTCTTGGACTTCTAGCATCCAGAATTGTGTGAAATAAATCTTTGTTGTTAATAAGCCACTCAGTCCGTGGTATTTTGTTAGGCTACCCTGAGATGACTAAGATAATAATACCTCACCGTGGTTTTGATTTGCCTTTCCTTAATGATTAATGATGGTGAGCTTGTTTCATACGCTTGTTGCCCATTCTCCACATCTCCATGATTTTTGATACTTCTGCTTAACCACTGAAGGTGATTAGTTTGCTACACGCATTCTGAAACATTGTGAACATCTCTGCTGCATGTGGTCTTAGGAATAAATCACTGGTTCATTTAATATTAATTAATTAAATTTAATACTTAAAAAAACCTTGGGGAAATACCTCTTCTCCACCACAGGTGGTCAGACTTTACATAGAGAAACATCTGTTCATCATATCCCACAGTGCAGTTCTTAGAGGTGCTGGGAGGAAAAGAAGCAGAGTTTGGGATGGGGAGGGGTGAGAAGACTCATGGCGAAGAGAGGGGAAAGTCCGAGAGGTCAAAGGGAAGACCAGACAAGGAACAGAGGGAGAAAGCGGGAGAAGGCGACTTTTGGGTTCAAACCCTGGGAAGGAGGAGATCTACTCTCCGTGAGGACAGGAGAAAGAAGCTCGTGAATGCTCTGAGTCTGATGATGGCCACACACTACAAGGTTCATAGGTTGCAGCTCCCCAGAAGCAGGCACTCAAGTGAGGGTTTGCGTCCAGGCAGTTTACTTAGGAGGCACTCTCAGGAAGTGTCAGTCAGAGGACGGAGACAAGATGCAGAGAAGAGAAGGAAGCCACTCTCGAGGGTGTCTGAGCAGGCTGTTGGTGGGACAGGCCTCCATCTCCCTGGAGAGCTCTGGGAGATGACGAAGAACGTCTTCAGAGCTACCTGTCCTCCAGCTCCCTCCATCCCTGGCCGACTGCTGCTCCCAGGGGTGTGAGCTCCCCACCATTTCTGGCCTGCCCTGCGCAGGCACAGATGGAACCCAGAATCCATCAGGAGGCATGTTCTGGAAAGTGTGGGGCAAGAAGCAATGGGTGCAACCCTGACAGCCTCTACTGCACTCCAAAATTCTATTGAATGCTTTCAAAATATATGATTTAATCATTTATTATTTCTGGGCTTCCCTGGTAGCTCAGCTGTTAAAGAAGCCACCTGCAAAGCAGGAGATCCCTAGGTTGGGAAGATCCCCTGGAGAAGGGAACGACTACCCACTCCAGCATTCTTGCCTGGAGAATTCCATGGACAGAGGAGCCTGGTGGGCTACAGTCCATGGGGTCACAAAGAGTATGACACGACTAAGCGACTTTCACTTTCTACTGAATAATATACTTGAAAATGGTTAAGATGGACAATTTTATGTTGTATTTCACCATGATTTAAAATGAAAATAGGTACTTTCCTGGCAGCCCAGTGGTTAAGACATCATACTTCCACTGAAAGGGGCATGAGTTTGATCCCTGCCTGCATGCCTAGTGGTGCAGCCAAAAAATAGAAAACAGGCAAACAAAACAAAAATAAATAAAGTAATAATAATAAAAAGGCAATGGCATTTTTTGAACTGGAAGAGGGGACAGGGAGAAACAAAAAGTCAAAACATTTCTTACCTTTTATTTTCTGCAATTCTGCCTTAATATTGATAGAAAAAAATATTAAATGAGCTATGAGATGCTCTCTGTGCAAGTTCTGGGCCAATATTTAGGTCTCAGTAGAAGCAGTAATGGGCTTCCTTGGCAGCTCAGAAAATAAAGAATCTTCCTGCAATGCTAGAGACCCAGGTTCAATCCCTGGGTTGGGAAGACCCTCTGGAGAAGGGAATGGCTACCCACTCCAGTATTCTGGCCTGGAAAATTTCATAGACAGAGGAGCCCGGCTGGCTACAGTCCATGTGGTCACAAAAAGTTGGACATAACTGAATGACTAACACACACCCAGAAGCAGTAATAAAGCTCACAGAGCACAAAGCCCTTCTGAGTTGAAACTATTTCTTATGCTGGTTTTATGCTCCTGCAGCTCCTATGACTTATACACAATCAGAGGTGAATAAAGGTAATACAGGCCACTTTGCTTTTTTTTTTTTTTTCTTTCTAACAAAAGAGGAAAAACTCAGAGGAACAATGTCAAACACATTTGGTTAGAAATCTCTTATTAAAATAAAAGACTAAAGCAAACATCTTTTTTGCTATAATGATCCAGTAACATAAAAGGACACAAAATTAAAAGCACACAAAGGCTTATTGGTGCCCCTAAGCCAGGGGTAGCGATGTGTATTGAATTATTAAATGAGCAATTATGATAACCTATGATATTGAAGACCGCTGTGTCGGTGAAGCCGGGCTTGTTGTTTTCAAGGGAGCTGCCCATGAGGGTTGCCCTTATCCACCCCTTCACCGGCACAAATGAATCTGGTTACACAGATGAGCTTGTCCACAAGTGACATGTTTAACACCAGAACAGCATCTATTTATTCCCAAAATTGTGTTAAAAAAATTTAAATGAAACAAACACTCTTACATTTCCATCCCACCAGGGAATAGAGTTTTAATGAACCCACAAGCAACTAGGTGACACCTTTATCAGCCCTCATAAACCTTGATTGAACACACAGCGATAAGGCCTGTTTAAACTGTGTTCCTCCTGATAACAGGCCTGGAGTCTGAGATGGCCTTAGCAACCAGCTGGGAAAGAGGCCTCCCCCAAAACCAGAGCTCGGCCCTCTGGGCACAGTGAGGAGCAAAAAGCCAGGGCTCTAGGCAGCTGGTTGCTTTCGGGGTGAGGATAGAAGGGAGGGAGGTGGGCTAGGGCCCTTCTCCCTGGATTTCTTGCAAGGGGACTTTCTCCCCCAATCAGCTCTGGCCCCTAGGGGTGAGGAAGATGCTGGAGGAAAAAGGGTGCTTTAAGCCCTAGTGACCTTTAGCATTTACATCTGCAAACACAGAGAATGACAAAGGGCTGGTTTTAAAGGATTTGGGAATAGCCAGCTCTGGTTTTCTTTCTACCAGCATCATAAATGCATGAAAGGTATAGACATCCAAATAGGACATAGAGCCCTGGGGTTTTGCTAAAAAGCTTCAGTCTGATTCCTACAGCCCTTCCCTTTAATGCTCCTACACACCCAATCACTACTGGCTTCTTCAGCCCACCCCCCTTGCCTGCCCCATCCAGAGACCACAGCGACCTGCCACAGGCTGCCACATTCAGAGCATTGGTGTATAGTATACATGTATAGTATAAAGAATCCGCCTGCCAATGCAGAGGATGAAAGAGACACAGGTCCCTGGGTTGGGAAGATCCCCTGGAGGAGGAAATGGCAACTCACCCCAGTATTTCACCTGGGAAATTCCATGGACAGAGGAACCTGGCAGGCTGCACTCCGCTATGTGTGTGTGCTGCGCTCAGTCGTGTCCGACTCTTTGCAACCCCATGGACCCATGTATCTTACATCTCCTGCATTGACAGGCAGGTTCTTTACCACTAGCACCACCTGGGAAGCCCAAAGATCACAAAGAGGACAAAGTATATAGTAGGTTATTTCCTACATCACTAAGATTCCAGTTTTCACAATAGCCTCCAACACGTGGGTGACTAAAGTTTCTCCTCTTCTCCTCTCGCCCCTCCCCTCATGTTGGACAAGCCTCCAATGGGGGCAAAGTCAGACTCCTAAGGTGCCCTCCTGTAGGTCAGTAACCTAGAGCTTTGGCAGAACAAGAGTGGAAGGAAGTTTTTCAGCTGGGAAATTCCACTCCTCTGTGGAAAACACCTGGCCTCAGTGACACTCAGGGATTTGTATCTTCAAATGAGTTTGCAGAAGAACTCAAGCTCTTTTGACCCAGGAGGTAAATAGGAAGCAAGGTCATCTCTAGGGAAACTGGGTTTTAAGATAACAGCCTGTCTTTGGAGCTGTATGCAGCACATGCTCCATGCCAGCAATTTCCCTTGAACATTGGCATGGAATTTTATATTTGGAAAGTGGTTTTTCAACACTTTGCCAGAAGTCTACATCCCCACAACAACACTATGGTTAATACGATTTGTGAGTTTGCTTTGCTTTTACACAGAAAAGGCTTTATACACACACAGGGAGAAAAAGCAAGTGAAGTGACAAAACTAACAAATACTAAGGCAAGGATTCTGGTCTTAGAGGTGATAAACTTATACACATCAGTACAGTGTATATTTTCCAAACCCAAAACTATTCATGAGATGTGATGACCACAGATGTGTTACTGGAAAAAAAAAAAAATTCGTTTATTTTTGGCTGCATCAGGTCTTATTTGCAAAGCTTAGGCTTCTCTATAGTTGAGGTGCCTGGGCTTAGTTGCCCCGGAGCATGTGGGATCTTATTTACCTGATCAGGGATCAAACCCACATCCCTACATTGGAAGGTAGATTCTTAACCACTGGACCACCAGGGGAGGTCCCACCATGACCT
Source organism: Antilocapra americana (assembly GCA_007570785.1). Classification (NCBI taxonomy): domain Eukaryota; kingdom Metazoa; phylum Chordata; class Mammalia; order Artiodactyla; family Antilocapridae; genus Antilocapra; species Antilocapra americana. The sequence goes on from ML662445.1 coordinate 31,857,780, forward strand.
TTTGAGGGAGATGTGGCAGGATAACCCAAACCCCAGTTGCCTGGGCCAGTCTCATGTTGTCATCAACACTACAGAGCGGACCTCCCTGGTGGTCAGTGGTTAAGAATCCACCTACCGATGCAGGGAACATGGGTTAGATGCTTCGTCCGGGACGATAACACATACCTCGGGGCAACTAAGCCTGTGTCCCACCACTGCATAGCCCACTCTCTAGAGCCAGTGCCCTGCAACAGAGGAGGCCACTGCAATGAGAAGCCCACTGACAACAACGAAGACCTGGCACAGTCAAAAATAAAGAATTAAAAAAAAATACAGGCGTTCTTGGGAAGCTAGATCCTGGGGTTTACAGAGTAGAGATACAGGGGCAGTCGGCACCCTCAGGTACAGAACCATCACGGTGTTCATGCACAGAGAGGGAAAGAAGTTGATCTCCTGGGAGTACCAGTTAAGGAAATAGTATCTGATGCTCCTCCTTGTATTCAGAGAGTCTGTCTCTTTTCACATCCTTTCTAGACTTAAGGTGTTGATATATAATTATCCATCCAAACAGAGCATTTGAAATGAGGACCCTATTAGTAATTATTAGTAATTACAACAGGCATCAGGTAGGACTGGCCCAGGCAAACAGGACATCTGGTCATCCCATCAACACACCTGAAGGATCCTGGGACCCCAGTTCCAAGCCCAGAGAAGTCATGCCTCGCACAGCTCAACCTAGATTACTTTTCCAGATTGTCCTCTTCTCTATGAAAATTTAACATGTCCAGGTATGGACTACTCTATACATTTTTATTCATCCCTCCCAGGTGGCACTTGTGGTAAAGAACCTGCCTGCCATTGCAGGTAGATCTAAGAGACACGGGTTGGATCCCTGGGTCAAAAAGATCCCCTTGAGGAGAGCATGGCAACTCACTCCAGCATTGTTACCTAGAAAATCCCATGGACAAAGAAGCTTGGCAGGCTACGGTCCATAGGGTTGCAAAGAGTTGGACACAACTGAAGTGACTTAGCACTCACACATGCCTCCAGCAAATATTTATTCATCCCCTGCTACAGGCACTGTGGTATCTGCCAGTCTCCTCAAGGCCCTTGTAGTATAATGATGTGTAGACTGGGATTATAACCCTGCCTTCACCTTAAATACAGCACCAGCTTCTCTGAGCCTCAAGTTTCTTAATCTGTCAAATGGGGATAATAAAGTAACTACTGTATAGGTTATGGTGAGGATGAATGAGTCAAGATGTTACCTGCCTGGCACAGAGGAAGTGCTACGTGTTACTACAATCCATAAAAACCACGTGTTTCTGACATAACCATTTCATTTACAGTGATTTTTCTCGCTATAGATGTAGCTCAGTCCACAACACACTCACCTCATTCATTCAACTCAACACGTGGCCCCTGGATGTGAGACCCTGGGGAAGACACAAGAAACCAAGAAGCACAGAAACCTTCGCCTCTCGGGAATTTCACAGTAAGTGGAGGATGGAAGGCATTCATGGATGGAAATGAAAGAACCATACAAGTATTATAAAATCAGTGCTTCCTAACTCTGACCACGTTTCAGAAACATATGAGATGCTTTGGGGAAAAAGCAGGGGCCTGAGACTTCCCTGGTGGTCCAGTGGTCGAGATTCTGTACTCCCAATGCAGGGGGCCTGAATTTGATCCCTGGTCAGGGAACTAAATCCCACGTGCTGGAACGGAAAGTTCCACAGGCCACAACTAACACCCGGTGCAATCAAATAATTAAGTAAGTAAAAAAAAGAAAAAGAAAATCCACCTTTCAATTCAGGGCACACAGATTCGATCCCTGGTGGGGGACCCAAGATCCCACGGCCACGGGGCAACTAAGCCGGCTCCACAACTAGAGTTTATGCACTGCAATGAAAGATCCCACATGACAAAACTAAGACCCAATACAATCAAATAATTGATAAATTTTTTAAAAAAAATTTTAGACAGCAGGGACCTTACCACTTACCCACTAAATGATACTTTCTAGGAGGAAGGCAAAACAGAATATTGATAAAAGAAGTATCTTACCTGTCAGTGAATGGTACATGAATAAGCTGTGAAGCTTTGCAATACCCAATAACAGAGCAGCAGTGAAGGTCTTTTGAGTTTTTGTTACGTTCTGAGTATTGTATCAGGAGCTCCATGAGTTTTGGTTTCGTCCAAGAAGGCTTCACTGTGAAGGATGGTAGGAATCAGAGAGAGGAAGAAGCCGGGCTGTGTGCATTTTCAGATCAATGACAAGTAAAACAACGAAGAAATTTGAAAGTAAAGCAAATTGTTTTTGTTTTATTTGTAATGTACAAGTCTGTCCCCTGTCACTTGCATCTCTTGCATCAGCAGGCAGATTCTTTACCACTGTGCCACCTGGGAAGCTCTACTGATAGGGATAGTCACCCCAAAAAGAGACCATTTATATCTTGAACTGAAAGATTCATGTCTTCAAGGCTTCAAGTAGGCCCACCTAGGTTCTCACTTCTTGGGGCTTTGTGTAACTGACTATATTCAAAACACAAGCTTCAGTGAAACTCCATGGAAAATAAAACCAGAGTGGATCTGAGTTAATTCCTTCCACTGTGCCTTTCCTTCATCCTGACCTCTGCTGTGTTCCATACAAAACCAGCATGGAGTTCTCAGGGATCAGCCTGGAAGCAGCACTTTTGGAGTCTTCAATTTGACTTCGGGATAAACAAGAATAAAAGAACAACAATCAGAGAGAGACAGAGACAGAGAGATTAGATTTTCAGTTACAAAATCAAATCAAAACATGACTCCCTCTCTCTCAGAAAGAACCTAACTGATGTGTTGCTTAGAAATGGAATGACTACAAAAAAGCCAAGATTATACAAGTAGGAAATAAACCCATCCTGTCACACCAGAGGATTTTTAAAATAAAAATTCTCCATCGAGCTTTATTGCAGGGAAATTCAAATCTCCCTCCCCCTCCTCCACACACACAAGGCTGGATTAGCCAGGTGGGCATTTCTCATTTTCCTGGATAGTTATTTTGCAGCCTCCTTTGATTATAAGACCCTCCAATAAGGCAAGGGGTGGAGAGAAGCAGACCAGCTTACATCCCCGTGAGATACTCTTTCAGTTGGGGATTTGTATTCCTCTGGCTGTTTTCTCCTGCAGCCTGCATTTTTCCTACTATCTCACTTTGATTAGAGTAACCCACTGGCAGTCCAATCCTTTGTCGATTTCACAAAGTTTGTGCTGATTCATAATTACCCTAAAGCCTCTGTTAATAACCAACACTGGAATTTCACCTCATAGACGACAACATCACTAAATGGTCCTTCATCAAGCTGACAAATAAAGCATCCTTGTCATCACCATTGTACCTATGGGAAGACTGAGGGTCAAGAGGTTATGTGGATGGCTGAGGACCGGTGGTCAATTTGGCCCAAAATTTCGATTTCAAATCCCACTTCGTTCTACTCAAGTATTTTTTCTTGCCTCGGGGAGCATTTCATTCAATCACTTTGGTGAGTAGGGTAAAAAAAGAAACCATGTTTCAGGCAGTGCATTTCGTTACCATTGTTAGCTTCCACTAGCATCTCTGAAACCAGTACTAACAACATAAGGCGTCTGAAAACTTTATCTCTGCTCGCATGCGTCCATTCTCTCCCCAGCTAACATGGAGGATTGTGTCAGCTCTGCCTGCTAATCTCTAATAGCCAAGCTTCCCCCAGCTCTGGGGGGTGGGGGTGGACCCTGTGGAGGTGATCCCTCGCCTCTCCCCACACAATGATGAATTGTCCCAGAGGTGCAATGGACCAATTTCAGGAGCCAAAAGAACAAAAACCCAGGGAATTTAGTAATCCTGCAACAACAACAAAAAAAGCAAACTCCAAGTATTATCAAGGGTCAGGCCCAAGCATGGAGACACTCCAGACTCTTTCTGTGTGTTGGAATTCCCACTGAGACCTTCAGCCATCCTCGCTGGGTTTTCAGTCTGTAATGCCTTACAGATTTCAGGCCTGGCCTCTGACAGCTCTGACATATCTGAACTGAGGCTAACCTCAGCTAGTTACTTGAAAGCCTGATAAGTTATACTGTACCTGTCAAAGCCTCTCTCCACCGAGATTCTCTCTCCTTCTCCAGTGGAGCAACCAAAAAAACAGAAGAAGAAAATGTATCCTCTTCATCGGACTGGCATAACCTCCTGGTTATGCAGCAGTGGTATATTACCACTGCTGGGAAAGATTGAGGGCAGGAGGAGAAGAGGGCAACAGAGGATGAGATAGTTGGATAGTATCACCGACTCAATGGACATGAATTTAGCAAACTTGGGGAGATAGTGAAGGACAAGAAAGCCTGGTGCACTATAGGTCATGGAGTTGCAGACAGTCGGACACAACTTAGCAACTGAACAACAACAGTATTATCATTGCTGTTCTATTATTGCTGCTGCTGCTTCTAAGTCACTTCAGTCGTGTCCAACCCTGCGTGACCCCATAGACAGCAGCCCACCAGGCTCCTCTGTCCCTGGGATTCTCCAGGCAAGACTACTGGAGTGGGTTGCCATTTCCATCTCCAATGCATGAGTGAAAAGTGAAAGTGAAGTTGCTTCAGTCATGTCCAACCCTGTGCGACCTCATGGACTGTAGCCCACCAGGCTCCTCCATCCATGGGATTTCCCAGGCAAGAGTACTGGAGTGAGTTGCCATTTCCTTCTCCAGTTCTATTATTGCAAACTCTAATTCATAAAAGAAAATATAGACCACTTAGTTGGGGGGGAAACATAACAACTCGATTTCTTTCAACTTTATAAGACATTGTTGGCTACTCTTGGAACAAATTCCAAATTTGAGCTGGGTAGGAGAGAGAGTAAGCAAAGTCCACATGGACAAGAAATAAGCCATGTCAATTTGCCCCTCAAAAATTCAACGGGTTCTCTCTAATATTCCTCACAGTGGAAGTCATTTCTGCATTTGGCACTGTGTCCACACAACATGTAACTGCAAATGCTCACCCAAGACCCTAACACCACCCTTGTGGCCATGACATAGGGGCCCCTCAGTCAGTCTCCAGGGAGGAACCCAGAGGAAATCACAGGGAATCTTTCTGTGAAGGCCCTCGAAGAAGAACCCGATTCTTCATGTCTCTGTCCCCAGTCCTGACTAGTGAAGATTATGGAACATTTGATTATGGAACATTTAGGAAAGTGAAGACTCACCCAGATCCCATCAGAGTTTATAACACTAAAGACTTTTGGAAAGGGCTTCCCTGGTGGCTCAGACAGTAAAGAATCTGCCTGCAACACAGGAGACCTGGAGTCAATCCCTGTGTCGGGAAGATCCCTCGGAGAAGGGAATGGCAACCCAGTCGAGTATTCTTGCCTGGAGAGGTCCATGGACAGAGGAGACTGGCTGGTCACAGTCCATGGGGTTCCAAAGAGTTGGACATGATTGAGTGACTAACACACACAAAAGACTTTTGGAAAAGCAACATATCACAAAGAAACGGGAATCAAAAACAATTCTTAGCCTTTGTTAACTCTTCACTGTTATAAGACCTTGCAAAGATACTTTTCATCTTTTGTTTCAGTTCTTTACCTGTTACAAAAAGAGAGCAGGTGGCAGCTTTGTCTCAAGGGTACTGAAACAGCAAGTAATTTTAAAGCACTGTCATAATACAAGGACCACATAAATGTCAGTTCACAAAAGATACTGCAAATTTCAGTTGTCGGCAAATAAAATCACCCCAGTGAGACAAATACAGCTTCAAAAAGAAACTTGTCGAGAGGACTTTCAGGCTGGGTCAGCACAAATATATTGATGTGCCACAGACGTGGGGCTGCAGGACCCATCTCTGCCCTCTAGAAGCTTTAACTCAAGATACCTCACTTTAGGGGACTTCCCTGGTCGCCAGGGGTTAGGACTTCGAGGTTCTACTGCAGCGAGCATGGGTTTGATCCCTGGTCAGGGAACTAAGATCTCAGAAGCCAGGGCAACCAAAAAAAAAAAAGATACCTCACTTTCATAATGCTATTTTATGTGTATTACGTGAATATACTCTTATTTTAAAAATTTAAGCAAAGAACTTTTTTAAAAAACATCCCACTCCAGGGACTTCCCTGGTGGTCCAGTGGTTAAAACTCTACTTTCACAGCCAGGGTCAAAGGTTTGATCCTTAGCTAGGAACTAAGATTGCATGTGCCTGTGGCACAGCCAAAAATAAAAAACACCCCACTCCCATACCTATTTTCTACTGGTCCTTTTCATCTTCCCAAATGTGACTCCTCTTAGTTATTTGCTGGGCTGTGTTCAGAGCGTTTGCTTGCTTGTGTCTATATTATAACAGAATTTTATTTTTTTATTATTGTTATTATTATTTTTAATTTTCTTTACTTTATTGTGTTGGTTTTGCCATACATTGACATGAATCCGCCATGGGTATACATATGTTTCCCCTCCAGAATTTTAAATATACAGTTTCTTATTCAAGGATTAAGTATTTGACCTGAGGGACTTAAATATTAATATGAACCTCTAGATTAAAACTTAATCTCTGCAGATTGATTGTGCCCTTTACACAGTAGAAGCTAACTCCAGGGTAATTACACAAGAAATCAGTATCATAGTTAAATTTCAATTATGTGGGGACTTGATTTCCAATCTGGGAACTCCTGAGTCCTCTCTGCTGTTCCAGTTCCACCTGGGTACCACGTTTGGGCTATGTTATCTCTCCTCAGTGCCTAACCCAGAAAGTAAAATGGTTATAATGAAAAGACTCCGAGACTCGAGACTCTCCGAGACTCGAGACTCACAGCAAATGGATACATGTCTTCGTATGGCTGAGTCCCTTTACTGTTCATCTGAAACTATAAGACTGTTAATCACTATGAGAAGCGAAAGTGTTACATGCTCAGTCATGTCTGACTCTTTGCAACCCCATGGACTGTAGCCAGCAAGTTTCCTCTGGAATTCTCCAGGCAAGAATACTGAAGTGGGTGGCCATTCCCTTCTCCAGTGGATCTTCCTGACCCAGGGATCTAACCTGGGTCTCCTGTATTGCAGGCAGATTCTTTACCATCTAAGCCACCAGGGAAGCCCCATGAATGGCTATACCCCAATAAAAAAAAAAAAAAGGAAGAGAAGACTCTGAGTATAATTGTCATTACTTGTTACCCTTTTCATTAGTGCATTCAAAAAAAAAAAACCCCAAAGAATTTGGGAATTAATTTTTCTCCAATGCCTAAAATAAGGTTTATCAGCAAGTTCTGCTTATTCATGGCCCCACAGCACCCTTCTCCTCTGCCCAAAACCACGGACAATCAAGGTTTGGCTCTGGTTGAGATTTATAGGACAACAGAGCTAGAGTTCCCTCTCTACCCTGGTCTGCTAATGTCCAGTTGGCTGATGTTCAGGGCAAGGTGCCAGGCCTATATTTTGGGGAAGGATCATCCAGAGAGATAGAGGCAGATGTGATTTGGCGGCCGTGTGAGATCTGGCATGTGATTTTACATGCTGTGGTGTTGTGTTTCTTAAATTCAGTACATGCACTTAGAAGGCTGTTCACCATCACAGAATATCCAGGCAGCATCCACTTGGCACGAGAGGCAGTAGGAATGTCTTTTTAAAACAACATTTTAGTGAGGGGCCCGGGAAATGCACAATGGCATGGTACCGCATGGTACTAACCTATTATGCTGATGCTGATGTTTCATGGGAAATTACGATATTTTCCTGTTTCTGACAATCAGCAAGAATTCTGGAAGGACATAGGCCATGTTTTATAATTGTTTTCTTTTATTCAGTGAAAGCAATGGCAAGCACATACTTTGAAATAAAGTATTTCTACAGTCAATAAAAATGAATATTAGAACTTTGTCTTCACTCTGCTTTTCTTGCTTTTTTATACAACTCACAGACAAGGAAGAAGAACTTTTTTTTTTTTTTGAATGGAGGAGAAGCAAAGAGTTGCTTTACTACTTTGCCAGGCAAAGGGGGAACACAGTAGGCTAGTCCCTCAAGTACTGTGTCCCCAGAAGAATGCTTTTGTAAACCGGTCTTCAGAACAAAGCTGTCTTGCCCGTGGCCTACAAGTCTCTCCAGAAATATTTTCCACCCTGGGTTGGGATTTCGGATTTGTGATGATAGATTCCACCCACAGGTTTTTGGACGGCCTATCTCTATACCGTCCAGTAAAACCCCAGCACTTCATTTCACTGAGTATACTATTATTCTGCTGTCATCAGAACAGATACCCATGTATCACTCAAGGGAATAATGGGATCCCAAATATTTTTTAAAGGATCCAAGTAAAATACCTGGAGTCAGCTTTGCAGGAAGAAGTTAGCAAAGGAAACAAGCGGTGGTCCCTTGTTCCTTAAAATCATCGCGTAGCTGGCAGAGTTCAGGACATACTGATGAAGTGTATGGTTCATCTTCTGATTTGGGAAAAGGAGTTTGGCTAAGAGAAGCAATGCTGTCCCATTGAGAGACTGTCTTCCTAACGAGTGAATGTCCTCCTGGGTCAAAAGAAGGGGGCCGGCCAATGACCCCAAAGTTCCCTTTGGAGCAGAAATTCTCTGCCTGCCAGCAGGGCTTTCCCTTCTTGGCCCCTCTCCCAGCAATCAAGTTATTAGAAGATTAGGAAGGGAGAAGGGTGAGTGAAATGACAGGTCAGCATATTTCTGAAGGGACCATTTACTTTACCCTATGTCTTCAGGCAGAGCCCAGCCAAGTTCAGAGGAGTTGCTTCGGGAAAACAAGACACAAGTTTGACATCACAATGTCATGTTTTCAAAAAAAAAAGAATGACAAGTTCCTCCAGGTGTGGGTTTATCACAGTTTAACCAACTGGTAACTTTATCTCCTTTCTTATCAATACCTACTACTAAGAAAACAATTTATTTGACTAAAACTCATAAATAATAATAGATCTCTCTTACACTGCTGTGTGAATGAAATGAGATAATAATAGATACTAAACCCTTAACATGGTGCTTGGCAGTAGTAAACCATCCATAATTGTTAGCTATTGTTGCATTGGAGAAAACTCACTTTTGATAATCCTCTTTAATTTATGAAGTAATTTCCTGTTATGGTACTCACTCCAATCTTTTAGCACATATTTAAGGAATGCCTACGATGATGTGCCAGACTCTGCTCTGAGAATACAACTATGACCAGGATTGGCAGAGACCATACCCTCCCAGAATGTATGTCCTAGTTGTGGGAGAAAAACACTAAACAAGAAAATAGGGTACAGGAGGGGATTTGCTGACAAGTTGGGGTTAAGCAAAGAGAAAAAGAGAAACCAAGGATGATTGAGGCTGTGCTTGGGGACTGGTAGTGGGAAGGCAGAGTTGGCAGTTACCCAGATGGGAAGATATTTACTCAAAACTCCCCTGTCAGGCAGAGGTCATGAATTTGCCCATTTCACAGATGAGGAAGCTGAGACACAGAGAGTTTAAGCTTAACTAGCCCCACATAAAAGAATCCTCACTTCCTTAAGAGGTAGATAAGGACTTAGCAAATGGCAGGGCCTCAGAATCTTGGATCTTAAATTAAATTCGCAAAGTAGATGAAATTTTAAATTAAGTTTTTTTTTAAAAAGCAGGTGGTGCTATTTAATTTTCAAAGGTTACTCCAGTCCCCATGGGAGGAAAGCAGAGCCTGGGGAGGTGGGGGGACTCACTGAGACCCGGCTCAGCCGTGAGGGCAGAGCCAACATTAAACCCGGGTGAGGCTGAGACTCCCAGGACAGACACGGGACAAGGAAGGGTCTGAGATACCCAGAAGCAGCGTGGCCATGGCATGAGGGCACAGTGAGTGTGATCCAGCTACAGGTGACTGCCCCCCCAAACTTGCCACCTCACAAAGTAAGAAATCTGGGGTGAGGGGTGTCAGTAACTAGACTCAGACTTGAGTGATTCATCTTGCCCTGAATCACAGCTGCTGACTCGTTTACTGGAGAGGGACAGCTGCCTCTGCTCTGAGCTGAGGAGTATGCAAGAGCCCATTAGCAAAGATGGGGGAAATCCCGTTAGAATTTCTGCAGGAGATAACGCCACCTTCTCCACCCAGAGTCTCCAGTCTCCTTGGAGGAAACTGCCAAGAGGTTTGGTCCTCAGAGGGGAGACAGAACTGCATCAATCAAATGAGTATTTATTCAGTGCTGACATGCACACAGAACTGGGATAGGCCCGTGAGAAATCCTAGTCCCTGTCACCAATTTGTTTATAATCTGGCTCAACAGAGATGGACTCACATAAAATGCTTTGTAAGCAGCACACGAAGGTTTACCCGAAGGCCAGCCTGGAATGGATCCTTAACAAAGAGCTGCTGCGGGAATTGCTTGTTAAACCTTGTAGGAGTGCAGATAGAGGAGAGATTCGAGGGCCTGGGAGTTCCCGGGAAGCTCCAGGGCTCTGGGTCAAGATGAGAGAGGTGTGCTGGGTGGAGGTTTCAGGCCAAGGAGAAGCGCGTGAGCAGAGCTTTCACAGCGCGGGTCCCAGGAGAGTGGGCAACACAGGCGGCGACGCAGCCTTACGTCTCCATCAGCGTGCTCACGTCTGTCGTGCTTTGTGCGCGGGCGTCTCCCCTGACCTTTCTTCCCGATGTAATGACCCACAGCCTCCCCAAAATTACATTTCATTCCAACCAGAGTCTGCCAAGAGAATGGAAAGCACTTCAGGCATTTCAGAGGAAGATTTAATACAGGGAACCAGTTACAACTTTGTGGGAAGCTATGCAGGAGCAAGTAGCTAGGGGCTGTCACCAAAGATAAATATGTATAGAAAACGACTAAGTCCCTTGGCCTGCAGGAGCATTGAGGGAGGCTGGTGCTCCCATTGCCTCTGGCATGCCTGGGGTCGGGGCGTGGGGAAGGAGGGGTTGGTTTAGTCACTAAGTCCTGTCCTCGACTCTTTTGTGATCCCACGGACTGTAGTCCGCCAGGTGCCTCAGTCCATGGGATCCTTCAGGCAAGAATACTGGAGTGGGTTGCCATTTCCTCCTCCAGGGGATCTTCCCCACCCAGGGATCAAATGCCCATCTCCTGCATTGAAGGTGGATTCTTTACCAATTGAGCCACCAGGACATCATCCCTGGGTTACTTTCTGTTTTCTTGACAGCTTGCTGATTGGTAATGTATCTTAACTTGCAAGGAGTTTATTTAAGTGACCACAGAGCAGATTCAGAATGCAAATAAAATAATGGAGGAACCCCTCCCCCCAAAGAAAGCAGAGACTGCAATATTCAGGGGTACTGGGAAATCCTGTCACCTGCCTGCCTACAGCTAGAGGGCCTGTCACTTGATGACACACGCATCCTTGTCGGCAGTGGGCTGGGGTTGCTCTCTGCCCCCCAGCTGTGGCAAGGCTGAGTGTGAATTGGGTATCCACAGGGTCCCTCCCCACAGTACTGAAGAAGCTTGAGCTGCAGGCCCCACCAGACAGGCAGTCCTGGGAAAGGTCCAGGAGTATGTTCATGGGGTCATGTTGTTTGCAAAATAGGCAAAGTAACATATTTTAAATGTAATCAGTTAAGACCACTCAGTATTTCTCCTCCCACTTTTCTTTCATTTCTCTGTGTCAGGTGGCCATGAGGTAGCCCTGCATTTTTGAGATGAGGTGGATGGCGGGGGAGGTGTACAATAAGGAGGCATTTATTTGGGGTTTATTTAGATACATCTTAAAGTTAACTTCTTTGTATATTTCAGTTCAGTTCAGTTGTGTCCGACTCAGCGAACCCATGGACTGCAGCGCATCAGGCTTCTCTGTCCATCACCAACTCCCGGAGCTTACTAAAACTCATGTCCATCGAGTCAGTGATGTCATCCAACCATCTCATCCTCTGGCGTCCCCTTCTGCTCCAGCCTTCAGTCTTTCCCAGCATCAGGGTCTTTTCCAATGAGTCAGTTCCTCACAGCAGGTGGCCAAAGTATTGGAGTTTCAACTTTAGCATCAGTCCTTCCAATGAATATTCAGGACAGATTTCCTTTAGGATTGACTAGTTGGATCTCCTTGCAGTCCAAGGGACTCTCAAGAGTCTTCTCCAACACCACTATACAGTCCATGGACTTCTCCAGGCCAGAATACTGGAGTGGATAGCCTTTCCCTCCTCCAGGGGATCTTCCCAATCCAGGTCTCCCGCAATGCAGGCGGATTCTTTACCACCTGAGCCATAAGGGAAGCCCCTCTGTATATTTATGTTACTGCTAAGCCTTCCTGGTATGGTCATGGCTCCTAGGACCCTTCCCATCACTCTCCCCACCTGGTGGTATAATTGGAAAACCAGGGCTGAAAGGAGTATCTTAATATTCCTGGGGCACTTGGTACCTAAGGTACATAGAATGTGGAGGAGAAAAAAAACAGGGTTGAAATGAATGCAGCCCTAGGCTGGCCTGTGAAAAATTCTTCCATTCATCAGACATGTAAACGGTAAACCAAAGACTTGGTTCTCATTAACACCTAGTCAAAATAGCCTGCTCGCCTGTCAAGATACTGCAGGAGTGAAGGTCAGAGGTCCCTTCAATAACAGAACCATCCTCCTGGCCAGTGCTTAGCACATCCAGGGCTAAGCCCAGGAGTGGTTAATGGCAGTAACGGGTCTTCAGCTCATTAAGAGGACTTTACTGACCCCTTGTGGAAGAGAGAAGGTGGTGCACCCAGCCATTTAGTAGCTCAATCGTGTCTGACCCTGCAACCCCATGGATGGCTGCAGGCCAGGCTTCCCTGTCCTTCACCATGGGTGCACCCAGAGAGATCTCAGTTTGGGGAACTTACTTTTCTACCGTCCTTCAGGGAAAAAAAAATCAAGGGGCAGAAAGGTGAGGTATGTTACTAACTGCCCAGGTTCTTTCCATTAAACTTGAAATTCTCAGTTATTTTTCATATCAACTTTTTTTCCCCAACACAGGTCAGGGCTCTCATCAAAGGCGGGAGATGTGTGATGTCAAGTTGTGATAATTTTGGTTTTAAAAAAAAAACTATGGAAGGAAGGGTAGGGGGCAGATAAGAAAAAGAAACCCAATTTTGAGTCCTAGCACAGCTACTGACTAAATGAAAGACTGTGCAACCTGTTTAATGTCTCTGAGTCGCATCACCCTCACAGGTAAAATGAGACTCATTGTTAGTGAGTCTGATGTGCCTCGTAGGCGGCTTACTAAGAATTTAGGCTGCTATCATTAAACATAAGGACGTCATATTTATTCACCATCTTGATGCTCATTGGACAGTCACTTCACACTCCTGTATAGCACATCTTTTTAAAAGAGAAAAAAAAATCTAGAAGTTTCTTTTCAATGAACAATTTCCTCAGTTGGGACCAGGTCTGACAATACACAGACAGAAAACACCTCTTGTCCAGGAAGCCTGGTTTCCCTGGTGTGAGCAAAATTCCAGAGAAGGGGGCACAGAGAGACCCACCCCTGCCTGGACCCCCTGCCTCCCCAGCAGGGCCAAGAGGACTGTCCTGGGTTCTGGTGTGTGTCTGCGTTTATCTTCCAATAGGAAATGCCTGAGGTCTCACACAGAAGTAAATACTCTTTGCTGAGACTAGGAGACAATTCCTATTTTCTCAACCTGCAGTTTGAGGTTCCTTGTGTTCTGGGGTGGGAAGCCCTCAGCATTCCAGGCAGTGGGGTGAGGGGGTTGAGATAGGGCACGGTGCAGGACCTCAGCTGGTGTGCTTTTCCCCTCAGAAGGTTCCAGGGGCTGGGTGATGACTCCTCACCCTGCCCTTCTTCCTGGGGGGAGGGGAGATGGGGCTGGAGGATAAGATGCTGGATTAAACCAGAGCCTGGGGAGTGGGAAACCAACCTGCCTGGCTTAGGATCACTTGGCCAGAGCCCCAGAACGACGCCCACAACTTTCCAGGCCATTCTGACCTCCCACTCACCGAGCCAGGCAGCCCAGAAGTAGATTTTGTAGGCCATCCTCTCTCAGCTCTGGAATGATAGGCAACCTCTCCTACTTTTCCTTTTCTTGTTTCCATCGGCAGAGCAATTATTCTTTTTTTGAACTTTTTATCTTGCATTGGGGTAGAGCCGATGAACAATGTTATCACAGTTTCATGTGAATAGTGAAGGGACTCAGCCATACATAAACATGTATCCATTCTCTATGGAGCAACTCTTTAAAAAGTCATTCTATATAATAAAGTATTAAGTCATATTCACTAAAATGTGAGAGGTTGGGTAGAGACCACATGCAGTGTGTGCATATTAGTGTTTTTAAAAAGAAGAGGGGACCAATATATACATGTATTTTGTAGTATTAAAATAAAAACAGTGGAGGGAAAATAAACCATAATATTATTTATAGGAGAATGGAGGATGGAAGGAATAGGAAAGGAAGCTAGACTTCTTGGACTATATCTTGCTTTGTGGAACTGACTTTGAAAAAATGTACACATTTCACATAACTTAAAATGAAATTTTAAAAATTAATGATTAAGGCAATTCCTAATATCTGAAAGTGAGTTGATAGCATAATGATACACAGAGAGCTACTCCAGGGTCTTCAAAACAGTTATTTCACTAAAACATCCCCAGTGGGATTTACTGTTAACGTTTAAAAAAAAAACTCCAAAAATATTTTAACTGTTTTCAGAAATCTTACTGTTGGTGATAACACTGTGACTGTGCAATAAAGGAAATACATTTATTAACTGGTTGAAAGGAAAAGTAGACAAACTCGATCAGGCTAAATAAACAGCCAGTGGTCCTAAACTTGAGTTCCAGGATTCTTCAGTTTCAACTCATAGCATTTCTCTTAAAAATGTTCCTCTTTCCTCTGAAAAGAAGCAATGACCAACCCCAAAGCACTGATACCTCTAGCGCCCAAATTATGGCCTCTAGATATCATTTATCACTAAACAGAGTCAGGAGTCCTTGGAGAAATGTTCTATTCCACGTCTGTGCAGAGAATATACAGGATGAGACTGGAAATCTTGTCATTTCAGAAAGCAAGAAGACTCCCAATGGGAAACACGTTTGAGTCAATAGAACTCAGGAGCCAGTTTGAGTAACTTTCCACCGACCAGAGATGGGACAGTGTGAGTGCCAATGAGTACAGTATAACTGCAATATGCTATTAATAAGATGTATAAAATGTTTAAATCCATGAAATTAAAATATCGTAAAAAAATAAAAAAGAACAGGTCATCTTTGGAAGATGCAAAAAAATAACTCATTAATCAGTTTGTTCTTTGGTCTCTCAGTCGTGTCTGACTCTGCTACCCTGTGAATTGCAGCATGCCAGGCTTCCCTGTCCTTCATTATCTCCCAAGTTTGCTCATGCAATCAATCAATTATACCAGAAGTAATTAGTCCCTGCCTTTCTTTAAGCAGGTCTTATGAGTAAATACACTGTGTCAAGGCAAAGCCTGGCTTCACTATAATTTCCCATATGATGGCTGGGAATGGAAGGGGCTGAACAAATCCTGGTTGCCAGGTTGGAGAGGCTAAGATGATGCTTAGACTCTCAAGCCAAACTGTCCGTTTCCTGGAGAAGAGCCTCAGTGAACGGGGTCTCTACATGATTACTTATAGAGATCACTAACAATCTTTTTTAAAAGAGAAATACAATTCACATATCATAAAATTCACCACTTCAAAGTATCGAAGTTCAGTGGTTTTTAGGTAACTGTGCAACTCAATCCAGAACATTTTCATCAACCCTATAAGAAACCTCATTAGAGAAGGCAGTCCCCCTTCACCCCTCACCCAAGTCACTGGCAGGTACTGAAGTCTATTGTCTGTACAGAATGTCTGTGTTCTGAGCATTTCAGTTAAATGGACTCATACAGCATGTGGCCTTTTGTATTTGGCGCAGTTTCTCAAAAGGCGAAACATTTATGCCTGTTTGCTATATGCAGTATATTCCTTACTGAACTTCCAGTTCAAATCTTTGCTCATTCTTTTAATTGGTTTGCTTTCTCATGCTCAAGTTCTAGGGTTCTTTTTACATTCTGTATACAAGCCCCTTTATGTGTTTTGCAGGTATTTTTTTCTAACCTGTGGCTTACTTTTTATTTTTTCAAAAATGTCTTCTGCAAAGCGTTAAGTTTTTAATTTTAAAGGAGACCAATTTAACAATTGTTTCATGTGTCATACTTTTAGTGTGGTATCTAAAAAGTTAAAACTAGGGAGTTCCCTAGGGGTCTAATGGTTAGGACTGGGCATTTTCACTGCCATGGCCCAGGTTCAACCCCTGGTAGAGGAATTCCTGCGAGCATGTGGCAAAAAATAAAACAAAAAGGGATGGAGTAAAATGAAATAGATTGAAATACATACATACTAAACTCAAGGTCACCTGGATTTTCTGTGTTAACTTCTAGAAGTTTTATATTTGGCATTTCATATTTAGCTCTATGATGCATTTTGAGTTAACTTTTGTGAAAGGTTTAAGGTCAGAATCTAGGTGTGGTTTTTTTCTTCCTACATGTATATGCCCAGTTGTTGCTGGGGTTTTTTTTGGTTTGTTCTAGTTACTAAGCCATGTCTGACTCATTTTGAGATATCTCAGGCAAGAATATTGGAGTGGGTTGCCACTTCCTTCTCCAGGGGATCTTCCTAACCCAGCAATCAAACCTGCTGTCTCCTGCAGTGGCAGGATTCTCTACCGCTGAGCCAGTTGTTTCTGTACCATTTCTTAAAAAGACTACCCTTTCTCCATTTCATTGCCATTATGAAAGATCTGTTGACCCATATATTTGTGTGGGTCTTTTGGTAGGCTCTCTGTTTAATCAATCCATTTGCCCAATCTTTTGCCAATATCACAGTCTTGATGACTTTTTAAAAATTGAGATACGGTTGATTTACATTGTCTTATAAGTAAGTCTTTAGGCAGGTACTCTTTGTCCTATGACTTTGTTCATTTTTAATATTTTTCTAGCTATTCCAAGTCTTTTGCTTTCCCATATAAACTGTAGTATTGGTTGGGTGATGTCTATAATAACTCACTGGGATTCTGTTTGGGACTGCACTGAATCTATAGATGAGGTTGGGAAGAACTGACATCTTAACAATACTGATTCTATCTATAGTCATGGAATCTCTCTCCATTTACTTAGATTTTTTAAAAGTTCTTTTATCAGAGTTTTATAGTTTTCCTCATACAGATCTTTCACGTTTTGTTATATTCATACACAAGAATTTTTTTGGTGCTAATGTAAGTGGTGGGCTTCCCTTATAGCTCAGCGGTACAGAATCCGCCTGCCAATGCAGGAGACGTGTGTCCAATCCGTGAGTTGGGAAGATCCCCTGGAGAAGGAAATGGCAACCCACCCCAGTATTCTTGCCTGGGAAATCTCATGGACAGAGGAGCCTGGTGGGCTACAGTCTATGGGGTCAAAAGAGTTGCACAGGACTTAGCAGCTAAACAACAAATACAGATGATATTATTTTAAATTTCGAATCTCCACTTTTCATTGTTGGTATACAGAAAAGCAGTTAACTTTGTACATTAACTTTGTATCTTGTAACCTTGCTATAATTGCTTATTAATTCCAAGAGTTTTCCTGTCAGTTCTTTAGAAACTTGCAAATAGACAATCATGTCATTTACAGACACAGTGTTCTTTCTTTCCAATCTGTATAGTTTTAACTCCCTTTTCTTGTCTTGTTGCATTAGCTAGGACCTTAGGAGGGGACCTCTTTGCCTCCTTCTCAACCTTATGGGGAAAGAGCACCTGGTTTCTAAGTCTCAAAGTAATGTCAGCTGTAGGCTTTTTGTAGATGTTCTCTATCAAGCTGAGGATGTTCTTTTCTGTTCCTAGTTTGCTCAAAGTCCTCATCAATTCATTTGCTCATTCATTCTTTTGCCTTGGGCAAAAAAAAAAAAAAATGGATTTTTTTTCTTTTTTTGGCCATGCGGCATGGCTTGTAGGATCTTAACCACTGAACCACCAGGGAAGTCCCAAGGACTCTTAAAAGTGGAAAATTTCAGGAGGCAGAAGAGGCATTGATTGTTAGCATGATGCAATGTGAGACTCAGCTGGCCACTGATGGCTCTGAAGACAAACAGGGGCTAAGGAAAGTGGGCTGCCTCCAGAAACTAGAAAGAGCAAGGACTGGAACTTTCCTAAGAGCAACCAGAAAGCCCTGACAACAGGTTGATTTGAGCCCAGGGAAACTCAAGTCAGACTTCTGACCTCCAAGACTCCTACTTTGTTAAGCCAAAACATTCATAGTAATTTGCCACAGAGCAATAGGAAACTAATACAACATGCTTGCACTATTACATTCATACTAAGGGTATATAATCTTTATGAAATTTAGTTTTTCTTCAATATGGTTTGGCCATGGTCAGCAACCAAAGACACTCTGATTCAATTGTCTATTTTTGTATTAAATCAGGGTTAACTTCACCTTGAAAGGCTTTCCCCAAACTGTACATCAATATTTCACTCAAGATATTACTTGTTGTTCTGTGGAAATAAAAGGAAGTAAGGTCAACAGTCTTAAATGTATGAAAAATAATATTTATACTGATTGAAAATCTGCCTTTAAGAGTGTTGCCGTATCTAAGAGTGAGAACCTAACATGAAGGGGCATTTTAAGCATGAGTACATGGTATCTGATTATAACATCAGTGCGAAGGCAGTACTGCCCAGTGGCTGCAGGGATACAGCATCAACTCTGGGACTGATGGTCACTGTTCCAGGTCTTATCTTTTCATATCATGTTTATCATCTTTTTATCCTTAAGATAAAAATAAATCTCTCAACTAATTTTCTTATAAGGAGAAAAAAACTATTAGCCAGATGATCATTCTTCAGCAATTAATTTATGGGAGAATCATTTTTGGTATTCTACTTTAATCCATGCACCTATCACTGCCCTGTAATATATCATTTAAAAGTTTTCAGTATTAGTCAGCCTGGGAAATGCTGCACTGTAAGACTAACAATCTTAACTTCTCTGAAGAACAAATACCTATCAATAATAAAAAGTAGAAATCAGATTTTATTTTAAAAACCTATACAGAGTTTCAATTTAATAAAAAATAGTGCCATGAAATGTCTAATTATACAGCAATAGAAATAAACCCCCAAATACAGATAATTAGAGGTTATCAAAAAAATTAATTCACAATTTTAAAGGTGGAATACATATGCTTTTTTTCAAATAAACAATTTTAAAAGGTTTTTGTTTTAGATGGTTTTCCTCTTAAACATCTGAGTTATATACATACTTAATTTTTGAACTAGACAACCTCCCAGTAACTTCCCAAATAAGTACTTCTATTAACTTGAAAAACAAAATAATCCACAAACCCTTCTATTACTGATTTAATCACAAAATGCTAACAAAGTCAAGTAAATCATTGTTTTAAAATGTGTACCTCTTAAAAATGAAATCTCCATTGGAGTTGTGAAGTATAATAAACTTTTTATAGAAGAAGTTGAGTCTTCCATGACTAGTCAATTTATTTTCTGTTAAGTTTATCCTTTAGACTACTTTTACAGTATCTCTTAATCCTGAGACTGTGAGGTGCTGAAAGAGGAAAACCTTTGGCCCCGCTGATGGAGGTACCTTAAATGTAAACAACTGCAGTAAGGCATTCTGGGTGTGGGCACCAGCCTTGCATAGAGTTAGAGACGTATTTCCTTGTTTCTCAAAGACATGATAATTTCCTTCCCAATAAAAAGATTTGATGTATTGAGATTTGTTTTCAAATGCCATAAAGAATCAAAATTCATGTATACATCTATAAAGAATAGTTTCAAAAGATTAGCAAAAAGCATTACATAATGATATTACATCATATGCTTTATTAATGGTAAATGTTTGCATTTATTTTTAAAAGCTTAGCTCTTGCTAAGCATTTTTTAAGAGAAAGCTAATAAATGAGAATCATTTGCCATACAAAAACTATATTCACAAACAAGACTTTAATCAAATGAAAGCTAAAAAAACACTGGAAAAAATACAAAGCAAAACATTGCTATCAGTCAATTAAACTGCCTTCTATCACTAAATATAATGTATCTAGAATGACACAAGCATACTGAACAGAAAATTTTGTGGATTCAGTCTAAGTAAGACCAGCATTAAACAGTGTCATGCAATTTATGATTTTCTTAAAAAAAAAGTTTTTTTTAACTGAATCATTTAAACAAAAGGTCTTCTTTTCATTTGAGGGGAAGACAATCTGTTTTCCAAACAGATTCTCTTTTTTTGCTAAAATAGCAAAAGGTATGAACTCTAGCTCCTCTTCCCAGGTGCTACTGATACATGACTTGGCATAATGACTTAACATAGAAGTACTTTTCTGGTAACAGTGCCATGGCCATAAATAATCCATTAAAAAAAATGATCAAGTGCAAATCTAAGAAAACCTCCTTTAAAGAATTACCCAAACCCAGCACACAAGCAGTATCGCTATTACATGAGCTAAGAAATACAACTCATCAATGTGTGTATGATGATAAACGCACACCAAAGACCACCTTCTATAAAGTTTTAGTAGCGCTGCCAAGTTAATAATCCTTTCAAGGCACTGAAGAATTATGTAGATGGATTTTTCAAAATATAACTAACAATTGCTTAAACTGTTAAAAAGCCCTGAGTCAGAACTTTCAATAACTTCCTGAAATTACGGATTTCAGACAAAATGGCACATTTGTTTATCTATAGAAAATTACAAGACCATCTCGCTTTTTGGAGGGAAGAAGTCATGTTTATGAAACAAAACTAAATAGACTGCACAAGAAAAGTAAAATATTAAGCAATATTATCTCTCTTACATATTTCATATTAATTGTAATTTGTAGTTAAGGATTTAGGCACCAAATTGATGTGGCAAGTCATCTTTGCTTCCTCAACAAAATAAAAATCTCAATTTTAACCTCAGGTTTCCATCTCTTCCTTAGTCACAAATATGAATAAATGCTGGAAAATACTCCGACAGAAAAGGAGGCAGAAAATGCCAGTGTAGCAACTTACAATTTTAATTCACCAGTTCTACTATCTAGTTCATATTTTTATACTCTAGTTTCACCCACTACCAACCACTTACCAGCAAACTGAGGCTCAATCTAAAAATATTTCCCCCTCGCTGTAGCAAAGCAATGTATACATGAGACAGCATTAAATAGCTTTCCCTCAATTTTAGTGTTTTAAAGAAGTACAACTGTAATTAATACTGTTATAGTTTTACATATATGTAAAAGTTCCAAGGCTATACAGGATCCATCAAGTAATATCAGTAAGCATTCCTATTATAATACTCGAGCAAATAAAATTAGGATGCCTTTTTGAGAGAAAAAAACATCTCGGAAACAGTTAAAAATAGACTTAAAGAAAACTGACATTTTCAACAACAAGGCACACAAAATTTGTGAAGCTCTAACACCTTCTCAATTTAGTATAAATTCAAAGCTAACCTAATTACAATGTTTAAAGTGTGTTTCTCCCCTCTGACTCAAAATGAAATTAACCCTTCTAATTAACAGATATTTAAAACCTACTCAATTACAACTGATGATGACTGGGAGGGAGAAGAGAAATTCTGTCTTCCCCAAACTTGATTATTCACCATCACTGTAGGTCTTGCAAACACAAACTCTTAAGATATTCAGGTGTTTCTCCATTTATATTTAATCAAAATTCTATTCCACTGGAGGAGGCAGAAGAGGACTGCTGCTTAATGGGCATAGTTTCAATTCTGCAAAATGAGAAAGTTGAATATACTTCTACAGTTGCTGCTGTGATAAAATCCACATGATCCCCATTTCTCTCTTCATTCAAAAACTGACTTCTCTTTTTTTACTTGCTGCAATCCCTATCATCCCCTCTATCCAATTCCATCACCAATTCTCCCAGTTTGTACGTATAAATAATTCTTAGTCCAAAAGGGTCCAAATTTCACAATAAACAAAAAACAGCATTGGGCAACACATTAACACTGCAACACAAGACCATCTATCTCTACCACGTTAAAATGACCTAGCAAGCTTTGAAATTTGAATTGGACAAATATTCAGCAGCACACATTGCAATATGCTAAATCATCTTACAGGCTAAAGCCATCAAAAACATAAATTTAAGAAACTTATTTTCAAGATTATCAATTAATTTTATGCCTTGGTAGCTTGATGGTCAATCCGTAATGTTTAAATTTACAAATAACCAAGCATAATTTGGCCAGCTAAACTAAAACACTTGTGTAATATAACATTCCAATACTGATACAAAACGATCTCTTGAAAAATCTCCTTGCTCCCTACAGAATGAAATACATTTATAGTATAAACAGTAAGAATGTTAAATTATGGGAAGAAAAATTATTAGAATAGCACCATCTGGTTAAGTTGTGTGTACGTTTGGGTCACAAAGCTGACAATATTAGAATAAAAGAAAAAATATGGTAGAGGTGAGGGGGTACAGAGAGGGAACCCAAATGACAGCTCTTCCAAAACATTAGGAAGAAATGTTATCAGTATCTTTAGATCCCTTCTTTTTGAAAAGAATACTTCAAATAAGCAACGGCTACATGATAAATTCTGTATGTGCTTAGAAGCTGACAATTTTTTCACTGTGTGTATCTTGCTTCTAAAGCCCAATAAGTATGTTTTTGAGTGAATGCATGTCAGTTTTGGTGTTGGGTTTTTTTTCCTAATGATTCTAGGAAAAGCAAAAGCTCCTTCGAGGCACAAAGATAAAAAGATGATCATGACAAGGACACGTACTAACTGGGAGTACTGCTGAGATGTATGATAAGAGGTAGCAGTTTCGTAGAGTTAGAGGAAAATCACTTAAATAATGAAGCTCTTCAACTTACTCTCTCTCACAAACAGAAATAAATTTAAAATTATTAAATTTCAGGTGCTTTAAAACATGAAGGAAAAAACATTTTCTTTTCACTAGACAAATTTCAAAGTGGTACAAATGCAGAAAATCCACAAGTGTACAACACTATAGTCACAGTGACTTTATGACTTTTATAATAGTTTACAGGCTATTCTATTTTTAATATGAAGGAAATAAGCTAGTCTAGAAGATGAAACTGCCTTCTAGGGATGTAGGCTTAAGCACTGTAGCTCAGAAGACCTGTAACAAGAATTAAGTGAAGTAAAGCTCCGGACGATACAATTCTCTGGCTGGTCAAGCTATGCCCGAGTCAGCCAGGTGCTCCTTACAAGTGACCTTGTGGGAAAGAGATGGGCAGGCCACGGTATGGAAGAGAAGGAAAACCATGGCTTAGACTGTTTACAGATCTGAAAGAAAATAGTCTGTCTCTTTATGTGAATCACTGGACAGATGTTCTATATTTTTATAATTTCAAAATATGGCTTCAACAACACCCTCAGTAGCCTGTTATTAGGCAACTGAGTAGAGTCAATATAAATTTTCAAATTTAAAATTTATAAGAATGTTTCCTGTTCTGAATGGTAAGTCACTCCACTAAACCCAGATCTGGAACTACCGAGACTAGAAAGGCAGCAAAGTGCACCCCTGCTCTCACAGGACTGCAGAGGCAGCAGCCACTCACGGGCCAGAAACATGGTGTTAGGAGGGCGCGAGACCTCGTACTTCCAAATTTAACTGTCGCAGCAGGAGAACTGAAATAAGAACCAGAGTCAAAGGGGAAGAAACCCACAGAAAAGATAATCATCCTTAGGAGTAAACTTATACACATATAGTAGATACTACTGTAAACAGGTGATGTTTGTATAATCTAGCAGCAAATGAACCCCAAAACACTTACTGATGTGTATATTCGTTCCAGATATTGAAAGAGAAAAAAATCATTAGATGCTCCACAGTAAAACAAAACAAAAACACAGATAATCAGACATATTTCTGTAAATGTCCTAGTCATTCTTTCTAAATTAAGTGTCTACCATTGGTTATTTACAAGGTCATGGATATTGCTGGCAGGTTAAATAATATCCCCATTGTTAGGTATGATGAGAGACTGTTTTTTTTTATAGTCAGCTCTACTATCTGAAAGATAGTGGAAGCGAGGCCTCTGAGGAAGATAGACACAGGGACACTGGCAGAACGACGCAGAGGAGAAAGGACCATGGCCTTCCTGAGGACAGCGCTCTTCCCTTCCCGGATTACTGCCACTCAGCACATCAGAAAAGGCAGACTGAACCCCGGGGGCCCAACCAGGGCAATACCATTTCACTGGTCAGATCAAGCCTGAATAAGTAACCACAGGGGAAACTGAGGCCCATTTTTCACAGTCAGTTATTTATAAGCTGGCTGAACAGAACAGTGTACAAACTAATGTAAGAAGAGCAATTACAACAGTTAATAGGCACTCTTTTATTGGATGTCCCCACTCACCCTGCCTTCAGTTCCCCACTGTGATTGCTTATTTTTACTTTTCATGTCTCAGTCATTTTGAAACAGGTGAAACAATTTTCCTTTGAATCCAGAAAATAAGTTAATTGTAAAACTCACTATTGTCTCATTCTATATTTCCACTGACTCTGAGAATTTAGAGACATTCATTTGGATACCTTTATGTTACTTTATAAGGAGAATCCTCTCTTCAGTATTCCTTTAATCATGCAGAACTTGTACTATAATTTTATCATTTAACATATGAAACATAATGGTTTGACTTGCACCTTTCATATGATGCATGACCTTTCTGAGTACCTGTGTCAATTGTGTAAAAATCATGATAAACTGAAAGACAGCTGACCATAAGGAAGTATATCTCTTGAGGTCTAACAACGTTTATAAACTATGAGAGAAAATGCAATGAAAACAAAAAATAACAGGAGATCCTTAAAGGACTTTCTCCCTTAGATACAGAGGCAAATTATATATGAATTACACAGATTTGATGTTTCAATTGAAAGGAAAACAAAAAACAAAATACACAGCTTCAAACACTGTTTTGTAGAGTTTTTTTGTTGTAGTTGTTCTGGTATGTTTAGAGTCTAATTACACTCTAGCAAAGAAACTATGATATTAAAAATTAATTCATTAGAACCTCCAACTAACTTAAAAAGCTCACTAAGATCTCATGGCCAAAATATTTTAGCTAGCAGAACACAGCGGGTTTCTTAGTTAATACAAAAGAATCCTCCGTTCGATAGCTTTTCGACAGATGGGACATTCACTCATCCGGTCTCCACAGAGCTGGCACGTCCCATGGCCACAAAGGAAGATCATGTTCTTCAGACGGTCCAAACACACAGGGCACATCGTCTGCAACGTGATATAATAAACAAAGTAATAAATGCTGAGCTATTTTCTAGTTTGAAAGTGTAATCTGACAACTCTGCAACAGCATTAATTTTTTTGTTGTTGGAGTCAAATAATCTTTGTCTGCTGGACATTTTTAAATTTTTGAATCTTTAAGATATCATCCTTATAAAAGTAGAAATACTGGCTGTACTGTCAGGTCAGTATAAAAAGGTACTATATAAAATAAATAGTACATAAAATTAAAAATGCAAATGCAAAAATCTAATAGGAAAAGGATGAAAATAGCAACTTCAGTCTGACTCAGATTCTCCAACTCTAGGTACCAGGGTGTTCTTATTTGAAAATAACACAGCGTATTGCAGGAAGCAGTGGAGGATATTGCTAAGAACGTACACACACACCAAGCACTATGCTAGATGTGATCCAGGCCCAAGGCATATATCACTCTCACTTCAAAAGAGGAAACTGAGGCTTAGTGAGGCTAAAGGCATTGGCCTTAGTGAGGCTAAATGTGAGCCAGAACGTGAGCTCAGGTGTATGTGCCAGGCAGCTGCACTGCACTGCCTTCAACACAGACCCTCTGGTTGAAACAGTCAACCTTAGCTATTGCTAAATGTGACTTCATCAACTTCGAAGAATTCAGGAGTATGCTTCTATGGAGTTTTCTAGAAGAAAATCACACATATACTCACAAGGCACATTTTACATTTATAAAAACATATCTTAATACTTCATTTTGAATTATATCTTTCCCAAATAACACAGAAATGATTAAACAAAAATGTCTAGATTAATAAATCAGGCCTAAAGCCTATAGGAAAATGTAATTACCAACTCTGACAACATCAGAAATCATCGTGAAGAAAACAATAGAAAAAAAGTACTACAGTCTCACTTGCTGGCTCCACTCTTCCAAGGTAAATTTTCACATTAATCTTTGAAGTTTTGAGAAGAAAAGGGATAGAAAAATCAGTTTTTATTTTAAAAAGCCAAAGCAGCTTTTTAAAACTAAAACAGTTCCTTTTTCATTAAACTTCCCAGAGGTTTATGTAGTTAATTAATAACTCTTGTTTCCAAAAGTAAACACATCTGTGCAGTCCTGGGTAAGTTACTTTGGACTAATATATCCTTAATAGCATATAAAATAAATTTTTGTTTTTTAAAGAGACATTGGGGTAAGAGAGAGGTTGGAGATTTAAAATTTAAAAAGAGACTTATTCAAATGCTTTCTCTCAGTAACCCTGAAGGGGTAAGAAACCTCAACATTCCCCAAAAAATGAGTTTTAACTATTTAAATACTTTAGTGATAAAATATGGCCATAAAGATTATTTAAGAAAGAAGAAACTTCAGATAGAAAAGACAAGAGAGGAACTTTTAACAAATGCATGGCAACACCGATGTGACTGCCAACTAAAGAATATCCATTGTGTTCAACCCTTTGAATTAAATCAGATATAACTGCTGAGTCAAACGGTAAGAGGGAAAAAAAGACTCTTTTTTTAACCAGAACCTATAAGTTTTAGGTAATTCTTCATTTTAATGTTGTTTTTATTAAATATTCAGCAGATATGAAAGAGTACTTCTGTTGGTATGTATACTACATAAAGAAACAAATAACCACCACCCAGCTTAGGCATGAATATGCCCTCCCCAACTCCTCACTGATATCCACTTCTCTGAATTTAACATTTATCTTTCCCTTGCTTTTCTTATGGAGGGTGTGTGTGTGTGTGTATCCTTTTCTCCTTTTCACTGAAGTATCACATCTATAGAGAAATGTGCACAGGTCATAATGTACAGTTTAACAAAAGCTCACAAACTGATCAAATGTAAGTAAATAACTTAGGTCATGAAAAGGAACCATCTCTACTCGTCAAACTGCTCCCATATCCCAGCCAAAAAACCCCACCATCCTTTGATTTTAAACACTATCTGTGTGATTATTTTTTCCAAGTTTTCATCCCCAAACAAAATCCTATTTAGTTTTATGCTGTTGCTGCTGCTGCTGCTGCTAAGTCGCTTCAGTCGCGTCCGACTCTGCGCGACCCCATAGACGGCAGCCCACCAGGCTCCCCCGTCCCTGGGATTCTCCAGGCAAGAGTACTGGAGTGGGTTGGAGTTGCCTTCTCTGATGATGACAAACTTTCCCAAAGTGTTTTTACTAATTAATAGTCCCATCAGCACTGTGTGAGTTGAGGCTGCTTTGCACTTCGCCTCACTCGATACTGACAGTTCCTAACACCTCCCCCCTCAATCTGTCAGGCAGGAAAAGTGTGGTGGAGCGTTTTTTCATGTTGGGTGTGGTGCGTTTCCTATCTTGTCAAGTACTTGATGAAATCTTCTAATCAGACCTTGCTGACTGCAAATATTCGAATACTACAAGTGATACACTAATATGAACCACGCTTGCTGCAGACAACACCAGTACTTTTTTAGAAAATGACACACTGATGCCCTCGGGAGTCGCTCTTCACCGTGGAGAAGCGCCGTTACCTGTTCTTTGATGTCCTGTAGCTGCTGCTGCAGCTTTTGCACGTCCGCGTTGACGTTGGTATTATCCTTGTCCTTCTGCATCACCGGAATATTCCCACTGGCTGAAGCACACACAAAGAATCTTAATGTTACGACTGTTGTGAAGCAAAAATGAATTTTTTATTTCAAAATGATTACTTTTATTTATTAAAAACACGAGACTATTATTCGAATCCTCTTAAAAAAACTTTTTTCCCACATGGACAATGGATACAGCAGGTACATTCATGTTAAATTTCTTCATTTATAATTTTTAAAAAAAGGTTTACACATTAATTTCTAATTATGTTTAACTCAGTTGGACAATAATCCACGCTACAAAGAGACTTCCAGGTTTTCCAAGGCTCTCCTGTTGCTACTGACCCGAGATGAGGAACTCCATGAAAGAAATGTCCATGATACCTACTAAATGGAGGGAAATTTTTTACTTCACTTTTCCTCTTCTCTAGATACTTGGACTTTTACTCTAGTTAATCTGTCCCCAGGATTTTTACCCTGCTGTACTGGTGATAAAAACAAAGTGGCTACACTAATGTTATTCCTCATCCTACACAGAACAAAGAAATCAAAGAGACCATCCAGGTTACGTCTCATGCAGAGATGAAAACTATTTTTATACCGCTGAACTACAGGTGACCCTTGAATAACACAAGGGTTGATCAACAAATAACTTATAGTGAGTGGCCCTCCAAATCCACGGTTTCTTCACATTACTGGACTCGACCAACCACACATGAACCATGTGGTCCCGTAGTATTTACTACTAAAAAATATCCAAGTTTTGGGAGTTCCCTGTTAGGATTCCAGGCTTTCACTGCTGTGGCCTGGGTTTAATCCCCAGTTGGGGAACTGAGATTCCACAAGCCATGTGGAATGGCCAAAAAAAGATTCAAGTTTAAGTGGACCCTGGCAGTGCAAACCTGTGATGTTCAAGGGTCAACTGCACAGAAAGGTTGAAGGTAAATTAACTTACTTTTTATCTTTCCACTGTTCACTGGGTTATACTTCCGTTTATCTATAGTTACTCTGTCACAAATAATGACTATTCCATAAAATAATTAAACACCCTACGTAAACCTATTACATAAAGGAATAAGGTTAATACATGTGTAAACTGAAAAAATAATTTATAGTATGATGTCCTCCTGCCGAGACACAATAAATTTCATCTTAAAAATAGCCAAAGTATCTTTAAAAATACAACAATACTTTGTTATAAAACACACATAGGTATTTCCTTAAAAGATTAATGCTTAAAGCCCCATAATCATATTACAGGTTAGAAAAATACAATTTTCAGGTTTCCTATAATGTTCCTGTTCCTTGCAGATTCAAGTCACATACCTTCTGTTTTACAAGCAGACACTATAATGCACTCTGAGAAGATGTGTCTATGAAAGTCCCAACAAAGTCAGAACACCCACTTACAGATATCATCAGTGGCATCCTCTGCGCTTTTCCCTCCACAGCACATGATGAAGGGCACTCTTCGCTCCACCACGGCCCGACACTGCACACACTTCTTCATCAGGCTGGCACAGTCTGCAAACGGCAACACAACACACCTCACAGAAGAGAATATGAACAGGGTTGCCTTCCTCCACTCATTTAACAGTGAGATAAACACGAAGTTACAGTGAGACACAATTCTACCTTCTCAAGATGTTACCTACCGAAGAAAGCACATTTTTCATTGGTAGACTCTAGAGTAGAAAGCCCATCATTATGAAAATAATGGCATTTTCTAACACCCTGGAAAAAACTGAGGGGAAGGTTCAAAATTTTTAAAAATATGTAACAAAAATATTTCAAGATCTTAAGGCTTAAGAATAAAGGAGGGAGAGACCTTTCATGAATTTAACTACTATAACAAGAATTATAAGGCAGGCAGCATGAAATTTTTAAAAACTACTTTCTTTTGTAGTTTTATACTTTCTCTTAAATTCCTAAAATATACTGTATAATTCTCTTCCTATGACATTGATGCAATCTAACAAGGAAATTGCTTAGTGACTACTGTTTTAATGTTAGCAGTCAGGACAATTCATCATAATGGACTATCTTTCTAATACCTCTATATTAGAGGTAGAATGCTTTCCCATTCAAAGAAGAAATTCTCAGGCACAATTCTATGTTATGGACTATTAATGTTACACCTAAAGTTATTAATTAATTATAAAATAACACACAGTGCTTCAACACATTCTTTCCCATTAGCATTTATTATGAAAAGTACACTCCATATCTTAGCCTATGGTACCAAATATCTTTGTCACTTCAAAAGCAGGAAAAGTAACAAAAACTATGGTAGGGTATCCTTATGATATGATAGTAAACCTTAACAAAGCACAAAATCACCCATGTGGACAAGGTGGTCATAGACTCTCAACAGTGCTGATGCTGGTGGACAGAGACGCTCTGTCAAGGTCGATCTTGTGCCAAGGCCTAAAAACAGATGGGTCAGATGCTGGCCTAGGCAAGATGAACCAGGTAGGAGCTATTGCTAGCAGGCAATTGGTTTGGGATTTGTCTTCAATCTGAGGGCAGACTTTTTTCTCTTGAATTTATAATTTAACAGCCTGAGTATATAATATGTAGCCACTGTTATCTCAAATAGATAGAATCACCAACTCAGTGGGCAGGAATTTGAGCAAACTCCAGGAGAAAGTGGAGGACAGAGGGATGTGGCAGGCTACAGTCCATGGCATCACAAAGAGTCAGACACAGCTTAGCAACTTAACAACAACAAATTATTTCAAATACCTGTAACTATTAAGTTAGGTTGTTATATTATTGATATAAAACCTTCTTCAGCCTGTCCAAAGAGCTGTAACTTCTCCTTCCTTGATTACTGTGCTGTGGAGACTGGACCACCTGCTGTACTATATATTCCTTGAGAGAGGGACATTTTTTTCCCACAATTTCAGCTTCTCTAGCAAATATATGTTTACCAATAACAATATATCTGCAAAATGGAGAGAGCAATCTACTTCTTAGGTTTCCTATGAATATAAATAAGGAAATACTCAAAAAGAGATTACAATAGTTGGCACAAATTAAGAACTCAAAAAAAACAGCAGTTGCTCTCGCTATAGTCCAAAGCAAAAATAATGTAAAAACTTTGGGGAACTCCTGAGGGAAAACATTACACTAAGGCTCTAGAACTATTAACTGCTACCAGCTTTATGACACAGGGTCAGCAAACCACAGACTGCAGGCCAAACCCAACCTGTCACTGTGCTTTTATAAATAAAGCTTTAATGGAAAACAGTCCCACCCATTTGCTTACACGTTGTCTAAGGCTGTTCGTGCACTACAATGGCAGAGGCAAGCAGCTGGAAAGGGTTGAGTTGTTACTGCAGAAATCAAGGGGCCCACAAAGCCAAAAATGTTTTCTAGTTGACCTTTTATAGAAAATGTTGGCTAACTCCTGGACTATGAAAACTTGCATAACCTGAGCTCTTTCTACTTAAGACAGAATTCTCTTTCTTCTTGCCCTCTGACAGCTGATAATAGCCAGTAAACAGAAACAATTAACCTGGAGCAGAATGTTACAGCAGAAAACCTTGATCATTTCTTAGTTGACAAGCAGCCAAAAAAATAAAGATAAAAACCAAAGCTTAAAGCAAATCTGTGCCAATGAGACTAATCTATCACGCAGTTGTTACTTTGGTTAGATTTTATATTAAAAACCAACACCTAAGTGACTGAACTATTTCATAAGAGGAAACATCATGTTTTAGCTTGGGCCCATTTAAGTATAAACTGTTAAAAATGTTTAAAATCCTTCACTGACAAGTAAAAATTAAAAGGGAGAACATTAATGCTAAATATATTAACTTGCAAAGAACAAGGGAGATATGTAAAAGCAAAGGTTAAAATGCCTCTTAAATTTTAATATTACCCCCATAAAGAAAAGATTTCTATAAGCTCTCTTGACATAAAGGTTGAGGAAGGTTAAGAAGGCCAGAAATTATTGCCCCAAATGGCTGCTGTGAGTGGTTCAGCAGGGGAGAGTGGACACACGAGAGGCTCCACAAAGATGCAGACAGATGAAGACGCGTGCATTTTATACGTGGAGAAAGGCCATACTAAATGTTTCCACGTTCATTTTTGGAAACAAATTTCTCCTGTATGTGAGAAGAGGCTATTTTATTTCATTTGTGCTCAATAAAAAGTTGAGCTGGGGTAATGCCGTGCACCCAGGCTTTGCTAACACTCGGGACAAAGGAGGGAGAGTGGTGACACTTGAACAGAGAACAAATGGAGAGTCCCAGAGGCTACCGACTCCTCTGTTCATCAGTTACCTTTTAAAAAAATTCAAAGATATAATTTGCTTCGCTTTCTATTTTTATGATAATTCTGAGAAGTTCTGGTTGGGCTACTTACTCTCACAAGCACACATGTGTCCACAAGGCTGAAAAAGAACAGCTGCTTTCTTGTCGGAGCATACCACGCATTCTTCAATCTGCGCATAAGAGGGTACAGCATAAGTGTGAACATCTACAAATAAACTGAGTGACTCTAACAGCTCCTTTTGTATCCAAACGCACTGCTCCTCTGTAAGGAAACTCTTCCACACAGAGGAATTTACCACAGGCTTCTCCTCTGCCCTCTCTCTAGTCTCTTGGTCGCTTATTTTCACATTTTTTTAAATGCCCCAGTTAAGCTGGCCTTGTTCCACTTCAGTCTCCCTACCTGTCCTAAAGAATGACACCGAAAATTCTACTTCCTCTGAGGTCAGGGAGAACAGACCAGACTTTGGTTTTCCTTTTTTGCTTAAACTACTTTTGAGAGAAACATTAAAGGAACAAATGACTGAGAGAAGATAGATTTCTAACATTCATAAAAATCTAACCAGATTAGCCGGACTGCTAAAGCTTAAAGAGGAGGAGGGGTTGCTGACCCACGTCTGAGGAACGCCACCCAGCACATCCTTTCCCAGAACATGGACGCTCCCGCCAGCCACTGGCTGGAGCCCAGAGTGCTGAACTGGTCTTTGCCCTGACCTCTAAAGCCACGGCCCTCCACAGAGTATCCGTGATTTCCCTCAGTGTTTCTTCCTCTTCTCCACTCGATCTGTGTTCTGCAAGTATAATGACTTCCTAGGCTTGCTCTGGCTCTCTGACCCCCTCCTGCCCACCACCCTCGGCTCTACATTCACCTTCCTTCTGACACACACTCACCCCTACTTGTGCCACTTAACAATACTGTCCACTGATCACCTCTTCACCTAAACCACCGAACACTGGGCCGTCCCAACTTAAGACCTTGCTACGGACACAGTAACTTCGTGGGAAGCGGTAAGACATGGTTGGTCAGAATCTTAATGTTCCTGGATTCCAATTCCAGCTCCAGTACTAGCAAGTTACCTAACACTGTGGGGATGAAGCTTTTAAAACCTCTGAACAGTAAAGAACAATCCTTCTTCACAAGGTAGTAAGAGTCAATTAGAAGACAGGGAGAGGAGTTAGGTGGCCCTTATTCAGGTATAGCCTAGAAAAATCCTAACTATCAGATTGGGGGGGAGGGGATATCTGAAGTAAGACAGAATAAGATAGAGGAGGAGAAAGAGTTATGAGAAATATTTAAGAAGACTTGGTAACTAATAAAATGTACAGAGTAGAGAAGAAGAAATCTAAGATATCTGCTAAGTTTCTAACTTGATTTAAAACCGTTGAAAGAAACAAATTTCAGACTCCTACAGCTTATAAGATGTAAGACCAGGCTGGCCTTTCCAAGTCTACGATTACACATCTAGCCTTTAGGCCTGTTCAAGATCTGACTACAAAGAAGAGAACGATAACCTTAAGCCCCCAAGCTGCTAACACTATGTAGTACACCAGTACAACCACAGGAAGGGGAGCAAAACTAGGAAGACTCTGGAAAAGTGGCTAAGGGACCGGACCCATACCCTGGGGACAGGTATATTTTTCATAGCTGCCAAGAAAGTCTTTACTTTCTCAAAAGGAAGGGGTGAGGACCATGGTAAGTTTCAAAGGTGTGGAGTTAGCTATCCGCTGGCTAGTAACCTGAAAAGAAAAGGAGGCACAATCTGGGTGAAAGAAGAAATGAAACTCCCAAACATCAGCAGCTAGAATTCTGACTGATTCAGCCATCTCTATGTGAGGGAAAACAATAATAATAAATTAGATACTATGTGTAAAGTGTTTAGTTCAATGCTTAATATATAATCGGTGCCTAACACATGATGATTCTCTGCTCCTCACTATATAAGCAATGTGGTGATTCCCAACACAACTGTCTATGTATCTGAATTGTTTATAAAGACGTTAAAACAATCTAGCAAACCAATATAATAATCACTTACTTACCCATTCAGCTATTAGGTTTTTTAAAAGATCTTTGCAAGCATAAATGTTACCCCTTCTGGATTTTCTCCCCAGGTTACATTGCCAGGAGTGGAATTACTATATCAAAGCATGTTTATTGTAAAGGTTTGTATATATATTGTCAGGATAGTCTCTCAAAAAAAAAGAACCGTGAACCCAGTGATTCAGCCAACTGCAGTGTTGAGAGTACTCACTTCCCATTTCCCTGGCTAGCAATTTTTGAAGTTTGTTTTTGCTAATTTGACAAGAATGGTTAATAATAGTTCATAATTTCACATTGGTATTTCTTTAATTGCTAAACAGACCAAGCTCATTTATTCTTCCTCATCCAAACAATAGTTTTACAATTTACCTTCATGAAGATGTTCATGATCCTTTAGCCACTTGGGGTCACTATTTCCTTATATTCAAAGGTTCCACAACCAACCTGACAAGCCTTTTGGGAAGGTACATGTAAGTTTTCGTCCTTTTACACAGGAATGAAAATTCCGTAAGTTAAAATACAAACAGAAAGCTTTCGGATTCCTGGAGCTCAGAAATGGACTAAAAAGGAGTAACAACACATTCCTTCCTTTCGACCTTCCTGTTCTGTCAACCCTCTCTCGTAGACATGGTTTTTAATTTTTTGTATATCATAATACAGAGGAAAGAATAGAGACTTAAGAATCAAGAAACCTGAGTTCAAGACCCAACTGGCAGTGTATTTCTCTGAGTTTCAGTTTTTTCAACTGAAAACACCAGCGTGACTAGAGGATCAATAAGAGTTCTAAGATGAGACCCTGCATTACACAACCCTGGGATCTGAACTCACTTCACATCTCTCTTAAAGCACCAATGACATCCCTATACAGAAGAGGAGCTTTTAAGTCATAGCTTGCCAAGAGATTACTAATTTATAGCAGGGAACTATCATATACATCTCCGTCTTGGTTATAAAACAAGTGCTCAAGAAACTTCTTTGAAATACGGTTTAATCTAACAAAAAGTTTCAAGCACAACAGCAGAATACACAGAATCTAAAATCAAGAAAATGGCTTAAATTTTTATTCTTTCAGATTCTTTCCCAAACTGTTACTCTGTCAGCAGGTAACTAAAGCAAATTATAAATGCCAAGTAAAGCGATTCACATTAATTTATTAAAGCAGGGTTGACACCGACCTAATGCATATTAACAGTGCATGGCATACAGTGAGTGCTGCCAGTATATCCTTCTCTCCTTTATGAACACGTTAAACAATCACATACATGCTACTAATCCAATACCTCTCACCCAAAAATAACTCCTGGAACTTTCTCCTGTGCCTAAAATTTTACCAATGATATAGTCATTTGGATCATAAAAAACATACAGTCTTAGAAGAAGCCCTATGAAAATGCAAGAAGCACTGGCGAGATTTCACCTTTCAAGTCACTGCCAGCTAGTTCATCATGAGAATTAGTGCCAACCTGTTTCTAATAATGAATGTTAATGTATAGCTTAAGAAATATCTAGAGAAAAATAAAAAGAACAACAAGGGAACAAGAAAAGAGTATAACCTTCATAAATGAAGCCAAAGAAAACCAAAGTATCTTTTGACTTAAGCTACTCGCTTTGAGAGAAATTATTTGTAAGAAACTTAAAACCTCACTTTACATATACACACATTAATAAAAATGAAAGAAAATCAATTATTTCATAAACTAAAATGAGTAAGATGATACAGCACTAAGTTACATGGGGAAAAAAGAAAGAAACCAGAAACTCGGAGAAGAATCTGCTTCTCAAAAAACAAAAGGAGTCAGATGAGATAAAAAGTTCAGAGATACAGAATTTGGCCATAAAGAATTACAGGATTATCAGACTTCTTCTGCCTAATGAAGAGTGGGATACAATATCAAAAGAGTAGCATCATTTACGAAGTTTTCTTTCCAAAAATGTCTAAGTTTAAACTAATCAAGCTGTGAGATCTAACTTCCAGTTCAAAGAAATACAAAGGATATAGAAACAAAGAACACCATGATAACACAATCAAATAAATCCAGACTATGCAACATTCTACTGAAAAAAATCAACTGGTCTTCTACAAAGAGGAATACAAAACAATTCATGTGCTCAAAACAGGTTTATATACAAGTAACTAAAACCACAAAGTGGAATTAAACACATTTTTAGGTGATAGGGACTTTGAAAGTAAAATAGTAGACAACTTTTATTTTTAACTAATAGTATAGTTTACGTGTTTCAACTGGTGTCTCGATAAATGTATAAACAATACATTCCCATGTTTAGATTTTGCTTAGGAAGAACAAAATTAAAATAGACACACAACATCATACAATCTTATTTATCATTAAGTGTAGTCTCAAATATCAAAAAATAATAAAATGCTGTATGAAAAACATATTACCTTGGTCCTGGACTGAACTTGCTCTTTACAGATGAGGCATTTCTTGACTCGTGGAGAACATAGAGAACAGGTAGCAATATGCCCACATGGGCCGAACAGAGTGTCTCTCTTCATATCGGAGCATACCATACACTCTTCTAAAGTTTCAGAATCATTACTAATCATAGAAGGACTTCGAGAACCCACCTGACCACTAATAAAAGAAAATAATTCTAATCAAACCTATCAGGATACTTGTTACAAATTCATTAATTAAAATGTTTTAAAACATCTAGAGCATCATTCATTTGCATAAAAACTTTAGTTATGTTTAAAAACTAAGCTTTATCATCTGTATATGAAACACTGTATATATTACATTCTTCTACCTCTCTGCATTTTTTTAGTACATATAGCATGATACAAATTTCAACTGAACAAATCCTCACCCAATGAAAAAGGATGAATCTTCTAACACAGAAGTGAAAAACACTAGCTTAAAAAAACTAACATGAACGGTTTCACTCAGAACTTTTTTTTATCTATACAGAACCAGCTGAGGAAGACACAGAACATAGGAATAAAACAAAATTCCTAACTAGAGCCCATGTTAGTTGCCCTAAGTACAAACAGAAGGAAGCATCATCAGAGTCCACAACAGACAGGGAACTGTGAAAAACAGGTCACTGCAGCTGCTGTTTTGACATTTCTTTAAATTTATCCCTCAGGAGCATAAAGATTCTATTACAGAAAGGCAGAACACATCCATAAATATATATACACGACACAGAAATACATATGCACAACCAACTACAGCTACAGAAAACAAACACACTGCTTCCACTACAATCTTCAGAAACTCATGAAAACGCATGCTCACATGTTCACACAAAGTGATTTCCCTTACACCCCAGTGTTTAAGTTATTATTGCAGTAATTACAGTGCCTTTATCTATATATTTTTAGATACATTCTGTCTTTCTCTAATAGAATTTTATGTTCCTTAAAAATATACTTAAAGATATGTATATACCTCTATATACAACTACTTAGCCATAAAAAAAAAAAGAATAAAATAATGCCATTTGCAGCAGCATGAATGAACCTAGAGATTATCACAGTAAGCAAAGTAAGTCAGAGAAAGACAAGCGTCACCTATCACTTACGTGTACTCTAAAACATGATACAAACTGAACTGACTTACAAAACAGACATAGCAACAGACACAAAACAAACTTACAGGTACCAAAGGGGAAAGGAGCAAGGAGAGGATAAATCAGAGTCTGGGATTAGCAGATACAATCTACAACACACTCAATATAAAATAAACAAGGTCCTACTACATAGCACAAGTAACTATACTCAGTATCTTGTAATAAACCATAATGGAAAAGAATATGTATATATATGTATACATGAATCACTTTGCTGTACATCAGAAAATAACATGTAAATCAACTATACTTCAATAAAAAATACTTCATAATATATTAATTTCCCTGTAACACAGCTCGATGTGTGCCTTCCAGAGAGGTGTCATTTCATCATTACACATTAATTTTAAGAGAAGAAAGAAAGTACAAAGCTCAAGGGACAACTCCTAAAATGCTGAATGACAAGAACCAAGCCCTTAATTGTGAAACCACATGATACTTTATGTACAGAATATTAGGTTTTATGAAAAGAAATAATACAAACCTGACTTTTTCTTTATGACACTTGGCCAGTGCTTTGCAGAGACTCGGATCAGGACAGAGGTCCAGCGGTGACTGACCCTTCTTGTTCCGAATGCTAAGGTCAGCGCCGTTAGCAGCCAGGAAGCAGGCAATAGACGCCGCGCTCTTCTTCTCGGCCCCCTGGGTACCGAGTCCCATTATTAGCTGAAATCACATGAAGAGAGGCATTATTTTCCCCTTTAGGATTCTGTTATCATTTCTTATTACCAAATACACAAACAGACGTGTGTGTGTGTGTGTGTGTGTGTGTGCTTGCGTATATATGTATGCATGTATATATGAATATGCATGTGTGGATGAGAAAATGTCTGGAAAGAACATACACACTACAGACGTGAGGGACACTTATGGGGTGCAGTCCTAGTATCATTCCCCTTCTCACCTACCCCCAATGTCCTCAGGTGTACAGTATGAGGACTGACCCATCCTCAGGGTTCAGAAGTGAACCAAAGATGGTCCGAATCAGTCAGATATCCACTTTATCTGTGCTTAGTTCAGGGGTGACACATAATCTAAATCAACTCAATTAAGGCCCGTAAGACTCAAGAATGGACCTTCTGATTGAGATACTGAGGAAACAGTACTCTCTTTTCTAACAACTTGGCACTGGAACTGTTAGCAACCAACCTGAAACAATAAGGGGAGAGATAACTGAGAAAAGAACCAAGAACTAGGAATTAAGACACAAAGTGGAGAAGGAAACAAAGCAGGTTCTACTGTCATCTCACACATCTTGTGTGAAACAGTCATAGTAATTGTTAACATTGATGGAGCATCTACAGTGGACTAAGAACTATTTTAAGCACTTTCCATGAACTAACTCATTTAGTTCATGAGTTAGTAACTTATGGAGGTAGTTACAACCTTATGGAGGTAGTTACTCCCTTCCCCTCATTTTAAACTGAGAAAAACAAGGCACATAGGAGTTAGAGTATTTACCCATGGTCATACAGAAAGACAGGCAGCAATTAACAAACACTTTGGTCTCGGAATCCCTTTACATTCTTAAAATTATTCTAAAATTCATAAAGAAAGGTGAAGGACTTTGAAAAAGAGGAAGAAAGTTGGACTGACCTCAACATTTATTAAAGTTACAGTAATCAAGACAGTGTGTTCACATCACAGAGCTAAAGACACAGATCAACAGAAGAGAACTGATTTTAGATAAAGGCACAACAAGTGATGCAGTAGAAGATAGTCTTCTCAACAAATGGGTCTGGAACGATGGTATCCACAAGCAGAAAATGATGACCCATACTTCATACTGTGTATATAAAAATTAACTCAAAATCAATCACAGACCTAAGTGTAACAGCTCAAACTTTATAAACTTCTAGTACAAAACAGGAAAAAACCTTAGTGACCTTGGATTTAGCAAAGATTTCTCAGGACACAAACAGTAAAAGAAAAAAACTGCTAAGTCAGACTTCATTAAAATTACTATTCTTCGACTCACAGACTTAGAAAATGAACTTCTGGTGTCTGGGGGGAAGGGATACTTAGGGAGTTTGGGAAGGTCATGTACACACTGCTATGTTCAAAATGGATAACCAACAAGGACCTACTGTATAGCACATGAATTCTGCTCGACGTCATGTACCAGACTGGAGGGGGGAGGGGTGTGAGGAAGAATGGATACACGTACATGTATGGCTGAGCTCCTTTGCTGTTCACCTAAAACTCCCACAACACTGTTGACTGACTATACACCAATTCAAAATAAAAAGTTTTAAAGTCTTGGGGAAAAAAACCCAAAAAACTATTGCTTCAAAAACTACCATTAAAAGAATGAAAAGATAAGCCACAGACTGGAGGAATGTATGTGCATATCGCACATCTGATATGGAACTTGATTCAGATTGGTAGTAAGAAAACAGCTCAACAACATAATCAATTAAGGTTTGAAGTGATAGCTTTGTCAAATACACATGGGTGCTAAACTGGGAAATGAAAAGATGTTCAGTATCAGTAGTCATGAGGAAACGCAATCCCAAACCACAGCAAAACACCACAGCACTCCTGTTTGAATGGCTAAAGTTGCATAAGGGGAACCAAACAACTTTAAGAATGCAAACAATACAGTCAGTACTGACTAGTGTTTAGTTCATAAACTAAATTCCTCCATTTGTACTTCTGATGAAATATCTGATCAGATACAGGTTCAATGAGCCATAAACATAAGACCTTGCATTAAAAGATGTTCCTCCTGGCACAGAAGTGATTATCTTTGCTCACCGTGTTTTTGGATGGCTCCCAGGCAGCATCGACCTTCCCCACATCCTGCATATCTTGAAGCTGACGCAGCTGAGACAGAGTGTGATGCCTCAGGGCTTCGTGCAGAGGAGTGTCCCCATCCTTATCCTGAATATCTAACTTGGCGCCTGCACGGACCAAAAGCTGGAAGGGAAAAATGTCTCTTTTTCCTAAAGTATTCCACCCACAAGAAATTATAATACATCTAAAGTAACAAAACTTTAGATGTTACGTAACTAACATCTAAAGTTTTACGTAACTTTCCAGTTACGTAAGATGAACTTGTCCTGGAGAATCCCCCCATTGCATGGCGTTGTATCGTCTTCCTACAATTTGCTGAGAAGGCAGACTTTAAATGTTCTCACCACACAGATACACAAACTACGTGTGATGGTGGCTGTGTTAATTAGCTTAATTATGGTGATCATTTCACAACATATACCTGGATCAAAATATGAAGTTGTACACTTTAAATGTACAATTCCCACCTGTCTATTATAACTTAATAAAGCTGAAAAAAATTAAAGTTAAAGTAACAGTGGAAGAGCCCTATCTGATAGGGCTGCCATGAAAGTTAATTTATGTGTTTGCTTGCCACCACTCTGTATCCCTGTGACTCCTTACAAATAATGATGAGCTTGATTATTCAAACATACTGAATTAGGAACAGCAGAAAGAAACAAGAACCAATATGCAGCTTAATTACTCTAAGATCAAAATAACTGGAGGAAATTCAGGACATTTTTTCCCCTCCTTTCAATTTCAGATATGTGAGTTGGTATATTTTAAGTGTTTCCAATAGGACCAAATCACAATACTCAAAGTTCTTCTATTATTTAAATAAATATGCATTTATATTTTTCCATTCCCTTTGGTCAATTTTCTCCAAATGTATTGTTATAAGGGTTATAAGTCCAAACATCAGAGAAATGAAGAATTTCTGGCAAGAGAATTTTAAATAATTATAAATATGAAGTGTTTGCTAAGTTATAATCTCTTACATATAATGCATAATTGATATACCTCAACATATATTTTAAGCAGTAAATATAAAACTTTGCTTTAACAAGTTCCCTAACCTTTTTGCAAATGTTATCAGTTTTAAAAAAAACACCATACAAAGAAATCAACCTCAAGCATATCGTCCTACCTGTTTTAGCAAATTACTTATTTTGCTCTTTTTTTGTTCACTGTGTTTCAAAAAGATTATATAAAATGTCTCTGTGGGTCAGTGTCTCAAATTTAAATCTGCATCAGAATTACATGGGGAGCTGTAAAACCAGAGATTGCTAGTTCCTATCCTTGAAGGTCTGAGACAGGGCCCAAGAATTTACTTTT
Source organism: Antilocapra americana (assembly GCA_007570785.1). Taxonomy (NCBI): domain Eukaryota; kingdom Metazoa; phylum Chordata; class Mammalia; order Artiodactyla; family Antilocapridae; genus Antilocapra; species Antilocapra americana. The sequence goes on from ML662445.1 coordinate 31,899,510, forward strand.
CTGCCAAAGCCTAGGTGATGCTACTGCTGCTGCTCCAGCCTCCAAACTTTAAGAATCACTGCTCAATACAATACTGTAAAGTAATTAGCCTCCAATTAAAATAAATAAATTAAAAAAAAAAAGAATCACTGTTTTACAAAAAGTTTAAATTAGATCAAGTATTTGATCTGGAATCACCAGATTAGTAAAATAAAAATACGTATGTCAGCTTCTTTAAAGTGTCTGGCAAATGTCTAGCCAAAGCCTTTAATTACAGTTCACTCTCAATTATAAAAATTAAAAGGGAGTATACTTTTAGAAAATGTACGTTACCTTGAAATTCTCTGATTTAATATTCCAGAAATTTACAAATCCTGACAACAAAATTATAAAAACTTTGAATATAAGAGTTAAGATTTTTCCTATTAGAAATTAAAACTCTTTACCCAACTGATATGCCTTCTGAGAAGCCTAACAACATATCGTTTAAAAGGGTAAAATTCACTTGAGAAGACACGTTACCCTCACAATCTGGGTGTGCTGCCGCTCCACGGCAAGGTGGAGGGCCGTCTGCTGGTTCACATTCTGGATGTCCAGGTTTGCGTTTCCCTGCAAGAACAAGGCTTACAGTTAAATGTGACCAGAGGGAAGCACACAAACTAACTCTCTACGAGGAGCCCGTACTGCTGCCGACCACGCCCCCTCCAAGGGCTAGACCTTGTGATATACGGTAACAGACAGCAGGAAGAAGTGGTGGGACAGCAAGCTTTCTGAAATAGAACGGCAAATTTAAAACTATTTTTACTGTGGTGATTCCACCTAAGAACAGTTATAGGACAAAGAACAATACAGAGTCAAACACACCTCCCTTCTAATCCCCATTACAGAGCCAAGGACATCGTCAGCTCATTTTAAGTACTTCCTGAAAATGTACTAATGAGTCTTCATATTGTATTTGGAAATTCAGAAGACCTAGAATGTTAAAGTTAGGGGACATATTCCAACTGATTTCAGTTACTGATTACTATAGTCACTACAGTTATTACTTCAGTTCAGTTACTGATTACTATACAACAGTAACCAAGACAGTGGGCTTCCCTAGTAGCTCAGCTGATAAAGAATCGGCCTGCAATGCAAGAGTTCCCAGTTCGATTCCTGGGTCAGGAAGATCCCCTGGAGAAGGGAAAGGCTACTCATTCCAGTATTCCTTGGCTTCCCTGGTGGCTCAGCTGGTAAAGAATCTGCCTGCAATGGAGGAGACATGGGTTCCATCCCTGGGTTGGGAAGATCCCTTGGAGGAGGGCATGGCAACCCACTCCAGTATTCTTGTCTGGAGAATCCCCATGGACAAGAAGAGACTGGCAGGCTGCAGTCCATGGGGTTGCAAAGTGTCAGACACAACTGAGCGACTAAGCACAACCAAGACAGCGTGGTACTGGCTGTAGTTTAGATTTTGGATGAAAAGGAATTTATCATAGTTAACAACGTTCTAAGAGAATTAACTTAATAATAATAATAAACTTAAGAGTTAACTTAATAATAATAAAGGCTTACAATGGCAGGGGAAAGGCAGTTTAGCTTCTGAACTGTTTCTTTCTTTAAACGTCTTTGTACAGACTGTCCATCTTATGATCTAAGACCTAATTACACATAATGTACTATCTACTAAATTTCCCTGCCATTTCATCTTCTTAACTAGACTTTAAGTTCCTTCAAGTCAGGAGCCATAGATAATTCTTTGGAAACTTTAGTGCTTCCCTATGGCATATACTTGGCTGAAGCATTTAAAGGTTTTGCTGAATATACCAAAACATCATAAAATTGCAATCAACAGGTTCCCCTCAAAATCCAAGCTCATAAAAATGTAGAGGTATCTTACTCCTAAGATAAATGAAATAACTAAGGTGAGCCTACCCTGCTCTCCAGTCACAGATTCAAGGGGTCCAGCAGTTGTTGAGAACTGAGTCCCTAGGTCCTAACTGCAGCCTGATGTCACCTGGTAGCAACTTGCCACACTGGTTTGGACATCACCATACTGGTTCTTGATGATATAGCTGAGCAACACTTCCACAACAGTGGCAGTGATTCTGAAAAATCCCTCTAAGTTAATGTCTATTTTGTTGGACCAACTCAGGAAGACTGTGCAGAGAGAACAGTGGAGACGTGAAGGATCCACACCCAACCTACCCACACCTCTACTACTACTTCCCTCCACTGAAGCACCACTGGTAGGCAGAAGACTAAACTCATACTACAGCTGAATTTGCATCATCATGGGATTTTACCATTACCTACTAGTAAGTAGTTCAGTTCGGTTCAGTCGCTCAGTCATGTCTGACTCTTTGCAACCCCATGGGCTGCAGCACACCAGGCTTCCCTGTCCATCACCAACTCCTGGAGGTTGCTCAAACTCATGTCCATCGAGTCGGTGATGCCATCCAACCACCTCATCCATAAGTAGTTGATGAAGTAATAATAAATCATTGATTAGCAATGACCCAAAATTGTTAAAAATTACTGAACTGCTTTTCCTACCTGATGTACCAACAGTTCAGCCACTTCTACATGATTATTAAGGGCAGCCAGATGCAAGGCAGTATAACCATCATCTTTCTTCTCATCCACAATCCACGGTCTCGGTAATTTAGACAGTAAAACACGCATTGCACTGAAAGGCAAATTTATATTAATTTGATATTTAGTTAATATTTTATTATTTTCTTTAGAAAAAATATTCAAAAGAACTCATAAAATCAAACAAAAATATTCCTCTTTAAAGAAAATCATGCCCTTAAGAGACAAACAGAAATTCAAAATTTCTACATCTCAAATGTACAGCCCCTTTGACATTTTAAGAAGTAAACAAATTATCACTGCTTGGAGAGAAGAATCAAAATAGAATGGGAGTGCTACAAAGGGAAACATTCTGAGAGGAAAAAAAAAGCCAAAGGTGAAATATACCCTAATAAGGACATAGTTTGAATTTGTGGAATCTCTTAGGTTCAATTAGAGTAGTATATATTAATGAAAGAGTTAATAAAGAACAACCAGGTAACAAGAGTTAACTGGGAAAAAGTGATAATTAAGACAAATTTTATGTGGCTGGCAGATTACCATGAATTCTGCAGAGTTAAAAATCTGATATATGTCATTTAGTAGTGCTAAATCTAGTTGATATCAAAACACACAAAATGGCACTCAAATATTTAAAATTTACAATATGATAACCAAATATCTCCAAAGCAAAAAAAAAAAAAAAGTTATCCTAAAAAGCACCAAAGATTAAACCATAAAAGATCAGGGGAACTAATTACTGAGAAACCATTCTTTGTAAAGAAAAGGCTAGCCTACTCTCAAAAAGGTAAAATAAGAAGCAACTTTTCTTTGCATTCATCAGTAACTTCTTACGTTTTGTGTGGAAAACTCATAACAATTTGGGAAAAACCTAAAAATATATATATATATATTTTTTAATTTGGGGAAAACTTCCCTTAATACCTGTCCACTAATTGTTTTTGTTTAAAGACTGACACCTGAGGTAATGAACGGCTTCTATAAACAGCACCAGACTTGGCACCGACAACACTGATGTAGGTACTGGATATCGAATGCTCCCCCACACCCCAAAATGGCAGTAAATGCAGAAAAGCTTTGAAAAGTGTGTCAGTAGAGTCTAAAAGGGCAAGAAGTTGACAGTAAGATACATACTGGGATCGCTTTTCCTAAGGTGACACACAGGAGAGAAAAATCTGAGACAGAAATACTTTAAACGTATGGAGAAGCAGTCTGAAGATGCAGAATGAGGATGCACGTAAAAGAAACTGTGAAGTCTCTAAAATAATGAAACGGAGGCCTAACGTAATGCAGAACATGCGTCCTTAATGGCAGTGGGCCATGAATCCCACACAGGAAGTCCAGGAGCTTTGGAGGATCCACGAATCTCTAAAATTGTACTCATATCTGGAAGTTTATAGCTTTTATCAGATTTTTCAAACAGGTTAATGACCCAAGGCATATTGAGAATCAAACTTAAAGACAGTCTTCAGTGGTTGTTACTGAAGTTAAAATCACTGTCCATGAATGACAGACTTCTTTGGAAATCTGTGGAAGGCCAGGAACCATTCCTTCCCCAAAAAATGCACATAAAAATCTTTACATATAATTTTGAGGGACTCCAAGTTCCATTCACAGACCTCATACAAAGCTGAGGATTCTTGCTTTAGTTCACTTTCAGTAACTGTAAGGACTTTAAACTTCTCCATTCAGTGGATTAAAATAAAATACTAGAAATTATGTAGATTTTGACTCAAATTCTTAATGGTGAAAAGTTAAGTATATGGTACAACAATATACCACCAAGTGTTTGGATCTTGCATAATCATGAGGCTGAAGTCATACATTATCTACTACCTTATACAGGTGACCTTGTGAGAAACAGAATCTATAGTTTCATGACTCTTTCGGAGAGTTTTGAAGACACAAGAACTAAATCATGTGAAAAAAGTTGTATTAAAGACACAATGTAATCATTAAAAGTAATAAGGTAAAGATATGGGGGGGGCGCTTTTTGGGTTTTTATTGCGCTTGTGCCCCATGGTATTAGAGGTGAATCACAGTAATTTTTGATTTCCCATAGAAACAGTGTTATATTGGCAAATAAGGTGAATATACCGGATAATAATTAAGTAAGTAAAACAAATGGATAATTACGGAAAAAGAGACTTGTAGAAGAGGCAACCCAGAAGTCAAATCAGGATAATACATAGATAGAAAAATCACCAGAACAGAATTATAAGTAAAAAGATAAAAATCATGTCTTTTTCTTTTTGGAAAATAACAATTGGTTAAAAAGAGTGAAGAATTATTCTCTATGAAGCCTGGAAAAATAATGAGAAAAATAATCTATTAGTGTACCAGCTTTATCTGTAGAAAAAGTTCTGTGACAAGAACCCCAGCACTCAAATTTACCCTCCAAAAGAATCAGGAGAATGTTATCAGTTTTCAGTACATCAGCCTAAGAAAAATAATTTGACGTTTTTATTAATGTTAGTGTTAGTCATCTCTATGGGCCTATAAAGTCATATGAAAAGAGTTCTGCAAGAACTAAATGAGATAATGTAGGTAAAATGTTTTAGTATAGTCTAAAGCCCTTCAATATAATAGTGTTATTACAGTTCTAAGTTTATAGACGTATAACGTACACAATACAAATTTCCCTTTTCTCCTTCCCAAGAATTCCTCCTGTATATGATACTCTCTCTTTTATCTCTCATATTTCTAATTTGTTTTCTTCCATTGACCAATTAACTAGAGGTTTATCAGTTTATTCATATTTTCAAAGAACCCACATTTGTTTTCATTAAATTTTCTCTATTGTTTTCTGTTTTCTAATTCACTGATTGCAATTCTTTTTCCTCCTGTATTCTTGATTTTGGTTATTCGTATTATCATTTAACCAGCCACCCAAGTCAGAAATATGAGAATCATTCTAGACCCTCTTCTCCCTTCTCACTCCTGCATTCAATTTGTTCTGCTGACTTTCCCTTTTAAAACTAAACTATTATTTCCTAGGGGTGCTAATATCTTTTAAATAGATTTTCATTACCTTTCCTCTGAATATCTGTAACAGCCCCCTTCCAAATCTAGCCCTTATACCCCTTTCACACAAACCTACCCATTTCACAATTTTCACAAATTCAAAGTCATCAGCATTCAAATAAAAAAAGGCTCCCTTTCACATAACTAAATCTTTTTAAGATTGGTCTCGATAAAATTTATTCTGAAATATACTTTTTGTTTTAATATACTTTTAAAAGAATATAAGACTAAACTTACCTTATGATAACTGAATTGTAACAAAATCAACTCCTGATTAAATGCTATAAGTTTTAGAGAAATACTGCAGCTAGCCCCAAATCAAAATTAACGCAAAGTCAACAGCTAACTAGGAGGGGTCAGATTAGTTTTTGGTTTTGTCATTTTTAAAAAAACTTTTAGATTTTAGATTTATGGAAAATTGTGAAGACAGTACAGAGAGTTCCTCACCCCTACTGTTAATACTGTACATTAGGATGATATATTTGTTACCACTAAGGAACCAGTTATTAACTAAAGACCATACTTCACTCCAATTTCCTTAGTTTTATTTAATATACTTTTTCTGCTCCAGAATACCACATTACACTTAGTTGTCACAGCTCCTGAGGCTCCCTTTCACTGTGACAGTTTCTTAGACTTTCCTTGCTTTTGATGATGTTGACAGTGTTGAGGAGTACTAATCAGTTATTTTATAGAATGATCCTTGCTTGTAATTTGTCTGATGTGTTCTGATGATTACATCTGGGATTATGAGTTTTGAGGAGGAGGTCTCAAAGACAGTGCCATTTCACTGCATCAAGGGTTCACACTATTAACATGACTTATCTGTCAATGTTAACCATGACCATCTGGTTGAGGTAGTATCTGTCCACTTTCTCCACTGTAGAGTTGCTCTTTTTCTCCCTTTCTCTACTACAGAATAAGCAGCTACCTTCTTTGGAAGGAAGTCACTACAGGTAGCCTGCTCTTAACGGGGGAAAGTTATATTCCACTTCATTGAAGATAGAGTATTCACATAAATGATCTGGAATTCTTCTTTACTCGAGATTTGGAGTAGCTCAATTTTAAGAGCAACCTATAACCGTCCCATCTTAATTAGAAAGCTGCTAATTAATGTTAGTTCTTGACCTACTGCCTTCACAAAAAGCAAACAAGAACAAGACCCCTCAAGAAAAGTCAATCTTCAGGCCCAGCCTGCAGTATGCTGCTGCTGCTAAGTCGCTTTAGTCGTGTCCGACTCTGAGACCCCACAGACAGCAGCCACCAGGCTCCCCATCCCTGGGATTCTCCAGGCAAGAACACTGGAGTAGGTTACCATTTCCTTCTCCAATGCAAGAAAGTGAAAAGTGAAAGTGAAGTCGCTCAGTTGTGTCTGACTCTTAGTGACCCCATGGACTGCAGCCTACCAGGCTCCTCTGGCCATGGGATTCTCCAGGCAAGAGTACTGGAGTGGGGTGCCAGTGCCTTCTCCAAGCCTGCAGTATGAGCTAAGAGAAAAAAAAAAGAACAGTCTCTGGTCCCCTCCCCTTCATGTCCAGAGCAGTTCTGAATGGTCTGTCTTGTTTCCTCCTATAGGGCAGACAATCTGAGGACCCTACAATATAACCATCGAAGGTCAGCTGTTCCCCACAGCACCTTAGCTAATTAAGAGGATTCTGTTGTTATGCTACAAGCACTGAGGCCCTTAGAGTTGCTGGGATAAGGGTGTTGTCAGTTCAGTAAATCAATAATTTTACTAAGCCAACAGACTCTCACTGGTGGAGCACTGTATGAGACCTGAAGATACTTTCCCCAACATTCAAACACTCTTATTTCTCAATCTGGTTGTTTTCCAAAAGGTTAAGGACATGGATGGTTTAAGGATAAGATATTACTACCAGTTAAGCAGGCATTTGTGAATACTGCCAAAGAAGCATTAAGTTCCAGAACAACTAATAGTGGTGCCGAGCATAATCCTTGGCACATGGTAATACTCAAACGTTTGCTGAATGATGAACAAATGAGTTCTTAGAAGCAGAGGGGACAAGCAGCTGTCTGCACTGGTATGTAACGGTCAAATGGCAATGGCTCCATTTTTAGGACCTGCCATGCTTTGCAATCTTTCTTCAGAGATGGGCAACATTTTTCCAAACAAACCACAGTGGCTAAACTGAGGAGGCCTTATGTGTTAGTATTACTGAAGGTAAAAAAGACATTGAAATAAAAAAGACATTGAAATAACAGCACATATTAGGGGTTCAATAAATTCTTTCTGAGTTATTGAACAATCCCTCAAATATAATTTAAGCATGTTGGTACAGAATCCATAAAGGAACCTCCTAAGAAAGTTGATAAATCTCAAGCAGAAGTTCTGTAGGCCATGCTAGGAGTAGGTTAATATGTAACAGTCTGAACACCTCTTTATTCAATACACACCCACCCCTGTCTAATTGGATGAAGACAAGAATGCTATCTGTAATAATCATTTTAGCAAATGGACAGTTTTTATTTTCTTTCATCTATTTATAGGGATAAACAGATTTGACTCAAATGTTAAATTTTAAGCTTTTTGGTGTGCTTAATTTTGTTCCCCACAAACTTTTTTTTTGACAGATACCGTAATTAAAAGGTTCATTAATTTAGTTTAAATTCATTAACTAGGAATTTGGTAATGCAGTAGAAATTAGCTCAAAATGACAAGATATGCAATGACAATACAGGCTGCAGGAACATTGTAAGGTGAAGACTCGATCATTCTTAAAATAGGACAACCAAAATGATCTCTCCTACACTGTAAGCCAGGGAGGCCATTTTAGTCATCGTTATACCCCCTTTGTGCACCTAGTATGAGGTGCTCAAAGTTTAGTTGAATGGAACAAAGGAAGAAACAATCAAATGAACGGTCATTTTTCTCAGCATACTGGGGCCAAGAATGCTCAACATGCTACATTTCTGGTATAGGTTCCAGTCCCCTAGAGTCCAGGCCATAACTGCTTGCATTATAAACCACAGGAATGGCAGACACAGGGGTAAAGATCTAAGTCTGTGAAGCCAAACCACCTGGGCTCACATTCTGGTACCAGCAAACCAAAGGGCTGGTGACTTGAGCAGGGTACTTACCTTCTATGCCTAAGTTTCCTCATCTATAAAATGTGTAAAAAGTCACAAGTTCTATTTCATAGGGTGGTTATGGGGATTTTAAAGGCCTTAGAATAAGTGCCTGTCCTTTCATACACTATGTAAGTGTTTGCTTGAGAGGTGAGAAAGGAGGACTTTTACTGCTACAAAATGGTCAGGAAATATGAAGTAGTTTAGAAATCTGAAAATTAACCTATCTTGTATTCTGAGATGCATCCTCTCATAATGTGTTTAAAATTACTTCAATATCTAGGAAAGCTGGCTCTATAAAACCGCCCAAATATCTATAGAAGCATGCTTTATGTCACTGTTTTAAAACAGCCATTCAAAATAATTAAACTGCTATGTTATAAAAAATACTAAAGACAAAAAGGATGTCAAGGACGATTTCCCTTGTAGGAGAATGAGCTCAGAAAACTGATAACAGTTTTTTTTTGGTTCTTAACTCAATCAATGGATGTGAGAGTTGGACTATAAAGAAAGCTGACCGCTGAAGAATTGATGCTTTTGAACTGTGGTATTGGAGAAGACTCTTGAGAGACCCTTGGACAGCAAGGAGATCCAACCAGTCCATCCTAAAGGAAATCAGTCCTGAATATTCATTGGAAGGAGTGATGCTCAAGCTGAAACTCTGATACTTTAGTCACCTGATAAGAACTGACTCATTGAAAAAGACCCTGATCCTGGGAAAGATTGAAGACAGAAGAAGAAGGGGATGACAGAGGATGAGATGGTTGGATGGCACCACCGACTCAGTGGACACGAGTTTGAATAAACTCCAGGAGTTAGTGATGGACAGGGAAGCCTGGTGTGCTGCAGTCCATGGAGTCGCAAAGAGCCGCACATGACTGAACAACTGAACTGAACCGAATCAATACTTAAGAGACTATATATGAATTAAGAATAAGGTATAGTTGGTTTCTCCTAGGCAGTCTTAGGTTTGTTAGATCTTAAATTGTACCGCCATAGGTTTGCGGAATTTGATGTTAAATTTTTTTTCTCCTTGGTGAAAAAATAAACCTCAATATTAAAATTTATGGCGATAAAGTTTAGAACAAAAGTATTTTTTCCCTACAACATGTGTTATGTGACAGTTACAGAAGGGCTTCCCTAGTGGCTCAGCAGTAAAGAATTCATCTGCAATACAGGAGACATGGGTTCGATCCCTGGGTCAGAAGATTCCCTGGAGAAGGAAATGGCAATCTACTCCAGTATACTTGCCTGGGAAATCCCATGGATAGAGAAGCCTGGTACGCTACAATCCACCGGGTCACAAAGGTCAGACTTTGTGACTGAACAGCAACAACAAGTTACAGAAAGGTTAATGACCATTTTGAGTCCGTAATAAAGTGTGAAATGGTCATGCCTAAATGCTATTTCAGAAAAGTAAAGTACAACAGCAATGTAGAAAGGAGGAAAAAAACACTTCACATTTGAAAATAAAGTAGAATTTAATCAATGCATTTTAATAGTTATATAACTATACATAGTTTCAATAGAAAAGTAACACAATTACTAAAAAGCATTCCAAACCCTGTTTCTCACCTAAGCACTACTAAAAAATTTATTAAAACTGACACTGAATTAAAAGTTTTTTTTTTTAATTTAAAAGTTTTAAGTAGAATTTCTAAGATTTCATTTATACATTCCTCCTTTCCTCCTAAGTGATCTCTTCACCTTCAGTATATTGGTACTACTTACCCTTTCCACATATTTTTCCATTCAATTATTATTTATTAAATTTAAAAAGAATGTGTAGCAATGAAGAGTTCTAAAGGTAACACTACAAAATCCCTTCAGGCCTTCAGCTATGTAAAATATCATTATCCTGCTTTTTTTTTCTTTGTTTACTGATTTAAAAAAAAACAGGCTATGAAATATATTTTGGCAGCAGAGGGACTTTACTTGCCCCATAGCTGTCCAAAGACCATCTTGCTACTAGCCAGGGTAATATTTTTTCTCTTTCCTTTTTTCGCTGCATTGCTTCTAAGTATAGTGGCAGCCGCATCAGGCTTTCCTAGCCTCAGCGCAAGCTCAGTATAAATCTGGGATGTGTAAGTGGAAACATGAGAGACCGCTTTATTTGGCAGTGCTTTGAAAAAAAAAAAAAATTCAGGACAAATGGCAAGGCAGTGTTTGGACCGCAGGATGAATAATCAATAGGCAGAAAGCAAGATAGAGGCTTCCTCAGCTTTTAGATCGACAATCGACAGCTGAGAGACTATTTTTTGCTATGGTTGACTAAATATGGTCAGGGAAGAGAGAGGCACAAGAGAGCCCGTTTGCCTGGGAGTGCATGTTTCAAATGCTTAGCTGCCTATAAAGCTGTAACAGTTCAGCCTGTGGCCACTGAGGGAAGAGTATAAGTTAACCTCTGTGGTGACCATGTGGAAGTCCTGACCTTGCTTGCAGACTTGACCTCTGGATATGACAAGGTAGCTTCAATACAGATCTACCATCTAATCCTGGCAACTAAAAACAAACAAACAAAAATTCCACAGCAAGAAAGATGCAGAATATTTCCTGAGAAGTCAGAAGACCCCAATATCCTCTGGTGGGCCAAGGAAACAGGGTGAATGTTTACAGTTATTTGGCGGGGGGGGAGTGAGGTGTATTTTGGTTTTTGCTGGGTTTGTGTGTGTGCACGTCTTTTTTTGATTATAAAAGTAACCTCCTCTGCAACTTTTTCCCCATTTCTGAAGCATTCCATCTGAGCAATTAGTGAGGTGCATTTTCTTGGCCGTTGAAGCCCCCTTTTCCGGTTGCTTCACTTTCTATACACCAGAGACAAGGTACTCATGTCCATGCAATACCAGTAATAGGACATTCCAAATCAAATGGCCAATGCTGACTCAATTTTATGGAAGTTTTGGGGTTTTTTTCCCCCTTAAGCATAAGGGAAGGCAGAGAGAAAAGATGGCTGGTATACTTTGTTTGTTCACTTGTTTTCCAAATTTATCTTAAAAGGTGGGGTCCTGTGTTCACTGATACTTCCCCTTTACTTCCCCCGGCTCATGAAAAGAAGCGCTGATTCAGCAAATAGAGTGCAGAGCCGACCGAGATGAGATGGCTGCTACTGGCATGACTCTCTGGGTCATTCTCTCTCCCCCTGCTCATGACACTAAGCTTACAGGTAACACAGCACCACAGTACTGTACTTTAATGGAGGCTTATGGTTTTCTGCATGCTTACCTACTATCGACTCAATACCTGTTTTTATTGTTAAATTCTACCAGGGCAGAGTCATTTTACAGTTCAAGCAGAGACCTTACGCAGTGTAAAAAGGAATGTTGTTCAAATATCATGACAGATGACTCAATGTCAAACCTGTACAAGTCCATTCCTGTCTTTTACATTATTAAAGAGTCAGTCTTTACTGTTTCAGATTAAGTGGTGATTCTGTATCCCTAGGAAATGGCCACCTGCCTTCAGAGCATACTATCTTTTAAAAACTGTTAACTCTTTCAAGGTTTAGTCAACCAAGAAACTTGGGAGATCACAAAATGCTTTTTAATGCTTCCTCTGATAGCTGGGCACAAAATTAAACCAGAATATGGATGGTGAAATTCAAATGCTGCATTGCTGAAACTGCTGTAGTACTGGACCGTCTCCTGCTACGTGATCCCTGCTCTCTATGAGCTACAGTCACTTCTTACAACGGGCTGCAGGAATTCTACTTTCTGTGTCTTTTATTCCCCCTCCTCTCTCAGATCTGAAATTTTCTTATGGTCTTCTTATAAATTAATTTCTTAATGCCACAATAATAAAAGGCAACTTACCAACTATAATTTGTTTTCATGCTAAAGGATCAAGCTAAAACCCAACTGCTCACTAGCTAATACCTTTCAATTCTTTTAAGTGTGACTTTGAAAAACTTGACTGTTCTGGTACTTTTGTATTAAAAAAAAATCAAAGTATCAGAACAACTCAACTCACAAAAATTAGATATTAATTCCTCTATCTGAATTTATATTTAACCCAGACAGGACCACCAAACTGCAAAAATCAGGTAAGTAACTAATAAGAAAGGAACAACACAGAGGTTTTCAAATGATCGTAAGTTCTTATCTGTGACCTTAAAAGCAAAACTAACAAAAAAAATTATCATTAAAAAAAATATTCAGTTCATTCACACTATAAAAAGATCCAGTTTTTCTCCTTGTTTTTTCAACTTTAGAGTCAACATCAGAAGTAGTACTAATTGGTTAATTATTAAGTCTTTAATAAGATATCTAGCTGGTAAAAAGAACACGCACCAAATTAATTATTGTCTACTTGTAGGTTCTAGAAGCAAACTACAAAATAAGAAGAAATTTGCTCTGAAGACTATGAAGAAACACTAGGCTGATCTTACCAATTTCTGAAATATACTCTGTAAATCCCCACTGATTTGAGGGATCTCTCTCAAAAAGAACCAAACCAGGACAAAGTTCAACAGATAACTGGTCAATGTTTAGAAGTATATAACCATCAAGAACAAGGAACCATAAACAGCACTAATGCCGTGCCTCAGGTAAATCTGTTATAAAGTTTAGTCTTTGATATTCTCTGCAAATGATCTACCACTGCTCTCCATCAGTAAGCTGAACGTTTTACTAAAAACTGTGAAAATAAAACATTTCATGTTTTTACAGCTAACAACTTAGTAATACCTACTCAGAGTACATACTTCTTTATGTACCCATATGAACATACAATGCTATGGAATGTAAAGAAGTATGTATTTTTGGTAGGCAATAAGCCACCAAGAGGAAACTAGACTGCAGCTATGTGAATGACCTTCATATGTTAAATTAACCTATCAAAGAGATGATCTTTGGCAATACTAACACCAGAAAATGTATCTACTACTTTCAAATGGAAACTAAATGTTGCTGATTTATATTTCACGAGGAAAAAAGTTCTACTGAAGTAGATTTAAAATTAACATGGAATTCCTTTTAAATCTTTTAAGTTTAAAGCATATTACATTTTACATTTTTAAATTAAGTATTCACATGATTAAAATCTGAATACAAAAGAGAAAACAGAGATACTAGTACCAAAAAATGATGCACATGACCCATTTTCTAGCTCCACAATTTGATTTTAATTTAAATGTATCATATTAGTAGGGCTGATATTTAACAAAAGCTGGCTTTATTTGCATTTCAACAGCTATTCTTCATATTTTGATATGAAGAATAATTATAGTTAACAATATAATTATAATTTAACAATATTAGAGTAATTCCTGAAGCAAGTTTTGGTGTTTTAAGTTTTCTTTCTGAAAGCTACAGACATAGTTATAATTTTAAAAGACTATCTTTCAAGTAAAATTCTATTCTCAAAGAAAAAAAGTGGCCCCTGTCCTTCTCCCTAATCCAGTTTCCACTTTCAATACTACATAAGTACTTAGTTTAAATCAAGACATATGATTTATTCAAGAAAAATGATAAAGTTCTGGGAAACAGGTGTAAATCAACAGGGCACATTGGTCACAGACTGCCAAATATTAAAATAAATTATTATCTATACTATCCTTGAATTTGCTTTCTCCAAAGAGGGCACATAAAATGAAACACTATAATCGTGAAACCAATATATACAGAAAGAATAACCATCTTTTATTGGTACCACGCAAATACAATTCAATTTTTTGTAAACATGACAACCTACTGTTTATAGTATGCTAGAGATATTAAAATACATTTTGCATTTTATGTAAAATTTATTTTGTGTAATATATACTTATATATTGATAATTTAAAGCTCTTAGCAACAATTTATAAGTAGTACCTATTTTAAGCTACTATAATAGATTTAGAAAAGAAATATTAATTCATATATTCTAATCATTTCTTTTGATTAGAGTATTCAGACATATGTCATCACATGTCTAAATTTTTTGTCACAGTTGAATAGAAATGGCCATAAGGTTATCCATGAATTGTTAATTTTCTGTTTAATAAGACAACTAGATAATTGTCAAAAAGTGATTTTCATTTAATCAGCAGATTACAAAGGAGACAATGACTTACACATAAGCACACAAGTTATAGAATATTTACTGGAAATTACAAAAAGTTCACTAATTTTAAAATTTTACATATTCAAAGAGAAAAATATCAGTTCAAAGCTTCACTCACTCAAGAATAGACCTTCTTCCCGATTACCCACAAACAGGATAGCAAAGATAGTCCATTCATTAAGTTTAACTACACACGCCCTAAACACCAAAAACTGACAATATACACCTCAAAAGTAGAGGTTCCTCTATGAAACTATTCAAAGGGTATTACTATATCTACGCTTTATAATAAGAAATTAAATTCACCATTCTATGAGTATAAAAGTTTGTAACAATTATTTTAAAACATTCCAGCAACTAAGAATCTTGCTGCTTCAATATTAAGAGCTTACAAACCTTAGAAAATGACAGTATCTATTATTCACTTGAAAAAGTATAATTATACACTGATTCTAGTGCTTACAAGTTAAACGTAACATATCTAAGAGTATTTTCAATCACTCTAAAATGTCACATGTATCACTTGGATCAGCTGTTCATTTTTAACTGAGTACATATTAAACTCTGGGCATCTGCTGACACTGGTATAACTCAAACATTTCAACCGTCTCTCTGACAGGGATAACAGATGCTGACATTATCAAATGCTGTACTGTTTTTTTTCCCCTGGCCTCTCTTGCCCCGATATGGCCAGCATATGAAACTGAACTGCCATCCAAAGCACACTTGAGCAACTGGATCTGCTAAACAGCTCCCCTATAACTAGTAAAAATAGAAGCCAGTTTTATTGCTATCTTCAGCACTTAAGTCCAGGCAATTTAACACCTGTTTCTTTTCTATTAGAATAAATGATGGAAATAATTGTAGTTACATTAACTTTACCAGCAGCATGATACCCTCCAGCCAACAGATGCAGGATATACTTAATACGAGAGGTGTTTGAATATTGCCTGAATTAGTGTTGACCGTCTCCCAGTTTGGTTCAAACACATAACTATTTCTTTACTGTTTATATTTCAGTGAGAGCACTTACCTCACAGGCAAACTGTAACTGTTCAAAGTTTTATTTTAAAAAGGTATTTTCAGAAGACATTCCTTCTCAATACTGAAATTCCCTTATAACAAAAACTTGCTGTACTGAGTTTTAATGGTAATTTTCATACTCAAATTCATGATTATTGCTAACCACAATGTACTATTGAGCAGATAATGAGAAGTAACCAGGCAATCTGTACCCGAAATGACGGAGAATTCAGTCAACGAGCTAGAGTTTTTTTTAAAAGAGTTCAATTATTAACCTATGGTTAGTAACAGTACATAAGCAAAAAGAAAGAAAAAATAAGCTATCATGTGTGGCAGTTCTTCAACACAAGTCTAAGCAGTACACTGAACCCACGTGTGATCTGTTTATAGACCAAAGGGCAGAGGTACTTTTCTTAAGGCCATTTATCCATCCCCCCATCAGCAACTCACTGTTAGTCCTTAAGTATTATGCTAAAAAAAGAAGTGGCAGGAGAAAAGTGTGGCTGACTAGCAGTGCTCTTCCCTAACCTATTTCACCTGCTTATTTGGTTTACTGCTCAAAGATATATGGAAAACGTTACTCTCATATACATCAACGTCTATATGCACTTTTTAAATGGTGCTGATTTTGAAACAGCTCACTGTCTATATTGAGAATTCAGCAAAGGTGTTAAAAATAAAGACGTACACTGATAACTCCTTAATGCACTAACAACGTGCTAAAGGGTCAAGATTTCTGCATGACTGGAGTGGGAAACAGCAGGAAAAGTGCCTTCAGAACAGAAAGTTTTACAGTCCATGGCTGAAATGCTGATATGAGATTCTCTTAACATTTGAGGAAGGACCATAATCATAATTTTACAAGTAAAAAAATTTTAACTGTTTTAGGTCCCTAGCTAGCAGCACGGCAATGCTTTGCTAGAGCTGGTAAAATGGAACCAAATCGCCTCTTCAATGGATTTGGTCCCCTTCAACCAGCTGTAGCTATGCATTGATTACTACAGGACAGCCAGCGTTTTCATTTATCATTATCAATCACATGTCAACTAATTTCAACTTTTTTAAAGTATTCAGATTGTGGTTTAAATCAAATAATTTGTAACTGTTAATTCTACTTGGAAGAGCTACAATAGTATAGGATGTTAATAAACAGTTTTATGAAAAACTGTGTGAATGATGTAAGGCTTTCAAATAAAATTATTTTATTCATTTATGGTCTCTGTATTAAATTTCTTGTCCTTCAGAAAAGAAATGATATTGAAATGCAGACTGTGCCACAAAATTAAAAAAAAAAAAAAAACACTTCTTTCAAAGGAAGAAAATATCTGAGAAGGTCACCTGAAACCGTAACAGGAATGCCACAGTGTGGACATGCACATATTTTAAATTAATGAAAAGTATAACATTATATGGGTTTTCCTGGTGGCTCAGCTGGTAAAGAATCTGCCTGTAATCAGAGAGACCTGGGTTTGAAAGGGTTGGGAAGATCCCCTGGAGAAGGGAAAGACTACCCACTCCCGTATTCTGGTGTGGAGAATTCCATGGACTGTATAGCCCACGGAATCACAGAGAGTCGAATACAACTGAGTGACTTTCACTTCAGTTCATAACATTATATAAAACAAAACTCCAGAAATGCTGAGTCACTACCTTCCATATGATTAACAATTAATTGAGTGAAAAAGGAGACCATGACAATGTCCGCATTTAGTGGACAGACTTAAATAGTAAGTATGTAATTCTTCCGATACTGAACCAAAAGACTTAAATCCTCAAAAAAGGAACAAAATACTAAGCATTGCTACCTTTTACTTATATAGATATTTCAACTCTCCAAACCTATTTCCTCAGTTGTAAAATGAGAAGACTTTTTTTTTCTCTTAATTCTGAGTTAAAATGGTTCCTTCTGTCTTATGACATCACTGGTAGTACCAGGAAAAGAAAAGCCAATTTTAAGAATAAGAAATCTGATATATATATAAAAAAAAAAAAGAACTCAAAATAACCCAGCTTAAAATTACAACAAATAAATAACTTACGTCCTCTTCTCATACTCTTTCATGTTCAATTAAAATCATCCTTTACCTGGCAATCTACAGTCACAACTGCATAAAATGTCTTAGGCAAATAGGAATAAAGAAGTCATGTAACTTCAACTAAAACACCACTTTGGTTGGAAGGGTCACTGTTACAAATTTCCAGAGGAATTCTCAAGAATTAAAGAAACAGAAGTAGTATTTTTTCCCCTCCTTAGTTTAACATTATTAAATATACTAGCCTGCTCTCAATGTGCTCAATAAAGTTAAATAATTCAAAATATTTAAAAATTACTCATCTCCTGTGGGGGGAGGAAAAAAAAAAGTTACTCATCTCCTAAACACTTTAGTTTTTAATCTACCTTAAACTTTATAACTTAAAAATATTATATAACCTAAATTCCCTCAAGAAAACCTTTTTGCCAATTCTAACTTGAAATACTTGCTCTGTATGAACTCCTGACAATTTCTCTATAGAATTTTGATTTTAACTGATTATATACTCTTGTGATATCTAACACTGTCTTGTCAAATTAAGATTCACATGTGGAGGGAGGGGGGTTCTGGAAGGGGAACATATGTATACCCATGGCAGATTCATGTCAATGTATGGCAAAACCAACACAATAAAGAAAAAAAAGACTAACATGCATTGAGTCCTCACCTAGAGTCAAGGCATTATGGGAGATGCACAAATATTTGTGTCCAAAATTTTAAAGAAAGAAACATAAAAATGCACATACTAAGGGACAGCACAAAGAAGATAACTGAGGAAAACAAGAACACAGAACAAGGAAGTATAGGGCAAACAGAAAAAAATCCAAAGATGAAATCTAAGACCTCAGGGAGAAAGTTGGTTAAGGGCATCTTAATGAAACAAAGTGCTTAATGAATGAAGGAAAAGAGCAGAAACTTTTAGGGAGAGTGAGGAGTACAGTATAGCTGAAGGTCAAAGTGGGCAGAGGGATTTTAATTAGTGGGAGATAAACTTAAAAGATAGGCTCATGACACACACGTCAGCTTGATGTACATGTGTACTCTTGGTTAAATCATTCACTGTCCATGTGTTCCAGCCTTACCTCACATACAGCCCATAATACAGAGAAAATAATATAAGGCAGCTAAGATCAAATGATTCTGAAGTCAAACAGACCATGCTCAAGTTCTAGCTGTTTCACTAGGCAGCTGCATGACCTTGAATACAAGCATTGATAAATTCATTTCCTTATAAGCCTCATATTCTTCATCTATAAAATGAGGATATTAACACCTGCTTCCTGCTTCAAAAAGCTGTTCAAGAGATTAAATGAGATAATGCATGTCAACTACTTGCATGTGGTAAATCTACCATCGCCACCTTTTATTTGAAAGGCAGGGAACATATACTACTATTTTCTCTCCTTTACAATGTCAATATTAAATATTTGAAATATTTATAATTTGAGAGAAACAATTCAAGATATAACCTAAAATATGACCATTTATTTCATCCTAGATTATATAACTATTGTTACAGTACCAATAGTCAACTTCAGTAAACTCCTTTTGTTCTCTGTGCTCACCCTCTAGTGGTGATCTTAAGAAGCTAAAACAGCAAAAAATTATTGTAAAAGGAAACATGATGTAAAAATGCAATATGGAACCAAAGAATAAGAAATCATGGTGTTTACAGTTAATAATATTGTATTGTATATTTGAAAGCTGCTGAATGAATAGATCTTAAAAGTTCTTATAAGAAAAAAATTTGGAACTATGTATGGTGATGACATTAACTAGACATACTGTGGTAATCACTTCACAATATATACAAATATCAAATCACTATTTTAACACATGATATTAATAAAGTGAAGTGAAATGAAGTGAATGAAGGTCACTTAGTCGTGTCTGTCTCTTTGCGACCCCATGGACTACACAGTCCATGGAATCCTCTAGGCCAGAATACTGGAGTGGGTAGCCGTTCCCTTCTACAGGGGATCTTCCCAACCTAGGGATTGAACCCCAGTCTCCCACATTGCAGGCGCATGCATTCTTTACTAGCTGGGCCACAAGGGAAGCCACAAGGGAAATTAATATAGTATCATATGTCAATCACATCTCAAATTTTTTAATTTAAAAATTTTAAATTATCAAAATAAACTTCCAAGTAAACATCTTCCTCAATCAATACACATGGCTTGATTCAACTATAAACACAAGACATCTAATGAAGAACTTTCTTTTTTTTAAAGAGTTTATTTATTATTATTATTATTATTATTACTACTACTACTACTATTAATATAATTTTGGAGTCTTCACCATGAGGTAGTTCCCAAACCAGGAGATGAACCCAGGCCCTTAGCAGTTAGAGCACAGAGTACTAACCACTAGATCCCTGGGGAATTCCCCTGAATTTTCCAAAATGCTTCTCAAGGTAAAGCTGTTCTAAAAGATTCATTCACAGAAAGTTCTACGTTCAGCAAAGCTAAGCATTTTTCTTTTCTGTGAGACTCTGCAGATCCTTTATGAATTTTATGACTTCCCAAAAGTGTTTCTCAAACTTCACCAACAAGCACTTTTTTCAGTAGACCACCTACTACCCTAACAAAGGTTAGAAGACATCTGTACTAGGAGTTTATAGTTAATTATATTATTAATAAGAAATGAGGTAACTTAAAAGCTTTTTAGTCAAAAGTTCAAAAAAAATTATTACCGTACAAATAGACAACTTGGAGTAAAGAAAAAAAAAAACTGATAACATGAGGTTTTGGTAAGAGGACGCCTGAGAATCATCTTGAAGACAGATAAATCTCCAGGTGAAATGCATTTTAATTAAACCTATAGAATACAAGTATTCCTGATATTTTATACTCATATTTAACATATATTTAAAGAGTAATTTCATGATACTTGTATTAGTTTAACAAAAAAAATATATAAAACTAATCTATTTAATGAAGACATAATGTCCTCAGATTTTAAAATGATTTAAAATATTAAAATAAGCCAAAATCACCTCCTTATAAACATCAGAGAAAGAGAGCCTGCAACAAAAAACCATTTTTAAATTGCATAGGAAACAGTAAAAGGTGACATCTTTACCTGGGGTTTCCTCTCAGTGCAGCATGGTGTAGAGCATTAAACCCATTGTTGTTCGTAATGGTAACATCTGCTCCAGCTTCTAGAAGAACTGCCAGGATGTCATCACGTTTCTTACTTATCGCATCATGAAGAGGAGTATCGCCTTCAGAATCCTTTTTTTTTTTTTCAAAGTTTTAAGAGATTTTCATTAGCTCTTCTTCAATTAATTATTATATGTAAAGTTAATTCTTATAATGATCTACTAAGCAAAGAAAAACAGAAGCCATATCCAACAACCAGTAGTAAAACATGCCGTGTGTTAAATTTCAAAATGCAGGCAAGAAATACTAGCCTCATTATAGTAAAGAAATTTCTAGTCAATCTAGACGGACAATACAATAAACATGCTATAGTTTTCCAAAGAAAATAAAAAATAAAAGCAAGGAAGTATCCTCAAATACAATCAAAAATTTAATGAGATAGAAAAGCTGACTCCCCAACTCATTAGCTTCAAACGGGCCACTATACCATACTCTCACCATTAACGGTTATACCCTAAAATTCCATACCTGTTGTAAAATCAATCTTAAAACTCCATATATATTTTCTGAATCAGAAAATCTTCCAAGTCTAGATTAAGGACTAGACCAACAATCTAAGATAAACTAAGCTACAATTAGACCCCTCTGAAGTAACTATTACGAATTGCTGAAGCTCACTGCCACCATCAATAAAGCTGGATCAACTCCTAGCTGATATTTTTACAAGTTCCCATCACCAACTCCCCCATACAAAATCAATTTACTGACACTTTCTTAACAAAGGCTTTTCTAAGAAGGAATAGCTGCCAATTTTATGGCATTCTATACCTTTGGAATCATTCTATACCTTCACTATGACTGATCATACAGAAAGGACTGATAAGAAAGGAATGCTTGCCACAGAAACTAGTATTGCAATTTAAAAGAATCCTGGAAATACCTGCACAATATAATTCTTTAACGGTTTTACCTGAAGACTGGGATGACAGCCAAAGTCCAGTAACGTCTTCACCACCTGAAGGTGACCTTTATTGACAGCAATATGAAGCGGTGTCTGCCTGCGCTTGTTTCTAGCATTCAGATCAGCGCTGCCTCGGTGCAGCACTTCTATAACAGCTCCTTCATCTCCAAAAGCGGCATGGTGAACCGCTCGATCGCCATCTTTATCCTAAACAGCAGCATTAAGTCTCGGTCAGTGAATGTTTCAGAAAGAAAAAAAAAAGTGATGCTACCATAATAATTCATCAAAACCCAGATTAATGTAAGACAAGGAAACAGAATAGAGCCAACAAGATAACTAGAAATTCATTTAACTAGTGATTAGCTCCAAAGATAAATTATGACCTGGATAATTATATCATGCACACACATACTAGACTAGATCAGAAGTAGTCTGATTCTTCAGACCCCTAAACTATCAGCCATGATGGTAAGACAACATTAGAAAAATGTCAGATCACAACTATATGAAGTTTTTTCATCCAAAAAAATCTAACACAGACTTCTCAATAACATAGAAATTATACTAACAGTTGAGTAATTTTAAAAAAAAGAAGGAAGAATGCCAAACAGTATGATCTCAACCAGCTTTAAGGAGGAGAAATACACCCTCATGTTAACACTGGTTATCTTGAGCTGATGAGCATACGCTTTTCTGTATATTCAAGAACAGAAAAAATTTATTAAGCACTTAATTTAAAGATAAAAATGAAACGCAAACAAGTACAATTCTATTCTACACATCCAAGCTGCCAAAACTATTTTAGAGGGATCCAGTAGGTATGCCTCACCTAATGTTGGCGTATTTCTGAGGAGATGAGAGGTAGAAAAGGACCCAATTGCTTAAGTGTTTCTCAAATATAAGAGACTGCTTTAAAAAAAAAAAAAAGCTTGCATTGAACCATAAAGATAATATGCATAGTCCACACCAAAAAGAGTCTCATTGTCAGATGCAGATGGAGAAGGATATCATAAGGGTACTGCTTTATTCCATACACATCTCAAATATCAACACCCAGAAGTAAGCAGACTCTCAGACTTTCTCCAACCCAAGGTAGCCTCTAGTTTTTGCAAGGGGTTTGAAAATCCATATTGCACTTCGGCTTATCTGAACTACTCTCCAAAGATAATGCAGATAAATACCGTCATGGTTAAATACATTTAAAACAAATGACCACAACAACTGCTGAATTCAAAATAGTTTTTGGTCTTTGCATATTTTCTCAAATAGATACTAAAAGTAAAACTGCTCAAGCAAGAGTCCACAATGGCTTGACAATCATTCTTAAAAGGCCAGGAAACCACAATTCAGTACTTCTCCTTTACTAATATTCCAGCAGAACAGGTTAGGAGTTTTTGTTACTTCTCAACCTTAAGCCGAAAGGAACTAGCAAACTACCACAGGAAAGATTAAGGATTCAACTCTTGTGCCACGGAGCAGTATTATATCTAAAATTCCAGAAAAAAACAAGCTTCTTACAAAAAATATATATATATATATACGTTTGTGTGTGTATACTGTTAACTTCTCTAGTAACACATATCAGTATTCCAGAATCGTAGATTTAAGATCTTACTAACTTCCAGTCTAGATTCACTTTCTGTTATAATTTTTAAGCCTACCTAGTGTACTTCTTCCATTAAAAATGAGAATATCAATCCACTGACACTCACTGAATAAAGATAGGAACTATTTATGAACTGTGCCCTATATTGATGACTGTTACAGAACTACTACAAAAACACTTTAATGCAGGTTCCATCAACAATTTATTTATGTTAAAAAAAAATACCTAAAAAAATTAAAACCCAAATATATATGTCAAAGGGAATACATAAGGAAAATGTAAAGATTTTGGAAAATACATACATGCACTAGAAAACAACAATTTCCAGATTTTTATTCTAAATTAGAAAACCTCATTTGCACAAAGACCGTAGCTTTCAGGTTTTGTTGCTTTCTTCTGAAGTTATCTTAAGTATTTCAAAAGGCTTCAAACAACGAGGTCTTTATTCTGTCTCTGATACTGCCACCAAACAAGCTGTTGAGGCCCAGCACAATAGCTCACTTCCAAAAGGTGATCTAAAGAGACCTGCAAGGGGCCTCAAATTAAACCTAACACTGCTCTTGGTCCTTTCTACCCTCTTTCTCCCCTTCGTTTCCTCCCAACCTCTAAAACCTGCTCTTGTTCCACCCTCCCCTCTACTGGCTGATAAGACCACAGGCTGTACAGTCAACACATTCAGGACCTATCAGTCCTGCTCATCTACTTCCTTTTGCTGAACCCCTGCAGGCAAGCACCGAATTCGATGGCTTTCACTCTTTAGTTAAGGCTCTGTTCTCTCTTGTCCAATTCTACATCTAAGTGATTCAGGCCTTCCTTCATTCTCATTCACCTGACCTATTGCCATAGCTCACCCAGCCTTCTTACTCCAATCTATTCTTCATATGAAAAACAGAATTTTCTTTACAAAACACAAAGTTTATTTTTAAAACTCTTTCATGTAACTCTATAAAGAACCAACCTCTTTTAAAGCCTACTTCTGTGGACCATTCCAGACTCATCTGCTGCCATCTTCCCTCACACATAAAACTAACTGAACCAACTGACTTGACCCCATATGTTCACGTGCTGCTCTCAGACTTGAATGCCCTTGTTCATTACATTACTGGCTTGAAAACACACATTCTTTAAAACTCAGTTCAGGCAACTCTTCTCTTATGAAACTGTCCCTGACTCTCACAAAATTAGTTTAACTCTAATTTCTAATTTATTTTCAGGAAATTATGTCCACTATTTTATTATTCTCAAATACAATAAGTAACATCGCACCTCATCTTATTTTCCGTAAAACTCAATTAATCAGGATGCTGCTATCCTGATCATACTTAAACCTAAACAGACTATGTGGATATGGTATATTCTGGTGTGTTCTTTCATTCATTCATTCAGTAATCATGGACTAGGTGCCCACTATGAACTCAGTGCTGTTCTGGACACAGAGATATAACAACGGGCAAGACAAAACTCCTGTCCTCAGCTGCCATTTTAGCGGGGTAAAGAGAATATTACAAATGAAATATGTAAATAAAATGTAAATGTTTGCTAGGAGGCAATGCCAAGGAGAAAATATAGCAGGAAGGAAAGATAAGACAGCCAAGTGATGGCCCCTCCCAGGGAAGGTGTGAGTAAATAGCTGAGAGAAGTGAGAGAAGACCCTGAAGGATCTGGGGAAGAGAAGTGAGAGGAGACAGCACAGTGGCAGCAGGAAGGAAGAAAGCTGTGTGAATTCTGGATAAGTTTCACAGAGCCAAAGGGATCCAGTGATATTCCAAATAAGGAGTGTGGGAAAAAAGAGGAATCAATGACCATTCTTAAGACCCAACCCATGCAACTAAATAAACGTGCTGATAAGGGAGGACTATAAAACTATGATATGGCCCCTTTAAAAATCTGACCTTCTTTGTTTAGGCAATCTCAGATTGCACTCTGCCTTCCCGCAAAAGGCACTTTAAGGACTGTTTTCTGGGTCTTATATTAATAAATCAGATCTTTTCACATTTTTAATAGTGTATTTTGGGGTAGGGGGAGTGTGTAGGGAAAGGGAAGTGGAAAAGCTTCTAGCCACAACCTGAACTAACATGATCCCTAGAAAACCATGTATGCTAATTCCTGGAGCCATTCTGGAAGTTATTATTCTGAGTCCTGATTTGTTTTCCAAAAAAGAATTTCCTTGAATTGACTAGTCTTAAAGTCTACTTGCCCATCCTTTCTCAGATTACAGTTAAATACAATGTTTCTACAGTTTTGTTTTCATTAACTGGATAAACAGAATCAGATAGAATTAGCATCTGGGATTTGTTCATTGTTTTTGTTTTTTTGAGAAACTGCTAGCTTTCACTGAAAAGAAAAGTAAAAGTGAAGTCGCTCGGTCACTGTCCGACTTTCTGTGACTCAATGGACTGTAGCCTACACCAGGCTCCTCTGTCCATGGGATTCTCCGGGCAAGAGCACTGGATTGGGTTGCCATTTCCTTCTCCAAACTTTCACTAGTTGGAGAGAAATGTTTAATAAGAACATAGATAATAATGAAACCTTAAACTTCCATTGTGTTCTATATTATAAGTGGTATCTTGTTTCCC
Organism: Antilocapra americana; assembly: GCA_007570785.1. Taxonomy (NCBI): domain Eukaryota; kingdom Metazoa; phylum Chordata; class Mammalia; order Artiodactyla; family Antilocapridae; genus Antilocapra; species Antilocapra americana. Next base: position 31,925,520 of record ML662445.1, read on the forward strand.
TTACTTGACTCCCCACCGCTTCAAATTATTATCATAGATGAGGAAACAGAAGGATAAACCAATTAAACTTTTTGCACAATATTATTTTAGACAGCAACAATACCATTTAAACTTGGGTTTTCTGACAAAGTCTAGTATTATTCCCTACTATTAATATTCTCCATTCAAAAGAGCTTTCATTACTCTTAAACGATAAAACCACTTAAAATTTGCTGATATCATCAATATATATCTGTACTATATTTGAAAAACTTATTGTAAAGAATTCACTTTTTAAAACTGGGCTTCCATTCAATCCTCCACACCTTTACTTATTATATTCATCAGTAGGAAAAAAAAATAGTGAGTCCCTGGAGGATGAAAAATGAGCTCACTCAAATCAACATACCTAAGATCCCACAGTCCTCAGTGCCTTTACCTACACATTAAAAAGCAAACAGAATGTAACCCTACTGTATTCAGTAGGTCATACATGGAGACAACCAACTTTCCAAAATAGCTCTGATTTTTCCCTAAGAAAAAGAAATAGGGAAAAAAATGTAACCTTATCACATATCTGAAAGGTATAATATACATTAAATAATTTAGCTTTCTAACAGCTTAAATCAACTAAAAAATCTGAAATAGTCATCTATACTAGGGGCCAGCAAACTTTTCTGTGAAGGGACAGAAAGTAAATCTAAGTTTTATAAGCTATATGATCTCTTGTCACAACTACACAACCACTCAGTTTTGCAGCTGGAGCACAAAAGAAGACTACATAATAAAATGAATGCGTGTGTTGTGTTCCAATAATACTTTTAAAAAGAAATGAAGGGCTGGACCTGGCCTTCAGGCTATAGATTGCAATCTGTTAGCTCTACTATCTTGAGCTCACTTCCTGATGCAGAAGAATAAAACTAAAGGATGCAGAATGAGATTCCCAGAGAACAAAATATATTATTCTCTTTATTCTTCAGCTAACTTCAAAGCTTTTAATAAAACTGGATTTTTTAAAAAATCACTGTTAAATTATTGCATCTAGGTGTGTTAAAAGTATAAAAATGATTTTAAGAGAAGAGCACTTATCTTCTAGGATACATACTAAAACTATTTACAGATGAAATAATATGATATCTGAATTTGCTTCAAAATAATTCAGTGGAGGAAATGAGAGTTAAGAGGGTACTGATAAGACAGACTTGGCCAGAAAAAATAACTCAAGAGGAATAATGAGTACACAGGATTCATTAGACTATTCTAGTTTTACAAATGTTTAAAATTTCCAATAATAATTAATTTACAAACAGATTGATTAATTTATAAACGATGAATCACAATTTTAACTGCATTTGAAAAATTAACTATTTCTCCCTCTTTTAAACCAGGATTTCCAATCAGCATTGCTGATATTTTGGACTGGATAATTTTATGCTGTGGGAACTGCCCTGTACATTCAAGGATGTTTAGTAGCATCCTCAGTTTCTATCCATTATACACGTATCAGTTATCTGCTCCCCACCAAACAGTAGGGGACACAATCAAAAATGTCTCCACAAAATGTCCCCTGTGGGACAGAAATGCCCCCCAATTAAGAATCATTGTTTTAAGTAAATTATATTGCTATTTATAACAATGTTGAATCTTACATTCTAGAAATATGAAACTTTGCTGAACTTTTGCTTTAGTCTTAGGCAATGAATTATATTTATATTTCAACCCAATTTTTAAATGTAGTTTTCCCTTTACCCACTGGGAAACTGTGTTATTAACTTAATCGGATGTGTAAATACCCCTTTTTCACACTATCTCTACAAATTACACCTGCCTACAATGGTTTTTTTAAAAAAGAAAATACCCAGAATGGAAATAAATGAGGCGGTATGGTAGAAGACCACACATATCTGTTCAGTAACAGATGGAGTTTCCAAATTCAACGATGTTATTTACAAACTACTGGCCTCACTCCAACTCTAATCTTATGTGGAGAGTAATAACTGTTTTGCTTATTTGAATTCAATTAAGAAAGAAAAAAAACCCTACTCTTGAAAAATAGTGCCAACTTCATTCCCAGTCCCCTAGCCACAGCCCTACTCTACACAACCTCTCATGTGAACAAGTCTTTAGAAACACAGATTTATAGATAGTCTTACTTTGTAAGGTTTAGTAATGCTGAATCAGAAAGTATAGTTTTTTTTAAAAAATCAGGCAAAAAAATTTTTGGTTTTTAAAGCATCTCAGCTTATTTTCTTTAATCAGAAAAGTCTGGGGAATTCCTTAGTGGTCTAGTGGTTACTACTAGGCACTTTCACTGCCACTGCCCAGATTCAATCCTTGGTCAGGAAACTAAGACCCTGCAAGTTGCAAGGTGTGGCCAAAAAAAAGGTCAGAAGGGTTATAATATTTTAGTTTGTAGTTTCTGGATTCATTAAATTAAAAAATGGGATGTTCAAAATGTAATATTTACAAAATATTACATTATACTAAGCCTCTCTTGAATCACCAAAAAAAAAAAAACAACAATCCTTATAACACATACTGGGCTCCTAAATTCACAACCAAGAAAGATGTGACTTAAAGTTACTCTGTAAATGCAAAGTCAAATTATATAATCTCATTCATAAATACATCACAGTCATAAAACTAGTGTATAGTTTAAAAATGTCTAATATGCTAATTTAAAACTCAAGCTCTAGGCAAAAGAAAATGCCAACATCAAGGATGACCTAAAATACCACTGGTTCTTTAACAGCTATTCAACAACTCAAGATATACACAAATGGGGGAAAAATTCAAAAAGAATGTAAGACCTCTGTTTTCAAACATGTCTTTAAATTTTTATAATTAGTAAAAACAAGCTGATCCACAAATTTCACCCTCCAAAATTCAAATCCTTATTAAATACCTTCTTCAGATGGGAGTGTCATTTGGACAAAACTGCAACATTTTGCTTAGTTTGAATTTGATAGAATTTGGCTTATTCCTAAATAATCCTGCATTAGACTAAAACAAATGCAATTCTAATGTATTTTTAAGTGATGCAGTTATAGTGAACTGCAACAAAGGAAGCCCTTTGCCCACACCAGCCAATAAAATGTCAATGCCAGTAAGATCATTAATTTCTCCTTTAATAAGAATATGTTCTACATTAAATTAAGCACATATACACACATAGAGTGATAAACACACACTGTAAAATCTTTAAAAACCCAAATTAAGGTTAAGATACAGTAAGACTAAACAAATTCTAATTTACTGGTTCCCTCATGAGACAAACAAAAAAATAAGGAAAGCCCTCTGAGTGTCACAGATCAGGGAAAATCTTGCCCCATGTGATTTATATTCCTCTTTCCTCAATTTCCCCAGTATGAGTCATGGGTAAATACCACCGAGCTCTCAACAGCATAGTAGTCCTAACATAGCAAAAGGACACTCAACCTTCTTCACTTAGGATTATGCCTAACATATCAAGAGATCACAGAAAAACACAAAATGCTTCACTCTGTCTTTTCTCAAATTTTTTTCTTTTTAATCAGAAAAGCCTTGAGTTAATATTAAAATTTCAATTTGAAAAAGCATCCATCTTGATGATACAGAAGGACCATTTCTAGGACATTAATTTTTACTTAAATATTTTTAAAACTTAGTTTAATTACCTCTGCTTCTACATCCACATTTTGCTTCAAAAGTAACTTCAAAATGTCAACATGTCCGTTCTGACTAGCAGCTTGCATAGCTGTGTGACCAGCACACTGTCCATTCACCTAAATACAAAAAGAAAGGATGAAGGAATGTCACAAAATGGGAAGAGCCAATACATACACATGGTGTAGGTTTAAACCCAACAAACTGAATGATTCTATGAGAACAATTTAGGTTGGTGTTCTACATACCCTGATACAGATCACCAGAAACGTGACCTGTATCACATTTTTAAGTTAGGGAGAGATTCAGGCACTCTGAGAGTTCCACTGTTACAAGAACTTTGAGCCAATCTGCAAAGTTGAAAATAGAAAAGGATGGGAGGAAAGGAGGGACAAAGGGAAGCTACATTTATTTTAAATATATGTCTACTTTAATTATTATTAAACCTCAGAGTCTGTTTCAATGAAAAAAAAAGGAATGCAGTGAATGGAAGACTTTTAGAAAAGATACTGCCTAGTACAGTATAAATAAATTCAACAAATACAGCCAAATGTCAGTGGCAAGCAAACTACCACAAAGGATACGTAAATGGGTTTTACTAGGGCAGCTCTACAAAACTGTTCCACTGTTCTACTATACAGCAGTAATATCCAACTACTGTTCTACAACTGTTCTACTATAAAGCATTAATATCCAATCTGTCCTTCACTTCAGATGTTGTGTAAATGGATATGGAAATGCAACATGGAAAAATGGACATTTTTTCCAAAGAAAACATTTCAAATGGCCTATATGAACATAAAAAGATGCTCAGTATTACTAATAAATAAGGAAATGCAAGTAAAAACACAATGCCATTAACATTATCACCCCCTAAATTAAGCACTTAGGTATAACTCTAACAAAATGTGTATAAAATGTACATGAAGAATACTACAGAACTCTGATAAATGAAATTAAGGAACTAAATAGATGGAGCGATACTCCATGTTCGTGGATAAGAAGAGTCAATAATGTCAAGATGTCGGTTCTTCCCAACTTGATCCACAGATTCAACATAATCACTATCAAAATCCCAGCAAGTTACTGTAAGGAAGTTTATATGGAAAGGCAAAAGGCCCAGAACAGTCAACCCCATATTAAAGGAGAGCAACAAAGCTGGAGAACTGACACTACCCGACTCCAGACGTACTACAAAGCTACAGTAATCACAACAGTGTGGTACCAGCCAAAGAATAAACAAAAGGAAGAAAGGAAAAGAATAGGAAGCCCAGAAACAGCCTCTCATAAATACAGTCAAGTGACTTTTAACAAAGAAGCAAAGGTAATACAATGGAGCAAAAACAATCTCTGCAAACAGAATACATGGAAAATCTCTCTCAGATGAAACGCATACATAACCTGATGTGCCTGAATGTCTTAAGAGATTATGCAATTAAGAGAGAATTCTAGAGAAGAATTAATAATAACAATACAGATTACTAACAAATGGAAACAAAAGTGTTTAGATTATGTCCTGGGGTTAAGAGAGACAAGTGAACCCTTTGGAACAATGGAAGTGTTCTACATCTGAACAGGGCTGTGGATCATGTGGGTGTATGCATTTGTCAAAACTGACTGATCCATATATTTCACTGTATGTAAATTACACCTCAGGTTACAATTATGAACACCAAGGAAAACAAAAAGTTGTGCAAGAAAACATAATCAAGTATCCTCCACAGCTCAGATATGCATGCCATTTGAATAAGAACAGGCAAAATTAATTCTAACATTAACAGAATTACAATGCAATACCACATTAAGAACCTGAAAGAGGTATGCATGTGTGTGGAAAGGATGGGCTGAATGTGGAGAAGGAAAGTGGAATCCTCACCTTCACAGAGCAGTATCAAAACATAACTTCTAAAACCTAAAAGTCAAGAAATAACAATAGAAGTATGTCACTGAAAGATTAGAAGGTAACTGTATGAAGGAAATCAGCTGAAAGAAGTGAAAATAGTTGCCTCTGGAGAAAAAGAAAATAGCATTGAGAAGGAGATGCTGCTTTTTGTAACAAATCTTGGAGAACTATTTTTCCCTTTAAATTTTTAGAATGTAGTACATCTATGTTACTATATTACTGTATTCAGATATTACTATAATCAGTAATGAAGAAAAAATTAAGGTGTAATAAAATGTAAATCTGAATAAGTGAATATAAAAGAAGTCTGACTCTACGTTCCAAACACAAAAAAACACTTGGTACTTTAATACCTGAAACTATCTGTGACACAGCTCACCACCAATCAAGAAACTACTGTGCCATGCTGCTGCAGCTGATCCCCAATAAACCTGAAATGCCACATGAGCTCACAGGAATCAGATGTTTATACCTTACAGATTTCGGGCTTCCCTGATACATCAGTTGGTAAAGAATCCGCCTGCAATGCAGGAGACCCGGGTTGAATTCCTGGGTCAGGAAGATCCACTGGAGACGGAATAGGCTACCCACTCCAGTATTCTTGAGCTTCCCTTGTGGCTCAGCTAGCAAAGAATCCGCCTGCAATGCAGGAGACCTGGGTTCGATCCCTGGGATGGGAAGATGCCCTGGAGAAGGGAAAGGCTACCCACTCCAGTATTCTAGCCTGGAGAATTTCATGGACTGTATAGTCCGTGGGGTCGCAGAGTCAGACACAATGGAGCAACTTTCACTTTCACATTATAAATTATAGATCTGATCTCTGTCCAACTAACCAGCATACTTACATACCAAGATACGGTTACAAAAGCCCTCACTACACAGTGACAATGATTCAATGTGACACTCAACCTACAGTCCTTTGGCCAGCACTGACATAGTACTGGTTCCAGAATAGTAGCGATGGTAAAGCCACTGAACAACTAAGCGAGAACCAGAATTTGCAGTTTGAACCCATTTAAAATATGGCTTTGGTGAATGGTAACATTACAACATAAACTATTAAGATTTACAAAATGTATGACCCCTAATTCAACTGCATTATGAACCGTGAAATAGTCAACTTTCACAAGGAGGAGAGGGGGGAAAGCTTAGGTTAAATGTTTTGAAAAGGATGGAAAATTGCTTACAAAATTTACTAAAATATATTTTCAAGACATTTTAACATTTACATGAGAAAATTTCACTGAATCTCCCCAAAGAACACTAACTACTTAAAAACCTAAAAGTAAATTTTGACAATCATAAAGTTTAAACGTCAGTACCAAAATAAGAAAATGTGTCTTTTAGAAATGCACAATGAAGAAATAATGCCCAGTGTCATCTTTAAAATACCTTACAAAAACAAGGAAGAAGTAATATATGAAGCACATGTGACAATATCTTAATAACTATTGAGTAAAAGGTTCATTGTAACTATTCTGTTTTCATGTATGCTTCAAAATAAATTTTAAAATGCTCACATCCACATCTGGTCTTTTTAGCAAATCTTCCACTTTAGCAACATCTCCATTGGCAGCAGCCTTAACTAATTCTTCATTGAGGTCACCAGATTCTTGGGTTTCAAATAATTTCTTCAAGAGTTGGGAGAGTCTTTCTGTAAAGCATCAAATAAAGCTGCTAATATAGGAAGATCTCAAACCTTAACTACTAACAGACAAGCATTACCCACATGCCTATAATACATACTTTTTCTGTTTTATTATTTCTATAATTAATATTACTTTGGTACTAAGCTACAGACACTACCCATGCAAGTTACAATTATTACCGTATAAAACTGCTTTAAATCTGAGCCCACAATTATTCGCAGTTTACTCCAATTCATGTATCTCAAGTTAAAATTTCAGAAAAAGAGTTACACACAAACCATAATTTAAGATTTTGGAGTCATACCAAAGTTATTATAAATGAACATACCACCACAGGAGTACCATAATGATACAAACTGCCTTTCAAGTCTTGAGCGTATCTTACTGCTCTCAGACCTCAATGCAACAGATCAATGATTATGATACAAACACAATACAATCTCTATAGTCTCTGGAGAAATATTTTAGGGACAAACCAATTTTTAGTTGAAAGCATTAAAATAAAATACTTCAAAGCTGCCAACTGACGGGTTCTGACTAAAACAAGAAAGAACCAGATATGAGCTTATATAAACTCTTTCATAAGGTTTGTTGTTGTTTTTTTTCCTCCAAATAGCACTGATCAGTAGAGAATCTACCCAGCTCTCCTCAACTCTAGGATCTACTTATTGGAAAGGAAAGAAGTCACAAAGTGAGGCCCAACACCAAGTCCACATTATTTGAGAGAAGGATATTAACAATTTTTCACTCTTTCAATATGTAATGGGTTGGCCAAAAAGTTTGTTTGGGTTTTTCCATAAGATGTTATGGATGAAATTTTTGGCCAGCCTGATAAAAGTCAGCCTACTGTGATGCTATCTAACCACAAGGTAAAAATAAACACCACCTGATTTAACCTCAAACACATTAGCAAATTACAGCAGGAAAGATGAGACACAAGCAGAGGAAGTAGAAGGCAGTACAAAATAAAACTGGAGGTCGGCCAGTGTTTTCCTTTACTTTCTTACTGTGCACAGTCATGGCTCCATCTTCTCTTCTGGATGTCAGCTATATTCGTACAGTAAGTTGTAACCAGTTGTCTCATGAATTGAGTGTGTACATAAAGCTGTATCATGAGAAGAAAAGCTCTAGGCCTGAGTCTACCCAAGCATCCAGCATACTCACATCTCAGCACAGCTCTCTCTACCCACTGTGGCGTATACAGTATCTCTCATAAAATGACAAGAGAAAAGGTATAGCTGATACATAAAAATATCCAGAAAGAAAGCCATGTGCTAGCAAAAATATTGGAAACTAAAAAAAATAAATAAGGCAGTCAAAGAAACTGATGGTTCTGTGGCAGAAAACAAATAAACTAAAGAGCAGCATGTTGAATTTCAGATATCTCCTATTTGATGTGGAGAAGCCCTTGATATATCCAAGAGAAAGAACATATTTATGGAATTTTCACAGGGCATACCTCAGCCAGTGCAAAGGTGGTTCATCATATGAAAAAAGCAAAAAAAAAAAAAAGACATTTAGAGAAAGTTTAAAAGGTAGTTAATATGCAAGTGAGGTAGTGTGATCTGGGAGAAAATCAAGATCACATACAACATTATCTGTGTACCAGAACTGGGGAATGAGGAAAGGCTCTAACGTAAACCACATTGCTTTTAAAGAAACACAAAACAGAACATACCACCAGACGCGTTGCTAATGGCTGATCCTGCAGAGGCCACCTTGGAAACCGCCGCTGGATTATACGTCCAAGATGTTCCACATACTTCCACCTTTAAATCGCTGTCTGAATAGATCTGCTGTACTCGGCCAACTTTACCTAAAGTCTTAAAAACAAGATTAGATTTATGTCTCCAAGTCTACACTATAAAAATCAATCATCAGTTTCTACATGTTTGAAGTATTAATTTTACTTGATTTCTAACTTTAAAAACTTTTAAAGGGTAATCATATTCAAATGGGATATTTACTAGCCACAAACTTTATATAGAGTATCTTCAAAAATATTTAAGAAAAACGATTACACTTCCACAAGAATATAAAAATAATCATGACAATCTTATTCATCCAAGTACCCCTGTAAGATACCTCTAGAAAACTTGTAACTCAAATAGTCCAAACTATCATTGATCTGGCCTAAGAAAAGAAAATCTGATTTCTAAAAAAAAAACAACCAAAAAGGGCTCAAAGCTTACATCTATGTTTAAATCATTTTTGGAATCAAGTCAATTTCAAGATAGAAGTATGAAAGTCACTGTCATTCTGGGGTGAAGGATCAGGAAGCCCCTTTGTCTCACCTTAACATTACATCCTCCCCTAAAGGCTCTATCAAATTAGATTTATCTATCATATATTAACTATAGCCCTTTATGGATCTTCCCAGGCTAACCTAAGGGCTTCCCTGGTGGCTTAGCAGTAAAGAATACAGCTGCTAATGCAGAAGACCTGAATTCAATCCCTGAGTTAGGGAAGATCCCCTGGAGAAGGGAAAGGCTTCCCACATTTTTGCCTGGAGAATCCCACGAACAGAGGAGCCTGGTGGGCTACAGTCCATGGGGTCACAAAGAGTTAGATACAACTTAGCAACTAAACAGACATAGAGAATGGACTTATGGACTTGGGGAGAGGGGAGGAGAGGGTGGGATGTACGGAAAGAGTAACATGGAAACTTACATTACCATATGTAAAATAGACAGCAAACAGGAATTTGCTGTATGCCTCAGGAAACTCAAACAGGGGCTCTGTATCAATCTAGAGGGGTGGGATAGGGTGGGAGATGGGAGGGAAGGTTCAAAAGGGAGGAGATATTTGTATACCTATGGCCCATTCATATTGAGGTTTGACAGAAAACAACAAAATTCTATGAAGCAATCATCCTTCAATAAAAAAATTAAAAAAATAAACAACAAAAAAGTTACTCTAACTGAAGTAAATTTAGAAAATAAAAGGCATACAGATGCTAAGCTGCCAGTGAAGAGTACAATTCTCAAAGGATTAAGCTAATTTATAGTTTCTAAAATTAAAGTCTTCAAAGCTTTTCAAAGCTATGTAAGCAAGCTATAATTTCAACTTCCAAAGGATTTTATATACACTTACTGGGAGCATAGCTTCCGCCCATTCTCCGTGTCCCCTCTGTAGAAGTTTAATTCTCTCCAGATCATAACAAACTTGCACAAGATCACCCACTTGAAACTGAGAGGTGCCTCCCTCTGCACCCTGTGCAGCATCCCCACTTCGGACAATGTTTGCTTTAGTGAGAACAGCAGGGTTGAAGGTCCACCTAAAAATCAAAGCCAAAATTCAAAATCGCTAAGTTTACTTAACTTCAGCACAACATTCATAGTTAACCACTGGAGGGAGAAAAGCTTTATAACATATCAGAAGTGTAAAGCAGTCCTTTACGATTACATCCTGAATGAGCTGTACTTCTTTTCAGAATTTTATTACACAAACTTGAGAGAAGAGTCATTCATAATCTCACCATACTAGTATGATATCGTTTTATCTAGACTTATTATCACTTGCATGCTTTAAAAATTGTTATAAAAGTGATACACACTCATCGCTAAAGATCGAAACATTTCAGAAACATGCAAGGTGAAAGCTCCACTGCACACAGACACAGCTGGGTCACCACTCCGCATCCCACCAGACACCACGGTTGACAGCCCATTGTACAGCCTTGCAGATCTTCTGTTAATACGCCGAGTGACGGTTATAACAGAAAGCTAACTGTCCAGCTGAAATGATCCCTCTTCTTTTGTACCTTCAGAACAGCCTGAATATTCACTTCTCATAACTACTTAAAACATGTCAATACAGCTACTTCTGACTTTGTCTATCCAGAATTAAAGGGAAACTCCTTCAAAGTAGAGGCCTATGTCTTAACTGTCTCTGTGATTCTAACACTAATCACAAGGCCTAATATAGGATAAGTATTAATAAACTGTTCTTAAATAAAGAATAAAAACATTTTTTCTAAAAGTCAAATGTTGTGTTACTAATAACACTAGTATCCAAGAGAATTTGGACCACAGAAGAATTCTGCAAGTAATAATCCTAACCTGTGTTAATTTACCATTTCCAAACAAGAGGCCATTTAAGACAACACGTGTTAATACATGCTATTCTGAACTTAAAGATTTTTTTCCCTTCTTTATTGAGATGTAATTCACATACCATTTAATTCACATACCAACTCACTCATTTAACATGTGTAATTCAGTGGTTTTGGTATATTCAGTATATATAACCACCACTATAATAATTTCATTTTCATCATCACAAAAAGATACCCCTGTAACAATCAGCAGTCACTGTGAAATCAACTCTCTCTTCTCAGCCTCTAACAAACAGTAATAAGTAATATCTTTCTGCTTCTATGGATTTCCTTATTCTGGACATTTTCTATAACTAAAATCAAAACCGACAGTACATGACCTTTTGTGACCCTTCTTTTCCTCAACAAATTTTTCCAAGATTTATCTGTGTTGTGGCATATGTCAGTACTCTGTCCCTTTTTATATCCAAATAAAATGTTCCACTGGATGGATGGACCACAATTTGCCTAGCCACGCAGGAGTCAACACACAGTTGGCTTATTTTCACATGTTGGCTGTTATGAATAACGCTTCTACAAACATCCATGTACAGATCTTGGTGTGGGCACATTGTACTTCTCGGGGAAAAACCTGGAAGTGAACATGCTGGGTCATATGTTAACTCTACATTTAACGTTTTGAGAAACTACTGTTTTTCAAAGCATCTAGACCACTTCACCTACTTATCGTTAATGTTGGAGGGTTTGGTTCCAATTTCTCTATATCCTCAGCAACACTTGTAATTATCCTACCTTTCCATTCTAGCCATTCTAGCATGTGAAGTGGTATCTCATTGTGGCTGTGAATTTCCTTAGTAACTGATAATGTCCTACATCTCTTCAAGGGTGATACAGAATGAATTGTGTCCCTTCAAATTTCACATGGTAAAGCTCTATGGCTCCTATGTAACTATATTTGGAGACATGGCCTTTAGGGAGAAAAGTAAGGTCAAATGATGTCATAAGGTGAGGTGCCTCGTGAGGACTATGAGAAAGCAATCCTCTCCAAGCCCAGAAGAGGTCTCAGCAGAAACCTACCCTGATGGCAACCTGATCTTGGACTTCCGGCCTCCAGAAAAGTAAAAAAAGAATAAATAAACATCTGTTGTCTAAGCCACCAGTCTGATATTTTGTTAAGGCAGCCCTAGAAGACTAACGCAATGCATTCATTGACCATTTCTGTACCTTTGGTGAGAAGCTTCCCTGGTAGCTCAGATGGTAATAAATCTGCCTGCAATGCAGGAGGCCATGGTTCAATCCTTGGGTTGGGAAGATCTCCTGGAAAAATAACAACCCACTCCCATATTCTTGCCTGGAAAATCCCATGGACAGAGGAGCCTTCAGTTCATGGGATCACAAAAGTCGGATACAACTGAGCAACATTAATATCTTCTGTTAAAATATGTCTATTTAAATCCTTTGCCCATTTTCAACTAGGCTATCTACCTTTTATTGTTGAATTTTAAGAGTTCTTTACAGTGTATTCTGGACGTAAGTCCCTAATCAGACTTGTGATTTGTAAATATTTTTTCCCATTCCATGGGTTGTCTCTTCACTATCTTGACAGCTCCCTTAGAAATACTAAAGTTTTAATTTTGATGAAATATAACTTCTTCACTTTTTCTTTGGTTGCTTCTACCTTGGAGGTCATATTTAAGAAACTACAGTTTAATCCAAGGTCATGAAGATGTACACCTATGTTTTGTTCTAAGAGTTTTAGTTTTAGTTCTTACATTTAGGTCTGTGATTCATTCTGACTTAATATTTATACATGGTGTGAATTAGGGGTCCAATTTCATTCTATTGCATGTCAATATCCAACTGACTCAGCATCATTTGGTTTGGGTTTTCGCTTTAACTGCAGTTTTACTTTTTAATTATTGCATAATTGACATAAACACTAGTTCACACAAAATTAGATGAACTCTGCAATAACTGAATATTTGTAAATACTGTCAGCACCATGTATTGAAAAGTCTATTGTTTCCCCCATTGAACTGTTCTGAACATTTATCAAAAATTAACTGACTTTAAATGCAAGGGCTTATTTCTGGACTCTGAATTCTACTCAATCTACATGTCTATTTTTAAGTCAGTAATAGACTGTCTTGATTACTGCAGCTGTATAGTAAATTTTCAAATTAGGAAGTCCTCCAACTTTGTTGTTCACTTTCAAACTGTTTTGGCTATTCTGGGTCCCTTGAGTTTCAACATGAATTTTAGGATCAGTTTGCCATTTCTGTAAAAGAAAGGCAACAGGATTTTAATAGGGATTGCACTATATCTGTTGATTAATCTGAGGAATACTGTCATATGTTAAATGATTAATTATTTCCCCCCAAAACATATGTTGAAATGTTAATCCCCAATACCTGAATGTGACCTTATTTAGAAACAGAGTCTTTACACATATGATCAAGTCAAAATGAGGTCATGAATAAATAGCATGGGCCCTAAATAAGTGAAGGAGAACTAAAGAGCCTCTTGATGAAAGTGAAAGAGGAGAGTGAAAAAGTTGGCTTAAAGCTCAACATTCAGAAAACTAAGATCATGGCATCTGGTCCCATCACTTCATGGCAAGTAGATGGGGAAACAGTGGAAACAGTGGCTGACTTTATTTTTCTAGGCTCCAAAATCACTGCAGATGGTGATTGCAGCCATGAAATAAAAAGACGCTTACTCCTTGGAAGGAAAGGTATGACCAACCTAGACAGAATATTAAAAAGCAGAGACATTACTTTGTGAACAAAGGTCTGTCTAATCAAGGCTGTGGTTTTCCCAGCACTCATGTATGGATGTGAGAGTTGGACTGTGAAGAAAGCTGAGCACCAAAGAACTGATGCTTTTGAACTGTGGTGTTGGAGAAGATTCTTGAGAGTGCCTTGGACTGCAAGGAGATGCAACCAGTCCATCCTAAAGGAGATCAGTCCTGGGTGCTCATTGGAAAGACTGATTTTGAAGCTGAAACTCCAATACTTTTGGCCACCTGATGCAAAGAGCTGACTCATTTGAAAAGACCCTGATGCTGGGAAAGATTGGGGGCAGGAGGAGAAGGGGACGACAGAGGATGAGATGGTTGGATGGCATCACCGACTCAATGGCCATGGGTCTGGGTGGACTCCAGGAGTTGGTGGTGGACAGGGAAGCCCGGCGTGCTGTGGTTCATGGGGTCAGAAAGAGTCGGACATGACTGAGCGACTGAACTGACTGATAAATCAAATGACTGGTGTCCTTAAAAGGTCATATACAACCATCTTTTCATCATTTTCTATGTAAAAGATTTTAGAATTTCCATGAGCTCAATTAACTTTCTTCTACGCCTCCTTAGGGTTCTTTCCTCATGGATGGCTAAGCTATGTGCTGGCTTGATGAAAAGAAAATAGTGGGCCGGAGGACAGTTTATGTGGCTCTCAGTATCAGATAATTGCTGACTCCCACAGGACAAGGCCAAGTGAAGACAGAGGCAGAGAAACAAGTAATGCACGGACCAGCCAAGGAACACCAAGGATTACAGCAACCATCAGAAGCCAGGAAAGCGGCACAGGACAGATTCTCCTCAGAGTCTCCAGAAGGAATCAGTCTTGCCAACACCTTGACTTTTAGCCTCCAGGATTGTCAAAGAAGAAACTTCTCTGTTTTAAGCCCCTCTGTGGTGATTGGTTATGGCAATCCTAGGACACTAATGTGCCATCTAAACAATGTTAGACCTTCTGATCCATAAACATGAAACATCTTTCCATTTATTTAGGTCATCTTTAATTTCCTAAATAATGTTTTATAGTCTTCAGTGTACACATCTTGTACTTACTGGGCTAAATTTATTCTTAAGTATTTTATTCTTTGATGTTTATAAACAGAATTGTTTTCTTATTTTCATTTTCAGGTTGTTCATTGTAGTGTAGAGAAATACACTTTTATATTATTTTTCTATATTAATATTATATCCTATGACTATGCTGAATTCATTTATTACCTCAACAGCTTTTTTTGTTGATTCCTTAGATTTTTCTACACACGAAATCACATCACATGTGAACAGAGACAGCTTAACTTCTTCCATTCTCTTACTTCTCCCTCTTCTTTTTCTTGTCTAACTGCCACAGCTTGACCCTCTAGGACAAGACGGAATAAAAGCGGGGAGAGCAGACATTCTGGTTTTGCTCCTGATCTTAAAAGAGAAAGCATTCAGGGAGGGGGGTTCCGGAGGGGAAGCATATGTAAACCCATGGTGATATCATGACAATGTATGGCAAAAACAATAATAAAAAAAAAAAAGAGAGAGAGAAAGCATTCAGTCTTTCACCACTGAGGACGCTGTTCACTGTGGGATTTCACAGATGCCCTTTATCAGGCTGAAGAAGTTCCCTTCTGTTCTTAGTTTATTTAGTATTTTTACCATGAAGGATGTTGGATTTTGTCAAATGTTTTTTGTGTATCTCTTGATATGATCATGTATATTCTCCAGATCTGAACATAATTAGAGCTATTTCTATACTTTGGTTAGCAGTTTAATGTTTATTTTTCTTATTCTATATATAATCCCTCCCCTAAAGAAACTTGGGAGAGTTAGTTTCTTTAAGCATGTGGCAGTAATAAAAATTTGACAGTTAACTATTGTTTCTTCTCTAAAATACGATAAACATATTAGAAAACTGGATACATTTTGGCCCCTAGGGATAAACAAAGAAAAGGCACAAGCCCAGTCTCCAAGAAACTTGAAACCCAGAGATCAAATAAATGACAATTTTAGTGGATAACATGAGGCTTAAACAGACAAATATTGTATGCGTGTACCAGGAGGGTAGCCGGAGAGAGGAGGCAAGCATATACTCAGCATTTACAGGAGGCAGAGGAGTTATCCAGAGAAGAGGAAGACAAGGAGCATGGAAGGGCGGTGTGAAAGGAAGGCTACAATAATGACTAAACGCGCGCAGTGCTGTGTTGCTGATACGGATGAGTGTGTGGCAAGGGAGAGCTGTGTCACCGTGAGACAACAGAGACTAGGACTAGAGAAGTTCCCTGTTATTATCCTGGTCATTCAGGGCAGACTGATACAGTCCCCCAGGATCAGACAACTTTTTAGCTACACGTGGACCCAATACTGACACAATGTATTCTGCTCACTAAAGGAAGAAAAAAGTGCACAGAACCTTGACTGATAAGTGCACACACACAGAGTTCTTCCTTGCTTCCTTCCGCTTTACCAAGGTATTCGGGATTCTCTTCTACTACTGAAGAGTTAGACGTAAGAAGTCTTTGTTAGGTCACATTATTTGCTTTTTGTGAGGCTCAGAGTTCCTCTGTAGACAAATTTCACTTGCCATTACTGAAACTTAAGAAATACAACCAACCTATTGCCGCTTGGATACTGTACGACGATGTCATGGTCTTCATCAATGCCACAAACCGTTCCAGTTGTGGTCAAGGTCTCAAACATGCCGTCGGTCCATCCACCGTGGCCATGCTGCAAAGACTGTACAATCTCAAGGTCAAGGTCTATGTTGACCAGGTCGCCAATCTGCAGTCCACCGGGATTTCTGTTGCCATTCTGCTCACCTGTAATTGCAGAGGGAGGTGACCAAGGACAAAGAAAACCACAGCAACAACCGGCAACTGCACTGTTCGAAATTTCTTTAAAAAAGCCCCAGATAGTTGAGTTTTAGCTACTATCTAATCTTACAATGTTTTGAGAATAAAATGTGAGTATAAAAATCTAGAATGATACAGCCTTAAAAAAGAAAGAAAAGAAAACAGACAGACTCAAAAGCAGAAATAAAGTAATGATTTATAACAATGACTGAAGAGGAACAGGATCTACAGATGACAAGACACTGACTATCGGAACACAAAGCTCTGGGCATTGGTAATATTCACCTTTCTGCCTGGATGACTTGCAGAAGAGTCAGGATAGCTAACTAAAGAATAGGAAAGAGACTCCTGGAATTTTTTTTTCTCTGAAGTGCTTACTATTATTATTTACCAAATGGTTTTTGTGATTTTTGCCTCAAGGGCATTTTTAAATATTTTAAAAGCCCATTTCCAAGATTATTTTCAAAGCTACTTCTGGGACAAAGGATGCATGATCATCAAACACTATGCTGAGGGATCCTAAATGTGAATGTTGATGCTACACTTTTCTTGTAAAGCCCAAATACAAAAGAAGAGTGTTTCTGAATGCAAGAGAGATGATCTCATCTCTCATCAAAACCATAAGATTTTCTTCCATATTCTCCTTTTTTCTAAAAAATTAAGGTACGCTGCGAGAAAACAGCACTTTGGGGCAATAAGGGAAAACAAACGATTTGAAAAGAGGAACACAGAGTTCACACGAGAAAAGCTAAACCAGAAGAGCCTAAAGGCTTAATTGGAAGAATGTGGCAAATGTTCATTGTAGCAACAATGAAGAATCTATAAAATGAAAGTAGTCTTGGTTTTCTTGTTCTTTATTTTAATCATACATTAATTTATATTTACATCATCTTAATCTTGGAGTTGTTATATTTTCAAAGGAATTAAATTCTAAGGAATTTATAAATATTAAATTGTTAGATCTTACTCTCAGCAGTATAAGAGATATAACATTGATAATACAACACAAAGTTTTTCAACAAGTTCATGGTTAAAACAAAAAAGTTTCATACAGTATTAGTATGCCCTATAAATGATATATCAATTTAGCAAGACATGACAACTCTTTCACAGACAAAATAAATCATTAAAAAAGAACAAATGCTTTTAAAATCAAACATAACCAAGAGCATGCCTTTAAAAATCTTTAACAACAATTAATTTTCTTAAAGCCCAGTTGAAACTCTTTTCTGATTCCATGAACTCTGACCCATTATTTAGAAATTTTCTCTTCTGCTAACTCACCTAGCACAGGACAATGATCTCTGTAGAAAGAACCTCCTTTGGCATCCTGGACACACTTCAGATCAGACTACAAAAAAGAAAAGAAACCAAAAAAATCACCCTTTAAAGTTTCAAGTATAGCTCAATACCTAAACTAGGCAAAAATGTTCATTCAGAACATTATCCTCAGCAGAAGTAGCTCTGGGTTAATAATCACACTAAACACTGCTTTCAAAAACACCCATCAAAAAACTAAAAACTTGACCTTCAGATATGTCATACTTCAAGCTTTCCTTTATACTTCAAAATTAAAATGTCCGGATCTTTACCACTGAAATATTTTCAAAAACACATGTTGGAAAAAAGAACTAAAACAAAAACCTTGTATTTAAAAAGTACATAATACATTCCATTGAAAAGATACTTATACCAAAAAAGAGGTCAACTCGTTTGATCTTTCTAATCAATTTTATGAGATATTCAAGGTAGGCATTGACTCATTTTATAAAGGAAATTATCCAAAACTAGTCAGAAGGCAGAAAAAGAAAGTACCAAATCCAGTCATTTGATTCTGTGTCCAGATAATTTCCTATTTATATCACTTTTACTCCTTATTTTACCATACCTTAGTTAACACAAGCTCCTTCCCACTTAGCTTTAATAAGAAATTATTTAAGTATTTATTTGAATGGGGAAGCAGTTATGGTATAATGAAAAGTATAGAAAATGTGAAGTTAGATGAGAAACTTTGAGAGTGACTATGAAAATTCAGAACTAAATTACCTAAAAGTGCCTAACAGTACCATATATATGCATACAGACAGATAAAGTGACCAATACATACTTACTGTATTAAGAAAACGAGCTCCTTTACACACACACACACACACACACACACACACACACACACACAATCCAACTCTCTGTTACAGCCTCCTTTGCCACTGGAGTTCACATTCAGATCAATCCTAGCCAAAGAGGCACGGGTCAAGCTGTTTTAATGTGATACTTTAACCCAGCAATCTCACTTCTAGGAATCTACCTTAAGAAAATACACCCATAAATGTACAAAGACATACGCACAAGGATGTATGTCACTGAAACAGTGCTTGCAACAATGAAAAACAAAAACAAAAAACCAACCCAGACACCCTCAACAATGGCATAACCATACAAGGAGTGCTACTCAGCCACCAAAAAAGAACAGGAATCAACCTATATATAAATATTGCTCCTTAGCACTTGAGTAATTCACAATGTTGCTAGGTCAGACATTTTCAATGATCAACAGTATACTTTAAAAATACAGGGGAAAAAACGCCTTAAAAATAATGTTAACACCTATTATATTAAATTCTCACTTTACAGATGTTTCTTCCTACTGCATACTGATGATTCAGATGGCTGTATTATGACAAAAGGAAACGACACAAGAAAAAATGAAAGATTACAATAAGGGCTATTTTTAATTTCCTTTCTTTCATCCATCCAATATTTTCATCTTTTATGGTTCTTACACTTACCATGCCCTCAAAGCCAACTCTGTACAGGTTCTTAGCACCATTATCCCAGAGAACGTAGGCCGCACTATGTGGGCTTGATGCACTCCAGTCTTGGATCTCTGTTACCTAAGGGAAATTTTTGAGGGAAAAAAAATCTTTAAGAATAGAGGAGAGGCTGATTCTTTTAATTATATTTAAATCTTTAAAATTACTTCAGTTATAATCCTGTGCAACAAGATCATGAAAAATACTTGCCAAATATATGTCACTTTTAACATATAACTGAATTAGAGATATTTTTCCAGAATATTATAAGGTTAGTTCTAAAAGCAATTTTATTTCTAAAAACATCTATTTCTGCTTTATTGACTATGCCAAAGCCTTTGATTGTGTGGATCACAGTAAACTGTGGAAAATTCTTCCAGAGATGGTTATACCAGACCACCTGACCTGCCTCTTGAGAAACCTGTATGCAGGTCAAGAAGCCACTGTTAGAACTGGACATGGAACAACAGATTGGTTCCAAATAGGAAAAGGAGTACATCAATGCTGTCTATTGTCACTCTGCTTATTTAACTTATATGCAGAGTACATCATGAGAAACGCTGGGATGGATGAAGCACAAGCTGGAATCAAGATTACTGAGAGAAATATCAATAACCTCAGACATGAGGATGACATCACCCTTATGGCAGAAAGTGAAGAAGAACAAAAGAGCCTCTTGATGAAAGTGAAAGAGAGTGAAAAAGTTGGCTTAAAGCTCAACATTCAGAAAACTAAGACCATGGCATCTGGTGTTATCACTTCATGGCAAATAGATGGGGCAACAATGGATACAGTGTCAGACTTTATTTTTGGGGGCTCCAAAATCACTGCAGATGGTGAATGCAGCCATGAAATTAAAAGACGCTTACTCCTTGGAAGGAAAGTTATGACCAACCTAGACAGAATACTGAAAAGCAGAGACATCATTTTGTCAACAAAGGTCTGTCTAGTCAAGGCTATGGTTTTTCCAATGGTCATGTATGGATGTGAGATTTGGAATATAAAGAAAGCTGAGTGCAGAAGAATTGATGCTTTTGAACTGTGGTGTCAGAGAAGGCTCTTGAGAGTCCCTTGGACTGCAAGGAGATTCAACCAGTCCATCCTAAATGAGATCAGTCCTGGGTGTTCATTGGAAGGACTGATTTTGAAGCTGAAACTCCAGTACTTTGGCCACCTGATGCGAAGAGCTGACTCATCTGAAAAGACCCTGATGCTGGGAAAGATAGAGGGCAGGAGGAAAACAGGATGACAGACAATGAGATGGCTGGATGACATCATTGACTCGATGGCCATGGGTTTGGGTGGACTCCAGGGGTTGGTGATGGACAGGGAGGCCTGGCATGCTGCGGTTCATGGGGGTCGCAAAGAGTTGGACACAACTGAGTGACTGAACTGAACTGAAAAAGCACTGTAGAAATTTTATTTATTTATTTTTGGCCACATTGCATAGCTTGCAGTATCTGTTTACTGAAACAGGAATTGAACCTGGGGCCAAAGCAGTGAGAGAGAGCGTGGAGTCCTAAGTACTAGACCACCAGGGAAGTCCCTAAAACTACTGCAGAAATTTTAAATTGAGAGGCTTAGTGATTACAGTGATGGATTATCAGCAAATACATAATTCAATTCAAAATTTAAAATCTTTACTCTTAAAGGGTTCCTTCTAACAGCAGTGTATTCTTTTAAACCTATTTTTTAATACAAAATTTTAAATCTTTGACCAAATACCCAGAACAATTCAAGATAATCCAGCTCTCTGGTCAGCTGAACGCGGATGAGCACAGGCTCAAAGGCCATATTTAAAGAAGGCCTGCGAGATCTGGTTCCTCCAGCAGTGCCCCTCAGCTGCCCTGAAAAGCAGGCCATCCAAGCTAAAACACCACGACTACAATGGAAACCCAGGCACTACCTCCAAGCCCCACATGCCACGAGACGGATTCGTTAGAGCAGTCAATATTTAAAAAAAAAAAAAAAAAAAAAAACTGGAGTTGCTACTGATTTAGGGCCAAAAATCAACTACACAAAAATGATACACAGTGAGCACGGCACTGGGGGATTTCCAAGTGAACCAGTCTACAGCCCAGACTGGGCGGCTGTACATGTGCAGCTCCCGACTCTTCTCCATCTTGACACTTGCCAACCACCCTTCATAGTTTCTCAGAATGCCAGGCTGATACTAAACGTAATTTTTAAGGTATACCCTTAAAAACAGACTACTATCTCAAATAAGATACATAATGACTGCTTCATTTCCACCCTGTGATAAAGAAACAGTTTTGCAAGCCACGTATTTTACAGTGCTTTTGTGAGATAAAAAGTTTTTATGCTTAGGATTTAATATTTGAATAATATTTCAAAGCATTAGTAAATGAGTCTATTCTAATTTTAAAATAAATTATGTATGTTATAAAAATCTAACACAAACTTTAAAAAATAATTTAAAAATGAAATGAACATTAGACTAAGAAAAAGAAAATTACCAGTACTTTTCAAGTCCCCTGCACGTCTCTCATCACCCCCACCCTAATAGAGGTAACTGCCATTCTGACTGTGGAGTCCATCACTGCCATGCTGTGTTTTATGATTTTCAAAACTAACCACTGTATAATCTTCAAAACCAAGAGTTTCTAACATTCTAAAGTGAAACATGCAATTTGTAGGAAAGAAAAATCACTTTTGATTATAATACAGTCGGATTCTATTTCATTTTTTTTTAAAAATGCAGTGCTAGATTAAACAAGCCTGTGCTTTCATGAGAACGACAAAAAAGCATTTGATCAACTAAAAAACCAAGACTACAAATTTTGTTTAAATTGAATTCATCCTAAATTTCAAATTACTTGGAATATAAGCAAGTTCATTATTCAAACTGTGAATCACTAAATGAAATAACTTCATTTGTTAATGTGACTCAGTTTATCGAGGAGGAAATAAAGTGGAAAGCATATGAAAATAACTACATTAATTTCTTACTCTCAATTCTGATCAATAAATATGTATGGAATGGCTACTAAAATCATTAGGTAGAAGTTTGCTGAGAAATTCTGTAATGATCAAACTGCCAATATCTGCACTGATCAATCTTAACACCACTAATGGTAGGATAATCGAGACTTTACATGCCTTTTATGTGTGAACTAAGTACACACACCAGTAACGAGGTGCTCTTGCCAAAACGAACTTGAACCTGAATCTCCTCATTTCTCTACATCTAACAACAAGCTTCCAAGAAATACAACAGTTAGAAGAACACGCTAAAGAATGCCACAAAGACTCAATCAGAAAAGTACAAAGAACTTGGATTCTTCAACAAATAAATGGCAGTTTTTAAAATACTGATAAATTCTGAAGTTGGATGTTCGGTGCACGGGGATTTGTTATATTATGCTTTCCGTTCTGGTGTATGTTTGAAATTCTCCATAATAAAGTTTTTTAAAAAGAAGGAAATATATTTTGTGTATGTGTATGAGACAATTAACGTATATTCAAAGCATTTGTAAAATGAAAACAGTCTTGAAATACTAACACAGGTAGTTAAGACCATACTACGCATTTCTATGATATCCTTACATCATGTCTGTCAAAGCCTACACTTGACCTGCTTATTTTTGTGTTAACACTATTGTCACCATGCAAAAAACCATAGTACATGCAGGCATGTGATAGGCCATAGACGGTGTCAGTATTAATACAACATCAGCCCAGTCTGGGATCTACCCTTTAATATGGCTCAAACTAACCATACACTTGAGAACATACAGTAATGAGAATGGGGAATCCTGAACCTCAAGGTAAAAAAGATAAGAATACACTATCACCTTCCTGTGGGTTATACTACGTTACACCAGGTTCGTGTGGGTTACACCTGTGGGTTACACCAGGACTGGGCAAGAGAAGCCAGCCATGAAGGAAAAGGGGGAATTAAAACTTTATTCATTCACACACACAGAAAGAGTCAGACAAAACTTACATTTTACTTCAAACATGCACTTAAATAATGTTACCCTGAAGACTTCCTATTACATTAAGTTCCCTCACTCAGAATCATATGTGAAAGATGGTTTCATTTATTTTTCTTTTTGCTCCTAAAATGTAACAAGTATTAAATCATAACAAACCAAAAATGTAATACTGATGACTCAAAGCTTCAAAATTGCTACTTTGCATTCCCCCTAAGAAGTGTCAATATAACACAAATCCGAGAAAGTGTCATTTATGTGGCTTCAGGCTTTAGCAGCAACTGCTTTTGAAAAGATGATGAAAAAAAGTTTTTATAACCCTCTGACCACATAATTAAGTGTGAGGAACAATATAAAGTTAAAATACTTTTTAGAATGAAAGTATTAAAAAATTTACTTCTTGTGTACTCTTTCAAAAAACATTACTAGGATGTGTACTCCATCCAAAGGAAGAGTAACTAAAGAAGATGATGTAATGGGGGTACAGAAAACACAAGATCCAGCCAGGAAAGAGACAAAGGCATCCATCAGAGGGGCTGCCAAGATGCCTGCTGGGTACCAGGAGTCAAGGGCAATCTGAGCGCAGCCACATGACTCGCAGGCCAGACATGCTGAAGGCTTTCATCACCAAGATGTCCACCGCCATCATACCGCTTCACTGACCTAAGGACACTCTGTCTGCGTGAGACGGACCCAAATTCTCAACTGAACTTGGCTTACTGAACTATATGTAATGATGAGGTTCCCACTCTCCCCTGCAACACCCCCATTCCCTGCCACCTAAACCAGCTGTTTCTCATCCCACTCCATAAAATATTTTGCTTTGCCTTATTCCTAAAACTTTGAGGTGTATCATGGTACACTTGGAAGCAAACAACACATGCCCTCTGACTATATTCCTGTCCAGTGTACAGCACGTGATCCATACTTCTGCCCTTCCTGGTGTCCTGACCATGCTGAGCCCCCTGTTTTCCAGGACTCATTAATGACCATGCCTACTGACTACCCCAGGAAGACTCTTACAAGCTCCCAGGGATGCAGTTACCCAGAGACTGAATTCAGTTTATCTTCTCCCTAGGAGTACTGTCTAAAGGCACAATTCTGTTCTGTCTTTACAAAGGCTAAATTTCTGCTTGCTTCTTGGTTTCTCAAAAAATTAAATCCTAAATGTTGTAATAATACAGAACACTAAATCATACAATAATAAAGACAAACAAGGAAATAATGACAGGAAGAATTAGTTACCTTGCAGGGCTTGAGACTGGGAAAGAGTAAACAAAAGGCTTTTAAAGGTATTCATAACACTTTTTAAATCTGTAGACTAGGAATAAAACTTACTTTTTAAAATTGCACTACTATCCTTCAAGCTTCAACATGTGTTTTACATACCCCAAACGACACAGGATTGCTGTAAATGATTGCAGAAGCTGTTTGCTGCACAAAGGGCCTTGCCAAAGAGGGAAGCAGAGGCTGAAATCCAGCCTGAGTTCCACTCACCAAGACCCTCTGCACTGGGACAAGGCTATTCCTGTGCCCATCCCCAAAGGGATACCTCTGCTCTGCCACTGGCTTGCCAAGCATGCCCCCATAGCACTCCATCCAGCCAGAGATGGTGTCTTCCCCAAACTCACACTGGTCTGTGGTCTAGTTTTGCTTCTAGAAATGTGCTTTTCCTTATGGTTGCCCGGGGTAGGGGTGGGGAGGGGAGACGAGAGATAGTTAGGGAGTTTGGGATGGACATGTACACTCTGCTGTTATTTCAAATGGATAATGAACAAGGACCTGCTGTATAGCATAGCATAGGGAACTCTGTTCAATGTTATGTGGCAGCCTGGATGGGAAGGGAATTTGGGGGAGAAGGGATACATGTATACATATGGCTGAGTCCCTTTGCCATCCACCTGAAGCTTTCACAACACTGTTAATTGGCTATACCCCAATACAAAATAAAAAGTTTAAATAATCAAAAAAAGAAAGAAAGAAAGAAAGAAATGTACTCCTCAAACTTTAATGTGCATCTGAGTGACTTAGGTATCTTATTAACATGAAGATTCTAGTTTAGAAAGTCTAGGAGGAAGGTGACCTATTACCTAGCATGCTTCTAACAAGCTGTCAGGTGACACTAATGCTGCTGGTCACAGAACTTAGGTTTGAATTTCGGGTTCTCCATCTCCTCTAATGAGAACATTGGTCTCCGAAGAGTAGGAGCTTTGCCTCTTCTGTTTATTGCTACAACCTTCACTCTTGGAACAGAATCCTGTACCTAAGTGGTCAGTGAATATTTACTCAAGTTTTTCTTAAAAAGCATTGCTCCCTTAATAAAAATCAAAGTACTTAAAAGATAAAGACTAAAGTATTTGTCTGACTTCCAAACGTTAAACATTAGACCTTATCATTTAAAAATGAAATCAATACAGCAACACCCTGAATTTGGAAAACATCTTATTTGACAAATGTTTAAAAACCTTAAATTCAAAAGAATCTATACAGCACCAAGGGGTAGAAGAGGTATTCGAGTTCTTATGAAGAGTTCCTCAGATGACACAGACTTTAAAGTCATCATTCCTTAATGCTAAGAACAGTATTTTAAAGATGGTAACAGTGGAACAGGGAATGACGCTGAAGTCTCAAAGGGAAATGCTACTAATTTCATTACATCGAGCAAAACACCCAGAACACACATTTAGGACTTGAATATACATTCAGTACATACGTTCAGGATCTGTCAACTGAATCAACGACTGCGTCATCAGCAAAAGCAACATGAAATCCAAAATAAGCAAAACCAACAACCCACTTACCCTGATATCTCTGGTTATCCCACCTCATTAAAGAGACTACAAAATTCCCTTCAGAATAACTGCTGTAATTAACCCCCAGACCACTCTGCCTATGATCCCTCAGAAAAGCATCTCTGAGGGAATGGAACATAAAGCAAGTAAATTCAAATGAAATGTTAATAACAAGAAAGCCAAGAGCATGAGATACTTCTTAAGGAGGACTGGCCCAAAGAGGGTGTTCAGAAAGGCATCCTGGGCAGCAAAATGGCAACGTGAAGCCTAAAGGTGGAAAAGAAAAACCTACCCACCAATCTTCTCACTGAATACCAACGTGTACAACAGAGAGGGAATGATCGTTTTTCTTCCAGGGGGAAAAAAATGAAAGTTTAAGAAACTGTTATTGGCCTTAAAGGAAATGGGCCACGAAATTCAATTACAGTAGTTTTAACATCTACTGAATGTACAGCATTTGAGAATAACATGATGGATCAAAAACAGCCTCTACCTTTCCCCTGCGTCCATTTCCTCCATCCTGATCTTCCCACTGCCAGTCCACTCCTCGTACCACTCTGGCACCTGCAAAGATCCCTCGGGCCGTGATCTTCTTTGATTTTCTACGAGACTCTAACAGAACCCTAAAAAAAGATTATCTATTTTCAAATTTATATTAAAGAAAAAACTGGTAATGGGTGACAACTTATTTTTTAAAATACAGACTATTAAAAAGGTTATTTTGAAAATACAGAAGATTTTTCTTTGCTCTGGTTAACACCATAACAGCAAGTAACAGGAATACTTTCCACATTCCCTAGGTTATGCTGATGAAGACATTAGTAGTTGGAATAATAACAACAGTTTTTATTCACTTAGTTTTTCCTATACATAAAAACACTTAAGAGAGGTATAAACTCTGTTACCCTCCTTAAGATAAAGGTATTATTACTTGACTCATTTTACAAATGAGGAAACTAAGTCCCAAAGAGGTAAGCATCAATAACTTGCCCAAGATCACAAAAGCTAAACTGGAATGGAATCAACACGTGAATCCAGTCTAACCACTGCAGGGTATCACTGCAACTCTTCACCACTTTAGAGATGGCATATACAAAACCGTACAACTGCCAGGCACACACTACAAACAAGGGCCTAAGAGAGACAGCACCACGGCAATGACAAATAACAAAGGGCACTTGACCTTGGGCAGGGGAAGACACTAAGGAGCGGTAGGGACTCTGGTGAACCCTAGAGGACACTTTGTCTAAGGGGGGCAGATGCTACTGGGCTTCAGCCAACCGCTGCCAGGAACAAATGCAGGCCCTGTGCTGACAGCCTGGGGCGGGGGGGGGGGGGGGAGGGAGTTAGAATTCATAACTTGATCTTCCTGTGAAATCCTTTCACAGGTTTTACAAGGTAAGCAATTGTTCAAAAATTGAGAACAAGTCAAGCAAAATATGCCTGTGGCCTGGATCTGACTACACCAAACTGTCTCTAAAGCAGTGAATACCTACAAAAGACTACGGACCTTGAAAAAGATTCTACATGCAGCTACCTAGACAAGCATGGTTCTCCAAGGGCTTCAAACCCTTTATCTCCTACAGCCTTCTCATTTCTTTTTTTTTTTTCTCATTTCTAAAAAAATCAAAAAGAATTGGAATTTTTAAATTCTACTTTCATCTCATTATTCTATTCATTTTCAGAATGTCTTTACTACACTCCAACTTTAAAAACTGTAAGCAAAAGACAAAACTAAATAATTTGTAGAAAATGACTCAACAAATGGCAGGGCCAGGATTTGAACCAGGACAGTGTGACACAAAAATCCATCTTTCTATGACTCCTGTTGCCTCCCTTCACTGACTTGATTCTTGCTTCTCTGCATTAGTCACAGCTCCCTGAGAATACTCCGTTAGCGAAAACTCTGCATCCACTCACACTCAACACTCCTCTATTTGCTCCTAAGATACCTTTTACATATCTCTATACACAGTCTGAAACATCGAATGATAATCACTTCTGATCAAATAATCCCTTAACCTATAAACTGCTTAAGAATAACATGCCCTATTTATCTTCAGATTTACCCAAGTACAGTCTTAATGCTCCATAGTCTGAATAAATGTCTCTTGATTCCATAACTGTGCCCTAGTGTTCACAGGATAGAAGGCACATGGAGAAAACCATCAGCCTTCCTTGGGCCACCCCTGCACATCCAAACGCCGAGCAGTGCCACACCTCTATACGAGAGAACAAACAGCTCCAATTATCCTGTAAAAACACACATAGCTCCGTCTGCACTAGCTCTCTTCTAGTGATGTGGCAGCCCTGGTCCTCATCTAGCCTGGTATCTGCTACTTCCTACTAAACCAGCTGTCAGAAGCTATTTCCCAATCCTATTTAATCCTATTTTTAAGGCTGAATGGTGCAAAACATGTAACAGATAACAAAGAACTACAACTGTGGGGGGGGAATTGATTCCCATACCGCTCACTCCCTGGTGTGGTAATTCTATAAAAGCGATGCCTTAAATGATGTTTATCTCCATGATAACAAACGGTGCACAAGTCATAATTTGTACACTCCGCACACTTCCACCGAATGCCAATGATCGGCTGCTGGCGGCAGGTGTCACACATGGTTCCATCGTGCTTGATGCCTGTTAAAACAGAGATGCATGCTGACATTAATTTCAAGTACTGTTTATTTGAACAGTATTCCCTGAGGGAAAAAATAGGAACACAGCATTTTAAAAAATACCTCAATAAAGCAAGAAACAATATTTCAAATGAACCATATACAGTTTCAAGATAACAGACAACAATATTCTAACCAGTACAAATGACAGACGAAACCTTTTCTATTCCTAGGAACACTTTTCAGGAGCATGTTCCTTGCTCTCATCCAAACCTGAAACTTAGGTTCAGTCCAGAGAGACAAGGAAGAATCCTTTATCATCAAGTAGATGTTTCAGACTTCAAACACACAAAAAACTTTTCGAGGAACACGAATCTATTCTCCAGGTAGATAAGTCCAAAGAAGACAGTTTTATCCTCATAATATCAGAAACAAATGTCAGTTAACTTAAGCATTTATCCTTAGGTATTGACAACTTTTTGCTTCCCAGTTTAATGGAAAATAATATAGCTGAGTTTGTTGTGGGTTGTTTCTTTTTTTCCTTAAGGAAAAAGAAGTAATAAACGCTAGAAAAAGAAAACAAGCACTCGATAAAACAATCTCTACCAAAAATACCAATACAAATTAATGAAAAAACCGACACTGTATGGTAACAAGATGAGGGAACGATGCTCCTTTACTACTCTGTTATATTAAGGTCACTTGTTCAGTAAATTAAAACTAGGCGTTTTTTTAAACAATGTGTGGCCTGCGAACATCAGTGTCACTACTTCATGACATGACGTATGGTCACGCCTGATGATGACACCCTCCTACATCAAATTCTGTCTCTGTTAATAGCTTTCTCTGTGTCCACAAAAAAGTCATTTTAACTAAAATACTTACATGCAAAACTACAGTATTTATTTCAAAATACACAGTGGAGAGGGAGGGGAAGTACGGCAAGTTGAGATGAAACAAAACTACTCATTTGAAGTTGGGTAACAGTTAACACGAGGTTTCATTATACTCTCTATGCTGTATAAATTTAGAGATTTTTTTCCAGTAATTAAATGAAAAATGAGTCCTATCAGTTCTCAGAACCTCATTCCCTTTGGAGGAAGTGATATGATCTTTAAAGGAAAGGTATGTTCTAAGAATAAGATGAGAATGTGCAGAGTATGCAAGAACTATAATACAAACGTAGTACTGCTATAAACAAGAACTAATACTATCGCTACTTCCTGGTAAAGAGAAAAACCCCATTTAATTCACCTCTATATCCAAGTTTAAAATCTCTATAAAGACGGTAATCAGATTCTAAATTAAGTGCCTAAGCTGAAATGATTAAGAAATAAAAGGGAGGGAGGGATGGAGTGAGGAGAAATGAACAGTGGGAGGACCGAGCCCTCCCTAGGGAACCAAACCGGCCATGACCGCTCTGAACTCGGACTACCTAGTCTGTGAGAAATCAACCCCTGTTGTTTACAAACTCCCCAGTCTGTGGTAGAGTGTTATGGCAGCCCAAGCAGACCAAGACAATATGGGAAGAGACACTGTGAAGCTGAAGTGATACAACAGAGGTAAACATACTTAGAAAGGCATTAGACCAAAAAGGCAAATATACGGAATTAGACTGCACTTAACCTTAATATAAACATATTAAATGTACTTCAACCATTTCCAACTTAGTGATCAAAGCTGTCACATATCCTTGGCAAATTCAGCAATTTATACAAAATTTATACAAAAATTAAAGAATAAATTTTTCAATTTCCCAGAGACTACAGAGAATAATCAACTAATTCATGTGTGAATGACCCTCATTTTAGCAAATTACCCACCCTCTCCATTCACTAATTACTATTTTATCTCTGGTTTTTCCCCAAAGCTTACCGCTTCCTTGAGCTGTACCTATCCCCTGGGTTCCTTTCATTGTGTTCACTCCAGGATAGCAACAGAGGACACACCTGCCATGCGAGACCGGCTTACTTGAGGGTAACTCATCCAGCCCTTCTCATTCTAGCCTACGGCTAATTAATTCTGACTGCATCAATCATGGAAGTGATCATCTGCCACAGGCCCAAAGGAGATTAGACTCCCGCTTAACAGACTGTAAACCAAAATCAAAAACCAAATTTATGGCTGCACAACTCAGAGCTACCAGCATTCAATGGCACTGCACGCTTTAGTCTTTTTAGAATATAAATCAGAAGGCCAAATGCAATTTACATCTATTCTTCCTTTTGGGGTGTATAAGTGATTACAGAGAAAAGGATCTGTTCAGTGTTTTGCAATCATATGAGTTTTTTTTTTTCCCTAAGTAGCAAGGAATCCATAATCTGGCTAATCACAAGGGTTACTAAGAATCTGCCATATTTTGATTTAAACCAATATATAATCTTTCCTTAAAGAGTTCATTTTGAAAATATAATTTTGTAAATATTCTTGTTATTATTATCTCCCAACACAAATAGCAAAAGTCTACAGAGTTAAGAAAGAAATTATCCTGGCTCACATTAACATTTTAATGTAAATTCTAAAACCTATCAAGAGACAAAGACTTTGAACAACTGTCATATCTGATGGAAAGCTACTAAAGTGAACTTTAAATTTTTGTAAAAATCACATTTTAATAAGAAATGGCAAAAATCACAACATGAGCAGTTTTTTAATTCATTGATTTTAATACTGAAATACAGATATACACCTGCTTTATTTAAGATTTTATATCAGTTACATTCCTGGAAACCTGAGTGTATACTTAAAATGGAGGAAAGGTGTGGCAGATTATTTTCTAAAGAAAATCTCACAGATTTTCAAGTGCTCCTCTGACAACAGGACAATGAATAACAAGTGACCATCAACAGGCAGGTCTGTTTTCCTCCCCCTGAACCAGAGGGGACATTTGCCTTGGATAGCAGGTGGCAAAAGTGACACTGTATGATTTCTGCGCCATTTGTCTGTCCATGTGTGTTTCTCTCTCTCCCTTTCAAGATCCACACCGCCCACCCACCCCCCACCATGCCTTGGGAGCTCTTTCATAGTAAGTCTGGCTATCTGAAGCTGCCACAGAGGAGAGACCATTTGGAGAAGCCACAAGGAGGTGGAAAGACATGCCCAAGGAAGCCTGGGCACTGCTGACTCATCACTGAAGCCCCAGACACTGGTGGAGCAGAGGTAAACCATTCCCCACTAGGCTTCGAGCATACAAATATTTTCCACAGCACAAAGTTTTGGGGTATATTTGTTATGCAACCATTGCAACTAAAACAAAGCAAGCTAAAAATATACAGTCTTTTTCATTTTTTTTCATAAAGGCATTTATTTTTCAAAAAATATTTTTGCTAGAAGGTTTGAGTAATTTTACATGATCATAATCTTTCAATAAATTTTTTTCTGACCAAAAGGTACCATTTAAGTGGACAGCTTGTCTAGATCTGCTTTTGTTAACACCCAAATACAATTAGCACGTCTGATGGTATTCTCTAGGTCTTCTTAAATTATCTACAGGCCAGGAGGCAGAGCCTAGCACATAACCAAGTATGTGCTTTATAACTGCTGATGAGTTCGGTTTCATAACAAACAGAGCAGGTAGTCAGTATAGCTAATTCACACTATTAACACACTGGTTCTTGCCTGAAGGGTCTGATCTATGCAGAGCTTCTGACCCAGGAAGTAGGAAACCACAACTGCAGAGAAAGGGGGCAGCTCTATTTAGGCTAGTGCTGGCGATGTCTCATGTCTGTTCCTTTGATCCAACTATGAATTCAAGGTGACCAGTGTTAATTATATTCAATGATACGTAGAAAACAAAATGCAAAGCCAAAGAAAAGATTTGGGAACTGCTGGCAGCAAGCAGCTGCTGCTTTTCCCTTTCTTAAGAGAAGACTGGTTCTCTACGATTGAGAGATCTAAAAGTAAAAGTGAAGTCGCTCAGTCGGGTCCGACTCTGCGACCCCATGGACAGTAGCCCACCCGGCTTCTCCATCCATGGGATTTTCCAGGCAGGAGTCCTGGAGTGGGCTGCCACTTCCATCTCCAGATACAATCTTTTTTAAATTGTAGTTCTCTGCAGTACAGTGTAGCAAAAATAAGGATAATGAGCTAAATATGAAAAAAGGAAACCATAAAAGTGCTAGAATAAATAGTTGAACAGCATCCTTTATAATCCTGAGTAAAGTCTCTCTAAGCATGACACACAATGTAGAAGTCACACACACACCACACCCATGTGGGCACACCCATACAGAAAGTGTACAAACGGGGGAAACCAAGCCACTCCCCCAGCTGCCCACAGTGGTCGAGGCAGCACAGATGAGGAAGGACGGGGCACTTCCACATTCGTTTGGTTTGTATACTTTTGAATTATTTAGTTTTTTGATTTTTTTAAATTGTTTAATTGGCAGATAATCACTTTACAATATTGTGGTGATTTTTGCCATACATCAATATGAATCAGCCACAAATGTACATGTGGCCCCATCCTGAACCCCCCTCCCACCTCCCATCTCACCCCATCCCTCTTTGAGTGCCCTGCTTCATGCATCGAACTTGCACTGGTCATCCATTTCACCTGTGGCAATAATGTATGTTTCAATGCTATTCTCTCAAACCATCCCACATATGATGATTGTGCCTTCTACCACATAGTCCAAAAGTCTGTTCTTTACACGGGTGTCTCTTTTGCTACCTTGCATATAGCATCATCATTACCATCTTTATAAACTACTGTATTGGTGTTTCTCTGACTTACTTCACTCTGTTTAAGAGGCTCCAGTTTCATCGACTCATTCGAACTGACTCAGCCCCATGCATTCCTTTCTGTAGCTGAGTAACAGCCCATTGTGTATATGTGCCACAACTTCTTATCCATTCATCTGCCGACAGACATCCAGGTTGCTTCCATGGCCTAGCTACTGTAAACAATGCTGCAGTGTAGATTGTGGTTACATGCATCTCTTTCAATTCTAGTTTCCTCAGTGTGTATGCCCAGCAATGAGATTGCTGGGTCATATGGTAGTTCTATTTCCAGTTTATTAAGGAATCTCCATCCACACTGTTCTCCATAGTGGCTATACCAGTTTGCATTCCCACCAACACAGAGTAAAAGTGTTCCTTTTCTCCACACCCTCTCTCTCTCATTTACTGTTTGTAGAGTTTTGATGGTGGCCATTCTGACCAGCTGAGATGATACCTCATTGTGGGTTTGATTTGCATTTCCCTAATAATGAGTGATGTTGAGCATCTTTTCATGTGTTTATTAGCCATCTGTATGTCTTTTTTGGAGAAGTGTCTGTCTATTATAATTTCATAACTTTAAAAAGGAAGTACAAGAGATACCAACTTTATCTTCCTGAATCAGCACACATTACAAATAACACATCCGTGTATGTGAAGATGTGTCAAGAAAGCCAGTCAGATGGATTCTGTTGCGGGAAACATAAACTGATACAATCTCTACATAGAAGGTACCTGCAAAATGTTTTAAATGCTTTATAAGATTTTGACCCCTCCTTCAAAATTTTAAAAAAGTACAACCAGTGATACTAAATTTTTTGTAGTAGATAAAAATTTAACATAACTGATGCTGAAAATATGGGACTATTTATGTATAAACTAAGGTAATCCATTGAGGAAAATTCTTTGCGGTTATTAAACTACATTGCAAAAGAAATATTACTGAGATGGTAAACAATATTATTTTATAAAGTAGTTTGCTAAGAACTACAATAGAGCACTTTGGTAAATTATATGTATAACACATGTGCACAAAAAATTAGAAGGATAACCCCCAAAATGTGCTTGACGGAATTCATTCCCCTTTGTGGTTTTTCAGGTTTTCTACACTCAGTGTATATTAATTCTAGGAAGCAGCTGGGTAAGATGGGGCATTTAATATGCAGTATAAGCATCAGAAATGCTGGTATATGTCCCTTACAGTAAAAAGCTGAAAATAAAAATACAAGGAACTCCAATTATTTATAGAAACCAACTTTCAAACTGTTACATTAGCAATGTGGTACGTAACTACAACTCAAAGTTTTTTCTTTTAACCCATAGCCTAACCTAGTTATTCCATGCTTATGAAAATAAAATGCATACCTAACACGTACACTCCTTAATCTGTCTTAACACAGAAAAACACCAGTACCCGAAACTTCATAATATCAAAACACAGTAAATGTCCACACAATAGTTACATTTCTGAACAAGGTCTAAGATAGGTCTCCTATGCCATCACAAAAAGCCAAGCATACTAAACGAGCTGGCCCAATACACACGGAGAGGCACACCCTAAACTATCAGTCCAGCTCTTCAAAGGTGTGTGGACTGATTGATGAGAGGCAAAAGGAAAATGTGTCACCACCTGATCAAAAAAAGACAAATCCAGGTTTCAGCTAGGCCCCTATTTACATATTTTTCATCTCTAAATTCATTTTTCACACAGTACAATGATAACATTCATCAGCTCATAATCTGAGTACACGCTTTCTTTAAATGAAAGCATTTAAACACACAATGATAGCTGGTCAAAAACAAAAAACCCTCCTACAATTCATGGTTTTAAGAATACTTCAGGAAAACCATTAATGCACACAAAAGCATATCCAAATCCTTTTTTGGTTCCCACAGTTCAAATGCCAACAAAGCTACCCAACAGCTGTGAAACAGACCAAAGCTGAGAACTGGAGAAAGTCAACAAAGCAGCTGCTCCAACACCAAAATGAGCAGTTGAGAATTTTTAATGAGAACGCAATGAATTGACTTTAAAAGTTGATATTTAAAGAAAACATTAAAAAGGAGAAAGAGCCTTAAATGAACAAGGCCAACATTTTATTGCTCTCTTACTTTGGTAGCTTTTTTGTTTGTCCTTACTTCATCCACCCAATGCATTCTCACCTAAAACTGTTCTCTTCCATTCAAAACCTCCTCAGCCCTGGCAAGAGTTATTCCTTAAAATTTCCCTTTCTTGAAATTTAATTCCTTAACTAAACCCATCAGTGCTTTTTCTCCTTATAGAATACCATATCACCCTAGAGAGGAATGCTCTTTCCCTTTGCGAAGCTTTATGAAGACATCTGCCACTGTTAAATGAACCACCTGACGATAGCTTTTGACTCATTCTAACACTTAAATGACCATCTGCTCTACATTTAATGACATTTCGCCTAAATTCAGTAACTTAAGAGAATTTACATCACTTAAGTCTTTTTGTTGGCAAATTTTCTGAGAACGGTAAAACATGCTAATTGAAATCAATAACCACAAGCTCTTAAAAGAGGCAAGGAAAACAGTTCAAATTCACAAAGCACTGATTTATTTAAGTAAACTGCTAAATTTCTAGAGAGAAAAGATGATAGAAAGAGAGAAGTTTCTCACTATAAGCAGTTCGTTATGTGAAGCAAAAGTAATATAAATGTTCACTAACAAGAGAGTGCAGACATATATTAGGTATATAATGGAGTATCTAAAGCGAATCCTTAAGAGCCACACAATTCGACATGGATGAATCCTTCAACCATAATGCTCCATTTTAAAATTACAC
Organism: Antilocapra americana; assembly: GCA_007570785.1. NCBI lineage: Eukaryota > Metazoa > Chordata > Mammalia > Artiodactyla > Antilocapridae > Antilocapra > Antilocapra americana. Next base: position 31,962,086 of record ML662445.1, read on the forward strand.
AAGAATACAAAAATGTTGATTGTTTACACATATATACAACATAGCATAAATGTAAGGAAATCCATAGGAACTCTAATTTCTACATAGTGATAGCAGAATTTCTACATAGTGGTTACTTTAGGAGAGGAAGGGAATGAAATTGGGAAAAAGTACACAGTGTTTCAAACATCAGAAATGCTTTATTTTTAGATAGGTGCACAGGTATTTATTAATCACTCATGTACCTGGATATCTTAAATACTATGTAGTAAACTTTTAAAATAAAAGATAAGCATTCCTAGTAGACTAGTACAGTGCCTAGTTAATCCTCTATCTTTTTGCCCTAATTAAAAGATTTCACCTAACAGTAAAAAGTAATTTACAAGTCATCAACCAGGGTTTAAACACAATTACTTACTGTGGTGTAACTATTTGCTGATATCATTCAACTAACCGGGAATTCCTATTTCTGATTTATGGATTCATTCAATTTTAACCCCAAATCAGTGTGACAAAAAGTTTACAGAGATTAAAGAGGGTTAATCAAATAGCATATGCATCTTATCCTCCCTGAACCATCAAAGTACTTATTGTTTAGAAACTGGCTGAAGTGTAATTAAAATTCTTAATGAGGGTGAGGCCTTTGTGACCTGCCAGCTGCTTGGTACACTCCACATTCCTTACTCTTGAGGAACAGTAAATTAGTGAAAATAAGATCATTATTAATACTAACTACTACTTGAATCAGTACACCAAGCTAGGTGTTTCACATATATTTTAACCTTCCCAACAATATTAAAAGGTAGGCATTATTATCCTCATTCACAGATGAAGAAATTGAGGATATGTGTGCTCAAATTCAAACCATGTGAGTCTGTCTGATTACAAAGCTTGGCCTCTTATGCTCTTGACTCTACTTGGGTTTTTTCGTTACTTAGCTCTAATTTTGTTTGAAGAATAATTACATATCCAGGGCATCATGTTTCCCATTTAAGGTACTATACTCAAAAGTTACTGAATCCCATTCTAATAACCAAATAAATCTCAGAGAGATACATTTTAAAAACTGAAAAGATTGTCTGTGTCCCTGACTGTGCAACCCCATGGACTCCCACCAGGCTCCTCTGTCCATGGGATTCTCCAGGCCAAGAACACTGGAGTGGGTTGCCAAGCCCTTCTCCACGGGATCTTCCCCATCCAGGAACTGAAGTCTCATCTCTTAGGTCTCCTGCATTGGCAGGCAGCTTCTTTACCACTAGTGCCCCCTAGGAAAATGAAAAAATTATCTATTTCTTAGTTAATTTCAATAGTGTAGTAGAGTCAAACACCATCGACTTCCAACCAACTCGTTTTGAGTTAAGGAGATGTCTTTCAAAGTGCCTCACTCAAAATCTACGATTCTCTCATCTTTTCTGTTGGACAAGTTATTCTCTCATCTATTTTTTTCTACTCTACTTTATTAAAAGCCTGCATAACAATCATGCCTCACACAGTTCAAACAAAAGAAACAAGGTGTCAACTAGGCACGCCACTGGCAATTTCAGCAATATATTTGCTAATTTTAGCACCTGCTACACAAGAGTAGAAAATAAATGAAGTCTAACAAAAATGAGACCTTTATCCACCTTTTTCCCTCCTAACAGATAAAACTTCATTACTTCACTTTAGAAGCAAAACATCTATGTACCTTGACCTACTCCAACTTCATTTGACAGGTGAGGAATTAAAGTTTAAAGAGACTAATGTTATAAAGTTGGGGCAAGGGGAGGCACTGACAAGCCTGGATGTGAACCTCAACCATCAACCAATTACTTATGAAATCTTGGGCAAATTTGTTCATTTCCCATAGCTTGTTTTCTCATCAGTAAAATGAAGGCTATCAAATAACACTTTTATGAGGACTAAATGAGATAAAAGTGTGTAAAAAGCTCAGCATAGTTTCTCACATATGATGCGAGTTCAGTAAATGTCCATTTCTCTAGTTAACAAGTCCACATGAGCAAACAGAGAATGAACAAACACCTTAACTTCCCTACTAACTGAGTGCATCTTCCACTACTCCATGAAGAGAGACTGGGAAAGGGGGGTAAGCAAGGGACCATAATGTAAAACATTACAATCTCAAGCATTCATGATTTATTATTACTATTAGCCCTATAAAACTCCCAAAGTTCAAATAATGATTTCTTTTAATATCAGAAGCTTCCACCCCATTTCCTGTCTTTTTAGGAACGAAATTATCATCAAGAAGATAAATCCACCCCTGGGAGAAAGCCATATACTCTTATCATGAGTATGCATAGAGAATATAAACTAATCCTAACTACAGCAAGCATCTACAAAAGTAAATAGCTCCCAAAGTCACTCCAAAGCCAGGAGTGTCTGGACTACCTGCTATCTCCTCCATTAGTTTAAACTCCACCTTATCTTAGTTGTATTCTACAAGTTCATTTAAAAGCCAGTTGTTTAGAATTCAGGATCATTTTCCCTCAGAAATGAACTTGTAAAGATAACTTAGAGACCAGACTATTTCACAAGAACCTATTTACACAGAGCTAATCTATGGGAAAAAGACCAAATTGTTTCTGTGCTCCTAGTTCGGTCTGAGGAGGTGGTTTATTGTAATGCAAACATCCCAGTTTAAAAGGGGGTGGGGGCAAGCTAAACTGGCTATGGGGACATACGAAAGTATATGAGCAAAGAAATGGGCTTAGGAGAATGAGGAATGTTCTAAAAAAGCCATTTTCCTACAGAAACTTAACACGAATAGGCTCTTGTCTGATGACTCAGTACAACAGATTCCAAAGTGAGGTGCATGACCCAGGAAATACAGAAGAATGGTGCTTTGAAATGGAAAAGATAAGCCCACAATCTCCTATCTATTCCAAAATCCCAAAACTCAAGTTTTTTGTAAATGAGCAGCAAACTCACTTAGTGGTAAATCCTGATCTGCATGAACAAAAGGCTATGCTGTTGTTTTGTTCAGTCGCACACTCAGTTGTGTCCGACTCTTTGTGACCCCATGGACTCCAGCATGCCAGGCTTCCCTGTCCTTCACCATCTTCCAGAGCTTGCTCAAAGTCATGCCCATTGAGTCAGTGATGCCATCCAACCATCTCATCCTCTGGCATCTCCTTTCTCCTCCTGCCTTCAATCTTTCCCAACATCAGGGTCTTTTCTAATGAGTCAGCTCTTCACATCAGGTGATCAAGGTATTGGAGCTTCAGCTTCGGCATCAGTCCTTCCAATGAATATTCAGGAAAAACCACTAGCTTTGACCATACAGACCTTTGTCAGCAAAGTGATGTCTTTGATTTTCAATACGCCATCTAGGTTTGTCATGGCTTTCCTTCCTAGGAGCATCTTTTATTTTCATGCCTGCAGTCACTACCCACAGTGATTCTGGAGCCCAAGAAAATAAAATCTGCCATGCTTTCACTTTTTCCCCTTCTATCTGCCATGTCATGATGGCACTGGATGCCATGATCTTAGTTTCCTGAATGCTGAGTTTTAAGTCAGCTTTTTCACTCTCCTCTTCCAACCTCATCAAGAGGCTCATAAGTTCCTCTTCACTTTCTGCCATTTGAGTCATATCATCTGCATATCTGAAGTTGCTGAAATTTCTCCCAGCAATCTTGATTTTCAGCTTGTGATTCATCCAGCCCAGCATTCTGCATGATGTACCTTGCCCATAAGTTAAATCAGCAGGGTGACAATATACAGACTTGATGTACTCCTTTTCCAATTTTGAACCAATCCATTGTTCCATGTACAGTTCTCTAACTGTTGTTTCTTGAACCACATATACGTTTCTTAGGAGGCAGGTAAGGTGGTCTGATATTTCCATCTCTAAGAATTTTCTACAGTTTGTCATGATCCACACAGTCAAAGGCTTCGTAGTATTCAGTGAAGCAGATGTTTTTCCCTTAGCATAATTATTCATACTCTTTTTACAGAAATACTGGGGTATCTGATAACAAGTGCTGCTCTGGACCTGGGCGATATGTACTCTGTAGCAAATACCATACTAGAGCTCTAAAATCTAAAAGTTTATAAACTCAGTGCCAAGCATTCTGAATAAAGGGTATGGACTTCTGTTAAAACTGTCACATTTACTATTTTTTCTAAAAATCTAAGAATGAAATTAGGTTAGTAATTATACATTACTCAGCTGATACTAGCACCCTCAGTGACTCTCTAAAAAAAAAAAAAATCACACAATACACACAATACAAGGTGTAGTTAGGATGGGTGGGAGCGTGACAGCTGAGGGTCTAACACTGTTGCTCACTTCTGGCAGACTCAGACATAGTTAGGCAGACCTGCAGAATATCTGAATGATATACAACCACATGTTGACTATCTTGAGATAAAGTGCTTAAGAGTCAAAATCAAACATGTTTTTCTTTTTTCTACAAAATAAGAATAAGTATTCCCAAATTGCACACCTTTTCTAGAATGAAAAGTGGTTGCTAACAGTATGTTCCCTAGAAGATACATATACTTTTTAATTATACCATTTAATCTGTCCCTCGAGGTAAAGGTGATGTCTGACAAGAAATACGAAAATAAATGCAGTCCAAAAGGAACTAGAATAAGCAAGGTGAAAAGTGACATCTGGAGATACTTCCCTCATTATGCGGTCTTAATGCTGAAACAATGTGTGTCACCAATAAACTCTAATATCTGCATCCATAAAAGAAAATTATTTTTATTTCATCTTAAATTCAGTGGATTCTGAATTCATTTATTCAAAATATAAAAGTGAAACACCTTCCAATTCGTTTGTAAGAAATGATCAGGATCAGAAAAGATGGAAAACTACCAGCTAAATGTCAATAAAAATGTTTACTTAACTGGAAAATGAAATAGAAACATAAGACTGAGTTAGGTAAACACACCGCATTAATCAGGGTCCAGTCAGGAGACAAGAAACCACACCAATCCACCACTTCTAAAAATGGGAAAACAATAAAAAATCAGGATTATTTAAATGTAAGAGGCTTAAAGGAGGGGACCCATAGGGCTGGATTACATGTTACATGTGGGAAACACATACAGAAAAACCATTAATGTCCAACAACAGTGTTACACTAAGTCAATCAAACACCCATATCACAGATTAGAATAATTTATCTCAATTTTCTAGTCAACTTTCCCTCAGGAAAAATAGTACAAATAGTGATCATTTCTGAACTACTATAAACAGAAGAGAGAATGATGGGGAAAAGCAATGAATTAACTTGAGTTTTCATCCCTATAATCAGCCATTCACCAGCTTTGGGACTGGACAAGTCTCTTCATCTCTCCAAGCCTGAGTTTCTTTTTATCTGTGTTAGGAATTCAACTGCACATCTAATGAGTTCAAAACTCTTTGAAAGGAGCATTTTATTCAGAAAATACTCTTCCAGAGCTATGATTTTGCTAGAAAATGGAGATACAAGGAACAAACACACACATACTCCTTCTCCTCAAAATAATAATCTCATGCAAAAGACAAATTACAACCAGCATACCTGTGGCAGCAGAAAGGAGCACAGGGTACACTGCGATCACACTGTCTGCAATGAAGGGTGGAGGAGAGAGCCTGTGGGAGGCTACCTGGAGACACATCCAAAACGAAATATCTAATCTAACCATAGAGGTGAGCCTGCAGTTTGGTGGCTCAGTTGGTAAAGAACCCACCTACAATGCAAGAGACCTGGGTTTGATCCTGGAGAAGGAAACAACAACCCACTCCAGTATTCCTGCCTAGGGAAATCTCATGGATACAGGAGCCTAGCAGGCTACACAGTCCATGGGGTTGCAAGAGCTGGATACAACTCAGCAACTAAATCACCACCATATATTAAGACAGCATTACAGGGGACTTCCCTGGGGGTCCAGTGGCTAAGACTGTGCTCCCAATGCAGGAAGCCTGGGTTCGATCCCTGGACAGGAACTAGACCCCACATGCCACAATTAAAGAGTTTGCACTCCACAACTAGGTCTTCCCTGGTGGCTCAGAGAGTAAAGAATCCGCCTGCCGTGCAGGAGACCTGAGTTTGATCCCTGGGTTGGGAAGATCCTCTGAAGGAGGGCATGGCAACCCACTCTAGTATTCTTGCCTGGAGAATCCCATGGAGAGAGGAGACTGGTGGGTACAGTCAACGGGGTCGCGAAGAGTCAGATATGACTGAGCAACTAAGCACATGCCACAACTAAGATCAGGTAAATGTGTCCATGGGCCAGCATCATCTCCATCACCTGAGAGCTTTTAAACTACTCTTGCTGAAATCCACACTTAGTGAATGAGAATCTGCATTTTTAAAGGTTCCCAATGACCCACTTGCTTACTCTCTGACAAGTACTGATAGACGGGTAGCTATTTCTTGAGAACTTCAAGTTGATTTCTTGAGGTCCTCGTTCAACCAAGTTGCAATCTACAAGGAGTATTAAAACTGGATTTTCATCATTTAAAACATCGTTTTAGCAGATGAAGATAAAAAAGGAAAAGGTATGTTACATAAGTCTTCAAAACAGATAGGCTCTTCAGGAAAATCAAGCTTTCCTTCAGTTCAGTTCAGTCACTCAGTCGTGTCCGGCTCTTTGGGATGCCATGAACCACAGAACCTCAGGCCTCCCTGTCCGTCACTAACTCCCGGAGTTTACCCCAACTCATGTTCATTGAGTCGGTGACTCCATCCAACCATCTCATCCTGTTGTCCCCTTCTCCTCCTGCCTTCAATCTTTCCTAAGATCATGGTCTTTTCAAATGAGTCAACTCTTCACATCAGGTGGCCAAAATACTGGAGTTTCAGCTTCAAAATCAGTCCTTCCATTGAACACCCAGGATTGATCTCCTTTAGGATGGACTGGTGGGATCTCCTTGCAGTCCAAGGGACTCTCAAGAATCTTCTCCAACACCACAGCTCAAAAGCATCAATTCTTCAGCGCTCAGCTTTCTTTATAGTCCAACTCTCACATCCATACATGACAATTGGAAAAACCATAGCCTTGACTAGATGGACCTTTGTTGGCAAAGCTATGCCTCTGCTTTTTAATAAGCTGTCTAGGTTGGTCATAACTTTCCTTCCAAGGAGGAAGCGTCTTTTAATTTCATGGCTGCAGTCACCATCTGCAGTGATTTTGAAGCCCAGAAAAATAAAGTCAGCCACTGTTTCCCCATCTATTTCCCATGAAGTGATGGGACCAGATGGCAGGATCTTAGTTTTCTGAATGTTGAGCTTTAAGCCAACTTTTTCACTCTCCTCTTTCACTTTCATCAAAAGGCTCTTTAGTTCTTCTTCACTTTCTGCCATAAGTGTGGTGTCATCTGCATATCTGAGGTTATCGATATTTCTCCCGGCAATCTTGATTTCGGCTTTTGCTTCATCCAGCCCAGCGTTTCTCATGATGTACTCTGCATATAAGTTAAATAAGCAGGGTGACAATATACAGCCTTGATGTACTTCTTTTCCTATTTGAAACCAGTCTGTTGTTCCATGTCCAGTTCTAAGGGTTGCTTCCTGACCTGCATACAGGTTTCTCAAGAGGCAGGTCAGGTGGTCTGGGATGCCCATCTCTTGAAGAATTATCCACAGTTTATCATGATCCACACAGTCAAAGGCTTTGATACAGTCAATAAAGCAGAAGTAGATGTTTTTCTGGAACTCTCTTGCTTTTTCGATGATCAGCGGATGTTGGCAATTTGATCTCTGGTTCCTCTGCCTTTTCTAAAACCAGCTTGAACATCTGGAAGTTCATGATTCACATATTGCTGAAGCCTGGCTTGGAGAATTTTGAGCATTACTTTATTAGCATGTTGAGATGAGTGCAATTGTGTGGTAGTTTGAGCATTCTTTGGCATTGCCTTTCTTTGGGATTGGAATGAAAACTGACCTTTTCCAGTCCTGTGGCCGCTTCTGAGTTTTCCAAATTTGCTGACATATTGAGTGCAGCACTTTCACAGCATCATCTTTTAAGATTTGAAATAGCTCAACTGTAAGCTTTCCTTACAGATGCCTTTAGCAAAAAACCATCTCACAATATCTCATCCTTTCTGGGTCTGGCATCCTACTCCCCAAACACTGTTCACACAAGTCCTGTTTTTTCCCAAGGCTCTCTCCCCGGATAACACCCTTTTCTCCTGCAGTTCTAGGAACAGAGCAGAAGAGAACTAAGGGGGCTCAGAAAAGAAACGCTGAGGTTATTAATCAACTTCACTTTTTATCCAGGTTGAACACTTCTAGGGCTTCAACTGAGTAATGATGTCTAAGGAGTTGGTCCATGTGTGACCAAAGAAGCACTCTGCTGGGGTGGAAGAAAAGGACAAAGAACCGCCCGCAAGACAGCCTGAACCAACAATACCAGAAGCTGATTTTAAATAAACCTAATCATCTATATCCAGATAGCTGGATGGCATCACCAACTCAACAGACATGAGTTTGGGTAAACTCTGGGAGTTGGTGATGGACAGGGAGGCCTGGCATCCTGCGATTCATGGGGTCGCAAAGAGTCGGACACAACTGAGCGACTGAACTGAATCATCTATGTTTCTAACTTTCACTATCCATACTCAGGAGGGTAGAAAGAACCTTAATAGGCAGTGCAAATTATTTTCTCTGCTCTTTTTCTGGTAACAATACAACACTGAGGTCAAGTGACCAAAAAACAAGCACTGAGTAAAAATACATTTCTCCCCAATCCTATAAAATCAGTACCTAAATGATAAAATATCGACTATACCTACTTGATTACAGACTTCCCAAAATTAACTCCTAATGAATTCAAAAACATATATATTTCCACAATCTTCTTACTCACTACAAATTAATCAAATATATCTGGATACAAGACAGAAGTCATATCATTCAAATATACACTAAATGCTCCTCTTTTCAAAACCTGACTATCCTAGCCATAAATTCAAATTTATCATATAACACCTGAAAGAAATAAAATAAAGCTTATGTGCCAAAATGTGACAAACCCCACATACAACCCTCAGACAAAATCTCCAAAATACAGTAAAGGAATAACAGAAAGATTCCTTAATTCTTGGGAAGTTTCACAGAATTTTATTTTAAAACTTACCCATTTCTTAATTCCCAAACAGACTGCAATAAAATTTCTGTTCATATAAGTACACATAAGAAACAAAAAAATGAATAATCAATCTCAGTTGTCCTGGTAAATACTGTAAGAATTTTAAAAACAATGAAATTTATGAACACAAAAAGCATAAAAATGTAATACCTACACACCCATGACCCAGTTTACGAAATAAAATTTACCAAAACAATTACTACACTACACTTCCTTCAATGTAAAGATATCCACTCCCTTGAGTTTGGCTTTTATTATTACTTTTTGGTATACTTTTACCACATGAGCACATATCCTCAAATTAATGAGTATCAACTGGGGGCAATATTGCTCCCTAGGGGGCACCTGGCACTATCTGAAATATTCTGAGTTATGTTTGCAATCAATGGGTAGAGGCACGTTACACAGGGCAGCCCCTTCCAGTAAAAAATTATCTAATCAGTTCCAAACAGCAATAGTGCCAAAACTGAGAAACCTTGTCCCAAACAGTAAACAGGACTGTTCCACATTTTAACATATCAGACGTTTTCTTCTTTAAGAAACTTTACTTTCTTACTTTATTTGCTTAACACTAATTTTCTATAGGGCTTTTAAAAATGTTTGCTAACAGCATCTGATGAACAAGATGAATTGATACATACCAGTAGATTAAATAATGTGTAAAACTGTCTTGTAAAATAAGATTTTTAAACCTCTGAAAAATACCTGTTTTTACATAAGACAATGAAACTACTTATGGGACAGATATATTCCATACTATAAAACATACAGGGAACAGGAATATCCCTTCAAAACCTACTCCAGTACACTTTACCTTTACCCTGGAAAGATATTTAAAATTCCCCAAAAACCTACCATTACAGATTCCAAGATGCCTTCAAATTGTTGAGTTGTGGTCAAAGTTTAGCTTGCGCTAGCAGGATAAAATTTTAATTAAGAGTGTCCAGAAACAAGCATATGCCCCATACTGTGTTGTTAGGAGGGCAAATTGGTAAAAATGTCTCTGCAGGGCATTTGATCAACATCTACCATAATGTTACATATATGTACCCTTTAATGCAGCAATTCCACTTCTGAAGTGCTCAATACACAGGCATATACATGTTCAAGGACTTATTCAATGCATCATTGTAAATAAGACCTGGAACAATACAAATGTCCATCAACACAGCGCTGGTTATTACTGCATACAATTACTGGAATATTACACAGCTATGAAATAATAAGGTAGACCTACATTTACTAACATGGAACAATCACTAAGGGGCTTCCCAGGTGGCGCAAGTGGTAAAGAACCTGCCTGCCAATGCAGGAGACATAAGGGATGCAAGTTTGATCCCTAGATGGGGAAGATCCCCTGGAGAAGGGAATGACAATCTGCTCCAGTATTCTTGCCTGGAGAATCCCAAGGACACAGGAGCATGGCAGGCTATACAGTCCATGGGGTTGCAAAGAGTGGGACACGACTGAATCGACTTAGCATAGAATAGTATAACAATCAATAACAGGTACTATAAGTTAAGAAAGAGAAGTACAGAAGAGAATAATACAGTAGTTTATTAACACTGCTTTAAAAGGGTTGCAGATTTACAATACATTGATACTTACATATGCTTGCAATGAGTACTCTGTAAGAACAAACTGGTGGTCCCTTTCTGTATTAGGAAATCTTTTGGCCCTGCACATAAATCCTCTGCAACATTTAAACAACCACCTAAGAAACACAATTCTAGGCATTATCTATTCAATAACTAAATTGCCTTTGTGTTAATTTCCTTTCTATTGGCTGCTAACAACAACTATGTACCCATTTCAGGATCTGTTAGGTTTTGCCAAACTCAATCATAAAGCTTTAGAAATAGCTTAAGCATGCTGAAAACTATCAAATATGAAATCTGAAACTATTTCCTACTGAACAGGGTCCCAAGGATAAATCTACGTGAAAATGAATTCGATTAAATTATTCTGAGAGCAAGGTTACAGGTGATCACATTATAGAAAAATTCTAGAATCAGTAACCAACAGTTCCCTGAAATTTGGTGAATCGAGGACAATGACTCAGAGCGTTGTTAATGGATAAATCTCTGCCTTAACCTTACAGATGAACTGAGAAATTAAAAGATACCAGGTGACCCCTATGCCTATCCACTTGATCGAGTATTTAACACAAAGGGTTCAATATTGAGACTCTTTTTCCTTCTACTGCTATAAAGATACACAACGAAACAATTAGGATGAAAAATCAGTCCATAGTGTATCAAGTAGGCCTTCAGCTACTGAATTCCAAGCCTTTCTGCATGTCAAAGGAGGAGGAGGAAGAAAGGGAATCCCAACAAAACCGAGGTACCAACGGCCCCTCGGCAATTGTCACCGGCCAACGAAACACCATATGGCAAGGCAAGCCTGCCTTCAGACACTTATCACTCGGCGGCTGATTAATTTCAACGGCTTATTGGACAGGCCTCTCCAGATCCCTTCCCTGGAGGAGGAGGGGAGGCGTCTGTTCTCTTCCCGGTGCTTTGTGCCTTCCAGGCTTGAAAGCATCCTTGTCCCGGTGCAGCCATCATTTCCCTTGGGGACTGGGCGGAGGGAAGGGAAGCAGGGGGGGTCTTTTTTTCTGCAAGTTTGTGTTTACCAGGTAAGGAACCTTCAATTCCCTCTGGCTCGTTCCCTACCCGCCCCCTCCGGCCGGGCCCGGCGGGGGAGGCGTTGGACCGCGGGGCTCTGCCCAGGCCGCCCGACGCCCCCCGGCCCACCCCGCGTCGCCCCTGCTCCTCGTGCAGGCCCCCGCCCCCCCGGGGCCGCCCTTACCCGTGGGCGCGCTGTCCAGGATGCGCAGGTCGTAGGCCCCGGAGCAGCGGTAGTTGGCGGCCGTGCCGTTGTCCCACACCACCACCACCTCCTCGGGGCTCTCGAAGCTCCGGACCGTCCCCACATGGCCCTCGCCGCCGTCCTGCTTCCCCCACTTCCAGTCCGGGCCGCGCACCACGCGGGCCCCGACCCCTTCCACCATCACCCGGTTATTCCTGGAGTTACTCATCGGGGCCCGAGCCGCGGGCTCCGCCGCCGCCGCCGCCGGGGGGCCCGTGAGCGAGTTGGGCCCGGGCCGGGCTCTCGGCGCCGGCGGGGGCGGCAGCGAGCCCCGGGGGACGTGGGAGTAACTCACGGGGGCGGCGGCGCGGTCCCCGCCGGGCCCGCAGCCGCTCCCCGGCCGTCGCCGCCGCCGCCGCGCCCCCCTGTCGGACTGAGGCTCGGAGGCCGAGGCGGCGGCGGCGGCCGCGGCGGGCGGGCCGAGGGGAGGGGGCCGTGGGCGGGGACTCCCCCGCTTCCTCCGGGCTCCGCGGCCGGGCTACAGCGACGGCCGCCAGGAAACCACGCTCTCCCCCGACCGGGAGCGCGGGGAGCGGAGGGGGGCGGGGGAGGCGCGCCCGGGGGAGCCGGCGCGGGCGGCGGGGAGCGAGCTCGGCTGCCGGCCTGTCTTCTCCGCCGGGCCCTCTCCCCGGGGCGGACGCCCGAGCGCCGGCGCCGCCTCCTCCCCCGCGGGCGGCGACGGTACCTCCCGGCGTCCCGCGAGCGCCCGGGCCCAGGGGCCCCCTTCTCTCTGCCCCCGCGCACGCCGCCGCGCTCCGCCCCGCCACAGAGTCCCCGCCGGGCGAGAGCGGCTCCACATCCGGGTACTGGCGCACCCGAGGCCGGAGCGGCGCGTCCTCTGAGAGGTCGGGAAAGGGACCCTCAGCTACACGGCGGAGCACGGCTTTGGGAAAGTCGCGCGACTCGAGGGGGAAGGAAGGGGAGGAACACCCAGCCCTAAGCGTCTCGCCCGGGCCCGGTGAGAGTGCGCATGCGCGCGGCCTGGAGCAGGGCGGCGCCCCCGGCTGGGGCAAAGGAGGGGCGGGTCCCCGCGGTCGCGGCGGCCGGTCGTGCGGCGTGTCCCATTGGCTGGGAGGGGAGGGGCGGGGCAGGGAAGTCTAGACAGCGGGGAGGTGGGGCTGGACCGAGGCAGGCTCTGGGTGCTGCCTGGGCTGCTGAAGCCGGGTCCCTCTGGGTCAGTCTTTGGTTCAGTGCTAGCGTGACCTGATGGTACTACGTGTGAATTGGGGATTACGTAACATTTTAGTCTTCCTTTTTACGGGGCGAGGAATAGGATAGATTATGACCCAGATTAAGGGCGACCTGTAATTCTGTTTTTGCAAACTGAAAGCATTTCAGACCACCATGGGTAGTTGGTGGTGTGTTCCTAAACTGAGCAGAATGGTTCTGAATGACGTGTGTCTTACCTTGATACGGAGTCAGAGGGGTAAGTAGATCCCAAACAGCACAAGTCCCTGGAAAGTGTTTACAAGCACCTTGCCCATTTTAACAACCCCTATCTGTTACATAATTCGGCCCCCAGTTACAAAACACAGCACAATAAGAGGGCTGTAAGAGTGGTCTCTGGCTGCTTTTACTTAAATGACATTATGGTGTATGGTGTATGGGATTTAAAATAAGTGGTTCACAGCCCAGCACGGCGGATGCGAAGTCAGCCTGATGTCGCTTTTCCTGAGAGTCAAGGGAGGAAGGAGTACTCCAGCTGAATCAAACAATGAGATGTGAAGTATAACCAATGAATAGTAATGTAGCGAAATAAATGTTCTTACTTTTTCATGTTCAAAACAGGAAAATACCAATATGGAATCCCAGAGACCAAACAGAGCTCATTTTAGAATAGTAACAGTTAAAATAGTTGTTCAAAATAGACCAGCCGAATATCTAGTCTATTTTAAAGCGTCTTCATCCTGGAAGTGTTAAATGTGCTATTCTCTCTCTGCCAACTCTCCTCTCTTGGGATCTTTACTGGTTTCCTTCTTTTCTTGTTAACCAATTAAATTGATCACATGACATGACATGCACATCATAAAAAGATTTTGGAAAAAAATATAGCCATACCACAAGTTATACTGTGGTTGACTTGGTAAAGTAAGCTAACTCAAGAAAAAGCCAACTGAGATGCTAAGAGTCTTGATAGCACAACCTTGCATTTTACATCAAGCCCAGTATATTGATAATGACTTTCCATATGTTTGATTGTGTTTGTCTCACCCAGGAATTTTAAACTTATGAGGACATCATGTAATATTTAGATAAGCATTTATTCTCAATACCAGAGATTAGTTAGAATAGTTTGGAATTTTATTTGCCCTTAAAATGGAAACAGATGTTAAGAAGTGATCTAGCCCAGTGGTTTTCCTTTCTTCCTCCATCCCTTCCCTGCTGTTTGACAAATCCTCTGTTCTTTCTGTGTACCTATGACCTATAAAGGGAGCTAAGTACCCTAGATGAAGTAATAGAGCAAGGCTGAAAATCTTGTCTAGAGTCTTCCTGTAACCTTCCCTGCCTCCTACCTTTGTAGGAGCTCTATAGAAACTAATCAAAACTTTTGGAGTACCACTGAGCACAGCTAATCAAATTAACTAATCCCCATATTTGATAAGAAAATGAGATCAGTACTAATTATGTAACTCATCCAGGATTTCAGAGAAAGTTAAGAAAAAAGCAAAAGCTATAACCCATGTAATAATAGATGAATTTCGGTATATTAAATACTATCCTATACATCCATTGCCTTATTAAATACACTGTGAATTTATAATACGAACATGTCACTAAGACTACTTCAAGGCCTTTAAATAACTTGTTTGCCAATGGTCTCTAAACGTTTTCATTCACGCATCCTTTTCCGTGCAAAATTTTTGAACATGTCCTTCCAATATGTGTAATTGTTACTGTATAACTTATATATGTAGTAGCATGTTACATGTTATGTAACATACTCAAAAATAGAAATTACAAGAGGATAAGATACCAAATAAATAGGAAAGTTTTCATACTTCCTTTCACGCCAGTGGATCATCTTCTGCATCCCTAGACATTTAAGTTGGTAGTCTGCAAAGTAGGCACAGCACACTTGGGAAAACACTGTGTCATACATGTGTCTGTCATGTTTAGAGCATATGTGCATCTACAAGTATGCCAGTCATTTTGCACATACGTAGGCTTATCTTCCCATTGGTTCAGAAACATTTAGGGGTATTCAAAACTAGTACAATTTTTATTCCAACCATAAGTAAGATAAAATAAATAAATCCTTGCTCCAGAAATGTAGTAATTTTGCCATTCACCTACTGCTCTACTACTATGAATGCATTTGTGGCTGCTTTATAGGCAGCAAAAATGTATAATATTTGGAGAATAACATTATCAGCTAGAGTAACAATCTGCTATCATGGACACCAAAGCACATAAAGGTTCAAATATAATTTTTTGTTTCCCATTCATATAATATCCTAATGCTTTCCTCCACATGGGCATCCAGAGACTTATTCTGTTATTCCACCATCCCCTAAAGTTATCTATGTCGCACTTAAGAAAGTGAAGGAAAAGTGGAGAAGGTTGCATACTCACTTTTCAAAAGGCTTGGACGCAAACAGCGTATATCATTCAGTTATATACCATCGCCTAGAAGTCAGCCACATGTAACTTAAAGGGAGGGGAAAGTGTAGCTTAGTTGGATGCCCACAGAGAAGGGAATGGCAACCCACTCCAGTACTCTTGCCTAGAAAATCCCATGGACAGAGGAGCCTGATAGGCTGCAGTCCATGGGGTCGCGAAGAGTCGGACACGACTGAGCAACTTCACTTTCACTTTTCACTTTCATGCATTGGAGAAGGAAATGGCAACCCACTCCAGTAGTCTTGCCTGGAGAATCCCAGGGACAGGGGAGCCTGGTGGGCTGCCGTCTGTGGGGTCGCACAGAGTTGGACACGACTGAAGCAATTTAGCAGCAGCAGCAGCAGTTGGGTACCCAAGAAGAAAAGTGTATCAGCTAGTGTCCACTTAGGAAAACACAGAACAGGCTAAATACTCAATGGAGAAGGAAATGGCAGCCCACTCCAGTATTCTTGCCTAGAGAATCCTGTGGACAGAGGAGCCTGGCAGGCTGCTGTCCATAGGGTTACACAGAGTCAGACACGACTGAAGCAACTTCGCAGCAGCGGCTAAATATTCAAACAAGGAATTTAATGAATGCAGTCAATTGTTTGCAAAAGTTTTCAGAGGGATACAGAAGCAAGATGAGATTGGAAAATACAGGAGAACACTATCCTTCAGGACTAGAAGAGAAGATAATGTTACCAAGCACCCGTGACCACTGTGCCGTTGAAGCTACTGGTATTGAAACAACTGCTATTTTGCAGGAAACCAGGGGCCCACACTCACTGACGCTGCAAGAGACCAGGAGCCCAAAGTTGCCTACCGTTGTCACTGCCACTGCCAAAGTCAGAGCCCCATGAGTACAAGGCACACTCTGTTGCTGCAACCCCTGAAACCGCCCTGCTTGAGCAGGAAACCAGAAGATGCTGTAAGCTCCATCTCAGAAGGAGGAAGCCAAAATGACTTCTCTTATCAGTCGATCTCCCACAAATAATAGTCTACCCTCTGGGGTACTCAGCACCGTTCTCACTCTGCTGTACTTATATACTTACAGGTAACAAAGAAGTGAAGTGAAGTCGCTCAGTCGTGTCCGACTCTGCAACCCCGTGGACTGTAGCCTACCAGGTTCCTCCGTCCATGGGGTTCTCCAGGCAAGAATATTGGAGTGGTTTGCCATTTCCTTCTCCAGGGGATCTTCCTAACCCAGGGATCGAACCCCTGTCTCCCGCATTGCAGGTAGACGCTTTACCCTCTGAGCCACCATTATGCATGTGCCTAACAGGATGCAACTATTCTATTGAACATGAAGATTCCTTCACAGTCTCTCTTTCCCCCAAGAAGAGAAGACACAAAGTCCCATCTATTGCCATATTTGTATCTGAGAGATATTAATTCCAGTTCAGCCACAGTTCCTCCCAGATACTCTGTAACCTACATTTTAACCTAAACAACCACCAATGAAATTCACATTTTGCTAGACAGACCAAGAGAAAAGAGAGAAGGCTCAGACAACCACCAGCGCTTCCCAGGTGATGCTAGTGATAAAGAATCCACCTGCCAAGACAGGAGATATAAGACATGTGGGCTTGATCCCTAGGGTCAGGAAGATCCTCTGGAGGTGGAAATGGCAACCCACTCCAGTATTCTTGCCTGGAGAATTCCTTAAACAGAGGAGCCTGGTGGGCTACAGTCCATAGGGTCACAAAGAGTCAGACACGGCTTAGCACATAGACCCAACAATACAATATGTGCTGTACTTAGCCACTCAGTCGTGTCTGTGCAGTTGTGCAATACAACATAGCACAAGGTCAATTAATGGAGAAATGGATAAAGAAAATCTGCTGTGTATATACACACACAATGGTATAGTATTCAACCATAAAAAGAATACAGTCTTGCCATTTGCAACAACAAGGATGGACCTTGAGAACATTATGCTAAATTAAATAAACAGAAAGACAAATAATATACGATCTCACTTATATATGGAATCCAAAAAAAAAGAAGAAAAGAAAAGTTCTCGAAGTTGCAGAAAATAAATTGGAAGTTGCCAGAAACAGTGATTGGAGGGTGGGTGTATTGGGTAAAGGAGGTCAAAGATACATTCTTCCAGTTATAAAATAAGTAAGTCATGGGGATGTAATGTGCAGCATAACAGCTATGGTTTAATACCATATTGCAGGCTTCACTGGTGGCCCAGTGGTTAAGAGTGAACCTGCTAGTGCAGGGAACATGGGTTTGATCGCTGGCCTGGAAGAATCCCACATGTCAAGGGCAACTGGGCCCTTGAGCCACAACTGCTGGAGCCCTCGTACACCCTAGATCCCTTGCTCATCAGCAAGAGAAGTCACCTCAACGAAAAGCCCTCAAACCACAACGGAGAAAGCCCACACGCAGCAACAAAGACCCAGCACAGCCAAAAACAAATAAATTAATTTAATTTTTTTTAAATATCGTGTTGCTTATTTGAAATTGCTAAGAGAGTAGATTTCAAAAGTGCTCAAGAAATGAGCACAAGGAAACTGTGACTGGGTGGTGACAGATGTTAACTTATTTTGATGATCATTTTGTACCACATGGCCTTCCCAGGTGGCGCTAGTAGTAAAGAACCCGCCTGCCAATACAGGAGAATCAAGAGACCTAGGTTCAACCCCTGGGTGGAGAAGGTCCTCTGGAGGAGGGCCTGGCAACCTACTCCAGTATTCTTGCCTGGAGAATCCCATGGATAGAGGAACCTAGAGGGCTACAGTCCATAGGGTCACAAAGAGTCGGACATGACTGAAGCAACTTAGCACACATTGCACTATCTACAAATATCAAATTGCTAGGTTATACACCTGAAACTAATATAATGTTGCATGGCAATTAGACTTCAATAAAAAAAATTAGTCTGGGAAATGAGGAGGAAAATAACTGGTTTCATATGTAAGTGTTGAAGACTGAATTATGTCCTCCAAAAAGATAACCCCTGTGAAACGATCTTATGTGAAAAAGTGTTCATAGAGGTAATCAAGTTAAGATTAGGTCATACTGGAATAGAGTGGGCCCTGAATGACTGGTGTCCTTACAAGAGGAAGGAAAAGAAGATGTGGACACACAGATGTATGGCGAAGAAGACCATGTGACAAGAGACGCAGAGGTTGAATGCAGTGATGCCCCTGTAAGCCAAGGTCAAAGGCTGCCAGCCACCAGGAAGAAGCCAACAAAAATTCTTCCCTACTGCCTTTAAAGAGAGAGCATAGCCCTGACAACGCCTTGATTTGGGACTTCTAGCCTCCAGAACTGTTGTTTTAATCTGCCAAGTTTGTGATACTCTGTTATGGCATCTCTTGCAAATTAATGCAATAAGCAAGGATGAAAATAAGCATAGCTGTTACTGTCATTTCTAGTACTGGTCACAAGACCATAGTTGATGTTTATAACTCCCCTCTTTCCATTACACAGTTCATATTTCCTTTTCCCACTGCCAACATGTCAACTGACTGTAGTCCCATATCTGGCAGGTGGTTCAAGTATTCATTTTTGAAGGACTTTACTCTCAGTCCTTAGTGGGTCATTTTACTGTGATAATTAATTTTATGGGTCAACTTCACTATTGACAGGGGACCAAGACATTTGATCAAACATTATTCTGGCTGTCTCTGTGAGGTGTGTCCAGTTAAGACTAACATTTGAATCAGTAGACTGAGTTAAGCATACTTCCCTCCCTAATATGAGTGGGTCTCTTTTAAACAGTTGAAGATCTAAATAGAACAAGAAGTCTAAATAAGAGGGAACTCCTTTTGCCTTACTACTTCAGCTTCAACATTGTTTTTTTTTTTTTCCTGATCCTTGGACTTAGCTCAAAATATCAACTTCTCTTAGGTTTTGAGTCTGTGGACTTTTAGATTGGACCTTACACATATCATTGGCCTTTCCTAGTTCTCAAGCCTTTGGACTCAAACTGAATGCATTATCTGTCCTGCGTCTCCAGCTTGCTGACTGAAGATCTCTTGGCTTCTCAGTCTCCATAATCCATGAGCCAATTTCTCATAATCAGTCTCTTTATTATAAAGATGTGTGTTTTTATTATACATTGTCATATATTAATAGTATATTTTATATTTTTGTATATGTTATCTGTGTGAAGATGTGTGTGTGTGTGTGTGTGTGTGTGTGTGTGTTCAGTCTCTCAGTTCCGTCAAACTCTTTGCAATCCCATGGACTGTAGCCCACCAGGCTCCTCTGTCCATGGGATTTTCCGGGCAAGAATACTTTCCCTGGGAGTGGGTTGCCATTTCTTTCTCCAGAGGATTTTCCCAATCCAGGGATCAAACCCATGTCTCCTGCATTGACAGGCAGATTCTTTGACCCGCCACACCCCTGAGAACTGTGCTATGTGTGTGTGTGTGTGTGTTTACATATATATACATCCTATTGACTCTGTTTCTCTGGAGAGCCCTAATTCAGGCAGTCTACCATTAAATTTTACTAGAATTTATGTGTACTATTCTGAAATATGCCTCAAAGAATCTCTTGATTCCAAACACAGTTCTTTCTTAACCTTTTCTGTAGCAAGAATCCCATTTCCACTTGATAATCGGAAACCATGGTTCAATCAACACAGTAACTCTCTTCTCTGCTTGTCAATTTGTTGTCGTTGTTCAGTTGCTCAGTTGTGTCTGACTCCCTGTGACCCCATGAACTGCAGCATGCCAGGTTTCCCTGTCCTTTAGTATCTCCCAGAGTTTGCTCAAACTCACGTCCGTTAAGTCAGTCGATGCCATCCAACCATCTCATCCTCTGTCGTCCCCTTCTCCTTTTGCCTTCAATCTTTAAAAACCCCAAGTGTTCAAGTGTCCGTCTCAACCTCCAATTCAGCGGAGATATCTTGGTATTCTCTGGTGGAAACATTCCTCACTTGAAAAATAAGTTCTTGCAACCAATAAAACACACAGGTGTAGAAATGGGAATCAAAACAATTTTTCCAGGGTGGTTATTTAATAGTATAAAAATGAATAAAGCCATGTTGACACCTTGGTTCCTGAACCTATTGAGTATGGGACCACCATATGTTGGGTCACACATTCAAAGCATATACCTCAGTTTGTGATCCATGGTCAACCATTTCATTTCAACCACAACTCAGGAGAAAGCAGAAGCTATTTCTCAAGAGGAAAGATATTTATCAACAGAAGAGGACATAATTTTGAACTAAACCCTCGGAGTTTCGCACTGGGATTCTACCATTAACATTTGACAGAGGATCTATGTTGTATGACAGTCTGTGACTGACATGTGACAACACAGGCTTTGCTGGGTCATATGGCCCATATGACAGAGAAGCTTGCCCTGCAGAGTTTTCTCTTGTTTTAGGAACTACTCAAGACTGGCATATACAAAGCAATATAAATGTGATATATCTTGTCTAAAAGACAAAAAGGCCCAAGTGTTTCTCCCTCTTTTTAGCAGCTAAAGGTACAATTTGCCTTATATTTTAGACAGGATATTCTGATGGGCCCCAGTCTGCTAGGCTCCTGGCAACTTCATTAAAGTGATAAGATGTAAATTTTCCTAGAGATTATCTGCTATCCACTGGTAAGCATTTGTCTTACTAAGGCATCTAGGGTTCTTATCACTTCTGGCCCTCCAAATCAAGTTAATGTAATGACATTATTGGAGTGGACCAGCACGATATTCTCTGTAAGATGGTGAGACAATCAAGGTCTCTATAAACTAGATTATGACAGAGAGCAGTAGACTTTACATAGCCCTGAATAAAGACGTGAAAGGGGTACAGCTGCTCCTGCTGGATATGAGCAATGTGTTTGCAATGATGCTTGTCAAATGATACCAGGAAAAAAGCTCTTTGTACATCAGCAATAGCTGGAGTTACACAATGGTATGTTCCACTAGAGACCACATCTAAAACAGTAGCTACAATTCAGTCACTACCTGGTTAATTTTGTAATAATACACAAGAGGCACCTTCCTTTGCAGGCTAGAGAGCAAGTTCAATAGAAGGGTAACAGGAATCACTGTCTCCACCTTGTTTAAGTCTGATGGTGGCACTAATCTCTGCAGTTCCCCTAGGGATGTGATTTGCTTTGAGTTGATTATTTTGACAAGGAAGGGCAGTTACAGGACTTCTGTTTGGACTTTCTTACTGTTATGTTTCACTCCATAGATCAGGCGGCCAATATGCGTATTCTTCTAGTTGCCAAGCATGTCTGTTCCAACTATGTATTCAGCAACTAGGGAACGAACTATAGATGGTTCACTGACATACTTGTACAATGCACTCTAGACAAGAGTGGATTAACCATGTGACCTCCATAAGCTACCGCTCTGATCAGTGGGTCCCCGTGTCCTCTTGGGTGCCCACGAGGATGGGCTTACTTACAGCCAGTATATAGGAGATCGTTAGAGAGAATTTTCCCTTTCCTAGTGTCCACTTGATTGGGAAAATGGCTGCTGGTTTTGGGACAGGGAGTTGGGGAGGAAACAGTGGGGAAAATTATAAGATAAATTTTTGGCTGTTCCTGGGCTTTCTCAAGAAGATCCAACTTCCTCTTTATTCAAGAACCTGCAAAATGGCATATATCTGCACACTGGATGCAAGGCCATGGCTTTCCCCTGTGATGACCCGTATCTGTGACTAGCAGAGCTAGAGACTCTCTGATTGTATAGATCTAGAAGTACTTAAGTGAGATGCCCAATCTATGCCCATAGAAGGGATTCTGGGCCTTCAGTGATGTGGTGTGATGAGTTAACCAACCCTTCCTTGCTTTTCTGCTTACAGACTTCTTTTTCCATGAAGACATAAATATCTTTCTTGTTTAAGTTGTTTCTGTAACTTGAAGCTGAAAGCAGCCCTAACTAATTCAAGCTCTTGACTCATTATTTGATACGATACTTTAAAATGTTACTCTCTAGTGACTTTCATTCTCTTCCTTCCTAAAATTATTTTTAAACAATCAAAACAATGTTATATTAGTTGGGATCTTTTCAACTCAAATTGGCTTAACCAAAAGGGGAAATCTCTTAGATCATATTACTGGGAATAAAACACAGAAGTTCTAGATTAATAGGTGTGTTGACCTAGGAGCTCAAACTACATCTTTAGAATTCAGTTTTTCTCCAGCTCTCATTTTCTCCTTTTCTTGGCTTCCTCTGTAGTCAAAGTGGCCTCAAGCTCGTGGCTCCATTCATCCTTGCTGCTAGAAGTTTAGGCACAAAAGAGGTTCCCTACCCATTCCCAACAGTCTCAGCAAAAGTCTCCTTGTGGGACAATTACTCTATCCTTGAATCAAAAGCTGAGGTCATGATCTATCTGGTTGTCATGTCACTCATTAGTTAGATATGGTGTCAGCTCTACCCAAAGCAGTAGATGCAAGGATACCAGTGCCAGGTAAAAATGGAATAAATGCTCAAGGGAAAAAAATGGTTTGGAAAATGAATACTAATGACTCTGTTGGAAGGGTATCATGC
Source organism: Antilocapra americana (assembly GCA_007570785.1). Classification (NCBI taxonomy): domain Eukaryota; kingdom Metazoa; phylum Chordata; class Mammalia; order Artiodactyla; family Antilocapridae; genus Antilocapra; species Antilocapra americana. Next base: position 31,985,093 of record ML662445.1, read on the forward strand.
CAGTGCTTAAGCTGAAATTGTTTGAATTCTGAAGCAGATTTAGAGGAAATCATCTGACATTTTAGATAGGCCCAGCCTTTTGAATAGAAACAATGTGAAAGAATGAAATGAGCACTGAATTCAAGGCACTGATTCAAGCTTACACTGAGGCTACCCGCTCTATGAGCTTCAGTGAATCCGCTGACTAGTCTGATTCAGTTACTTCACATGTAAGACAAAGGGGTTAATAATCTTTGTACATAATAGTGGAGAAGGCAGTGGCTCCCCACTCCAGTACTCTTGCCTGGAGGATCCCGTGGATGGAGGAGCCTGGTGGGCTACAGTCCACAGGGTTGCTGTAGGAGATAGATGGGCTCCAGGTTAGACACAGCTGGCTTCCTGTTCACATTTCATGGAGCACGAATAAGTGGGCTTCACGCTGGATACTTAACAACTGTTAGCATTTTCTGAGGCAAGAGATGGGTGGGGTCCAGTTACAGCATTTACAATCAGCCTCCTTTTTGCCCTCTGAAATGGAAGTAACAACAGAAACAGCATAAATAGCCAGCGTTTGTCTCTTGTAAACACCGTAAAGTAATAGTCGTGGCAACAGTCAAGCAAACAGTCATGGCAAAGACAAAGAGGGGCAAAACTCTGTTTGAGTAGAGGACTAAGGGATCTCCACTCCTCCTCTCTTTGGGACAAGAGAGACACTACACATCCTCAGAAAGGCTCCTTTTGGGTCAAACATCAAGGAATAATACCAGGCCTTAATTGTCTTGCTCCTCCCAGAAGCCTTCACTTCGAGATCCATTTTGGCTGAAGGATGCAAGCACATCCAGGGGAGTGTCCCAGGGGAGGTGGGGTGGAAAAAGCAACCAGATAATTGGCCTAAAGGAAGACAAAGACCCAGAAGAACTGCCCCATATAAATGACTTAACCGCCTCTTCAGCACACTCCTCCTTGCTGAGGCGGGACACTCTTTCTCTCCATGTGTGCATCTCTGCCTTGCTTCAGTCTTAACAAAAACTGTTTCTCCATGTGTTCTCTCACTTGCTATTTTACGATGTCTCTGATAATAAACTTTGTACCTGCATTTACAGTTTCTGCCTCTGTGATAAATCCAACAATCCAGGGAAAAATAGCTTCTAGCTTCTAACCCTTGCTTGTCTGGAGGCTAGGATCCCTGGTTCTTATTCAGGCCTCCCAGGTTCAGTTCTTGGTCAGGGAATTAAGATCTCACTTCATACCATGGCTCACTACTGCCTCACTGAGATCAGGGTCACAAAGAGTCAGACTTAGCAATGAAACGACAACCACAAAGCTGTTTTAAAAACAAGACAGAGGTTGGCTGAGTGGAGAAAACGTAAGTATAAAACATAATCCAACTGTACGCTAAGGGATTCACTGTAGTATCAAAGATACAAAGAAGTGGAAAATGAAAGGATGGAAAAATATGTTCCACGTATATTAGTCCTCTGTGACAAATTACCATAACTTGGGTTGCTGAAAACAATGGAAATTGATTCTCTTGTAGTGCTGGAGCCCAGGAGTCCAAAATAAAGGCCCCAGCCAGGTCGGTTCCTTCCAGGTGCTGATGGAGAATCCATCCCAGGGCTCTCTCATAGCTGCCGGCAGCTCCTAGTATCATTGGAAAACCATGGCTTGTAGAGAAATCACATCAATCTGTGCCTCCATCTTCACACTGCCTTTTCCTCTGTGTCTCTCCCGTTCCCTTCCCTTTCTCTTACAGGAACTTCTATCATTGGATTTAAGGCCCACCCTAAGATCAAAATGATCTTGTCTCAAGACCCTTAACCCAGCTGCAGCAAAGACCCTATTTCCAGCTAAGTATCAAGACTGAGACAGATCTTTTTGTCCTCACTGTTGAACCCACTACAACATATAAATAGTGACCAAAAGAGAGCAGGATAGCTAGACGAATAACTGACAAAACTAAAACTTTAGAGAATTTCCTGGCAGTCCAGTAATTAGGACTCTTCACTGCCACTGCCAAAGGCCTGGGTTCAAGCCCTGGTTGGGGAACTAACATCTCACAAGCTACACAGTGTAGCAAAATAAATAAATAAATAAAAACAAAAACTTTAAGTAAAAAATTATTTTAAAAACAAAGACATTATATATTGCTGAGGAGGTCAGTCCTTCAAGAAGATACAACAATTATAAATACTGTTGTTGTTTAGTTGCTAAGTTGTATCTGACTCTTTGTGACCCCATAGACTGTAGCCTGCCAGGCTCCTCTGTCCATGGGATTTCCCAGGCAAGAATACTGGAGTGGGTTGCCATTTACTTCTCCAGGGAATCTTCCCTGAACCAGCGATTGAATCCGAGTCTCTTGCATTGGCAGGTAGATTTTATACCACTGAGCCACCAGGGAAGCCCTATAAACGTATATTTGTCTATAGGTATCAACCTAAATATATCAACCTAAAAAGTGGCAGAATTGGAGATAAACATTGCTACAATAATCGAAGACTCCAATATGCTATGTCAGTACTGGATGGAACAACCTCACAGAAGATCAATATGGAAATATTCAACACTATAAGCCAAATGGACCTAACAGACATCTATAGAATACCCAACAACAAGAGTGCATATTCTCTCAGCTAAACGTGAAAAGATCCTCCCGGACAGGTCTACTTTAGACCACAAAACAGTCTTGATAAATTTAAAAGATTGAAAATCATACACAGTATCCTATGACTATGGAATGAATGGAATGAAACTAATAGCAGAAGGAAACTTGGAAATTTTGCAATGTGTGGAAATGGATTACACTCTTAAACAACCTGTGAGTCAAAGAAGAAATCCAAAGAAAGAGTAGGAAATACTTTAAGATGAATGAAAATGAAAATATGTCAAAATTCATGGGAATGCAGCACAAACAGTGCTCAGAGAGAAAGTTATAGCTGAAAATGCTCACATCAAAAGAGAAGAAAGATCCCAAATCAATGGCTTCCCTGGTGGCTAAGTCAGGAGAAAATCCACCTGCAATGCAGGAGACCACCTGCAGCACAGGAGACCTGGTTCCATCCCTAGATCTGGAAGATCTGGAGAAGGAAATGGCAACCCACTCCAGTAGTCTTGCCTGGAAAATCCCATGGACAGAGGAGACCAGTGGGCTACAGTCCATGGGGTCACAAGAGCCTGACGTGACTTAGCGACTGAACCATAACCACAATACCCCAATTAGCTAAAAGAAAGGAGCAAGTTATACCCAAAGCTAGTAGAAGGAAGATAATGAAGATTAGAACAGAGGTAAATGAAATAAAGAATAGAAAAGCAAAAGAACCAATAAAACCAAAAGTTAATTCTTTGAAAACAACAAAAGCAACAAATATTTAGCTAGACGAAGAAAAACAACATGTAAATTAACTAAAATCAAATTGAAAGTGGAGACCTAACAGAGGCAAAAAGTGTTATTGAAATATACTATGACCAACTATGGGCTTCCCTGGTGGCTCAGCTGGTAAAGAATCCACCTGCAGTTTGGGAGACCTGGGCTGGATCCCTGGTTTGGGAAGATCCCATGGAGAAGGGAAAGGCTACCCACTCCAGTATTCTGGCCTGGAGAATTCCATGGACTATATTGTCCATGGGGTCTCAAAGAGTCAGACACGACTCAGCGACTTTCACTTTCGTGACCAGCTATATGCTAACAAATTAGATAATTAAACAAAATGGACAAATTCCTAGGAAAACACATATTACCAAAACTGACTCAAGAAGAGAAAAATTGGGGGCAGTTCCTGGTGTTCTAATAGTTAGAATTTGGCACTTTAACTGCCATGGCTAGGGTTCACTCCCTGGTTGGGTAATTGAGATCCCACTAGCCGCTTGGAGCAGCCAAAAAAAGGAAGAAGAAACATAAAAATGTGAACTGACTTATAACAAGTGAAAATTAAATCAGAAATCAAAAGCTTTGTCCCCAAAAGAACCTAGGGCCAGAAGGCTTCACTGGTGAACTCTACCAAACATTCAAAGAATTAACACCAAACACTTCTCAAACTCCTACAAAAAATAAAAAAGGAAGAAGCATTTCCTAACTTACTCTGTGACCCCAGTTTTACCCTGATACTAAAACCAATACAACAAAGGGCAAGTGAAGACCAATATCCCTTATGAATATGGATAAAAAAAATCTTCGACAAAATAGTAACAAACCTAACCCAGCAGCATGCTAGGAGGAGTATACATCATGAACAAGTGGAATTTATCCCAGAAGGCAAGGGTGGTTTAACTTATGAAAACTATACCACATTACCAGAATGAAGGGGAAAACAAAACATATGATCATCTCATTTAATGCTGAAAAAGCATTTGAAGATATCCAGAACATTTTCATGATGAAAACCTTCAACAAACTAGAAGTAGAAGGGAATTTTCTCATCATGATAAACATCACTTATGAAAAACTCACTAACATTCTACTCAATAGTCAAGGCTGTACTTTTATCTGCGGCTTAAAGTCCTCTTCCAAGTTCACAAGGTTATTCGGAGAATTCATATTCTTGCCTCTTTAGAACTCATGGACACTTGATTCTTAAAGGCCACCAGAGGGACTTTTCCTGGTAGTCCAGTGGCTGAGACTCTGTGCTTCCAGTACAGGAGTCTGGGTTCCTTCCCTGGTCTAGAACTAGATCTCACATGCCGTGACTAAGAGTTTGCATGTCACAACTAAGACCTGAAATGGCCAAATAAATAGATCTTTTTATTTAAAAAGGCCAGCAGAGATTCTTCCAACCCTCTTTTAACAGGCTCATCTGATTTACTGGTGTTCAGTTGCTCAGTCGTGCAGGACCCTTTGCGACACTATGGACTGCAGCATGCCAGGCTTTCCTGTCCTTCACCATCTCCCAGAGCTTGCTCAAACTCATGTCCGTCCAACCAGGATAATCTCCTCTTCAATTAACTCAAAGTCAACTGATTACAGACCTTGATTACATCTGTAAGATCACTTCACCTTTGCCATAGAATGTAACATAATCACAGAAATGACGTGCTATCATATTCACGTGGGAAGGGAATTATACAAGTCTGTGCACAGGTATACGTCATTTTGTTGCACTTTGCTTTATTGCACCTTGCAGATCCTGAGTTCTTACACATGGAAGTTTTGTGGCAACCCTGCTTTGTCAGGTGATGGTGCACTGTTTTGTTTTGTTTTGTTTTAGCAATAAAGTATTTTTCAGTTTAAGTATGTATGTTATTTTCTTTAGACATAATGCTATCATTGCACAATTAATAGGCAACAGTATGGTGCAAACATAACTTTCATATGCACTAAGAAATCAAAAAGTTTGTATGACTTGCTTTATTGTGATATTTGTTTTATTGCAGTGATCTAGAACCAAATGCAGTGTCTCCAAGGTAAACCTGAACATCAGGGGGAAGAATCGTGAGAAGAGGACATCCTAGAAGTCTGGCTACCGTAGATTATGATCTTTGATGAAGCAGGAAAAAAATCATTACCTTCACTTGTGTTTGGCTATCATTGTCCCCCTCCTAAGCCCTCAAAGACCAGCAATCATACACATGTGAATGTGTGTACAGGTAAGTTTGGAGATGTCAACTAAGAAGGTAAGAATATACTGTTCTCTTTTCCTTTTTTTAAACTTAACTTAAATGAGTTGCCTTGCATGAGGCCTGATTTTAGCACATCCTTGCAGTGTTTCACATGACCACTCCTCACCTGCCTACTATGGGTACGTTAACTTGTAAACAAGCTATTTGGGAATTAACAGGGCAGGGTGTTTTCACAGATGTCAAGGTGGCCAAAAATATTTCTCTTTCCAACCACATGTGATCAGAAAGCTGCATCTTTGCATGGAGGGTAATTATATTGACGTTCTATTTAGACGATTTTGATTTCAACCATTTCTCTTGGAGTCCATATGATAATTCCTCTTTCTTTCTCTTTCTATCTGTCTGTTAGTCATTTTATCTTACACAGAGTGTGTCTTTGGCCTCCCCCTGGGGAAGGAGGAAGAAACAGCGTCAACTTTATGTTCCTCCAGTTGGGTTAGAGCCTGCAAATTAATCTGCTCCATAGGAAGGTATTCTCAAATGACTCTAGTTACCTTGGAGAAAGCAGGCTAATTCATTTCCCTATTGTGGATACTACTTGGCTGCCATCTTCTGAATCTAATAAACACAAATTAACCTTGAGGAAGCTTTAACCATCACAGTGATAAATCTGAACAGTATAGGCTGGGCTGTAGACCAGAGACTCATCTGCCTGCTTGACCAAGCTTCCTAAGCTTTCAAGAAGTTCAACTTGCTTCTTGCCTAGACCTCCACAGGGGGTCCCATGTGTCCGTTCCTCCTTTCCAACACTTTTTGCCTGTTACTTGAGCCCTTCCTCATTTTAACTACTTTTCTCATCCTCAAGTCTCTTGCTTCAGTTCCTAGGGGACAGCGCATCTCCCAAAGAAATCGATCACTTGGAAGTCAGATTGTTAGTGCTAAGGTTGGACTTTGTTATTTTTAGGGATTGTTAGTGGTAAAGTTAGGGCTGGAATCAATGCAATAAAAATTAAAACTGAAGAATTTAGGGCCACAATGGTTTATTAACAAATAATTTGGCAACCACCTGCAATTTTTAATAACAATCCATATAGAGCAACAATATTTTTTAATTGAATGTAACGTAAAATTTTGTGTTTCATTAAATGTATGTCTTATGATTTGCAGTCCTTGCATTCTCTGTCAGTGTAAACCATTCTGTCCTCTGAGTTCTGTGGCTGAAATGCCATATAACTGAGGAGGTTAAGGATTTATGTTGTTTCTGATTATAGGTAGAATTTTTGCTTTAACCAAAAATTAAAAGGAAAAAAAAATCAGAAACATTGCTGAGAGGTTTAAGTTCTCCTAAAACTATCAGGGAGTCCACATAAAAGAGTTATATTCTGAGTTCACCTTTATCTTAATGTAAATACAGAGGGATAGACACAGAAACAACTGTATCTATCTATCTACCTACCTACCTACCTATCTATCTATAACTATAAAACAAGGACCCAGATCTTGGTTTCTAAATACTGTTGATTAATAAAAGGTACAAGGGCACATTATACAAAATTTGTGAAGATGCTTTCCTATTTAAAACTTGTCTTCATTTATGTCTTAGAATGTTTTAGCCTATCTTACTTTTAGCTTTATATCTTTTCCTGTGATTTACTCCTTTACAATTAGCTTTAAATTTAAATATGTGTGTGTGTGTATATATGTATATATACATACATACATACCTATGTACATAATATAACTTTTTTAATGTTTTAAAAGGAAATGTTCCGGGCTTCCCTGGTGGCTCAGTAGTAAAGACTCTGCCTGCCAATGCAGGAGACACAAGTTCAATCCCTGGTCCGTGAAGATACCACATGCCCCAGGGCGACTAAGCCAGTGGGCCGAAGCTACTGAGCCTGTGCTCTATAGCCGGGGAGCTCCAGCTACTAAAGCCTGCATGCCCTAGGGCTGGTGCTCTGCAACAAGAGAAGCCACTGCAATAAGAAGCCTGCCCACTTCAACTAGAGAGGAGCCCCCGCTTGCCACAGCTAGAGAAAAGCCACCAAACCAATGAAGACCCAGCATAGCCAAAGAAAACTTTTTTTAAAAAGTTTTTAAAAAGTAAATATTCATTGTGACAATTTTAAAAAGAGAAGTATAAAGAGAAAAAAATCTCTCAGTGGGTTTCTTAGTTTTGACTATTGATTGAAGTAACTGAAATCTTTAAACGTGTCTACAATAAACAATGAGCCACTGATATTTATTAATCTTTGAATGATTTTTAAGACCATTTTATATTCTCTACTTGTTTTCTATTGCTACATAACAAATTACTATAAAATGAGCAGCTTAAAATAATGTGTTTATTTTCTAACAGTTTCCTTGGTCCAAGGGTCCAAGCACAACTTAGCTGAACCCTCTGCTGATGGTTCTGACAAGGTTGCATCAAAGATGTTGGTCAGCTGTGTTTTCATATGGAGGCCTAACTGGGGAAGAATCTGCTTTTGAGCTCATTCAGGGTGTTGGTGGAATTCATTTCCCTGGAAGTGTAGCTGGTTGTCAGCTAGAGGCTACCCATAAACCCTAGAGACTATCACTAGTTCCCTGTCACGTGGCTCTCTCTATTGGCAGTTTATATGGCTGTTGGCTTCCTCGAGGTCATCAGGAAAGCTTTTAGCTTCAATATGCTAAACTAGAGGCTTCCCTGGTAGCTCAACCGGTAAAGAATCTTCCTGCAATGCAGGAGATCCGGGTTGGATTCCTGGGTTGGCAAGATCCCCTGGAGAAGGGATAGGCTACCCACTCTAGTATCCTTGGGCTTCCCTGGTGGCTCAGATGGGAAAGAATCTACCTGCAATGTGGGAAACCTGGGTTCAATCCCTGGGTTGGGAAGATCCCCTGGAGGAGGGTATGGCAACCACCCTAGTATTCTTGCCTGGAGAATCCCCAAGGACAGAGGAGCCTGACAGGCTACAGTCCATGGGGTCACAAAGAGTTGGACATGACTGAGTGACTAAGCACAGCACAGTATGCTAAGCTCAGCTCAGCTCAGTTCAATCTCTCAGTCGTGTCCAACTTTTTGAGACCCCATAGACTGCAGCACGCCAAGCCTCCCTGTCCATCACCAACTCCGGGAGTTTACCCAAACTCAAGTCCATTGAGTCAGTGATGCCATCCAACCATCTCATCCTCTGTGATCCCCTTCTCCTCCTGCCTTCAATCTATCCCAGCATTGAGGTCTTTTCAAATGAGTCAGTTCTTCGCATCAGGTGGCCAAAGTGTTGGAGTTTCAGCTTCAGCATCAGTCCTTCCAATGAACATCCAGGACTGATCTCCTTTGGGAAGGACTGGTTGGATCTCCTTGCTGTCCAAGGGACTCTCAAGAGTCTTCTCCAATACCACAGTTCAAAAGCATCAATTCTTCTGTGCTCAACTTTCTTTATAGTCCAACTCTCACATCCATACATGACTACTGGAAAAAACATAGCCTTGACTAGATGTAACTTTGTTGGCAAAGTAATGTCTCTGCTTTTTAATATGTTGGCTAGGTTGGTCATAACTTTTCTTCCAAGGAGTAAGTGTCTTTTAATTTTATGTCTGCAGTCACCTTCTGCAGTGATTTTTGAGCCTCCCAAAATAAAGTCTGCCACTGTTTCCACTGTTTCCCCATCTATCTGCCATGAAGTGATAACACCAGATGCCACAATCTTTCTGAATGTTGAGCTTTAAGAAAACTTTTTCATTCTCCTCTTTCACTTTCATCAAGAGGCTCTTTAGTTCTTCTTCACTTTCTGCCATAAGAATGGTGTCATCTGCATATCTGAGGTTATTGCTATTTCTCCCAGCAATCTTGATTCCAACTTTTGCTTCATCCAGTCTGGCATTTCTCATGATGTACTCTGCATATAAGTTAAATAAGCAGAGTGACAATATACAGCCTTGACATATTCCTTTCCCTGTTTGGAACCAGTCTGTTGTTCCATGTCTAGTTCTAACTGTTGCTTCCTGACCTGCATACAGATTTCTCAAGAGGCAGGTCAGGTGGTCTGGTATTCTCATCTCTTTCAGAATTTTCCACAGTTTATTGTGGGCCACACAGTCAAAGGCTTTGGTATAATCAATAAAGCATAAATAGATGTTTTTCTGGAACTCTCTTGCTTTTTCGATGATCCATTGGATGTTGGCAATTTGATCTCTGGTTCCTCTGCCTTTTCTAAATCCAGCTTGAACATCTGGAAGTTCACGGTTCATGTATTGCTGAAGCCTGGCTTGGAGATTTTTGAGCATTACTTAGCTAGTGTGTGAGATGAGTGCAATTGTGCGGTAGTTTGAGCAGTCTTTGGCATTGCCTTTCTTAGGGAATGCTAAGTTAGAATCATATAATGTAATCACAGGAGTGGTGACATTGCATCGCTTTTTTCCCATTCTATTGGATAGAAGTCAGTCACAGGTCGTATCTGTGCTCAAGGAGAAAGGACTATACAAAGGTATGGGCACCAGGAGGAAGAGATCACTGGGATTGTGTTGGGATCTGAGCTCTCATTTCCTCATCTAAATTGGAAAAGAAAGAAAGAAAGTATAGTCTCTCAGTCATGTCCAACTCTTTGCAACCCCATGGACTGTAGCCTACTAGGTTCCTCCGTCCATGGGATTTTCCAAGCAAGAGTACTAGAGTGGGTTGCCATTTCCTTCTCCAGATCTAAATTGGAAGTAATAGGGAATTCCCTGGCCATATAATAGTTAGGACTCCATGCTTTCACTGCCGAGGGTCTGGGTCAGTCATGGTCAGGGGACTAAGATACCACAGACTGAATGGTGGAGCCATAGAGGAAAAAAGAAAAAAAAAAAAGGAAGTAATGGTTCTTTTTTTTTTTTTTTTTGGTGTATAGTTTCTTTACAATGTTGTGTTAGTCTCAGCTAAGTGAATCAGCTATACATACACATATATCCCATCTTTTTTGGGTTTTCTTCCTATTTAGGACACCACAGAGCGTTGAGTAGTTCCCTGTATTACACAGTAGGTTCTCATTGTGTGTGTTAGTTGCCATCTCATCCAATCATCTCATCCTCATTGCCCCCTTTTCCTTTTGTCTTCAATCTTTCCCAGTATCAGGGTCTTTTCCAATGAGTGGGCTCTTCTCATCAGATGGTCAAAATATTAGAGCTTCAGCCTCAGCATCAGTGTTTCCAGTGAATATTTGGAGTTGATTTCCTTTAGGATTGACTGGTTTGATCTCCTTGCAGTCCGAGGGACTCTTAAACGTCTTCGTGCACATATGTCGATCCCAGTCTCCCAACTCATCCCACTGCCCCCCCCCTTGGTGTGCATACATTTGTTCTCTATGTCTGTGTCTCTATTTCTGCTTGAAAGTAATGGTTCTTGTCTTAAGGAAGATTCAGAATGTGCTTCTTATAGGAAATGTTGCAGGGAGGAAGCCAATTCTGACTCCACTTTGGAACTGTTTCTTTGACTTGCTTTTCGTTGCTTTTGTTTTATAATCCTACAGAATGGTTTGCCTCAGAGAATCCTGCCCCCTGTTAAAGTTCTTTGTTCAGAACCCTGTTTACCAGCAGATGCCAGGAAAGAAGAAATTAACACATTCCCTGCCTGAGGCTTGCCATTCTAGGAGATATTTGAAAGATTAATGGCCTTTTTACTTTGCTTCCTCACCTCCTCTCATCTCTAATCTGTAAAAGAATCTGGCATCCAGAAGCCAATAAAATGATTCATTTATGGCACTAGCCTGCCATCTTGTTGGTCTGCCCGCACTCTGATTAAAGTCTCTTCCTTGCCTCCACACCTATCTCTCGGACTCATTAGCCTATTGTGCGGTGAGCAGAGCAGGCTTGGACTCGGTGACAGAAAGAAACTTGGGCTTCTTCCATTTCAACCATTTTATTTAAGAGAAAAAAGTAAATGATCTAAGCTTGGTGGATGAGTTCAGAATTGCTTACTTGCAGGTAAGCACCTTTTCTGCACACTGGGATGCCAATGAAGAATTTTATATTTTTCACTTCAAACTTAAACAAAATGAAATATACATGTATCTGTTGGTGGGGCAGGGTAGAAAGCAGGAACAGATATTGCAAAGAATGCGGCAAGTAAATTGTCAAGGATGGCAATGATCATGGCAACCACCATATGCCTTTGAGTTTCTGGGTGTGTTCAAGTACAAGAGTCAGTGACTGAAAGAGAATTCCTTACATTCAGGTGGAGGCCAACACATACATTATTTCATTTAGTCATCTTAATAACTCTATAAGGCAAAAACTACTGTTTTACAGACTGAAAAACAACACAGGCTCAGTGAACCTAACAATCATTCTGAATAATGGCAATTATTCTGAGTAATCAAGTTGCAAGGACCAAACCATAGCCAAACAACATAAACTGCTCACTCTTGCCCATTCCATTTCCCTATCAGTTATTTATACCATTAATTTACAGTTCTGTGAAATCTGTCATAGTCTACACAGCCCTTGCATTTTTCCCTTTGCACTCTTGGTACCTTTTGGTGCAAGGAGCTCATAACAACGGATTGTTAAATCTTCTAATCCCTTTAGATGCATGTGAGCAGCTCCTGGCTTTAGTCATGTTGCCATAAATAAGCCTAGTAGGGGCTACTTCATAAATGGTTTCTCCTCTGTACATTAGGTAACTCTGAATTTCCATGTGTCCAAGTTGAAAATGTTAAAGAACCACAAATAAGCTTTTAAAAATGTTGCATCCCAGTTCCTACTCTTGATCTCATTTATTTTCAGGAACCACTTCTCATTTAAGGCATACGCAGCCACTTAAGGGCTTCAGGGAGATTTAAAGTCCGTACGTGTGCCCTCACCGTTGACTGTTTGTAGACTATTTTTTCTCTTTTGATCGTTTTCAGGAGGCAACACAGATTCCTTGGGGGATGTAGGATTTTTTTTTTCCCACTACAAAGGGCATTCTCCCCACATGCATGAATTCCCCAAACCTTGTAATTAAATGATATCCTTCCCCGGCACCCTAAACCTGCTAGTTCATTACATACAGGATTAACCAAGACCCTGGCAGAGTCGGTCAAGGTCACCGGGGCAGGTGCCAGTCCCCCAGGACCTGAAAGCGCGCTTCCAGGCTCATTTCCTTCTTCGCTCTCCCACCACTACCCCCACTCTGGGGGTTCACTCGGGCTGACGGCGACTTGGTCCAGAGACGCCTCCTCCGCCCTCGCGGTGGCCGGGCTTTGCTCCGCTCCTCTGGAAGCTTCCTGAGTGGCAGGCGGTGGGGGCGGCCTGGGGGAAACCGGGGCGGAGCCGGCGGCGGCCGCGGGGGCGAGCTACGCCTCCGGGGGCTGATCGACCGCGCCCGCTAGCGGAAGCCGCGCTCAGCCGGGCTGGAGCCGCTCGGGTGGAAGGTCCGAGGCAGCGCGGCGCCCGCTGTCGCCGGCTAGCCGGCCTCCCACCCCAAGACCCGCGCGCCCGCGGTCCCCGCGCCATGCAGCGCCTAGCCATGGACTTGCGGACGCTCTCCCTGGAGCTCTCGCACTACCTGGAGCATCAAGTCCGGGTGGGTTTCTTCGGTTCAGGCGTGGGCTTCTCCCTGATCCTGGGCTTCAGCGTCGCTTACGCCTGCTACTACCTGAGCAGCATTGCCAAGGTGAGCCGGGGGATGGCGCGGACGCCTTAGCACAGGGCCGCTGGCAGCTTTGCCGGGAGTGACAACCCCAGACGAAGCCGGAGGTGCCGCTGGCAAGCCAAGGGCGAGTGGCCGGGGCGGTCCGGGGGGCCCCTTTCCCCGGCATCTGATGGATGCCCTCCGAGAGCGCGGGACCCTGCTGACCTCGGCGCGGGTGGCGCTGCCCGGTCACCTTTCGCTAACCCGGCGGAGCTGCCCCCAAGATGCGCTCTCAAGGTTTTTCAGGGTGACTCCCGGGCGTCAACTCTCGCTTTTCCCTAGAGGGGTTTAATAAACCGCTCTAGGTTCGTTGTGTTTGAAGAACTTGCATCAGGCTTCCAAGAAGGATATTAATCAGACGGGTCTCGCGCGCGTGGGGGACTAGTCTGCGCTTGTTTCTAGTTTACGGTTGGCAGAAACTTTGCTCTGTTCTGGGCGCTTCACTGATACTGGCTCTCCCCACAGAAGCCCCAGTTAGTGACAGGGGGTGAGAGTTTCAGCCGCTTCCTTCAGGACCACTGTCCCGTGGTGACAGAAACCTACTACCCGACCGTCTGGTGCTGGGAGAGTCGAGGACAGACGCTGCTGAGACCTTTCATCACTTCCAAGCCCCTGGTGCAGTACAGGAAGTATGTAAATTTCCATTTTTCAGTCATTTCTTCAAAGTCACAGTGGTGTGCATTCTTTCAGTGTTTGGTTTGTAGAACCTCTGGCTTAGGAAGTATATAGAAGAGCAAGGAAGGATGAAGGTGGAAGGTACGTGTGCTACATGCGTAACTGCAGGAAGATATTCACGTGTTACCTTTCATCGCTGTGTGGTGGGGAGGTGCTCTGGTGTAAACGGTTTATTTCTAAGATGAAAGAGGTGCTTGGGACTTACTCTTTCCCCAATTTGCCCTGCATCTGGCCCTGAGAACCTAGTTTCTTTGATGATGTACATTGAGCTGGTGGTGGGGGTGAGATGGATGCCAGTTAATTTGGACTTTCTGTGATGGACCCCAATAAAATAACTTATCATATTGATACGCAAATGGGTTTCGATGATAATGTCCTTAAGGTGTTAAAAGATGTGGTCCAGAATATTTCAGTAACCAAGAGATTTAAATGGTGCCTATTTTTTTTTATTTTTTTATTTTTTAAATGGTGCCTATTATTAATTTTCCTGAGTCATCTATTCCTTTCTAGAATTTCTTTTGTTGCCTGGAACTTGGCACTATTTATTTGGGAAAATTCTTCAAGGTTGTAGATACTGTGTGAGAAGTACTTTGAAACTTTTAAGAAGCCAGTTTAGTAATCTGCACTATGAGAGACTTCATTATAGAGGGAAGACAGCAAGAGCAGGGACCAGATCAGTTTACTTATTCGTCATTTCCCTGTTGAATTATTTGGGTGACCTCAATCAAATAGGGGTTAAATGCTGGGTATTTCAGAGTAATGAGGAAATGATTAAAATAAGTATGTGAAGTAGTTTTTTTTTTTTTGGTTTAATTCACCATTTATGAAGTAGTTTGAAGTTCACTTTTATATACTACCTTTTATTGATCTTGCTGAAAATACTTATTGTACTCATTTCGTGACATCCATGCAATGGAAGAAAGTGATGTGTGTGTCAGGGGATGCAGAAAAAAGTTATTTTAAGATGACTAAATAACGTCAGGTATATATACAGAATTAAGAACTAACATTAAGACATGACTTGTGGGACTTCCCTGGTTGCCCAGTGTTTAAGACTCTGCCCTTCCAATGCAGGGGTTGTGGGTTCCCTCAATCCTTAGTCAAGGAACTAAGATCCCACATGCCACGTGGTGTGGCCAAAAAAAAAAAACCATGACTTGAAACACTAAAGGAGTATATCTTTTGTATTCTTTCTTTCAGTGAACTTATTAAAACTGCAGATGGAGGACAGATTTCCCTGGACTGGTTTGATAATGACAATAGTAAGCGTTATATGGATGCCCGCTCCCGACCTACTGTCTTATTGTTGCCTGGCCTCACTGGGACAAGCAAGGAATCCTATATCCTTCATATGATCCACCTCAGTGAAGAGCTAGGATACAGGTACCCATGAGTGATTTCTTTTATTTTTCACTTAATTCATTTTAAATGAGGCTTCACTGTGTCTAGATGTTTGTTTCTAAAATACTTGTTATTTCTTTCATGGATTAAGTAATCCCCTAAATTATTATTTTTCCCTGCTTCCTCCTTTCCCTCTTTTTTCAGAAAAATGCATAACTGAATCATTTCACAGAAAATAGCACTTCGTCACTGAGTAACAGATTTTGGCCAAACAGATGAATGAAGTTAGAATCACCTAGGAGCGATAGGATCTAGGCCTGCAAAGCAGTAGGTCACAGTGAAGGGACTGCTAGGAGAACAGGAGAACAGCAATTACAAACCCCTGAGAGACCACACAGGGGCCCTCATGTCAGACTTCATATTTGAACCCTGGATGCACTCATCTTCTTTGATCAGATCAGATCTCACGTGTACAAAATATTCAGCATCAGCTTGTAGGTCATCCTTATTTTTCCAAAGGTGATCTGTGCCTTTTCTGTCCACCGGAGTTTGCAGGTGCACAAGGCCAGGGCCCAGTTAACAATGGTACAGCATTTTAAAGTAATTATTATTCAACTCAGTCACCAGTTACTACTTCATTTTTCTGAGCAACTTAACAACTTTAAGTTTCTGGTTCAGCTTTGAAATTTTAAAGCAGAGTCATGTGAAAGGTACTGCTTTTTTAAGCCTTATTCTTTTTTCACCAGGGGTAATTGTGGTTGTGGAATGCTATCAGTTGCAGTTAAAGTAGAGTTATCTTTTCTTAAACTTAGAAGACTTTTTTGGGTAAAAAAACTGATGTTGACTTTATATTAGTAAAAACATTTTGATATAAAGAAGAAAATGCAAAAAAAAAAAGAATAAAATACCATAAGAGCTGATTCAATTTTAATAAGTTGACTCTGATTTTTTTATAGGTAACGCTGATTTTGTTCATGAGGGGACAGTCTCTTGGAAGCTTTAAGATGGTATTCCAGAATTATGGTTGCCATTAAATAGCAGGGATTTTATTATTATCTCATGTTTAAGCACCATCTAGTTAGTTCTGAGGCTTGATTCCAATTTTCTTGCTGAAACTTAGTCATGCTGAAAAAGTACAGATCATAAAGCCTTTTGTACATATTTAAATTGCTGATTCTATATTTTGCCTGAACTGTCTCCCAAGATTTAGAAAGTGCTTTTAAAAACAGTGACTTTTTAAAAAACAGTTTACATAAAAAAAAATCTTGGAAGAAAAAAAAAAGAAAGGGACTTCCCTGGCACTCTAGTGGTTAAGATTTTGCCTTCCAGTGCAGGAAGTGGGGTTTGATCCCTAGTTGTGATGCTGAGATCTGACATGCCTCTTGGTCAAAAAATCAAAACATAAAAAGAAGTAATATTGTAACAAATTCAATAAAGACATTTAAAAAATGGTCCACATCAAAAAAAAAAAAAGCTCTAAAAAATAAAAACAATGTAATGGTAGGGAAATGAGGAGGAAGAGGGATGGACTGGGAGTTTGGGGTTAATAGATACAAACTGTTGCACTTAGAATGGACAAACAACAAGTCCTACTGTATAGCCCAGGGAACTATATCCAGTCTCCTAAGGTGAACCATAATGGAAAAAAATATAAGAATGTATACGTGTATGTATAACTATACACATAAATAAACAAAACACAATGTAGTAAAAACTAGAATCTCATCAGCTGTAGAGTTGCCAGTAGGTGTGGCTTTTCCCATCACTTGTAAAAGTTTCAAAATTTTATTACCATGACTATCATTACACTGTGCTTCAAAGCTGTGAAAGCGAAAAAGTGAAGTTGCTTAGTTGTGTCTGATTCTTTGTGACCCCA
Organism: Antilocapra americana; assembly: GCA_007570785.1. NCBI lineage: Eukaryota > Metazoa > Chordata > Mammalia > Artiodactyla > Antilocapridae > Antilocapra > Antilocapra americana. The sequence continues at coordinate 32,002,147 of ML662445.1, forward strand.
TAGACTGTAGCCTACCAGGCTCCTCCGTCCATGGGATTTTCCAGGCAAGAGTACTGGAGTGGGTTACCATTTCCTTCTCCAGGGGATCTTCCCAATCCAGGGGTCAAACCCGGGTCTCCTGCACTGCAGACAGACGCTTTAGGAAGGTTCAGATCTCCCTAAGGCTAAAATCTCTTCTACTGATTCAGAAATTTTACTGAGAATGTACAATAAGGAAGGCTTTACACTCTGAGGGGAAACAAACAGCTATGGCCAATTGTCCTTATCACAAGGAGCCTAGAGAGGGACAGGCTAGACCAGTTCACTGTTGGCTTCCTTGAAGAGTTTCAGGAACTCTAATGCTGAGTCACACTAGGTTGAAGGTAGCAGAATGTATGAAGAAGCAATGACCAGAAAACTTTTCAGTAGCCTTTGGGCCTAACCTCATTTGTTTTTAACTGCAAGGAATCTCTGACCCTGGGTTGAGAGGGCTAGCTTTTGTTGTAAACAAATTATCCCCAAACATAGTAGCTAAAAATAGCAGCATTTCTGTTCAAAATTCTGTGGGTCAACAGTTTGGGCTGAGCTCAGCTGGGTGGTTCTCTGGCCTTGGCTGGAATGATTCATGCATTTGTCGTCAGCAGCCAGGACAACTCTGGGCTTGGGAGTCATCTGCAGCGATGGCTCATGTCAGCTCCATGTGACCTTTCACCCTCCATCAGGCTCACCAGTGTTCACTGGGTGGCAGAGTGTCCCAAGAGTCCAAAGGTCAGACCTCCCTGGTGGTCCAGTGTTAAGAATCTGCATGCCAATGCAGGGGACATGGGTTTGAAGAATATCCCACATGCTGTGGGGCGACTAAGCCTGTGCACCACAGCTACTGAGCCCCAGCTCTAGAGCCTGTTCTCTGCAACAAGAGAAGCCACAGCAATGAAAAGCCTACAAACCACAATGAAGAGTAGCCCCCACTCACCGCAACTAGAGAAAGCCTATGCACAGCAATGAAGACCCAGCACAGCAAAAAACAATCAATTAATTAATTTTTAAAAATTTTAAAAAGAATCTAAAGTGACAGCTGCAAGTCTTCTTCAGGCCCATTCCCTGGTGGTGGCTCAGACAGTAAAGAATCTGCCTGCAGGATCCTCTATGACCCACCTCTAAGTGGGTCATAATATAAAAGCAAAATTAACAAATGGGACCTAATCAAAATTAAAAGCTTTTGCACAACAAAGGAAACTATAAGCAAGGTGAAAACACAGCCTTCAGAATGGGAGAAAATAATAGCAAATGAAGCAACTGACAAAGAATGAATATCAAAAATATACAAGCAACTTCTGCAGCTCAATTCTAGAAAAATAAACGACCCAATCAAAAACTGGGCCAAAGAACTAAACAGACATTTCTCCAAAGAAGACATATAAATGGCTAACAAACACATGAAAAGATGCTCAACATCACTCATTATCAGAGAAATGCAAATCAAAACCACAATGAGGTACCACTACACCAGTCAGAATGGCTGCTATCCAAAAGTCTACAAGCAATAAATGCTGGAGAGGGTGTGGAGAAAAGGGAACCCTCTTACACTGTTGGTTGGAATGCAAACTAGTACAGCCACTATGGAGAACAGTGTGGAGATTCCTTAAAAAACTGGAAATAGTACTGCCATATGACCCAGCAATCCCACTGCTGGGCATTCACACTGAGGAAACCAGAATTGAAAGAGACACGTGTACCCCAATGTTCATTGCAGCACTGTTTATAATAGCCAGGACATGGAAGCAACCTAGATGTCCATCAGCAAATGGAAGGGTAAGAAAGCGGTGGTACATATACACAATGGAATATTACTCAACCATTAAAAAGAATACATTCGAATCATTTCTAATGAGGTGGATGAAACTGGAGCCTATTATACAGAGTGAAGTTAGCCAGAAAGAAAAACACCAATACAGTATACTAACACATATATATGGAATCTAGAAAGATGGTAGTGATAACCCAAGATGCAAGATACCAAAAGAGACACAGATGTATAGAACAGTCTTTTGGACTCTATGGGAGAGGGCGAGGGTGGGATGATTTGGGAGAATGGCATTGAAACATGTATATTATCATATGTGAAACAGATCACCAGCCCAGGTTTGATGCATGAGACAGGGTGTTCTGGGCTGGTGCACTGGGATGACCCAGAGGGATAGGATGGGGAGGGAGGTAGGAGGAGGGTTCAGGATGGGGAACACATGTACACCCATTGTGGATCCATGTCAATATATGGCAAAATCACTACAATATTGTAAAGTAATTAGCCTCCAAGTAAAATAAATAAATTTATATTAAAAAAATAAAAATAAATAAATAAAGAATCTGCCTGCAGATTCTTGTGGGCTTGGGAGTCATCTGCAGCGATGGCTCATGTCAGCTCCAATCCTCCAATCCTCCAATCTGCAGGAGACCCAGACTCGATCCCTGAATCAGAAAGCACCCCTGCAGAAGGGAATGGTAACCCACTGTAGTATTCTTGTCTAGAGAATTCTATGGACAGAGGAGCCTGGCGGGCTATAGTCCATGGGGTCACAAGAGTCAGACATGACTGAGCAACCCACGCTACAGTTTAAGTACTCTCATAATATTGTTTCTGCCAGATTGTAGTCAAAACAAGTCATGTTCAGCCTTAAGTCACCAGGTAGGAATTTAGACTCCACCTCCTACTAAATATGTTTGCAATCTACTGGAGATAGTCAGGTGGTTTCAGTGCCACTGACATTAAAAAAAAAAATGAATCCTGTACTTTGGTACAAGTCTAGTCTGAGTTCTTAGGTTGCAAAACAGATCTAAGTTACTGATACCCTTGCATGGGATGAAGCAGGTAACAGAGCTTGGGGAAAGGTATGTAATGTGGGGGAAAGTGTATGGGCTTTAAAGCGAGGTCTGGGTTCAAATTTGGAACTGCAACTTGCTGAGAGACCCTGGGCAACTAATTTTTAGCTTCCCCAATATAGCTTCTCACTTACTCCAGAGATGAAATGAATTAGATTATATCAGGTAGTTTCATGCCTTGAACAAAGCAGATAGATATGTTTGTCTTCCTTCCTGAGCTTTCTATTCTCTCAGCAGAGTAGAACAGTTTTTTTAATAGTTTAAAGAACAAGTACAAGCAAACCTGCTTCTTAGGAAACATCTAGTTTCCTCGCAGGAGTGCTTGTACATTATGATGTTTCTTATATAATGGAGTTGCATGAGCACCCCAATATCAGGAGGATGAATGTGCCTTCAAGCCTCAGTTACTATCTTATGTAAAGTTCAAGTTTATAGGGAGGGTTGTGCATTCTGTTAGGTCACCAGGGAGTCATTGATGTTTCACTGGTGAGATATGATTTAGAAACAACCTAACTCCTCTCATGTGGACAACCGAAACCTAAAAATTTACTGTTACTCTTAAGTAGATGGCTTTTCCTGTACCCAAAAAGCTAACAAAGAGGCAGAACTTTTCTGTGAAAGTCCACTAATTCAAAATTAATAATGAAAGGAAACTAAGCTGAGGGTCATTTAAGGTAATCGTGAGCAAAGGAGGGCAAAGGTAGATGAAACTGAATGGGGAATACTTGGCCTGCCTTCACTGGCAAAGTGCACCACGGACTGCCTGAATTAACTTGCCTCTGGGAGGAGAAGAGAATTTGCTGAGTGAGACAACTCCAGTCATTCTTCCAAATTGTGTCAGTCAGAAAAGTCCTTCATCTCCCAGAGAGCAAATAATGTAAGAAGACCAGGAGGCCAAGAGTGTATTTAGAGAGAAGCCCTCACAGAAACCAGAGTACTGGAGAAAAAATTATTCCCTGTAATAAGTTATACCCATATAATTGATAACATAGCTGGAAATCTCATTCATTTCTCCAAGATTTCTTTAAAAAAAATTCTATTCAATAACTCAGCCTAAGAAGTATTGAGTTTGGGTAAACTCCGGGAGTTGGTGATGGACATGGAGGCCTGGCGCACTGCGATTCATGGGGTCACAAAGAGTCAGACACGACTGAGTGACTGAACTGAACTGAACTGAAGAGGTATTATTTTGTATACGAGGGTAATATCCTGTTTTCTTAAATCTTTTCCCCATTCTCTGAATTAAGTTCCAACACTTCCCCAGTGGCTCAGTTGTAAAGAATCTGCCTGCCAGTGCAGGAGACATAGGACACTCGGGTTCGATCCCTGGGTTGGGAAGATCCCCAGAAGGAGGAAAGGGCAACGTACTCCAGTATTCTTGCCAGGAAAATCCCATGGACAGAGAAGCCTGGTGGGCTATAGTCCATGGGGTCTCAAAGAGTCAGACACGATTAAAACAAACACTGTAGTGGATACTACTTCAAGTAAGGTCAGAGAGAAAGATGGTAACTCTAAGAGCATCTTAATCATCTTCTGTTGAGACCATTCATCTATTTTATGCCACCCTCAACTAAGATTTAAAATGAGTGACCCATCCAGAATTGTTTAATAATAAGTTCATTGACATCTAGGTCAGTTATTAAGTATTTTCACCCAATCAAGTACAGTATCAGAACCTCTGTTCCCAAAGAGCATAAGTACAGTCTAGTGGAACTGACAGAGAATATTCAGTAATAAAGAAAAAATTCATTAGAGAGGACCAGGATTGGCTCCAAGTGACAGAAAACTCAAAATAACAGTGACTTAAATAAGATACAGGTTTATTTCTCTCTCATGTGAAAATCTAAGAAGGTGGACTGAGATTCTGTAGCATCAGAAGAGCAAATTTGGGGACTTCCCTTGGTGGTCCGGTGGCTAAGACTCTTTGCTCCCAAGCAGGGGGCCCAGGTTCAATCCCTGGCCAGGGAACTAGATCCCACATGCTGCAACTAAGACCTGGCTCAGTCGAGTAAATACTTTAAATAAATAAATGCTGTTTGAAAAAAAAGTAAGTTTCTTTTATCATGTTGCTTCATAACTCATGGCTGCTCCAGCTCCAGCTGTCATATCTGCATTTCAAGCCCCAGGAAGAAGACAAAAGGGAGACTAGAGAAGGCACCATCTTTTTTTAAGGATGCTTTGCAACAGATGTGCTTGTCAGTTTCGCTTTCCTCACATGGGTCTGCTCTTTCTTAGCTGGAAAGGATGTTTGAGAGTAAAATCTTTATTTGGGGCAGCTATGTACCCAGAGGAAACTGGGGGACTCTGTTGCTGAGGAAGAAGGGGAGGGTGGATATTGAGAGATCCCTGATCGTCTCCAGCAGTGACTGATCAGAACATTGCAAGTGCCAGGATTCTGTACTACCAGGAAGCAAGGGAGACATTTTATAGAGGGAAGAAATAGGTCAGCATGGTTGGATGCAACTGAAAGGACCAGGAGAATGAGAGTGGATAAAGTACAATTTGAGAAGATGTAGTAGGGCAGGAGGAAGGAAGCCCAGCTGCTGGGCAAAAAAGGCCTCAGGAGACAAGAGCAAGAGTGAGTCACACATTTGTTTGTTTTTTTGGCCGAATGGCTTACAGGAGCCTAGTTCCCTGATCAGGGATTGAACCTGGGTCCCCTGCAATGGAAGTGTGAAGTCCTAACCCCTGAACTGCTGGGGAATTCCTGGATCACATAGTTAAAATTTTGACAGAGAAAGGAGAGAAACAGCAGAAGAGGACAAAAGGATCAATTGAGGAGTTAGTCAAGATTGCAGGCTTATGTTTCAAAAAATTTCCTCCTTGCCACACTTAAAAAATAGTCACAGGGGCTTCCCTGGTATCTTAGTGGTGAAGAATCCTCCTGCCAATGCAGGAGATCCCACATGCTGTGGAAGAACTAAGCCCTTGTACCGCAGCTACTGAAGCCAGTATGCCCTAGAGCCTGTATTCGGTAACAAGAGAAACCCCAGCAGTGAGAAGCCCCTGCAAATAGAGAGTAGCCCCAGCTCACTGCTTCCATGGTGGTAAAGAAAGACTGAAATGCAGGCGACCTGAGTTCAAAAGTCTGGATCTGGAAGATCCCCTGAGAAGGTAATGGCTACCCGTTCCAATATTCTTACCTGGAGAATTCATTGGACAGAGGAGACTGGCAGACCATAGTCCATGGGGTTGCAAAGAGTTGGACACAACTGAGCACCTAACACACCAGCTCACTGCAACTTGAGAAAAGCCTACCTCTGCAGCAACGAAGATCCAGCACAGCCAAAAAGAAAGAAATTTTAAAAAAAGAAAAATTTTAAAAAGAACATTAAAAAAAATACAGAAAGCACTGATTTTCTTCTGTGGTTTGACAGGACCGATATCTCTTGTCCTTCATGGCAGAGCCCACTATCGGGAGCAAGGATGCCAGTGTCCATTATTTATCTTTCTGAGATGTTTGAAGTGGGCGATGATTTATTTTTTAAGTTTTAAGATGTTTAATAGATGTATGAAGTTGACGAAGAAGTAAAGGTCAAGTGGATCAAAATGCTTCAGCAAATATCTTTTCAACATGAAAGTAATGCAGAAATACAAACAATTCCAGTGTCAACCTTTGAACATCAGTAACTCTTTTACCTATCGGAAAGAAGAAAATTAGAGATATTTATGTTCCCTAGTTTAAAACTTGCCATTATTGTAACTCTCAGAGCTATAAATATTTCAGGAAGAATAAATACACGTCACATGCAGAGAACTCAAAATTTCTTGGTAACACCACATAGTTGCTAATACAGATACATCAAACTAATGTCCAAGTTATCTTTTATCACTTTTTGTACTTTCTCTATCTTTTTAATTTTCTCTATTTGCTACTGCAGATTGTTTTAGCCTACGAACTACTCCTTTATTCTCCTTTCCCTTAAAGTGGGAGATGATTTTAAAGAGGTTAAAATTTAACTAATTGTAAGTGTTCCTTCACTTTCCAGTTTGGAGTTTGGGCTTGTGCATTTTTTTATGTAGAGGAAGTAGCACCAGTGGAGGCTAGAAGCAAGAGCACAGTGGAGGGCTATCCCAAGACTCTCCCTGAGGGAGGAAGGAAGAGGAGGCTGTAGTATAGAAAATCAGGCACAAAAACAAAAGGATGAGCTTTGGTTTTTCCAGTAGTCATGTACAAATGTGCGAACTGGACCATAAAGACGGCTGAGTGCCAAAGAATCGATGCTTTCAAACTGTGGTGCTGGCAAAGACTCTTGAGAGTCCCTTGGACTACAAGGAGATTAAACCAGTCAATCCTAAAGGGAATCAACCCTGAATATTCATTGGAAGGACTGATGCTGAAGCTGAAGCTGAAGCTCTGGTACTCTGGCTACCTGCTGCAGAGAGCCAACTCATTGGAAAATACCCCGATACTGGGAAGGATTTCAGGCAGGAGAAGAGAGCGACAGAGGATGAGATGGTTGGATAGCATCACCAACTCAATGAACATGAGTTTGCGCAAACTCATGGTTTTGAGCTTTTGAGTTTTGAGCTAACTCGAGATGGTGAAGGACAGGGAAGCCTGGCATGCTGCAGTCCATGGGGTCGTAAGATCTGGACACAGCTTAGAGACTGAACAACAATCTAAAAGCAGTATCTTAGATAAGACATCATTTTAAGTTAACACCAGAATGTTTAAAAAATCTGAAATTATGTTTATGATTTGTTGTTAAAATAATTTAATTTTTGAAGCTTTGAGAATGAGTCAGTTAACTGATTTTTCATGAGACTAGCTAGAGAGATAATGCTAAATGTTAGAAAGCACTGAATGAGGTGCTTAGCTTATTTAATGGCATTTCTGGGAAAGGATATGGTGGATGCCAACAAGTGATCCTGTTCTCTTGCTGTTAGATGTTCCACAATAAAGTGATACCTTAATTACCAAACTTTCAGGGACAAAGCTCTTTTTATCAGAGCTGGCATGCACTCAAAGGGTACTCTGTGTTCAGAGCACCCATCTTTTTGGAAAAAGAGACGTTAATGTTACTAGCTTAGATAGCATGGGGCAGCATAGTGAGCTGGTTAAGTGGATCACCAAGTCACATCTTCCTGCATTCAGATTCCAGCTTTGTCACATACTACCCCGAGTTTCCATGGACGAATTATTTAGTTTATCTGTGCCTCAATTGTCTCATCTGTAAAGACACCTATACTTCATAGGGTTATAAGGATTGCATGTAGTGTGTATGAATAACCTTGGCCCATGATGAACATTTGTTAAAGCATTAAGCTAGGAAAGTTAAAGGAGTGAATCAGGCCTTGGTCTGGCTTAGAAAAGACCCTTGGACTTCCCTAACGAGCAAGTAAGTGTTTAAGACTCTGCGCTTCCAGCTTCCAGTGCAAAGAGCGTGGGTTCCATCCCTGGTCCTGGAATTAAGATCCCACATGCCTCACATTCTTTCAGTCTGGCCAAGGAGCATCATCCTTTTAGTCTGTTCAGATGGAAATGAGGTACTTACTGCCTTGGCCCTATTACCAGCTGAGAAGCTATCCTAGGAGAGCCCAGAGGCAGCAGTGTGCCTGGCCAGGCAGTGGGTGGAACAGGGAGAAGGAAGGTGAGACCTGGCTAAGGTGGAGCAGCCTTTGGCATCTGCCTCCTAGAACACAAACATGTCTCTGACTCAGTTTGGGGAGATAAAGTTGCCAGCAGTGAGCTGTGACGTAGAGTAATTCCTGTTAGTTCATTATTATTATTATTACTTATTTTATTTTTTATTAAGATATTATTATTAACAATGTAGAAGTCTTTTGTTCTTAAATAGGATTTTCTGTAGGTTAATTCAACTGGGTCTTAAGTTAACAGAAATACCAAAGAGACCCAGCTAGAATTCAAGTGAGTAAGATAAAATATGAGAACGTCAGAAAACAACTGAGTAAAATAGGAGCACTAATGGGGAAAAAAGATTCCAATAAGACATTTTCAAAGATTGTTGAAAGAGAACTCTTGACACTAATGGCATAATAAGGTTTTCAGCTTCTTCACATCAAAGATAACTGATGTTTTCCCCTTGTGGCCCTGATTTTGAAATATTTAGCCTAATAAATTGCATTTAGTTAAGTATTAACTTGTTGGTCCTTTTTTGTTTTAAATTCACGAGGGCACTTAGAGCTTGTGATCAGCAAGAAATAATTAGAATTGCTATTTTTGTTTACCATAATTAAATTTAGCTTTGTTGAGTGCCTGCCACATAATAGGTGCTATACACAAATTATTTTATTTAATATGAACTCAATTCCAAGAGATATTTTACTAACCCCATTTTACCAACCAAAACCAGAACTGTGGTGTTAGTAATTTCACCAAAATTAAACAGTGTGACAGGGTTAAGTTTCCACTGTGCAGCCTTGCTGCAGAAAAATAGATGACTTCTGTTCAGTTCAGTCGCTCAGCCGTGTCTGACTCTTTGCGACCCCATGGACTGCAGCATGCCAGGCTTCCCTGTCCATCACCAACTGACTTCTGTTAGGCTCTTTGAAATCTTGGTCACTTTTGAAAACGCTACATTTTCATACCCTTGGATGTCTCAGGCTCCCAACTTGAGAACAATTAGGTCCTCAAATCCCATGATTTTTGCTTATAGAGATAATGTAGACCTGTAATATCATAGGACTCAGTTTTATCAGGAAATTGAAGACACGACAGGCAAATAAGTCATGTTTCCTACTCAGAGAATGGATTTTATAGGGAAAGAGTTGAAACAAGAGAATGAGAGAATGAGGTTCATGATTTATGAATTAACTTTCACTGTTCTCCATTACCATGTGATAATCAGGAGCTGGGCATTGATATGGTCAGTAATATATTCTTGTTAATTACGCGTTTGATTTCTGATGCTTCATAGTCTAGAAGAAAGTATATGAATTATATTTATCTGTCTTGATGTCTTTCTGATTTTAGTGAGGTTGGAAATATTCAGGTACTATCATTTTTTTAATAAGAATGTATTACTCTATTGGATTATTTGTATTATGTGTTATTATATAACAAATGTGCTATTTGTATTATGTGTTATATACATGTAAATTGGGTTAAGATAGTTGATTAGGTTATACAAATGTAAATTAGGCTAAGGTAGTTGTTAGTGTTATTCATATACTTAATATCTTTACTAATTTTTTGTCTTGCTGATGTGAGGATGTTAAAATCAACTATGATTATGGATTTTCTGTTTCTCCATTTAATTCTATCAATTTTTATGTCATGTATTTGGAACCTCTGTTATCAGTCACATGGACATTTATGATTGTTAATCTTCCTGTGAATGAACTCTTACATCATTATGATATGTCCTTCTTTGTCTCTGGTTGTAACATCTATATGATATTATTGTATCCTCTCTGTCCTTCTTAGGCTTATCATTTATGTAATATATATTTTTTTATACTTTAACTTTCAAAGTATCTGTGATTATTTTCAGTGCATTGCTTGTAGTTGGCATATAGTTGGGTCTTGAAGGTTTTTATCCAGTCTGACAACATCTGCCTTTTAATTAGAGCTTTTAAGTCCAATCACACTTAATGTCTTTATTGATATGCTAGATATAGAGTTAACTGTTTTACTGTTCTATGATTTTTGATTCCCTCCTTCCCCTGTCACTTTTCTCTCTCTTTTTGAGTCTATGAATTGTGTCTTTTTAAATCAAATTTGTAAAAATTTTGGCCATTATTTCTTTAAATATTTTTTTCTGTCCTATTCTCTCCTCTCCTTCTGGATCCAAAATTAGAGGCATGTCAGATCTTTTGATAATGTCACCCAAATCAATGAAATTTTATTCATTTTTTTCCAATCTTTTTTTCCCTCTCTCATCTTGAGATTGGAACTGCAATTTGCAAATCCAGTGAATATTTTTTATTTCAGTATTGTATTTTTTTAACCTAGGTTTTCCATTTTTGATAGGTTTTATTGTTCTGCTGATATTTCCTTTAAAAGAAAATTCATTACAAGCTAATTTTCATCTATGTCTTTGAGGATAGTTACAAAAACTGCTTTAAATCCACACCTATTAATTCTAACACCTCAGACTGTCTCAGCTTCAGTTACATTGACTATCTTATCTCTTGAGTTGGGCCACATTGTTTTGTTTCTTCACAATATAGTAATTGTGGATTTTGTTCTGAACAGTTTGAATGATCCATTGTAGAGACTCTGGATTCTGTTATGTATTTCTAAAGAGTTTCTATACATTTTCTAATGACTGATCTTTGTTTTTCAGGCAGATAATTTGGGTAAATTCAAACTCTGTCCCATCTGTAGTAGACAGCAGCTGAAATATCTGTTCAGGTTTTCACCCTTAACTGGCCCATGTCTCAGCAAACTCAGTCAGAGCTTTGCACCCAGGGTTTTTATCCAGAGTTTAGGCCTCTGCCTCTGCATCTCTCTCTTTTCAGAGATTTCCCCCCTCATTTTCTCTTATAGTTGCAGCAAATTCTTTTTTCTGATTTTCAAGCCCATGAGACTGAACATTTTTATTTGACCTTTATCTATTCCTGGGTAATACCAGCTGGTGCCTCCCTTCAGGCAAAAAGCTGTGAAAGGAGACTTACCCAATGCCATTTTTTTCTTCCAAGTGTCAAGTCCCATTTAGTTTCTGCCTGCTTTGGGTGTTCTCCATTGCCTTTATAATTTATCAAGCATTTAGTTATTATTCTATGGAAGGGCTGGCTTTCCATGACATTTCTGGAAGCAGAACTTCCTTTTCATCTTTTCTTAACCTGGCAGTCTGTACCCTAAGCCTATTTTGCTCCTAACTTATTTTTTTTTAATATAAATTTTCTTTAGTTTCTATCATTAGCCTACTGTATGGTCATGTTTCAGCTAACATGATCTATTTTATCATCCCTTAGAAACTTTTATACATTCCTACATGGTGGCTCAGATGGTTAAGAATCTGCCTGCGATGCGGAGACTTGGTCTTCCAGATCCCTAGGTCGGGAAGATCTCCTAGAGAAAGGAATGGCAATCCACCCCAGTATTCTTGCCTGGAGAATTCCGTGGACAGAGGAGCCTGGAGGGCTACAGTCCTTGGGGGTCACAAAGAGTTGGACACAACTGAGCAGCTAATACTTTCACTTTTTCTTCTTGAGGCCAGGAACCTTATATTTTTATTTTGTTTTTCTCCTACAAGCACTAACTGAATCTTTAATTCAACAACTAGTCTGTTCAATAAATTTTTGAATGAATGAGTCATTCCAATATTAATATTCATGTAAAATGCCTAGAAGATGATCTAGCACATAGTAAACACTGATAAATATTATCTGTTGTTATCTGAAATCAAAATAGTGGTCTCTGAATATTCTTCTCACTCCAGCCTTTGCTGATTTTTCTTTTCTTTCATAAACTCAAAGACTCATGGCATCTTAGAACTGAAAAAGTTGTATGATAAAAATTCCTTTGTTCTTGTGGATCGCTGTGCTTGAGCAGATTCAAGGCTGTCTGACCCATTTCATTGTAACAGTGGTTCTCAACCCAGTGGTTCTTAATGGCCCTCGTACAAAGAAGAACTTGATCCAAAATGCCCATAGTGCTCAGGGTTGAGAAATCTTGCCTTGCTGGTAACTCTCTGCCTCTTACTTAACCTTAATTAAGAGCTTTCCTAGTTAATGTGGTCTGTTGTCATAGAAAATTCTCAATTCCAGATTTTATTTATTTAGTGTCTCCTCTTTATTTGTATTTTACCTGTTTTAAGAAGAAAATTTAAATAGTTAAAATGCGTAGGAAAAATAAGATTTACAGAACCATTTCCCTCATCTACATACCCTTTAAAATTACCTGGGAGGGAACTTCTCTGGTGGTCCAGTGGCTAAGACTCCATACTCCCAATGCAGGGGGCTCAGGTTTGAACCCTGGTCAGGGAGCTTGATTCCAGATGCCACAGTTAAGAGTTTGAATGGATCCTGCCTGTCGCAACTAAGACCTGGTGCAGTCAAATAAATAAAACTTAAAAAAAAATAGATAAGTAGTTTGGGAGAAATTGTGAAAATAATTTGGATAGAGCAGTTATAAATTTAACAAGGGCCTATCAAATGTCTTAGGAAGAGTAGTTGCTTTTCAACCAGTTCTTTTCGTTTTGTTGAAGTGTCCCCTGACGACGGTCAAGGAAGAAAAGGGGTTAAATGAAAGCAGCTAACTGATTGTCACCAGTTGGATGGAAGAAGGGAGCCATGTGGAAGCCTTCATGCTTCCTGCCTCCAAAGCTGCTCTGTCTTATCCTCCTGTATTTCTCCATTTCATTCCCAAGGCTAGAGGTAGATACAGTGGTGAACATGTATCTTAATCCATAGAAGTATATACAGATTCTTGAACAGGGTCAAGAACAAAGGCCTGTGGGGGGTCAGAGCACTTTCTCCTCTATCAAGAGGTATTGGAGCTACGAGCCACTGTTCAGAGTTGCCTAAAAGAAAGTGCAGACCTCCCTGTCTGCAGTTTGGAAGAAAATCCCAGGTGCATAGGCTGCTTTTTCCTGAGTGTGCAGATCATCGTTTTCTTTCCCCTCTCTAAGCTCTGTCCCCTTCTCTCAGGGGACACTCACATGATGATATCTTACCCCAGAAGCTGTTTTTTATCCTGAAGTCGTGTTTGCATGCTGAAAGTGGTTCTTTTCTGAATGACGGGAAGCTTCAAGATCATTGTTAACTTTAGCCCCAATTTCTGTGTTACTTAGGTCCTTAAGCAATAAATACAAGTAGTTGTCTTGCCATTCTTTTTTAGCAAAGACTAACTGACCCTACTGTACCTTTCCTGCATGTTTTTGTAGTATATTTAAAATTTTTCTCTGACTAGTCAATAAAATATAATATTTCTAGCCTTTTCTCAAATCAGAGTCCTGAGATTTTAAAACATGTGTCTTCTTTAAGTTCAGTTCAGTTCAGTTCAGTTGCTCAGTCATCTCTGACTCTTTGCGACCCCATGGACTGCAGCACTCCAGGCTTCCCTGTCTATCACCAACTCCTGGAGTTGACTCAAACTCATGTCCATTGAGTCGGTGATGCCATACAACCATCTCATCCTCTGTCTCCCCCTTCTCCCATCTTCAATCTATCCCAGTGTCTTTTCAAATAACTCAGTTCTTTGCATCATGTGGCCAAAGAACTGGAGTTTCAGCTTTAGCATCAGCCCTTCCAATGAATATTCAGGACTGATTTCCTTTAGGATGGACTGGTTGGATCTCCTTGCTGTCCAAGGGACTCTCAAGACTCTTCTCCAACACCACAGTTCAAAAGCATCAATTCCTCAGCACTCAGCTTTCTTTATAGTCCAACTCTCACATCCATACATGCACACTGGAAAAACCATAGCCTTGACTAGATGGACCTTTGTTGGCAAAATAATGTCTCTGCTTTTTAATATGCTGTCTAGGTTGGTCATAACTTTCTTCCAAGGAGTAAGTGTCTTTTAATTTCATGGCTGCAGTCACCATCTGCAGTGATTTTGGAGCCCCCAAAAATAAAGTCTGACACTGTATCCATTGTTTCCCCATCTATTTGCCATGAATTGATAACACCAGATGCCATGGTCTTAGTTTTCTGGATGTTGAGCTTTAAGCCAACTTTTTCACTCTCCTCTTTCACTTTCATCAAGAGGCTCTTTAGTTCTTTACTTTCTGTTATAATGGTGGTGTCATCTGCCTATCTGAGGTTATTGATATTTCTCCCAGCAATCTTGATTCCAACTTTTGCTTCATCCAGTCTGGCATTTCTCATGATGTACTCTGCATATAAGTTAAATAAGCAGGGTGACAATATACAGCCTTGACATATTCCTTTCCCTGTTTGGAACCAGTCTGTTGTTCCATGTCTAGTTCTAACTGTTGCTTCCTGACCTGCATACAGATTTCTCAGGAAGCCGGTCAGGTGATCTGGTATGCCCATCTCTTGAAGAATTTTCCACAGTTTATTGTGATCCACACCATCAAAGGCTTTGGCAGAATCAATAAAGCAGAAGTAGATGTTTTTCTGAAACTCTCATGCTTTTATGATGATCCAGTGGATGTTGGCAATTTGATCTCTGGTTCCTCTGTCTTTTCTAAATCCAGCTTGAGCATCTGGAAGTTCACGGTTTACGTATTGCTGAAGCCTGGCTTGGGGAATTTCAAGCATTACTTAGCTAGTGTGTGAGATGAGTGCAATTGTGTGGTAGTTTGAGCATTCTTGGCATTGCCTTCCTTTCTTAGGGATTGGAATGAAAACTGACCTTTTCCAGTTCTGTGGCCATTGCTGAGTTTTCCAAATTTCTTGGCATATTGAATGGAGCACTTTCACAGCATCATCTTTTAGGATTTGAAATAGCTTAACTGGAATTCCATCACCTCCACTAGCTTTGTTTGTAGTGATGCTTCCTAAGGCCCACTTGACTTTGCATTCCAGGATGTCTGACTTTAGGTGAGTGATCACACCATCGTGATTATCTGGGTGGTGAACATCTTTTTTGTATATTTCTTCTGTGTATTCTTGCCACCTCTTCTTAATAACTTCTGCTTGTGTTAGATCCTTACCATTTCTGTCCTTTATTGAGTCCATCTTTGCATGAAATGTTCCCTTGGTATCTCTGATTTTCTTGAAGAGATCTCTAGTCTTTTCCATTCTATTGTTTTCCTCTATTTCTTTGCACTGATCACTGAGGAAGGCTTTCTTATCTCTCCTTGCTATTCTTTGGAATTCTGCATTCAGATGGGAATATCTTTACTTTTCTCCTTTGCCTTTGCTTCTCTTCTTTCCTCAGCTATTTGTAAGGTCTCCTCACACAGCCATTTTGCCTTTTTGCATTTCTTTTCCTTGGGTTTGGTCTTAATCATTGCTTACTGTACAATGTCAGGAACCTCCGTCCATAGCTCTTCAGGCACTCTGTCTATCAGATCTAGTCCCTTAAATCTATTTCTCACTCCCACTGTATAATTACAAGGGATTTGATTTAGGTCATACCTGAATGGTCTAGTGGTTTTCCCTGCTTTTTTCAGTTTCAGTCTGAATTTGGCAATAAGGAGTTGATGATCTGAGCCACAGTTAGCTCCCAGTCTTGTTTTTGCTGACTGTATAGAGCTTCTCCATCTCTGGCTGCAAAGAATATAATCAATCTGATTTCGGTATTGACCATCTGGTGATATCCATGTGTAGAGTCTTCTCTTGTGTTGTTGGAAGAGGGTGTTTGCTATGACCAGTGGGTTCTCTTGGCAAAACTCTGTTAGTAGGGCCTTTTAGTAGGGCCTCTTCTTTCAGTAGGGCATAATAAAGCTGTCTATATGACCTTTCAGATGCAAGAAAGAATTCCTTTGCAAAAACATCCTGAAGTAAAATCTAACCCCACTGAGTCCATTGAAGTCATGAATATTCATTAGTGAATATTCAATTCATTGGTGCTAGAACCCATGCGGTGATCAACAGTACCTTGAAAGAAGGCAATTGGAGTACATACAAAATTGTTCTATATATCCTTAATTATAAGCTTTTTGTATTTATTTCTTCTGTGTTAAATACATCATGAAAACAAAGATAGTAAATGCTTTAAATACACAAAAGGGATGCGGGGTTAAATTAGAACCTTAAATAATCTTGATTGATTAGTTAAGTAGATAGACAAAAAAAAGAAAATAAATTCTAATTGACATGAATATAGATTCACTAAGCCAAAGAGAACCCATGCAGACACAAGTCAGAATTTTGTTTGAGGATGGCAAAAATGCATATCGGGGTTATGGCTGATGAAAGTTTTGTCAGTGCAGAATCACCGTGTAAAAGTAGCGTGGTGCTGCGACTACCATTGCTACCAATTAGCTAATGGTCTTTGTATAGTCACTGTGAGCCAGTGCTACTGTAAAGCCCTTCGCTTATGACCGTTGACTCAGGACAGGCACACAGGATTGTAGGACACAGAGTTATTCTTTCCTCCCCTAGGCCAGCCGAACACCAAGCAGTAGCATAGTGGGGACCCAGCCTTCCAGCTCAGGTGCCATGTCCCTCGCAGTTGTACCTGCCATGATGTTTTCACTGCAGGTAAAATTCCAGTCTCTCTATTTACTGAACTTTGAGGGGGACAAGAGCTATTTCTCAGGATAGGAATAGATGCTCATTCCCTGGTGGATCAGACGGTAAAGAATCTGCCTTCAATACAGGAGATGTAGGTTCAATCCTTGGGTCAGGAAGATCCCCTGGAGGAGGAATTGGCAACCCACTCCAGTATTCTTACCTGGAGAATCCCATGGACAGAGGAGCCTGGCGGGCTACAGTCCATGTGGTCGCAAAGAGTCAGACATGACTGAGTGACTAACACTTTCATGTTACAAATAGAATAGTTAGAAGACATTTTTTAATTTGAAGCAAAAACATTTAGGTTTGACTTGTGTTCAGAATTGTTTTAATAATACTTATTAGAGGCCTACACATCTACATAGGAAGAAGTTGTAAAGATTCTGCTTTTGGTAGGAAAATTTAATACCACTTTGATATATAGTTTTCTGGTTTGAACCCATATGTTGACTTTAGAGAACTAGAAATTTAGTGCATTTTATGACATTAACAAACATCCTTGTTTCTTTGGAACAGATTTCTAAGAACCTTTTAGTGCTCTAATACAGTCCCAATAAGAGGATTTTAATATTATATTGTTAAGATCATGCATAAAAATAACAAAAATTATTTTCTTGGTTTTTAGATATGTGGTTTTTAACAACAGAGGAGTGGCAGGGGAAAATCTCTTGGTAAGTAAATTTAAATTAATGACAGCAGCTTAATTTTTTAAGAAATCTTTTCCAGTTTTATAACAAAAAGATACTCTTTTTGATTTAAGATAGCTTATTATATCAATAATACAAGTTCCTTATGGAAAATATGGGTAAGGGGAGAGAAAGGAAACTTGTAAAACCCATAATTATACAACCAGAGGAATCCTCTTAGTCAGTGTTCATCCAGATCTTATATTTAAATTTTAAAATGTTACATATTGCTATTTTTTAAATTAAGGCTTTATTTTATAACTTAACTTTTATACTTACTGTAGATGAGCATCAGCAAATATTTATCAACATCATTTTTAATGAAAAACACATTTTCTTTAAAAATAAACTAGTGCCAAAAAAAATTAACCAGTAGAGTAATACTTGATTTACTTAAGAAATTTACTGTTATTGTGAAACAGATTGACTGCATGTTATATGCTTATTTGCCTGCCAAAGTTTACATAGAGGAGATATTGTTTTAAATCAGTTTTTCCCCCCCTTTTCTAGCCCCTAAGCTTTTGCTAGGATAGAATGTCTTGCATCTCTTGGAAAATCATCACTATCTGGTGTTTAACCTGTGACTTGGAATGAGAAATATTACACTCACTGAAATTTTCTTGAAGCTTTTCAGCTGTTAGTCCCTCACCACTTCAGCAGGTCAAAGGCAATTGTATCAGAATAGAAAGAACCATTTTTTTTAATCATTACCTGAGAATGATATAAAGACTATAAATAATTAAGTCATGCTTGAAATAAAAATTTATGATTATGTCACTATATTAGTACATTATGAGAATCTGGGGGGAGAAGAGCTCTTGCACTTTGCTTGATAAATCCTGGAGGGGATCAAGATCAACCTGATTGCAAAAGCTAAAGTTATAAAATGTTTACAGTCTTACTCCAGTTCCTTGTGAAGGTGAAGATTCCACTTTCCTTATTTGGTTCAGCCCTGTAGGAATCTCATAGATAGGTTTGTAGGTACTCTAAAAGGAAAGATTTGAACGTGTCACTGGCTCTGGACCAAGCCAGTCCATTCTGAGCAGCTCCTGTCTGCTGTGTGTCCTTCCAGATGCTTCCAGGACACAAAGCTGGGAAAGGCATGGTTTTAAGATCTCAAGAAAATAAGAAGTAAAAGTAAAGGCCATTTGGTCCCATAAAATGAGAACAAAGGATCTGTTTGTTCTTCAAAGCTGTGTTGTATGCCTATTAAATCAGGTACCTATAAAAGGCCATAGTGAGGAGTGCACATATTATGACACACAGCCCTAACCCTTCCTTAGGAAGCTTAAGTTGCAAGAGAGAGTACGTAAGTTGCAAGAGATACATAAAAATATATACAGTACAGTGCTAATTGTGACCGCAAAAAGGTATATTAAGGCTACAGAGACTAGAGGGAAAGAGTAACTAACTCCTGGGAGAGGTGGGAGAACATGACAGTGGAGGTGGATTTGAGCTGGATCTTAAAGGCTATGGTATTGAACCAGCAGAGGGGAGAGAGAAGTTTTCTCAGCACAAAGAACAAGATGTTAAATAGTGTGGACAGCAAGTCCTTATTTGTGGAGGGATAATGATGATGATCATTTTCTCTGATGTTTATTGAGTCCTTAGAATATATCAGTTATGTCTTTTCCTACTTGATGTTCAGCAATAGAAACAACCCTGAGCATAGCCACCATGATCCCCATTTTCCAGATGAAAATGTGTAGGCTAAGAATATGCCCTCACCAAGAAATTTAGAGCCAGGATTCAGACCAGGTAGGCTGAATGTGTGCTTATGTTCTTGACGTTTGTGCTGTACTCCTTCTTATTGCTCAAGAAGTGCTAGGAATTCTCCCAGGAAAGGAGCCCAGATTTTGAAGAATCATATGTAGAACCCCAAGGAACCTAGTGTTGAACCATTGACTCTTTCTAAAGTTTCTTTTATGCATGTATAATTAACATATAAAATAACTTAGTCATGTTTTATTTTATTTTATTTTTCCAAACTGTATCCAGCTTAGTCATGTTTTAGAAAGAAAACCACAGCAGTAAAGTGATGGAGGGGAAGGAGGTTTGGAGGCTTGGGAATTACTAAAGATCTATCCAGAGTGTGAGGGGCTTCCCTGGTGGCTCAGTGGTAAAGAATCCACCTGCCAGTGCAGGAGATGCGGGTTCACTCCTTGGGTTGAGAAGGTCCCCTGGAGAAGGAAATGGCAACCCACTCCAATATTCTTGCCTGGGAAATCTCATGGACAGAGGAGCTTAGTGGGCTACAGTGCATAGGATTGCAAAAGAGTTGGACACGACTGAGTGACTAAACAACAACAATCCAGAGAGTGAATGTAGAGGTAGGGGAAGAGAACAGAAATGAGGGGTATTTCTGGGGCAGAAAGAATAGTATTCATTGTTTTGTGGGAAGTGGAGAGAAGGAAGTCAACATCAGCATGTCTAGTATTGCTGAATTGTAAAAGGCTAATATGGTGAAGGGTAATATTTGCCAAAATAGGAAATGTAGGAGAATTTATAAGATTTTGGTGTCATCAAAATAAGTTCAGTTTTAGATGTTGGGAGTGCTTTGATGTCATCCAGGTGGAAATTTCTCATAAACAGTCAGATGTACTAGACTGGCTGGCAGAAGAGACATGCAGGCTGGAGAAAGGCATCATGGATTACTGGTACACAGTGGAGCCAAGAGGTCAGGAGTGGTTGAGATTGCTTAGGAACCATTGGTCTAGCAAAGGATAGACTCTTAGAACACGACAAACAGGAAGGAGGAGAGAAAAAGATGAAGAGGAGGAAGCTTGGGAAAACTTCTGCCTGAGCATTTACATTTAATTGGAAATTTACTTTGAAAGAAGGCAGCAACCCAGTAACTTTGAGCCGTAAATTTACATCTACATGCTCAGTCATGTTTGACTCTGCCTGCCAGGTTCCTCTGTCCCTGGGATTTTCTTGGCAAGAATACTGGAGTGGGTTGCCATTTCCTTCAGGGGATCTGCCTAACCCAGAGATCAAACCTGAGTCTCCTGCATTGCAGACAGATTCTTTACCTTTGAGTGACTGGGAAAGCCCTCTAAACTTGCATAGATTAAAAAAAAACAAAACTCCACAAGAATATTCGGGAGATTTTACAAAGGGATAGTAATTAGATAATTTTTTTTTTTTTTTTTACTTCCAAAGAACTCACTGAGTTCTAAGCAGGAGGATAAGAGAAGCTTGGTCTCTGGCATCTTTTACAGTGCCTTGGTTGAATTCTGATGAACTGATACCCCCAGCAAATAGCTGTATCCTAAAGGCTAATTCGATCTAACTTTTAAAAGAATAGGATATCAAATGACTTACATGTAATGACTAAGATCATGGTATCCGGTCCCATTACTTCATGGCAAATAGAAAGGGAAAAAGTGGAAGCAGTGACAGATTTTATTTTCTTGGGTTCCAAAATCACTATGGATGGTGACTGCAGCCATGAAATTAAAAGACGCTTGCTCCTTGGAAGAAAAGCTATAACAAGCCTAGACAGTGTATTAAAAAGCAGAGACATCACTTTGCCGATGATGTTCGTATAGTCAAAGCTATGGTTTTTCCAGTAGTCATGTATGGATATGAAAGTTGGACCATAAAGAAGGCTGAGCACTGAAGAATTGATGCTTTTGAACCATGGAAGACTCTTGAGAGTCCCTTGGACAGCAAGGAGATCAAACCAGTCAATCCTAAAGGAAATCAACCCTGAATTGGAAAGGCTGATGCTGAAACTGAAGCTCTAGTACTTTGGCCACCTGATGAGAAGAGCCAACGTATTGGAAAATACCCTGATGCTTGGACAAATTAAGGCCAAGAGGAGAAGGGGGCAACAAAGGATGAGATGATTGGATGGTGTGACTGACTCAATGGATGTGAGCTTGAGCAACTTCTGAGAGATAGTGAAGGACAGAGAAGCCTGGCATGCTACAGTCCATGGGATCAAAAAGAGTGGACCATGACTTAGTGACTGAACAATAACCAAAAATGAAATATAATTTAATATATATTTGTACTCAAATGGATCACAAAAATGAATTGCCAATATTGATTGTTAGAGCTGGCTTTGATATTGAGAGCTCTTGAGAGCTTTTCTTCTTTCTGCCTTAGACCTATGAACAACGACTGTTTCAGACTAGAAGAACTCTGTGAGTATTTATACCTCCCCTGTTTCAGAAAGGACTGAAGATAGGCCAGAATCAGAGTAAGTAAGACTTTAGGGTAGTCATAATAAAGGATAAGAAATGAATTGGCAAAGATCAAACAGGGTGAGGAACTGACTCGAACTGAAATTAATTCAAGAGAGCTAGCCAAGATGACATGGAATTTAGGGTAAGCCATTCTCCTAGGAGTGGAAGAAAAGCAAGAGGAAAAGATTTACTGAAATAAGTTGGTGATAGAATTTATAGGGGTGGTTATGGCCCCTGCAAAGCAGAATAAGAAAGTAGAAATCTTCCAGCACCATATTGTCATTATTTCTAATTAGTCTTTTCAGGATCAAGAGAAAGCCAGTAGCCTTGCTTGCTGGGAAATGAGAAGCCTGTACTTTGCGCTCTCTGGGGCTCTGAGCTGTGGGAGACAGAAAGTCCCAGCCTTAGTAGACTAATCCTCAGATATCCCTGCAGGGTTGTCGGCACCCTCAAGGTGGACAGTGCCTTTTCTTGATTTTCTGCAGGTTGGTTTGATTCCTTCCAGGAATCCAGGAAGCCAAGTCATACACAAACTTCCTCATATTAGTGATTACTTTGGGAACTGTCATGTTTTCAGCTTAGTTTAGGAATGATGATTCACAAAGAACTCAGTCAAACCTGAGTTTGTTGAAGATTACATTCCCTCTTCTTTAATTTATAGGGTTATGCAGATTTCTATGTCCCTAAACCCAGCCAGAAAACCCTCCCAGCCACTTTAGAACATACTCTGGCAGTTTCTCAAAAACTTAAAAATTGAGTTGCTGTATGATCCAGCAATTCCACTTCTAGGTATATATACAAGAAATGAAAATATTTATTCATACAATAACTTGTACACACATATTTATAGCAGTGTTATTCTTAATAACTAGGCTTCCCAGATGGCACTAGTAGTAAAGAATCCGTCTGCCCATGCAGGAGACGAAAGAGATGAGGGTTTGGTCTCTGGGTTGGGAAGTTCTCCCGGAGGAGGAAATGGCAACCCACTCAATATTCTTGCCTGGAGAATCCTATGGAGAGAGGTGCTTGGTGGGCTACAGTCCGTGGGGTCTCAGAGTCGGACACGGACTAAGCACACACACACATTCATAACAACCAAAAGATGGAAGGAGACAGATGTCCATCAACAGACAAATGGATAAATAAAATGTGGTACAGCTAGGTCGTGGATTACTATTCAGCATTAAAAAATAATAAAGTACTGACGCATGCCACAATATGAAAGAGACTTGAGAACATTATGCTAAGTGAAAGAAGCCAGATAAAAGATCACATACTATATGATTTCATTTATACAAAATATTCCAAATACACAAATCTGTAGAGGTGGAAAATAGATTAGTGGCTGCCTTGGGCTGAGGAAGGGGGAGTGACTGCTAATGGTGGAGGGTTTCTTTGGAGAATGATGAAAATGTTCTAAAATTGTGATGATAGTTGTGCAATTCTAAGTATACTAAAAAACCACATCTTAAATGGGTGAATTGTATGGTAAGTGATTCATGCCTCATAAGGTCCTTAAAAAGAAAAGCCTTGGGACTTCCCTGGTGGTCCAGTGGTTAAGACTCTGTTTTCCTATTGCAGGGGGCCTGGGTTCCACCCCTGGTCAGGGAACTAGATCCTACGTGCTCCAATTAAGACCTGACATGGCCAAATAAATAAATTCTAAAAAAAAAAAAAGAAAAGCCTCCTTCAAGTACTTTCCAGTTCAAATTAGAGCTGGTTCAGTGGGTGCGGGGAAGGGTCAATAGTGGAACAGAAGCCAGAAAATACTTTGAAATGCTTTGAGTGGAAGTCACTCAGTCCTATCTGACTCTTTGCGGCTTCATGGACGGCAGCCCCCCCAGGCTCCTCTGCCCATGGGGATTCTCCAGGCAGGGATACTGGAGTGGGTTGCCATGCCCTCCTCCAGGGGATCTTCCCAACCCAGGGATCCAACCCAGGTTTCCCGAGTTGCAGGCAGATTCTTTACCGTCTGAGCCACCAGGGAAGCCCAGAAAATGCTTTAAAGCCGTGCTACTCCAAACGTGGTCTCTGGGTCAACTTCCAGTTTTCAAACTATCTGACACGATCGCTGACAGGATGGGGAACTGTGAGAGAATGTGAGCCAGCTTCAGCTCCGAGCACGCTGCAGAGGTGAGCTGGTTGTTTTTTCTTTCCCACAGAAACACTCTTCTGGTGAGAGAGGCAGCGCACTGATTTACGTTCTGACAGCAGCCCCTTATCTCACGCTGGCCTGGCGCTTTAAGTAGCTCTGCTTCAGGGACCCTCTAATTGCAAAACCCAAAACCAACCTCATGTAGTAGATGAGGACGTCTCTGGAGAAGTGGGCTGACAGGCCTGAGGTCGTAAAGCTGCTTAACGGTCTTAGGGCAGGAACTCGGACTGTTCAGTATCTTTACATTTCAGCTCTGGCTTTTGGTCAAGTCAGGCTGAAAAGCTGGGGGTTGAGATAAAGACGGTTTTCAAAGAGAGGGATCTTGCCTCAATCTCTGATGCTATAGGTGTTTAATTAAGGATTCAGATCTAGAGAAATCTGCTCTTGTTCCCTGCTGAGCTTTTCCACCTAGGAAATTAATGGGGTAGAGAGGGATTTAGAACCCTGTTTTCTGATGGGGAAATTCACGAGGGATAAAGGACTTGCTGATCTGAAGGAGGAGGAACATACAGTGCAGGGCTGGCCAGGGCACAGTTCAGTGGTCAGACTCTCACCTTCAGGCACCGCCTTTCCCATACCCAGCCATCGTGTGCCGCCCTTGTTTGCTCTTTCCTAAATGCTTCCCCAGATAGCCTCTCCCACTATCTGTCACAACCCCGGAAGGTCATCAGTCAGGTGTGGATATGAGCATGTTGAATCCTTTGGAATTTTCTTCTAGTGCTGATAGGTGCAGTTTAGTAATATCTTGTAATATCTCAGTATTATCAATGTTATGAGGTGATATCAATCCCTAATATCAGTTCTTGGTGGGTGTGCAAAAGATTGTACACTTCTCTATATTTAAACAATTTTCAGTAAAATATCTAGAGGAACGTTGCTGTATAACCCAGGGAGCTCAACCTGCTGCTCTGTGACAATTCGTTGTTCAGTCTTCTAAGTAGTGCCCTACTCTTTGTGACCCCATGGACTGCAGCATGCCACAGACTGCAAGACTGTGACAGCCGAGGGGGTGGGAAATCCTGTGGACAGAGGAAGCCGACGTGCCTCAGTCCAGGCGGCTGCAAAGAGTCAGCTACGACTTAGCTACTGAGGAGCGTGCTGTGGGGGTGGGGTGGGAGGAAGGTTCCAGAGGGAGGGGATATATGTATACTTATGGCTGATCCATGTTGTTGTGTGGCAGAAACCAACACAACGTCGTAAAGCCATTATCATCCAATTAAAAAGAAGTTTAAAAAAGAATTTTAGGAATGGTATATCTTTAAGGAATAACAGTTATAACTTTAGGGGTAACAATGATGTGACAACCAGCTACCATTTATTGAAGGCTTCCTCTGTGCCAAGTGTTCCTTTGTGCCGTGAGTGTTAGTCACTCAGTCGTGTCCGACTGTTTGTGACCCCACGGCCTGTAGCCGGCCAGGCTCCTCTGTCCATGGGATTCTCCAGGCAAGAATACTGGAGTGGGTTGCCATTTCCTTCTTCAGGGGTTCTTTCTGATAGAGCCTGGGTCTCTTGCATTGCAGGCGAATTCTTGACCGTCTGAGCCGCCAGGGGTTTTGCTGTGAGCTGTTTAGCAGTACTTCTCCGTGAGCTGCAGGCAATCCCTGTAGATCTAGACATTCCTCTTCCCCAGTCACTCTAGGTAGGCTTTGTCATTCTTGTCACTGCAGCCTCCTCCTCTCTTGGCTCAGCTCTCACCCTGGTTCTTTATTCCCTTTGAGCAGTTGGTTCTCAGCCCTGGCTGCACAGTAGGATCCTCTGGAGAACTTCGAAAAATCTCTGATCCCTGAATGCCATCCTCCAAAGATTCTGATTTGACCTGGGGTAGAGTCCCCGGGTCTGTTTTTGTCCTGACACCCTCTTTCTCATCTATAGGCCGGGCTGAAAATCACTGTGAGGTGGTGGGGAGTCCCAGGTTTCTTAGGATCCTGACCTGAGAGCTCCTGTCTGTGTGGCTGACCTGCTCCAAGCTGCTAACAAACTGTGCTCATTTATTGGAGTCACTCGGCAGCGTGACTGCATAAGAATGTGTGATAGCCATCCAGACTGTTAGCAGGAACACGGCATACAGGCTATCTTGGCCTTGGCCAGGGTATTTCCTTGGGCCCTTTGTTTTGTGGTTGGTTATTTGAAATCATTAACGAATTCTCAGGCTTCTTTAGCTACCTGGTCCTTTTGTATGTCTGTCCATGGAGATGAAATGATTATTCAGTACAGAGCTTGTTTTGCTTGGAGAGGCACATACATTTGTTTTCTCGGACTCCTGATTTAACAAATTCAGCTTCCAGAAATAGGGTCAGTTTTCCTAAGAATGATTTGGGCAGCTCCCTAAGTACTGGACTGGGAGTGGGTTGAGTGAAAACAAAACAACACAACAAAAATGTGGAGAACAGTTAAGAAGTGTCAACTAAGAAAGATGTACAACTTGAGAGTTGTGAATTAAGTTTTATTTGGGGCAAAATGAGGACTGCAGCCCTGGAGGCTGCATCTCAGCTAACTCTGAGAGACTGTCGCCAAAATGGCAGTGGGGGAAGTCAATACTTTCGGTGAAGGGGGAGTTCGATACCCCTTGGAGCACTCATTTCACAAAAGGTTTTTTGTTAGTCATGAGGATCTGATATCACCATGAAGGGATTTAGTGCTTCTCTAGATATGAGGAGATGCAAGGATTGAGATCATAAAATCTGTTCCTAAAAACATCCAACTATCTAAAGTCCTGTCCCACCAGATTCCCTGGAGCCCAGAGTGCCTCACTCCACCCTGAACCCCCTCAGGGGTTGTTGGAGGCCAACAGCTATAGCAGCCTGGGGTTCAGTCTCTGTAGACACAGATGGCAAATGCCTTTGTTGTCCAGTCATTGGCAATGCTCTTGGTAAGTGCCAATTTGTAGTTGACAGAAGCATAGTGAGTCGTATTATAAATGGATTATCCCTTTTGGGATAACCTACATCCACACAAGATTTCACAGAGTTTATTTAAGCATCATCTTATCAAATATTTAAGTACAGACTTTTAAATACTAGTAAGAAAAAGACTGTAAAATGAAGTATTTTAAGCTCTTGATGTTTATCAAGACATTAGAGTATATGTGAAATGTAAGTGATTTTAAAAAAGATATTTGTGTACCTTTTCCAGTTTTATTTTTTTCTGGACAGAAAACTGAAATCTTTTTATGAGCTGGCCTGGTTCAGTATAGGATAGGCGGCAGGCATTGAGAGAAAGTTCCCGGGTTATGGCTTTTTCTGCAGATTAGCAAATTAATCTGCTCCCAGAATAGCTAGGGAGAGTCAGGCTATCCGATTAACAGGATGAATTTTAATTTTTTCAATACTCCCCACATTTTTTAAATGAAATTTGCATTTTATAAAACAAATGACTTCTAAATCAGGACAAGAAAATTCTCTTTCAGAATAAGGAGAAATCACTGTGTCTACTTTTTGGAAGTTATGGGTAAATTAGATATCACTCATAGATAAATATAAACTATATGCTTTAGTCTTTTCTGATCTATTATGTATAAATAATTTAGAATTAATTTTACTACATTATTCTCATCAAAGCTTTTTTAAGAAGCTAACTTCTAACGGTCATGTACACACTGCTTTATTTAAAATGGATAACTAACAAAATCCTATTGTATAGCATATGGAACTCTGCTCAGTGTTATGTGCCAGCATGGATGGGAGGGGGTTTGAAGAAGAATGGGTACGTGTTTACATATGGCTGAGTCCCTTTGCTGTTCACCTGAAACTATCACAACATTGTTAACCGGCTATATCCCAATATGAAGTGTTTCGGTGTTAAAAAAAAAATTAACTCTAATAGCCATTTAAGAAATTACTATTGTTTCTCTCTGATGATAGTTGCAGTTGAACAATATGAATAATCTTGGTTTGTAATTATCATCAAATTGTTCTATGTAACTTGTAAAAATACTTATGTCCAATGTCTGCTTGAAGGTTATCTCTCCTTTAGATTTTTCTGCATTTTTTAAGAATACCTTTCTCGTCCTCTTTTTACTATAGAAGGAGTTCATCACTCTATTGAATCCTGTCAGGCCATTCTTCCTTCCTTTAGTGATTAGATGTGGCTTACTTTAGCTCTGTTCTGGAAGCATGAAATAAGGCAAGGATTACGGCAACGTGATAGTTGCTAATCATATTTTTAATAGTAGCCCCTAGCAACTGGGGCTTCCCTGGTGGCTCAGAGGGTAAAGAGTCTGCCTGTAATGCAGGAGACCTGAGTTCAATCCCTGGGTTGAGAAGAAGAGAATTAACTAACATGTTTTATCTAAAAAGATATTAATATCATTTATTAACACATATATGTGGAATCTAGAAAGATGGTACTGATGAACCTGATTGCAGGGCAGTGACGGAGACAGAGACATAAAGAGCTGACTTGTAGACACAGCAGAGAAAGGAGGGGGTGAGGCAGATTAAGAGAGTAGCCTGAAACGTATACACCATCATGTGTAAAATAGATAACCTGCGGGAATTTGCTGTGTGAAGCTTGGAGCTCAAATCTGACGCTCTGTGACAACCTAAAGGGTTGGTATGGGGTGGGAAGTGGAAGGGAGGTTCAAAAGGGAGGGGACATGTGTATATTCATGTTGATGTATGACAGAAACCAACACGATATTGTAAAGTAATCATCCTCCAGTTAAATTAATTTTTAAAATGCTATAAAGTTACATCTTCAAATCTGGAGAAAATTTCTACCAGACTTACCAATAATTTGATGTATTACTCCCCGTAAATGTCTTTGCTGTGTGTCCTAGATGAATTCTCTCTTTAGTGGGACTGAAGTCCTAGGAAGAAAGCATATGATGTTTCCTGTTGGAGCCCCATCAAGTAGCGAGAGGGTGTGTGATATAACTACATAGTTTTGCCTATGTGAAGTTACCAGGTCATCTCACTTTCCATCCTGTGTGTTTCCGTGTAATCTGACAAATGTTTAATGACTGCCCAAGATGGAGAGCAGCAAGATAGTAAGAGAGCGAGCCTCACATAAATCGTTAAGGGCTGGGAGCAGGCTGGCCAGGACAGATCTGGGTAGAATTGGGAAAGGCTGTGAGTTCCTTGGGAAAACAGGGGCCAAGTCTGACCTTTTGCTGCTGCTGCTGCTAAGTCACTTCAATCGTGTCCGACTCTGTGCGACCCCATAGACGGCAGCCCAGCAGGCTCCCATGTCCCTGGGATTCTCCAGGCAAGAACACTGGAGTGGGTTGACCATTTCCTTCTCCAATGCATGAAAGTGAAAAGCGAAAGTGAAGTCGCTCAGTCGTGTCCGACTCTTAGTGACTCCATTGACTGCAGCCTACCAGGCTCCTCCGTCCATGGGATTTTCCAGGCAAGAATACTGGAGTGGGGTGCCATTGCCTTCTCTGGACCTTTTGTCTGACGTTTATTGAATTAGTTCAAGGCATGATTTCAACAGGCAGAGCTGACTGTGCAGGCCATGTGGCAGAAGTTTACACAGGTGGCAAGAGTACTGAGAGACTTAGCAGACGAGAGGGGCAGGGTCCATGGACCAGAATCCATACAGTGAACCAGTGAAGTTGCTCAGTCGTGTCTGACTCTGCGATCCATGAACTACTCCATCCATGGAATTTTCCAGGCAAGAGTCCTGGAGTGGGTGCCATTTCCTTCTCCAGGGGATCTTCCCGACCTGGGGGTCGAATCCAGGTCTCCCCCATTGCAGGCAGACACTTTACCCTCTGAGCTACCAAGGAAGCCCCTGAATCCATACAGATGGAGGAATAGTGAAACACAGGGCTGGAAAGGTGACTGGGCATGTTATGAAGGGCCTTAACAGGGGACTTTATATTTAATTCCGTCAGCAATAGAAAGCTAATGGAGCGTTTTAATCAGAAACTCTGTCCTGATTAGACCTGGAAATGTTCTCTAGGAAGATTAATCTCACCGTGAGTGGGATATGTGATTATGGATGGTTATTAGGAAAGGCTGGGAGTTAACCACATCAGAGGGTATTACCTGGTGGTCCAAGTGAAAGGTACAAAGGCCTGGGAGCAGAGAAGGCTGGCGCCACACCCCTCCGATGACTTTTTCCTCTTGACATGTACCATTCCCATCTAGCCTACCTGATGGCTTCCCACTGTAGGCACTTGCATCTCCATCGGAGGGCAGTGGGTAGGGCCGCCTCTAGCCACAGAAGGCTGCTGAACCTGTACTGAGGGCAGACCAGGTGCCAGGGGGTTAATCTCCAGGATGCCTTCCACCAGTGGTGAAGTTAACTGTGTGTGCTTAGTCACTAAATCGTGTCTGCCTCTTTGCGACACCATGGACTGTAGCCTGCTAGGCTCCTCTGCCGTGACATTTCCCAGGCAAGAATAATGGAGTGGGTTGCCATTTCCTTCTTCATGAAACTAAGTGGTGGATCAACAACCCAGCTCCCTTGCCACTGGGTTGAGATGACTTTGAGCTTTGTTCAACAGTCTCCCAAAGTGCCCCAATGGGGTTGAGTCCCAGTCATAGACAGCCACAGACTGCTGGCTAACATTCCTGATTGCTTCCTACCCTTCCTGACTCACTCACCACTCCCCTGCTCCCACTTGCAGCTATACCTTCAAAGGAACCACTCACCTTTGTCCCAGGGGCCTTCTGAGAGAATCTAACGTACCAGGTCTTTACTTGAATAGAAAGAAGGGCTTGCCTGAGTGTCCTGCAAAGATTCTGGAGAGGAAGAAGTATAGGACTTGGAAGTGTGTTGACTGTGGGTTAAGAGAAAAGAAGAAGGCAATGTCATCTACAGTTTTAACTAAGAAAATGCAGACATTCATAGGAAAATGGGAAGTTAGGGGAAGCATTAGAAATTTTCATGAAGAGATAAAAGGGTTTGCTTTGGGGCATTTTGAGTTTGAAGTAAAGATAGTACTTTACTTCTAGAACTTTGGAATTTGCATCTGGAGCTCAGGAAGAAGGAAGAGACTGGAGATTCAGGTTTAGTTGCTGCCGAAGGCAACAGGAGAAGGGGACAGCAGAGGATGAGATGGTTAGATGTCTTCACCGACTCAATGCACATGAGTTTGAGCAAACTCCAGGCGATAGTGAAAGACAAGGAAGCCTGGCATGCTGCAGTCCATGGTGTTGCAAAGAGTTGGACACAGCTGAGTGACTGAACAGCAAGAGGTAGTTGATGAAGCTTTGGAGGTAAATGAGACCTCCAGGAACTGGGTGTGGACCAGAGAATGAGCAGATGCAGGCCTATGACAGAACTCCTGCAACTGATTTCTCCTATTCAGGGTGGTAGGGAGAATGACAGGAACTGGCAGGAAATGGAAAGCCAGCAGCCGGAGGGAGGACAGGACCCAGTCGTCACGGGAGGTTAGGGACTGGCTGGCACCAGGCAGATGATGCCAGAAAGGCTCTGGGTGTGCTGAGTTTCAGAATGCTGGGAGCTTTGGAGTGTAATTTCCTCTGTTTTGTCTTATCACAACAAAAATTTGAAGAGACGGACATTAAAGACCTCAGCATATCACAGCTCTCAGACAGTGTTACAGCTCAGTTTTATTTAGATAAAGGAAAATACATCCTTGATGCCTACCCAAAAGACACGAAGAGAAGATAAAGAGAGAGAGAGCATGCGCGGGAGAGAGACCCCCCACCCCCCACCTCCGGCCCTTTGGCTCCTCCTCTTGTATGTTTTTTCCTCCCCCTGGGCCTGCCCTATGTAATTGGGCTAGCCAGGAGTGCTGAGGTCCTCACTCCCGTCCTCGGACCTTCCTTTGTTCTATTTTCGCAGGCTTTTCCCTTCCTTGTCTTTTAGCCACCGCCATTCTGGACTCCTTTTTTTCTATTCTAACTACCTAACATTTCCACACCAGCGTTATTGGTTTCCAACTCAGTGTAATCTATTGGGAGAAAAACATTAAGGGAAAAAGAAGCTCCTATCTCTGAGGGCCCCAGATATCGATTTGCTTACAGAGTATCTCATGGAATCCTAGAACATTATGAGAACTAGTTTACTTACTACAAACATAAACCCTGAGCTTTGCTACTTTGTGACTTTTGGCAAATTACCCAACCTTAAGGAGCTTTGGTTTTCCCACTTGTAAATAGCTGCTACACACAGGCGTTCCTGGCACTAAGATCCTAATAATTTCCCCTAGGCCGTTTTTATCATACCCTAACTCTGTGTGTGCTTCCCTGGTGGCTCAGGGGTAAAGAATCTACCTGCAGGAGACGTGGATTCGATCCCTGGGTCAGGAAGATCCTCTGGAGGAGGAAATGGCAACCCATTTCAGTATTCTTGCCTGGAGAATTCCATGGACAGAGGAGTTTGGTGGGCTACAGACCATGGGGTCACAAAAAGTTAGGCATGACTTAGAGATTAAACCACCACCACCAACTCTGTGTGTATGTTCATGTATCTGTGTGTGCAAGTGTGAATACACACGTATACACTTACTTCACTTGAAGCCTGCATAACAAGAATATGTGTTGGTAACTTTATATTAAATAATACAGAAATTTTAAAGCTATGCAGTGTGAATAAACACAAATACAATACAAATGCTAAAGAAGCATATTTTTTTCACCTGAATTCTTGTGACAAATTCTGCAGTTACTATGAATAAACTATGGTCTGTTTAGATTTTACATTGAATTTGTGCCCCTATGCATTTAATCACAAAATTTTTTTTTTACAAAATATTTTTGGAATTATCTCAGCTTCATCGTGTATTAGCTGTTCATGAGCTTACAGGAATTACTTAACCTCTCTAAACTCAATTTTCTATTAATAACTCAGTTTCCTAGGTATAATAGGATCTTCCTTGGGGTTTTGTGGGCACAAATTTAATTACTCAATAAATGTTAGCCGTTGTAAATACTGTCAGGTTAACATTTGTCTTTTGGAGAGTTTTATATTTTCAGATCTCAAAAAGATGGTAGTAGGAAATAGGAGTGATTTAACCTTGAGTTGAGTTGGAGGGATCAGTGAAAATTGAAGTTTTCTCATACTGCACATTAGTGATTGAATGGTGGGTGACATATAACCTTCCAGTCATATTTTATTGGAATATTACTATCTGGGTTGTACAGATAACTGGTTTCGGCATTTTTTTATTAGGGCAATGTTATCAGATTTATCTCTTTGTTGTTAAATTTCTAGTTATTTTATCTCATGCATGCTTTATTCATACATACACTCTCACATGCATTGTACAGACAGGATTGCCCTCTGCTCCTAGATCTCAAATAAAGCATCTGTGAAGCTTTTCTGCTGGATACAGAGCTCTTATTGATGGGGTTCACATGAAAATCATTTGTTTTAATGCATTATGTATTGAGGCATAATCAGCTTTACATATTTTAACATTTTAAGTGTCTGTTTTCAGTGTAGCGCAGCTGGGGTTATATGGAAATACTATTGAAAAAGAAAATATCTAATTAATAAAGCAAACTGCATGTGGCTTAATCTAGAGCGAAGGCAGTGTCAGAAAAAAAAATCACACTCCTTTATTGGTAGATATCACTCAGGTTATACCCGAGCAGAAAGGAGTTACGGTCTAGAATTTTTTGTGGATTATTGGATACCTTTTTTGTTTGCTTGATTGTGCTGTTTTTTAATAAGAATTACTTTGGGACTTTCCTGGTGGCTCAGTGGTAAAGAATATGCCTGCCAGTGGAGGAGACAAGGGTTTGATCCGTGGTCCAGGAAGATCCCACATGCCATGGAACAGCTAACTGCCCCACCCATGGTACGCTGAGACGACTGAAGCCTGTGCATGCCTAGAGCCTAGCTAGAGTAGCTCCTGCTCACCACAACTAGAAAAAAGCCTACACAGCGACGAAGACCCCGCACAGCCAAAAATAAAAATAAATAAATAAATTATATATTAAAAAAACAATTGCTTTGGTTTTGTCAGGCCTTAGTTTTTGTTGGTTTCCTATAAAAAAGTGTCATTCTCCACTTTTTCTTCCTAAATCGATTCTGTTCTTTAGTTAGAGACACATTTGAATAGAGTACTGCATATCTACCTAATTTAAGGTATTCATATTGGGTCTCGTCCCGTTTCCCTCCAGGCTTCCTTGTGTGATCAGAGTCTTTAGTTAGTGCCAACTTGGGTAGTGCTGACTCTAAATGGCATAAACTTGAACTTCAAGACAGCAAAATGAAAATTATCCTGACTCATATAGTATGTGAAGACAAAGGTCATTTTCTCCTAGTTATGACTTTTTTTTGCTCTTTTTTACATTTCTGTGTTATACAAATGATTTCCCTCCCAATTTTAATTTTTGTACTCTACCCGTCGTTGCTTGCAGACGCCAAGGACTTACTGTTGTTCGAACACTGAAGATTTGGAGACAGTCATCCACCACGTCCACAGTCTGTATCCTTCTGCTCCATTTCTGGCAGCAGGAGTGTCAATGGGAGGGTAAGATTTTTCCTTTCTAAAATGTCCTAGAGGGAAGTGGTCCTAGTGCCTGCCTCTTTCAGATGACCATAAGCTACATGGGCATTTAAAAGCAAATGTTTGTGTTTCTCATATTTTATCACATGTGGTTGGATGAAAACGTTAGTCGCTCAGTCATGTTTGACTCTCTGCAACTCCATGGACTGTATGTAGCCTGTTTGTATGTAGCCCACTGAACTCCTCTGTCCATGGTATTCTCCAGGCAACAATACTGGAGTCGGTTGCCATTCCCTTCTCTAGGGGGATCGTCCTGACCTAGGGATTGAACCCGGGTTGCCCTCATTGCAGGTAGATTCTTTACCATCTGAGCCACCGGGGAAGCCAGCCTCATTTGTGCTAATTTCTTTTTGGTTGTTTTTTTTTTGTTGTAGTAATAGTGAGCTTTAATAAAAAAGAAAATTTTTATTATATGGCATTTTGCTGTGCTTAGAGGACCTTAAACCATTGTCCAAAATCAGCAAACACATGGAAACAGAAAATATTTTTTCTTAATTTTGTAGTCAATTTATCTGTCAATTTTCAAAATGTCTTAGGAGCATGCTTACTTGAAAATGAACAGCTTTACAAATGATAGGCTCTGAAAGATTGGCTCTAACCATAGTTTTTTAGATTCTGATAAACATAAAACTAAGAAGGAAAGAATACGTTTCTTACATTAGCATGGAAGGTAGGACTTGACCTACTAAAAAGGAAGAAATCTGAATCAGTGCAGAAAACTCATACAAAATCTGTGAATTGTGCTTAAAGGAAAGTATTTCACTTTTTCCTTTGCCCCATAATGAGAACCTTAAAGGATAGGGTGGCAGCTGAACTTTCTTCCCTTAATCATATAAATTCTTGAATTTTTAAAAAGCCAGACTTTACGTAAACAGGCCCTGATTCTTCATTCAGAGGCTCCTGGGAAATGTCTATTCTTGTCGAGTTGAAGTCTCAGTGCCTGAAGGCAGAACTTGACCATTAGCCTTTGCAGCTGGTTGAATATTAATGTCTTGTAAATTGTTGAAAGGGAAGTCCCTTTTCTAGTTGCCTAGCACTGTGACATGTTCCCAAGTGGGTTTACCACTCTGGGATGTGGTTTACAGCTTGACACATTTTTTTTCCTTTTGGAGATGCAGCAGACAAAAGCATCTAAGACCCTTATGCCCAGACTGGGTAATCCCCACGCCTGTTATGCCTGGGGCCAAGCAGCAGTTTGAGCCAGAACTAAATCTCACCAAGGAATTCATGCTGCTGAGACCCAGTCACATGCCAGTCTCCCAATGGGTTCCTAGACTAGCTTTAAAAATGTATAGAAATTTTCAAGTATATATGAGTAGAAAGAGTATAATGATTCCTCATATATATTCATCACCCCAGCTTCAGTGACTGTCAATTCAAGAATAATCTACCCTCCATTCCCTCCTCAACTCTGATTACATTAAAATAATTTTCAGACATCATTTATAGAGATTTCTGTGTCTCTGACAGGTAGAGTCTCTTAAGAAACAATAACAACCTACCACAGTATATTATTACACCTGAACAAAGCTAACAATAATTCCTAAATGTCATGGAATATTTGATGTCAGTATTTCATTTCACTGTCAATCTTTTGGCTGGTTTTTACAGTTTGTTTGAGGCATGAGCCAGATAAAGTCCACATATGGACAGATTATGATTATGTCTCTTAAATCTCTTAATCTGTGAGTTCTTTATCTTTTCTATCTGCCTGTTTTTTTCTTGGTAAAAAAATGGAGTCTTTTTCTTATCAAAATGACCTGGCCTTTTTATGGGGTAATATCTTGACATTATTTTACTCCTGAGTAATAACCAAGAAGTGTCCCCACCTACTCGGTCACAGCTATTCCTAGTGTTTGCTGCTCCTATGAGGTTTGTTTCTAGCTCTTTCAATTTGCCCATTACACCAGCTTCACAGAAACCTATGACTGCCAGCCAAAGAATTGGGCCACCACAACTAGACCCTGGAATGACCCCTTCGTAGGAGAGAAGCATTATCCCTTAACTAGCTTAGGGAGCCATGTACTATAAAAAAAGGAATGCAGTCATTATGAAGAGATGGTCTCAAAAGGGAAATCTCCAGCCTGAGGTCTCTGCCCTGGATCAGGAAATCACTGAAGGAGATTCTGACATGATGGAAATGCTGAAGCTCTTGGTTTTTGGCATCTGTCCAGCCTGCAGGTCACTCAGTCTACAGCTGGGATGAATTTCAAAACACAGCGTGGAGCCATTTGTGTCTTTCTGCTGGAACATTTCCAATAAACCTCCTCCAACAACAGCAAAAACACCCCCAAACCCAGCAAACCCCGAGATCTCCATTTTTGATCTATTATCTCATCTCATTCACTCTGTAAGCCATCTGGGTTGGAAAAAAAAGAATGAGAGAGAATTTTTACTCATTTCAGAACCTGGGCAATTGGAGAAATAAGGGGTGGAAAACAGGAGAAACAGGATTTATACTCTTTTTCTTTCTCTCAGTTGTCAGTGTCATACTTGGATTTCTGGTTTACCGTGTTAAGTTCCATTCTTGTCCCTCTTACCAAAGAAAAACTAGAGGAGAATCAGGAAGAATGATAGAACAAAAGGAAAAGAGGGAAGTATGTGAAAGGAGAGAAGGACAAACAGCAGGAGGGAGTAGGGAAAGAAAACAAATGACTTTAGAGGTTGGTTGCTCTGCCACAGTTCAGAAGTCTAACTCTAGACCAGGAGCCCTGGGACACTGCTATAGGGAGCGAGGCATGCGTGTGTGCCAAGTTGCTTCAGTCGTGGCCAACTCTTTGTGACTCCATGGACTGTAGCCAGGCTCCTCTGTCTGTGGGATTTTTCAGGCAAGAATATTGGAGTGGGTTGCCATGCCCTCCTCCAGGGGATCTTCCTGAACCAGGAATCCAACCTGCATCTCGTATGTCTCCTGCATTGGCAGACTAGTTCTTTATCACTAGTACCACCTGGGAAGCCCAGGGAACAAGGATGCATAGACAATTGGAATGGCCACCCAGACCAATTACTCCGAATCTCTGGAGGTGAGACCCGGAAATCAGTCAGAGTTTTTAAAACTCCTCAGGGGATTCCAGTGTGCAAGCACAGTTGAAAACAACTCTTGGTGATCTTTCACCTGGGCCAAGCATTGGCAAACCACAACCCGGAGACCAAGTCTGACTGATGATTGTTTTTTGTGCAAGAGCTAAGAATGGTTATTATATTTTTCAGTGGTTGGAAAAGTAGAATTATTTCACGACATGTGAAAAGTATATGAAACTCAAATCTCAATGTCCATATGTAATCTTTTATTGAAACACAGCCATGCCCATTCCTTCACGCATGTCTATGGCTGTTTTAAAATACAGTCACAGGGTTAAGTATTGATGGTTGCAACTGAGATTTTAGGGCCACCAGAACCCATTTGCTTTGCGGCCCTTTCCAGAAAAAGTTTGCCTGAAACACCCCTCCCACAATAAGTTAAATACTCAACTAGGGGGCGGGGGGCCAGGGAATTGCAAATTTTTAATAAACCTCAATATAATTTTCAAAAAAGAAAAAGAAAACCACTCTTCCGATGGGTTTTCCTGATGTTTAACCTCCAAGAAAGATACACATTTAACTAACAACTGTATCCTTTGTTCCATCCTCAAATTCCCAATCCATATTTATCCATTCTCAAGATAAATATGTGAACAGAAGGAAAGAAGGAAGATGTTTTCATGGTTTTCCAAGATAAAGGGGTTAGATACATTGGTTTATATGTTTCTTGTAGTTAAAAGTCCACAATTAGAAATAGGATGTCTTGTGATATAGAACAAAGTCATCGCTGTGTTTTGTTTTTCCTCATTTTAGAATGCTGCTTTTAAATTACCTGGGCAAGATTGGACCAAAAACTCCTTTGAAGGCAGCTGCAACTTTTTCAGTTGGTTGGAATACCTTTGCTTGCACAGAGTCACTGGAGAAACCACTGAACTGGCTGCTTTTTAATTATTATTTGACAACTTGCCTCCAGTCTTCCGTGAATAAGTAAGTCATTTTAAATACCTAACGGCTCCACATTTTTTGGAGTATGTGCCACAGTAAAATCTTTTAAAGGACAACACTGCTGATGTGTATATACATATATATATATATATATATATATATACATATATATATGTTTATTATATGCCCTATTATGTTATATACTGTAACAAAATAATAAAATAACAAAGCAATCCTTCTATTGTCAGCATGTACAAAAATACAAAGATTTTATATATAAATTAAAAATATAGATAAGAGCTCTGATGTTTTCTTTCTGTACTGGGATGTACCTTGTACAACCTCTAGGTTCTGTGCCCCATTTTGAAGATCACCATTTCATCACTGTTCTAAATTATTCTAAAAGAATAAAAACATTAGTATTGAATGTGTTGAATAACTGTGGACTATTTCCCTGGATTTTCTACTTGTCGCTAATCTTATTAGTACCTAATTCTCCCCGGGTAGTAACTAATGTGTTAAGTGTTTTCAGAGGTGAATAATACATTTTAAAAGCTTTTGTTATCAACATAGTATGTTTTAGAGGCACAGGAGAATGCCCCTAAAATATGGATATTCTCAGCCCCCACAATTCTTACATTACCAAAATATTATATGTGAATTATTTTTTTCTGAAATTGTTTAGGTATCTTCCAACAGTTAAACAGTATGATAACAAAGAACATGGGATGTTTCTGTTTATTTTTTGATGACTGTTACTATGCATTTTAAAGTGAATTGACATCTTTTTTTTTTTTTTACACTTCTTGGATTTTTTTATTGAGGTATAATTGATATAAAAATTATATTAGTATTTGACATTTGTATATAATACACTGCAAAATCATCGTTATAGTAAGCCTAGTTACCATCTGTCACCGTGCAAACATAATACACTATTATTGACTACATTCC
The DNA here is from genome assembly GCA_007570785.1 of Antilocapra americana. Classification (NCBI taxonomy): domain Eukaryota; kingdom Metazoa; phylum Chordata; class Mammalia; order Artiodactyla; family Antilocapridae; genus Antilocapra; species Antilocapra americana. The sequence goes on from ML662445.1 coordinate 32,041,456, forward strand.
CCAGGCTGAACTATATACCCCCATGATTTATTTATTTTATAACTGGAAGTTTGTGCTTCTCCATCTCCTTCATCCATTTTGTCTCTCCTCCATCCTCTCCTGTCTACTGAAATAATGGTCTCAAAAGTCTTTATTTTTTTTTTTTACTAAAAATATTTTATTTTATTTTATTTTTATTTATTTTTTTTATTGTTTTTGCCATACATTGTCATGATATCACCATGGGTTTACATATGCTTCCCCTCCGGAACCCCCCTCCCTCCTCCCTCCCCCCCCAGGAAATCTCGCTGTACCAGCCCCAAGCATCAATCCTGGGCTGGCAATTGATTAGACACATGACAATTAACATGCTTCAATGCCCTTCTCCCATATCATCCCACCCTTACCCTCATCCACAAAGTTCACGAGTCTATTCTATACATCTGCGTTCCTTTTGCTGTCTCGCATGTTGAGTTCTCATTACCGTCTTTCTAAATTCCATATATATGCGTTAATATACTGTATTGTTGTTTTTGCTTCTGGCTTACTTCACTCTGGATAATGGGCTCCAGTTTCGTCCATCTGAGTAGAATTGCTTCAAATGAATTTTTTTTTAATGCTGAGTAATATTCCATTGTGTATATGTACCACAGCTTTCTTATCCATTCGTCAGTTGATGGGCATTTAGGTTGCTTCCATGTCTTGGCTATTGTAAACAATGCAGCGATGAACATTGGGGTACACGTGGCTCTTTCAATTCTGGTTTCCTCGGTGTATATGCCCAGCAGTGGGATTGCTGGGTCATATGGCAGGTCTATTTGCAGCTTTTTAAGGAACCTCCACAGTTTTCCATAGTGGCTGTACTAGTTTGCATTCCCACCAACAGTGTAAGAGGGTTCCCTTTTCTCCACATCCTCTCCAGCATTTATTGCTTGTAGACTTTTGGATGGCAGCCATTCTGACTGGTGTAAAGTGGTACCTCATTGTGGTTTTGATTTGCATTTCTCTGATAATGAATTGACATCTTTAAATAAAAAGTAAATTTGCACCTAACTTAATTGTAAACCATTGTTATCCTGAAAGTTGACATGAGACATTGTCAGCTTTTTGGGGAGTTCCCAGGCAGTCTAGTGGTTAGGATTCTGGGCTTTTACTGCTGTGGCCCATGTTCAGTCCCTCATCAGGGAACTGATATCCTGCCATGTCTAGTGGCACAGCCCAATTTATTTTTTTTTAAATGAAAGAACAACGTACATACCTTAATTAAAAATTACTTTATTTTAGAAAAACTTAACCTATTCATTTTTTTAAATTAAAAAAATTGTAAAGAACAACCTCTTTGTTACATCGTGGATGTTGACTATAAAATATTGCTAGAAATACTACAGAATCATATTTTTATTCATGATCACTGAAATGGAGGACAGTAGCAAGAGAAGTGAAGAGAAAGATTTGGATTAAAATGTGAGTTATACAAGAAAAATGACCAACATTTTAAAATAGGTTCACAAAAATGTAAATCCTAATTTTCAGTACACCAGTTTAAGGAGTACGATAAATCTTAAGTTGATTTACCCAGTTGAAAGCTTCTGGCTTCAGTAGGGGCCTTTTTGGCCAAATTGCCTTCATGGCATCAGTGTGTAGGTACAGTGTGTTATGAAACAAGACTTTTGTTTATTATTGCACAACTGGTCACTTCTTCCATAATTAAGGAAAAAGTACCTTTAAAAAAATGTCTTCAGGTGCTTCAGATACTGTATGGTATCACTTATGTGTGGAATCTAAAAAATACAACAAACTAGTGAATAAAACAAAAAAGAAGCAGACTTACAGACAGAGAACAAACTAGTGGTTACCAGTGGGGAGAGGAATAGAGGGTGGGGCAATACAGGGGTAGGGGATTTTTAAAAAGATGCAGGAGACACAGGAGACGGTTCAATCCCCAGGTCCAGAAGATCCCCTGGAGCAGGAAATGGCAATCCACCCCAGTATTTTTTCCTCAAAAAAAATCTCATAGGCAGAGGAGCCTGCAGGCTACAGTCCAAAGGGTGGCAAAGAGTTGGGACACAACTGAGCACACACACAGTATTATATATAATGGAGTTATATGTATGAAAGTTTTCAAAATGGTAAAGCATTATAGAATGTAAAGACTCATTCAATAAAAGAAATAATCTTTAAAAAAGAGTCTTCAGAACAAATACCAAAATATTCCTGCTATGTCTGATTAAGTAAATATTAATATTTTGTTGTTGTTTAGTTGCTAAGCCATGTCCAATTCTTTGCAACCCCCTGTACGATAGCCCACCAGACTCCTCTGTCCGTGGGATTTCCCAGGCAAGAATACTGGAGTGAGTTGCCATGCCCTCCTCCAGGGGATCTTCCCGACTCAGGATCGAACCCACATCTCCTGCACTGGCAGGAAGATTGTTTACCACTGAGCCACGAGGGAAGGTCAATAAATATTTTAAGTAACAACTTTATGTCCTGTGCTAAGTTACTTATTATTAGGTGTGTTTGAGATGGGAATGACCTTAATTTTTTTTATTTTTGAAAATTTTTTCCCCAGGCACCGGCATATGTTTGTAAAACAAATTGACATGGATCATGTCATGAAGGTAGGAGAGAGACTTTATGTAATACTTTTATTTCCTCTTTTGATTCCAAGAACATATGTAGTTGGTTTCTGTTTTTCAGGCTAAATCCATAAGAGAATTTGATAAGCGATTCACTTCTGTCATGTTTGGCTACCGGACAATTGATGACTATTACACCGATGCCAGTCCAAATCATAGACTGAAGTCAGTAGGGATTCCAGTGTTGTGTCTGAATTCTGTGGATGATGTTTTTTCACCCAGTCATGGTAAATTAACATCTTTGTATATATTTTGACATGAATCAACTGTTTAAAAATAATGTTCCTTGTGGGAAAATACAGTAAGAAGAAACAAAGTGTCACTCATATACTGTTTTCCACTGTGATAAACAGAAAAAAGAATAGCTTGATACTCATAATTTAGTATCTAAAAGTTTCAGATCACTTTAAACATTTTCATATATTCTTCTCTAGTCTACTGTAAGAGCCTCAGAACAAATTATGGCTGTCAGTAATTTGCTTGTATTCATTCTTACAACTTTTCCTTCTTATCAAATATCTGTTCTTTGGACAGGCTATGTTACAGTATCTTTACCTCAAGAGTACATTGACATAGTTTGCCTTTTCTTCCTGAGGTTCTTATACAGAAAGCTTTGGAATATTTCTCCCCTTTTAAACCTAGAAGAGAGCTTGAGACTTTATTAATAAGATGTCCTTGGATAACTCAAAGAATGTAGCACATTCAGACAATAAAGTAATATTCAAAGGGAAAGAGTTTGTTTCCCCCCTGGATACTGTGTAGAAGAAAATTATGCCCAAATTAACTTCCTCACTCTCTTAATTCAAGATATACAGAATTTTGTAACAAAGATATATGTGTCTGTGTTCATACATTAAAGCAACGTAAGATGCCTAGCAGTAATCATACCTATCTTAAGGATAAATAGATTTGACCTCTAATTTTTTTCTAATGGAATTTCACAAAGCTTTTTATAAAACTTTTTCTTATTTCTCCTCTTAATACTTTAAAAACATTTTCCCCAAGTACTTTGTTAAAATGAACTATTCTGAGTACAAACACATCACATATGTATTGCCAAAATTTCATAAAATCCCCAAAGTTTTTTAAAAATGTCACTTTACCATCTCTCTAGGGGATACCATTGTGTGATTTATGATTAAATCAAAGTAGTTTTAGATGGCTGGAACTCTTGGCCTTTGACCACAAATCAGAAAATTAAACTGTGAACTTTTTTTTGGGCCACTTTGTGCAGCCTTGTGGGAATATAGGTCCCCAAACAGCGATTGAACCTGGGCGCTTAGCAGTGAGCACGTGGAGTCCTAAGCACTGGACTACCAGGAAACTCCCTTAACTGAACTTTAGTATCAGTTGAATAACATGGAGATTGTTTAGCCTATTTTCATTGGATTAAGGAAGTCTAGTATTTCTCCATCTGTTGTTATACTTTACAGGCCCTTCTTCCACTAACAAAAATTTCCCAGCATTTAACTTGTTTTGACCTTCTTGGTTGAAGTTTAGACTCATTATTTCTTATTCTTTCCCAAGCCACACTGAAAATAGTGGACAATTGTCTGCATTCTGAGAGCACAGGCAGCCAGCATCTTTCACATGACTCCCATGCCCCAGCCTTTTGTTCTTCTGACATGACTGTAACTATCAGTGTGTTAGAAATTCCTGAGTGTATCCAGAATGTGAAAGTGGTGCTCTTAATAAGTCCATCAGAGACAAATGAAGCACTTTAAATCTAAGCCCTTAATGTAAGATGAAAAAGGAAAAGCAAAAATAGTATCAAATCATTTCATCTGCCCCTCCCCTTAAGTTCTCACATCTGATCCCAAGACAGATGTTCTGTTTTAGGTGTAGCTGGCTGGATAAAGATCTGAGTTCAGGACCCATTTAGGACAAGGACTTGGCTTCCTAGGCCTTGATTTAGGGTCTCTAGGTTTATTCTTCAAAGAATGTAGTGAAAGGTCAGTTTAGAGCATCACCTAAACAGGCATTTGGGATCCTGTGGCAGCCCTTTCTTGAACTGGTCTCAGTTGTCCTACAGTAAAATTACCTTCTGTTCCATTGAAGGGTGTGGAGTAGGGAGATCTTAACTATAAATAAAAATTTAGAGAAAAAAAAATATAATCACCAATGTTTTACCACCCAAAGATAAACACTGTTACCACTGGGGAGTATTTTAAGCCACTGTTTTTTTGCTATCTATACATGTTTTTATAAATCATAGCTATAATTTTGGATTCTTAACACAGCCACCAATTGGCTTCAGGAATCTAACTTCATGTAAAGTTGACCAAAGTCATACACATTGAATTTATAACTCTCACAAGGGCGATAAGATTTGTTTTTTTTCCCTTTGGTGTAACACCTAAGTGGAAATCTTATAGCATAGTGGAAGTATTCACCATTTCTTGAATTATTTAATTCTCAAAAGAAGACTAGGCCTGTACTTTTGTTATAACCAACCGATTGATTCTTCCAAAAATGATGATCCAGTACATGAACGTGAACATGAACTGTTAGAAGAATATGGGTGGTTGATATAAATTAGACTTATTTGATTAGCCATACTCATTATGAATATTTGCTTAATGGTATTTTGGTTTAAAGTAATTAGAAATGGTAAAGGTGCACACTTTTCTTACAACTGTTAATATATATTTTTCTCTCTCTTTCCCTTCTCTTATCCTCCTTCCCACCCTCCCATCCCCCATTTTTCACCAAGCTATACCAATAGAAATTGCTAAGCAAAACCCTAATGTTGCTTTGGTCCTTACTTCTTACGGAGGCCATATTGGTTTTCTGGAAGGCATCTGGCCAAGGCAGTCCACCTACATGGACCGAGTCTTCAAGCAGTTTGTGCAGGCCATGATTGAACACGGACATGAACTCTCAAGCATGTAGATCTTCAGGTGCTCTTTGTCTGAACTACCGTATATGAAGGCAGCTCAGCGTAGTGCACAGCTCTTGACTACTGTATATAAAGCAAATAAGCCAGCAGGTGGTGAAGAGGTCCAGAATGACATGCAAAAACTACTTTTTTTGAGAAACAACAACTTTGTCACAAGAAATAAAATATAGATTTAGATGGTAACTTAGGTAGATTTTATTTTTACTATGCCTTACCAAGTATGACCTTAAATAATGTAGTACCAACATGGAGTTGCACTTAACCAAAACTATGGTGTATGTAAAAAGATTTTAATTCCTCAGGGTTTAATTTAGGCTAGTATTTTTTTTTAGATTACTTATTTTAGGTGATTTATCGTACTTTGATAATTGTAATAGGACTTTGGTTATTTGAATGTAAGGTGTAAGTTGGCACATTCCTAAGGGTATTTATACCTAATGATGGCAACATGAAAACTGAAATAAGATAAAATACAGTGTGCTAAATCTTTAATGTATCTTAACTTTGAAAGGCAAATGTAACAATGCTAGACTGACTTTACATGCTGTTTTACTCTGATAATATTAAATTAAGGCTGACTTATGTTTTATAATGATTATAGTTCACATGATTATTTTTTAAATAGTATATGTGCATACATATATATCATTATAAGAAATAAATTCTACCATTTTAAATTATTTCTTTGTGAGTTTTTATCCACAGAAAAACAATCCCTAGAAAGTAATTTATGATCATTTCATAAGTGTGTTAGTAACAAATATTAAAACTTTCGTTTCACTGATTCCAGAATATTGGACTCCCACCATTCATTCCAATTAAAAGTACTTTCAGCTACAGGAAACCCATCTGACACTGATTTGGGAATAGTAATATTGAATTATCTTGCATCACAAGAAGTCTCCAGGTCTCAGAGGAAGCCAACCCTACCACACCTTGATCTTGAACTTGGAGCCTTCAGGACTGTGAGAAATTAATTTCTGTTGCTTAAGTCATCCAGTCTGTGACATTTTGTTATGATAGCCTAGCAAATACAAATATCAACCATGCTGGCACCCTGATCTTGGACTTTTGAGACTCCAAAACTGTGAGAAATAAATTTCTGCTTAAGCCACACACAAAAAAAGAAGTCTCCAGGTAAGCAGGGTAGGGCTGATACAGATGTTCATCAGTGTCATCAAAAAAACAGGCTCTTTGATCAGAGAGCCAAGAGATGCAGCTCCTGGCCCTGACGGAAGGGTACATCATACATACAGATCAGGAGCTGTGGAGAGGAGGGGGTTTTCCAACCTCATTCCAAATCAGAACATCTATTAAAGCAGTGTCTATTTCCCCTGCAGATTTCAGTGCCAAAATGGCAATAAAAAATCTCACTGTTGCTCTGAACCTAAGAAAGTGCTGGTCATGAGGTAAGCACCTAGCTTCTTGGAACTTAATTTGGAGTCAGTGAGACCAACCTGCAAGGTCAGGTGATAAAGGATACTTAGGAAATATGCTATTTTAACTCCAGTTCTCACTTAAAGGACAGTCTTTCAGTCCTAATCTTTTCTACAAACAGGCCAACATATACAATAGAAGCTGGTGTTTCTTGTCCTAAAATAAGTTATATAATCTTGTCCTAATGATAATATTGTTGATATCAATATTGATACCTAAGAAGTAAAAATTGTATATTTGATTTTGTTTCTCTTTTAAATTTTATTTCTAAATATATATTTAGAATATATAATATGTTTTATTTCTTGAATATATATTCAAGGCCTTGTGATAAAAAGTTTTCGCTTTTGTCATATGCATTATCATGCTGTGAATTATTCAACCATGCTATTTATCTCTATTCTAAAATTAAGAGAAGCTTCTTCCAGCTGTATCCTTCAACCACTTAAATGTAGGAATTACTTTGAAAAATGTAAATGGTGAGAATTTGACAAGACTAATTTACCTCACTGAGTATCTCTTTTAAATAAAGACAGTAATTTGGACCAAGTAAGAAAGACTTCACTGTCAGTGAAGACCATGACTCAGTATTAACTTAGTACAGGACAACTGTTTATTTGTGCCCTCTCTAGAGGGTTGTCTTCCCCCGGAGTTAGATACTGGTACCCAAATTTTGCAAGCAGTACAATGATCATTATCTACACCATCTGTACTTCCAGTTTATTGTTAATTATATTATCAAGCATTCAGTACCAGCTGCATATGAATAGACAGGCTGTCAGTATATTAACAGAGCAGAATGATCACAAAAGAGCATTACTCTCTTTTAAACTGTCAACTTACTAATTGGTTTCTGCAAGTTTTAAATATCTTATCTGCTTTACCTATGGGCAGACAGCTTCAGATTTTTTCCCCTATTTTTCCAGCCTCAAAATGGAACATGCATAGTGCTTAATTCCTGGACTCTGATGGTTTTTTCCTTCTAATGCCATACAGAAGTGATCCAGCCAGTATGGCCTTTGAAACCTCTAGGTTTTCTTACTAAAATTAAAGGGACTCTGAAAAATATGACGAACAATACACTACTATGTATGTTTTCATGATATATATATATTGGAGAAGGAAAGGGCAACCCACTCCAGTGTCCTTGCCTGGAGAATCCCAGGGACGGGGGAGCCTGGTGGGCTGCTGTCTATGGGGTTTCACAGAGTTGGACACAACTGACGTGACTTAGCAGCAGCAGCAGCAGTATGAGGTATATTCTAGAATATATGAATAGATATTATAGATGATATATAAATATCAACATATGAAGTAAAAATGCCTAATATTCTCTGTAAGAACTCTTTACAATCATTAACCATAGTTCCTACTATTTTTAAGATCATTTCTTGGGAAAAAAGTTGGGGCTTGAATTCAGAGCACTTGAGATTGATTCCTGGCTCTGCTACTAATTCACCATTTGACCTGAAGGAAATCATTTGTCCTGTCCAGACTTTGATTTCATCTAGAAAATGCGGATGTTTAAAAAAATATATATGTAGATGGAAATATCAATGTTACAGTTATTATGAGGATTAAAGAGATATTAATAACTCCCTTATGATTATACAGTGGAAGTGAGAAATAGATTTAAGGGACTAGATCTGACAGAGTGCCTGATGAACTATGGACGAGGTTCGTGACATTGTATAGGAGAGAGGGATTAAGACCATCCCCATAGAAAAGAAATGCAAAAAAGCAAAATGGCTGTCTGAGGAGGCCTTACAAATAGCTGTGAAAAGAAGGGAAGCAAAAAGCAAAGGAGAAAAGGAAAGATATTCCCATCTGAATGCAGAGTTCCAAAGAATAGCAAGGAGAGATAAGAAAGCCACCTTCAGCGAGCAATGCAAAGAAATAGAGGAAAACAACAGAATGGGAAAGACTAGAGATCTCTTCAAGAAAATCAGAGATACCAAGGGAACATTTCATGCAAAGATGGGCTCGATAAAGGACAGAAATGGTATGGATCTAATACAAGCAGAAGTTATTAAGAAGAGGTGGCAAGAATATACAGAAGAACTGTACAAAGATCTTCACGACCCAGATAATCACGATGGTATGCTCACTCACCTAGAGCCAGACATCCTGGAATGTGAAGTCAAGTGGGCCTTAGAAAGCATCACTACAAACAAAGCTAGTGGGGATGATGAAATTCCAGTTGAGCTATTTCAAATCCTGAATGATGATGCTGTGAAAGTGCTGCACTCAATATGCCAGCAATTTGGAAAACTCAGCAGTGGCCACAAGACTGGAAAAGATCAGTTTTCATTCCAATCCCAAAAGGCAATGCCAAAGAATGCTCAAACTACCGCACAATTGCACTCATCTCACATGCTAGTAAAGTGATGCTCAAAATTCTCCAAGCCAGGCTTCAGCAATACATGAACCATGAACTTCCAGATGTTCAAGCTGGTTTTAGAAAAGGCAGAGGAACCAGAGATCAAATTGCTAACATCTGCTGGATCATTGAAAAAGCAAGAGAGTTCCAGTAAAACATCTACTTCTGCTTTATTGACTATGCCAAAGCATGTTTTATGTGTCAACTTAACTGGGTTATACATGCATGGGTATTTGCCACATTACTTCTAGGTGTGTCTGTGAAGATGTTTCAGATGAGATTAACATTTGAGTTGGTGGACTGAGTAAGGTGGATTGTCCTGACCGGTTTGGGTGGGCACCGTCCAATCTGTCGAGGGCCTGAACAGAAAAAAGTAGAGAAAGCCAAGAGTTTGCTCTGTCAACTGGACTGATTAATATGAACTGATCTTCCACCCTCAGACTGGAACTTCCAACCATCAGTTCCCTCAGTTCTCAGGACTTGGACTTCTCTGTTGATTCTTAGGCTTCGGGCTCAGATGGGAACTTTCTTAGGTCTCCAGCTTGCAGAAGGCTGATCACTTCTGGTTTTCTCAGTCTTTATAATTGTGTGAGCCAATTAATTATAATACATCTCTTTGTGTATGTAAATATCTTTTAGTGGTTCTGTTTCTTTAGGGAACACTAATATAGTTTCCCAAGAAATACGACTGCTTTCCTTTCACCTACAAATTCATTAGAATTCGTATCAGCCAAATCCCTCAGGTGATGCTTGCTATTTCCAGCAAGTAAAAACAAAAAGCAATTCTCATAAGCTTTGAGTATAGTTAAGGGGGAAATAAAAACAAATGCGAGAGCCCAGCTCAAATCTTAAAACTGCAGAATGAAATACACATTCAGAGCGTGCAAGGGGTAGATCAGTCTGTGATGCAGAGGCTCTTACTGGGCAAAAGCAGCAGCTGAGGGAACATTAACCTGCCCAAGGGTCAAGACACAAAACCGAGGCCCCCGTCTTGGGATTTCTTGTCGCTTGCTTTTGTATATTTTATTTTGGCTTCTTTATTGTTGTTTAGTCACCAAGTTGAGTCTGACTCTTTTGCGACCCCATGGACTGTATAGGCAGTCCTTTAGGCTCCTCAGTCCATGGAATTTCCCAGTTAAGAATGCTGAAGTCGGTTGCTATTTCCTTCTCCAGGGATCGAACCTGGGTCTCCTGCACTGCAGACAGATTCTGTACTGTCTGAGCCACCAGGGAAGCCCTTTGTAAACTAAGTCTCATATTATATACTAACCTTACTCAAAATATAGGAAATATACAGAACTTTAAAACTTTTACTTAGGGGAAAGACCGATTCAGATAAATGGAACACTACCATGGTCCTGCACAGAAAATTTTTAAAAATGCAAAATTTCTCTTCCTTCTCAAAAGTACACCTCTTATTTGTGAATCCACAAGAATTTTCACATTAAATAAAGACGAATATTAGACATATTTTTTTGTTGTTTAACGGGCATGTCTCTAGAAATGTCTGTTGTTGGTTGAAGATAGAAAATTCTTCCTCAACGTGATAAGCAAAGTCCATTTTAGGTTTTCAGGAATGACTTTTGTGTTATTAAATTTTACTCTGATATTATGGAAGACCTTGTGAATTTTGACGACTAAACACATTATTACATTTCAAAATACTAAATTATCCTTGCTTAACCAATCTAGTTGTAGTAAAACAAAACATGCTGTGAAATATAATTTCTCTATTAGCTCACTTACAGTTTTCTGCTTAAACTCATTAATTTCTTTAAACAAACACCCAAATTTCACAAAATCTTAAGCTTTAAGAGATATCAAATTGGGAATTCCCCAGTGGTCCAGTGGTTAGCGCTCTGTGCTTTCACTGTTGATGGCCTGGGTTTGATCTCTGGTTGGGGAATTAAGAACTCACAAACCAAGTAGTGCAGCCAAAAGGAAAAAAACCCACCCCAACACAAAAACAGAAGGCAATCCTTTTGGTAATACCAAATGCCTGGTGAAGCTTGCCCTTGACAACCAAGGAACAGGACACTGAGCAAAGTTCTGCTGTCTGACTGGCCAGCTTCACTTCGGACTCAATTACTTCAAATATCTGGAGATGAGGGTGATGCCTATTGGTTATCCAGTAGAAGAAATCATCTGTTGTCCCCAGGGAGCCCAATCAGCAACTGTAGTTACCCAAACAATGAGAGGCCTCATCCTGCAAAAGACTCTGCTTATTGTTGCTCCTTCCAAGGCCTCCCTGCCTCCTTCCCCCATGCACTATAAAAGCAAGCCCTGCTTCCTGGTTCTCTGGATTCGCCTGTGGTCTGCTATAGTTTGCACTGCCAAACTGCAATTCTTCTGGCTATTCTCAAAGTCACTTGTGCTGATAAAATAACCAGATACTATTAAAGTTGACAAATTCAATTCAGTACCCATTAGGTTTAGCCTTACATTTAAACTGTGTTCCCAGACTGGTTTCACGCTATAAACTTTGAAACATAACAATTCACAAAATAAGACAGTTAAGGGACTTCTCAGGTGGTCCAGTGGTTAGGACTCCACACTTCCACTGCAGAGGGCACCGTTTTGACTCCCTGGTCGGGACTCTAAGACCCTGCATGTCATGCGGCTCAGCCAAAAAAAATTAAAAAATAAAAAAGCACAGTTGAAACATTTGTTATTGGCATTTGACTAAAAACGAGCTTCCACAGTTTTTAAAACTGACAAGACAATACAATGTATTATCAGAGTATTCACAATTCGCAACTGTGTATGTCCTCCTTTCAGCCTGTTAGTGCCATGAGGTCAGGAGTCATCTTGTTTATTCACAACTTGCGCTTTACTGCTTGTCCCCTTCAAATCTCCCCACCTTGATGAACACTGGGTCCCTTTGCCTTCTGTTTGCATTCAATTAATAGGAATAAAAACAGAGGATGGAAAAGAATGAGATACGCACATGCCACACACAAATGCTGCTGCAATCTCCATTTACCTAACTTCTTAGGAGGCCTAAATCTCCTTGTCTGGTAACAATCTTGGCAGAATATCTTTCTCATTAAACAAACAAACCCACATACATGACTAATTGAAAATACAGAATCTAGTTCACTCCAATCCTCGGACAGGTTTTCATCTTAGTATATAAACAAACAGCAGTAAACTACCTTTTAAGAAACTATGTACTGAGAGATACATTCTTTAGGGTTTCCCTGATGGCTCAGTGGTACAGAACCTGCCTGCCAATGCAAAAGACATGGGTTTGATCCCTGTGTCGGAAAGATTCCCTAGAGAAGGAAACGGCAACCCAATGTTTGCTGGGAAATCCCACAGACAGAGAAGCCTGGTGGGCTATAGTCCATGGGGCTGGCACAGGAGTCACACACAACTTAGCGACTAAAACATTCTTCTCTAAATCTAATCTATTACAACAATTCAACAAATCCTTGTTGATGATCGGAAAGAATCCAGTTTTGCTGGCAAATAAGCCAGTGGCCTTTTTTCATTTTTAAAGAACTCCTTGTAAAAGTAGTTGGTACAGGAGCCAATGACAGGTACATTACACATTTACAAGTTTCAACACTGCTCATAACAGATAATCTAGTGAACTCTGCTTACAGTTTCAACACAGCGAATGTAAAATAGAGACCTCCCTGGTGGTCCAGTGGTTAAGACTCTGTGCTTCAAATGCAATGGACATGGGTTTGATCCCTGGCTGGGGAACTAGGATCCCACACATTGTCTGGCAACCCACCCCCAGAAAACCCCATTAACAATGATGACAAAATCGATGACTCCTGAATTAGAAGATGAGCATCACTTTTTACTAAGAAACTATGTCTCCATGGACAAAGACTCAGGAAAAGGAGAATCAGTTTTAGACCTCATTCCATAGGATCTGAGTTTCTGAAGTATCGAAAAGGACTTGTTTTACTTGTAGGAAGGTTCCACGGAATGGAGTCAAGGTAAAACAATAAAACACACCAGTGCATGTGAAATAAAAAGGCATATATTCTATATAAATTCATAAAAGAAATATTTAGTTCAAAAAATTAAAAGCCTGATCTAAGATTGGAATTACTGTGGAACTACCTAGTAGTAATGCTTAGCTCTTATTGTGTTGATATCAAGGATATACACATGAACTTTAAAAACTTAATATGATATAGTCAACAGACAAATGTGTTACATTTGTTTATTAAAAACTGCTACAAACAAACAAAGCCTGTACAAAAAACTTGAACATCCACCTTGTGAAACAGTAAGTTCAAGCAACATAATCGCGTAGGACCTCCCATTCCTCTGCCTTGGCCTCGTAGTCTTCCTCTGTCACGTATCCGTCTTCCTCCCCCACCTGCCGTAAACAAAACCAGAACAAAAAATATCCCATAATTCTTATCACTCTGAAACAGTTAATTGCGAAAGACATTATCATTTAGGACTCCCTCTTTCTCTGCCTTGGCCACGTCCTTTCCCTTGGCTACCATAAATGAAACGTGTATCAAAAAATATACCATAATACTTACTACTTTGAAATAGTAGTCTTTAAAGACATTATCGCCTAGGACCCCCTCTTCCTCTGCCTCGGCCTCGGCCACGTCCTCTTCCTCGGCCTCGGCCTCTTCCTGCAACTGAGGGAAGAGAAAAACAAAGTAAGGTAAATTCTCCTCTGTGCTGATGTGACCTGGCCACCACCAATAGCACCTAGAGTAAAAAAAACTGTAACTCAGCTTCTCACAAACGTAACCTCAGAGTCACCTCTAACATTACTTTATCATACAGAACAGAGAACTGCTGGTCTAATGCCTTAATATTTGTTTCATTTGACTTTATTTATTGAGACATTCATCAAGGTTTAAAATATTTTTTCTTTGTATCATGCCTCAAATTCACCATAAAATGAAACACAAATGATCTGAGCTTCACGTAAGATGAAAGATTTTATTCTCATGGAACAGAAGACAAAGGCTGTGTGCCAGTTTCGTTACTGAAGAGGATCCAAGTAAGTTAATTCATGTCAAGAAGGTTTAAGATAACACTGCATCAAATAACAACTGTATGATTTTTCCGAATCTTAAATCATCTGATCCAATCATAATCTAGTATTTTAATCCAGTAACAATATCCCTGTTACCTGGTCATCCTAGCTCTAAACTTCCTATTTTCAGGTATCTATGAATATTTTTAAAACCCTGACATTTCCACTCATCATCCCGAGTCTTATCATTCAAAGCAATAGAGTAAGTCTAGCACTTCTCTTGAAACAAGGCAGACTGACCACACTTGTCTCCAGTTCGCTCTGAGGTACTGTTCATGATAGAAAAGGAAGAAAAATGGCAAATACCCATGGAGGGAGGGCACAGAAAAAACACAGTCGTTTAAAAGTTTCAACAAATTTCTAAGTCAGAAAGCAGACTGAGAACAACAAATGTTTAGTAAAGCAAAAATATCCTCAAAAAGACCTAAGACCTCGGAAGCCAAGGGTAAGACGAGGCAGGACGCTGAAAGCATGGGGGAAAGGCTGACGACCCTTACATGGAGCAGCAGACTGGCTAGTCCTCTTCCCATCCTGCAGAGCTAACGCTTATTTCCCTGACAGGTAAGTGGGAAAGAAAAGATAAAAGTAACCTAAAGACTCTGAAGCAGAAAGGGTTTGGATTCCAAAACAGTTGCAAAATGGAGGGCAGCAAAAGTCACAGAGCCAGAGGGAAGAAGAAGGATCAAGCCAGTGCTTTTCGAGCTATGTCGTTCAACCTGAACTTTTTTTTTTAACTGAGAGAGAGAATAGGACAGGAAACTTAAGGGCATCTGCATGTATTAAGACTAAACAGTTCTTTGTGAAACTTTGAATGAATAGATCATGATTCAAAAAGTGTATTTATTAGTGTGGGTGGGAGGAAAAGTCTCAAAATCATTGTGGTAAGTTCAGTATCTGTTCCTTTTTCCTGTCTTGCTCCTATGATGCTGTTTGCCAGACACGTCTCCTACATGACTAGAATCTTTTTCTGAGAAAACCAGCTCCAGAAAAGATTTCCAGATACTAAAATTTTGGGTTGCCTCGGTGGAGAAGCCAATTTACTTTGAATCCACCAGCTAAGGAGTCCAGGCTCCCTTCCTAGAAGTTCTCTTTTCAGGGTCCTTCTTAAACAATGGATGGTCAAAGTGCAAGATACTACAGTAAAGCCTTCAACATAAAGAGCATATTAAGACATTAAATAAAAAGAGAAACCAGAGAAAACACCACCAAGTTCAGAATAAAAGACAGAGAGAAAAGTAAGACAAAAGACTCAGAAAAGTAAGACAAAAGACGCAGAAAACTCAATTATTAAGAATTCCAGGAAGAATAGAATAGAATAAGCAAAACAGAAGTAATTTATCAAAGGTACACAAGTAAATTTCTTAGCTCTAAAACACAAGAACACCCATACTGAAAGGGTCTGCCAAGTACCTAGAACAATGAAATGGACAAAAGGCTAAGTCATTAAGAAATTTAAGAATAGCAGGACTAAAGGGTTCATCCCCAAATGCTCCAAAGTGTGCAGGGAATGGGGGACCCAGCCACGCACAAAGGACCAGCAGGTGAGAACAAACACTGGTCTTCTGAACAGCAATACCAGGAACCGTGAGAAACACGAGGTATACTCACGGCGAGCACAGGCAACCAAAAGCAACCAACCAAGCTGTGTGGTGTGCAGGTATGAACGTATTTTGAACAGCGGATAAATATACCATACACAAAAATGTTAATAAGCCTTCAAACTTACCAGCTTCCCTTTTCTTAGACTTCACCTTTGGTTCCACGTCCACAAGTAGTGTATCCAGAGGTAAGCTGTCTGGCAGAATAAAATACCGAATGTTATTTCCTCGAATACTCAGTGTTTCCAGCTGTACAGGTTCTCTGTTCTTCAGGGTCATTTTTACTGCTTTAAGATGTGTATTCATACTGACATCTACACCTGGAGGGAAAAGAAAGGGCAATCATTAGCATAAAAAGGAAGGCAACCAATTCATCTATCAGGCCACAGTTGGTACTGTAACAGAGTTATGAGCTCTATGTTCCAGGAATGGTACGTTAAGGCATTTCAGCTTAATCCTCAATGTCCCTACGGTAGATGGTATAATTATCCCTACTGTGAGGACTACAATATATAGCCAGGATATAAGAAATGTAACAGTGGTTGTCAGTGGGAGAGAGAATTAGATTTTTACTAGATTTTGCTCCCCCAATTTACTAAATTTTTATTAAGTGCCTACTATCTCTGAGGCAAATGTTGCACTGTACTGCTTTTGTCTTCCATCATTGTATTTTGAATTCATAAAAAGTAGGAAGAACACTCAGCCTCCTCCACAACATGTAACACAAAGCTCAGAAATGAAAGTTGCTCAGTCGTGTCTGACTCTGAAAGCCCATGGACTATCCAGTTCATGGAATTCTGCAGGCCAGAATACTGGAGTAGGTAGCCTTTCCCTTCTCCAGAGCTTCCCAACCCAGGGATCAAATCCAGGTTTCCCACATTGCAGGCGGATTCTTTACCAGCTGAGCCACAAGGGAAGCCCAAGAATACTGGAGCGGGTAGCCTTATCCCTTCTCCAGCAGATCTTCCTGACCCAGGAATCGAACCAGGGTCTCCTTCACTGCAGGCGGATTCTTTATTAACTGAGCTAGAGCAGACTAAATCACTGTTTAATATCACAGAATTTTTGCAGCGAAATTATACTTCCTTAAATACGATTAGTCAGTATCAAAACCTTATACTACATGGGTTTCCTTTCACAGCAATTGGTGTCGCAAAGTTGTAACAAACTCACAAAAATCACCAGTTACGTAAATATTTCAGAGAGTAGAGTGGGGTCATCTGCTAAGATAGCATTTTCTTTCATCAATTCTTTTAAAAAATCTGCCCTTTGGCAGGTGGGAAGGGGTGGGGGGAGGTGGCGTGGCGTAACATCTACTATTAATGAAGAATCATAGTGGCTTTAGATATAAACCTACACATCAAACATCTTACATCACTAAAGCAGAGATCTCTAAGAAAAAAAGACAAAGAAAATAAAAATGTTATGCTTAGGTAAAATTATGGTTCCTCATAACCCCCTCCCCATTTCCCATGTATGTTTTACCCAAGATAATCAGATATGGAAACCCTATTCTCTATCTTCAAAGACTTTACCCTTGAATAGGGGACACAAAATTCTAATAGAAGTAATATGTGTTTTGGAAGATGTAACACTCCTGGGGGCACATACAGGCAAAAGTGGAAAAGGCATAAATCAAGAAAACAGTGGTTACACATAGGATAACCTGAATCCAGTCTAGTCTTAGCACAAGAGCTTAAGGGGAGGCATATGTAAGAAGGTGCATGTAACACTCCAGACAAAAGGAATGAGATTTGTACTATATAAAATGTTATTAACCAAACAAAGAATCTGGCCTGCAGGTCAAAGAGACAGGGGGGAAAAAAGTGTCATAAACTCAGTCCAACCTCCATACCTGTGATTGTTCCATGGACCTGTGTTCCATTCTTTAATTCAATGGTTACAGTTTCGTGACTCAATTTCATCAAAAATCTATAAAGACATTAAGAATAAATAGTTAAGTTTTTACTTTTACTACTCCAAAAACATGTTTATGAAGTCAAAGTGAAATTTCTAGATGTAGAAAACGTGCTCTGGATGCTGTCTGCACCCATTCCCGTTAATAGTGTGCATTATAATCTCCCTAGTGATATAGAAAGGCGCCTCAATAACATTAACTGAATAGCCATTCACTCCTCACTTCATCTGTTCTGTTCTCCAACTTATTACGAAACATTGCAGAGCAAGTTGAACAGTTTACAAATTCACAACCACATCTAGGAAAGTGGACAATAATCCTACAATATGATCTAATATGCAACTCATATTCTAAATTTCTGGTCTATAGTATAATATGTACTCTGTATACACTACCACAGCATCACTCACAACTGTAGGATTCCAACAGCTGAAGGATTCCCTATGTCCTCACAGCTAGAGCCTATTTGAGGGGTGGTATCAGGAGCTTTATATCTAATCCTGGATTGTAACAAGCACTAACAGTTGGCCAAAATGTTTCCATGATTAAAGGGAAGTCAGCCTTAAAAATGCAACTTTTTAAGTGGTATAGCCATCAAAAAAGGGGAAACTACTTGATCTTGTATAACAGCAAGTCTCAAAGCTGCTCTCATATAAAGAAAAACCCATGTGCTAAATCCCTTCCCTTTCCATATTTGCTGCCAAGGAAAAAAGTCTTTCTTAATGAACTGAATCCAAATACATTTTCTCTAGTCCAAGGATATTTCTTTGATAAATAATACGTGCCATTCTATGTTACCTGGTACTCCCTGTGCTTGGTAATGAGTATTAAAAGTGAGCAAGACTAAGCCCCCAAGGAGTTCAAACTCTAGGAGGAAGAAGAGACACATAAAATAATTTCTTAAAGTAACTACATAAATTTAAAGCACAATAGAGATATGCACAGGCTTTTTATCATGAATATAATGTCGCATAAGTAGGAAGGAATCAGATTTCAGTGGACTTCTAGTAAGAAGTCTGAAAGGTTGGTAATATATGCAGCAAGAGAGATGAAAGCAAAGATATAGTAAGAAACAGCACAATGTACACAGAAACTATACGTATTACTGCTGGAATAGTAAGTCCAAGAAAATGAGTAGAGAAGAGTTTCCTTTCAGGGAATGCCCAAGCTCTGTTAAAGAGTTGTCCTACAAGAACAACTGAAGGGTTTTCATCAATGGACTGGAGCATCACATTAGATGACAAAATAGGTGTTTTCTAGACAGCAATATAGAGATTAAAGTTTACACAACTGAGAAACAGAAACAACAAAAAACCAGTGAAACAGAATAGAGACTAGAAGTTCATTATTCAGACAGGGATGTGGATTTTACAGATGTAAACACTTCAAAACTGGTAAATTTCAAAATGCTAAATTTTCACTGTATGACACATTTACCCTTTTAAGAAGTGAGATTTAAAAAACTGGGTGGGGAAAAAAGAAGTCTGAACAGCTTAGTGGTGTGACAGGAGTGGCAGGGAGGATTTATGGAGGGCAGGAGAAATAAACACTACCATCCAAGCCAGGAACCAAACAAATTAAAATTATTTTCTGATAAACTCTTCACCATCTGAATTCCTTCTGCTTACTGAAATTCAGATACTCAGATAATACTTAAATATTCAGGTGAAATGGCATCCAAATCCACACTATTAAATTAAAAAAATCAAAGAAAACAGCATAGTGAAAGATACTTATTAGGTACTTAAATCTGCCAAAACCTGGCAATTTATCAGATTATTAGGATCATCAAGAAGAATAAGTCATGATGACTCCCAGGTTTTTGACCAGGGTGACAGTAAAATAATAATAGTGTCACCAACTGAGATACCAAAAGAAGTCAACCAAATCTGCAAACCACTTAGACAAACAACCATTTTTCCTGCTGCAAAATACATTCTTCAGGTATTAGAAATTTTGTTTCTATAGTCTAAGACATGGAATAGGATTCAGTATATCCATTAAAATTTATAGGAATATTCTGTCACAACACAGACTGTCTTTAAATGAGACAAACTGATTTCAAAAAATATTACATAAAACTGTAGATTCAGGTGGGCAGGTATTGACCACACACCAGTTATAGCTCAATAAAACTGGAAGGAAAACAATGTACAAAAAGTTGACCTTAGATGCACTCTCTAAAATGCCATCCTGAATATAACAATGAGCATTTTATATGTTATTTCAAATGTACTAGAAACTATCAACTTGTGTGCCTTCACAAAATAAAACTCCAGCAAGGCAGGGATCCTGCCTTGAAAAAAAACAAAGAAAAAGAAAATAATCCATTATGAACGTACAGTGTAACAGGTGACCAAAAACTAGTCGACACCAACAATCCATGACTGAACAGACAGGAAACTAGCTAAGTTAGTTTATAACTGCCTGCTAAGATATAAACTTAGTTATCAGAAACCTCTGCTTCTATGTTCCACCTCTCAGTCTCAAACAAAACCACCAGACCAAATCTATTTGCAGGGAGTACAGAATGAATTATTTCAATCAATAAGCCCGTCTTCAGTATCCAAAACCAACCAGCCAAATTTAAACACAGATACAAACCATAAGAAATCTCGAGTATCTGTGTAATTAGACAAAAAATACAGCAAAGAGATTCTGTCCCATGTTGGGAGATTCTTCCTAAATCAAAAGCTTATCCTACGGGGAAATAAATGCAGACTGTATAACGTAAAGTCTACGGAGTAAAAACAGAGGGGAAAAAAAACACACTAAGAAAACAACTTACGAAATCAAAAAAGTCCATCCCTGACTTGGAATTGGGTTTCATTATTTCTTGATACACCTCTGCAAAAGGTACTCTTTTGCCGGGTCTGCATGCTGAGACGAGGTAGAAAAGGAACCCAGACTAGAGCACAAGTTCGACGCCAATCAAAGTCTACCGACTTTCACCGAGCGTTAAGAGCTTGGGCGCCTGGCGCTGCACCTCTAAGGCCTCTATGACTCTAGGTGGGAACACCCAGTCCGGCCTTTATTTCCACCTCTTGGAAGACAGGCAGGACCCCGCACGAGCCAGCGTGAAGCCCAGGCCCGAGTGCCTGCGGCGGCGCGGGCCAAACCGGGCGGGAGCGGCGGGCGCCGGAGGCCGTTGGCAGGCCGCGCGCGCACGCGGCTTTCGCGCCTCCTGCAGCGGGAGCAGCCCGGCCTCCCGCTCCGGACCCAGATCGGCGCCTCCCAGCCCCCACTCCGCTCGGCCACCTCCTCACCTCACGAGCTTCATCCTAGCGGCGCCGTCGCCCTTTCGGCCCGATAGTACACGAAATCCCACCACCGAGAGCCGAGGCTGGGCGTATGAATGGCCGGAAACACTCTCGGGACTCCAACGTAGAGACCGCGCCGAGCGCAGGGACGCACGGCGGAAACGCCGCGGCCGCGCTTAGGCTAGTCTTCCTTCCGGCTGCGCGAAGCGCCACTGCGGCCCCTAGCGGTTGGAGGTATGCTTTGCAACTGCTGAGGGTGTTCAGGGCGGATTTTCCATACGAGGGAGATTTGAGATTACATCCCCTTAACCAGGGCATGGCAGGGCTCCGTGTTAATGATTTACTCGTTAATGAAAGTTAGTTCTGGGAGAAGTCCAGAGGATTATGCTAATTCTGTTCCAACAGCAGGAACCTCAACATTACTTTATGTGCCTGAAGAAAATCACACAATTTAACTGATTATTTTTACTTTAAATTATGGTCACAAATCTCAAAAGGTGCTCAGAGATCTAGAGATCGTTTTATGCTTCTCTAATGGATACTTTCTCCGTTAGTCCAGGTGATCTCCAAAATTAGGGCTTTAATTTGTATCTCCAGCTTGGATTTCATCCCTGGTCAACAGAATCCTTGAATATTGTGAGGCACTGCTCATCAAACATCAGTGTCATCTGGAGGAAATGTTAGAATGAAATTTTGATTCTGTTGGCCTGGGGTCTGAAATTCTGAACTTCTAACACGCCTTCAGTTGATGAAGATGCTCCTAGTCCATGGATCTCAATTTGAGTAGCAAGACTGTAACGGATTTATGTGTACTATCTTCTCAACATCTAGCTCTCATCTTCCCAGCATCTCGTAATAATCTCCTGGCGATCTAATGTGGACCAAATAGCAAGCATTTTTGTTTTTATTTTCTAGCTTGAAAAATTTTAAGAATTTTTACTCTCACAGTATAAAACCATCAAGAGTCCTGAAATAAAGTCAGCAAGAATGGAGCAACAAAGAAAAAGCCTTTATTTGCTGGTAGCTGGAGGGTCAGTCTGAAAATGAGACTCCTCTGTCTTCTTGGAGTTACCTGAGGTTTTGTATATTACAAGTATTTAGATTGGTCATGAGAAAGAAAAGAATAAGGAAATGAGAAAGCAACCAGTGGGTCAATACAACTGTTCCATTATTAATTTTAGATGCAGATGTCTTAATGATAAGGGCTTCCCTGGTGGCTCAGTGGTAAAGAATTCATCTGCCAAGGCAGGAGGCTCCGGTTCCATCCCTGGGCTGGGAAGATCCCCTGGAGAAGGAAATGGCAACCCACACCAGTATTCTTGCCTGGGAAACCCCATTAACAGAGGAGCCTGGCAGACTACAGTCTTTTGGTTGCAGAAGAGTCAGACATGACTTAGCAACTAAACATTAGCAGCACGCAAACCCCCACCAAATTCACTTCTGCAAATCTTCACCAACACTAATTGTCACCAATCTTTTTATGGACAGTTTGATAGGGGAAAAATTAGACTGGCAGGCTATAGTCCATGGGGTTGCAAAAGAAGTGGACACGATTTAGCAACTGAGCAATAACAATGAATTCCTCATGTATCAAAATAAATACACATGATTTTATACAGTGTAACATTTGTAAGGATCCCCATGTTCCTGACTGTGGCCAATACAAATACAGTGAATAGAGAACTCAGAAGCAGAGGCTCTGGAACTTCTCTGGTGATCCAGTGGTTAAGACTCCATGCTTCCAATGCAAGGGTCAGGGAACTAGACCTCCCAGGCAGCAGCAAAAAGATCCCACATGCTGCAACTAAGACCCAGTGTGGCCAAATATCTTTTTTAAA
Source organism: Antilocapra americana (assembly GCA_007570785.1). Lineage (NCBI taxonomy): Eukaryota > Metazoa > Chordata > Mammalia > Artiodactyla > Antilocapridae > Antilocapra > Antilocapra americana. The sequence continues at coordinate 32,064,427 of ML662445.1, forward strand.
AAACAAAGGCCTATTTTGGGGGAATGGAAGCTTGTAAACATGGTTTGTGTAGGTATGTATGCCAGAATTTGAGTTATTACAGATAAAGTGGTTTACACACAAAAAAAAATTCCACAAATTGTCTTTACAATCTAAAGGTGAAGGTAAATATGTTAATAAGTCAGATATCTTATCAGTAGTGGGTAACCAGCTTTAATCGGGTTGGCAAGCTACTCCCTGCATTAGACATTAGGGGCACAGACCCTCTGCTTAGTGGAAAATCCAGGCCTAATTTATAATTGTCCATCCATATCCTGGGTCCTACAACCTCCCAACAATCAATTGATGATGACTAGTATTTACTACTGGGAAAAAAAAAACGTATAAATGGGTGTGTTTAAACTTGTGTTGATCAAAGGACAAATGAATGTGTCAAGGGCTGGGGATGTGGGGGTGACGGGCGGCAGACAGGTTTTTGCCAATTATCACACGATACGGTGATGTGGCCAATGACTTCACCCACCAAGACCTCTCCTTTTGGCTTTTAAACCATAGCACCTTTCCAGGCTAAACTGACAGGCAGCTCTATAAAGTTTTATGGAAGATGTTAAAAAAAAAAAAATCAGGCTTCACCAACTTAAGAGGGTATTTTGGGGTGGACTTGGTTTCAAAAAGGAGGGCAGTAAGAACCATAGAGAGAATCCACGTATGATCACCTCTTCAGATTCTCAAAGGCAAGAGGACCCATCTTCACAAATAAGCAAAATAAGCAAATAAGCAAAGAGGAGCAGAGAAGGTGTGTTCAAAAGCAGTGTAGGATCAAGAAGCCTAGGATCCTGGATTCAATCTTCGGAGGCTTCTAAGAACCAAAGCTTTGTCTCAACACACGCCGTGACTAAATCCGGTGGAACTTCCTACAATCGCTTCCCCTTTTCTGTACATCGGCCCGCGTGGCAGACGAGAGGTTATCTGAGCTGGAAGTCGCAGAGAGCGGTACCTGCAACCAACAGAAGAGCGGCTGGCGACGGATCTTCAAGACAGACCTCCACCGCTGGGGGCGTGGGTGGCTCTATTCCGAGACCACCGCGGGGAAAGAAGGGGAGCGGCCGCCGCCCCGGGGACGAGGCGCCCACCCGCGGGGCCGCGCCCGCGAGGCCTCCCCCCGCGCCTGCGCCGCGGCCGCACGCGGGCTCGCCTCGCCCCGCCGCCCCAGCCGGCGGCAGACGCGGCGCGACGCGCAGCGGCGGCCATCTTCCGCCCCCGGGCGCGTCCGCGGAGCGGGCTCGGGCCGAGGCGCGTCGCGCAGGCGCGCTCGAGACGGTCCCAGGGAACTCCCTTCTGACGGGCGAGGCGGCGCCGTCGTCGCCGGAAGTTTGGCGTTTCTGCGCCGCGGGAGAGGCGGCGGCGGCGGGGCGTCCCCGGTGCCCGGATGTGAGGCGGTCTGCTGGCTCGCGTCGGACCGTCGGCCGGGAGCGAGGAAGGTAGGCGAGCGTCCCGCCCGCCCCGCCGCCTCGGTCGCCCGCGTCTCCCGCGGCCAGCCCCTCCGGAGCGCCTGCGCCTCTCCCCTTCCCCGTCCCACCCTCTGGTCGCGGCGCCTCACACGCCTTTCCTCCGCCCGGGGTCCCGGCTCCGGGCGCCCCCGGGAGGGAGTGGGCGGCTCCGGGACGCGGTCGCCCGAGGCCGGCACCCGGCCTGCGCGGCTCGGCCACCCGGCCGCCGCGTCACCTGCCGCGGCCGGCTGGGCGGTCGGACGTACCGAGGGGCCGTGGCCAGGGTCTCGCCGGGGCTTCAGGAGCCCCGAGGCGGCGTGCAGCCGTCACGGCGGCCGCGGCGGTGTCGGCCCGCCGGTAGCCGGGCCTCGTCCCCGTCTTCTCCCCCGAAGCCGCTCCTCCAGCCCTGGCTTGAGCGGCGGTCCTGCGGCTCGCTCTGCTGCCCGCCGCCCACCCGCTGACCCGGCGTGAACCCCGAGGCCTCTGCAGTCTGCGGGCTGGGATTTGGGGATCCCGGCTTCGCGATCCTCAGCCTGGGAGGGGAGCGGTGGCCCGGGTCCAAGGTCAGAGAGGGATTCTGGTTGGACCCGAGGATCTGGGACTGCTCTGGAGTAGAAATTGGGTTTGTGGAGGCCGTCGCGAAGTTTGTAGAGATAGATGCGAGCCGAAGGGAGTTGGGTCCTCTGTTTTGATCCCTGTTCATAAGATTATTTTACAACGGGGGTTTGTTTTCCTCGGGCAGAATGGGAGAGATAGCAAGTCCAAAAACTGGAGAACACTCCTTCTCCTACACCCTCAAGCTTCCCCTCCTCCATCCCCAAATGTTTTGTTTTTGAAAACCCACCTCCTACGGTAGGGTTGCTCTGGTGGCTCGGATGCTAAAGAATCTGCCTGCAGTGCAGGAGACCCAGGTTCGATACCCTGGTTGTGAAGGTCCCCTGGAGAAGGGAATGGCTACCCACTCCAGTATTCTTGCCTGGAGAATCCCATGGACAGAGGAGCCTGGCGGGCTACATCCCATGGGGTCGCAGAGTCGGACACGACTGAGTGAGTAACACACGCACAGTATTTTCCAGGATAGGGGGCTGGGGAGGAGGAAGGAGTAAGCCTTGAGGTTTAAGAAGTGCTGTGAACCTTGTTTTCGGGTAGCCTTTGGATGGCTGAAAAGGGATTCTTTCAGCAGGAAGTAATTGCAGCACAGAGTATTTAGATAGTATTATCAAATGCCGTTTCAGTAAATAGTCTTTGTAGAAACCAACAAAAGAATGCTACTTAGTAGACTGTAGGATGTGTGTGTGCTTTGTTTTCTTCCCACCTCAACATTTTTTTAAAAGCTGGGTAAAGCACGAGTTCTGTTTAAAATATTTTGAATGCCGTAAATTATGCTATATTCAGCGACTTCTGAACAGGTCTTTAGTATCTGCTGTACGCCCGGCTCCAGCGGCAGTGGAACTGTTTTTAATTTGAAAAACTTAAAAAACCCCATGGACAGAGGAGCCTGGCGGGCCGCGTCCATGGCGTTGCAAAGAGTTGGACGCGACTGAGCGACTAACACCACTCAAAAATCTCACCGTGAAATTAGATGTGAGAATAGGATGAAAAGTGCTTAATTTGGAAGCTGCAAATTCAGGCCTAGAGCTTGTGCGGAAGTGAGAAAGCTGTAATACAGACACTTCCCCTTCTTAGGCAGAATGCAGTATATGCCCCTAGGTCAGATGTGTGACTTTGGAAGTACCCGTCTTAGAAGAAAACTTGTCCTACTTTATGCACATCTGCCCATCTTACTATTTCTTGGATAAAGAAAATTCGTTGATTAGTATTATGATTTTGTAGTGAAAAGGTAATTGTTTTAACATCAGCTCCGAGCAAGATTTTGTGTTAGCCTTTTAAATCAATACATTATGCTTCCAGAACTGGGAAAAGGCCCTAATTAATGAATGTCATTAACCCCTTTTGCTGGGCGGCCCTTTTTAGCTTGGTCATTCATTACAGCACAAAGCTGACTGTAATTATTCTAATAATGAAGGAGACTGGCATTGCACAATGGATTTTTTTAATAGTTAAATGTTTCTCATGAGTTTTGTTACCTGATTTATATTGCACTTTGAGTAATTTGAATGACCTCAACTGAAGGTGATAAGAAGTTGAGACGGTAGTTAGAAACTAACTCCAGTGAGATTTTAACCATACATAATTTGCTTAAGGACTCTTTTACACCCCACTCCCCAAGCCCAGACTTTAATGTTTTTCTGTGCATCCTTTTTTCCTGGCACAGTAGAAGTTCTTTGGCTAGCTTCCTGCCTAAGTTCTGTATATCATTTACTGTGGTTACTTTTGACAAATAACATCATTCTGTCTTCTTTTTTGGAGAGAGCTACATTTTATGCTTAGTTGCATTATAGTACACCTGAAGAAATCAAGATTTATGTCATCTGCTCTCGTCAGCTTACTTAAAAGATTTATGGCTGTGTATGTGAAATTCACAAGAGATAAAGCTCAGTTATATAAATTAAAATGGGGTTTAAGATGTTACTTTTTACATTTTTATTTTATTCTCCCATACGTATTGTATATGAGAACCTGAAGCATAATCTTTTTTTTTTTTTTCAAACTTTAAACTTTTTATTTTGTTTTGCTGCTACTGCTAAGTTGCTTCAGGTGTGTCTGACTCTGTGCGACCCGGTAGACGGCAGCCCACCAGGCTCCGCCATCCCTGGGATTCTCCAGGCAAGAACACTGGAGTGGGTTGCCATTGCCTTCTCCAGTGTATCAAAGTGAAGTCGCTCAGTTGTGTCCGATCTTCGTGACCGCATGGACTGCAGCCTACCAGGCTCTGCCGTCTATGAGATTTTCCAATTTTATTTTGGGTTATAGCCAATAAACAGTGTTGTGGTAGTTTCAGGTGAACAGCTAAGGGTCAGCCATACATATACATGTATCATTCTCTCCCAAACTCCCTCCCATAAACAACTTTTTAAATGCAAGACTATTATCCCCCCTCAAAAAAAAAAATTAGGGGAAGAATGGCAACTGTTTTACATTTTTGTAAATCTCCTTATTGTTTGGCCTAATGGAAGACAGCTGGATTCTCCTTCAGCTTCTGCATTCAGTCTTCCTTGTTCTGGTTGAAGCACACATCTAGCTGCACAGGAATGTGCTGGGAGGAGTCATTGAATGACATTTTGAATTAATTGTGATGCTCTTCTGTGACTTTACAACAAAACTCAACAAGTGGTAATTTCTGAACAGTTAGTTGTGGTGTGGAATCTGAAACTATACCAATATACTTTTCATACAATGTTGCATTAATTTCATTGGTCTGTTTGCAGTTTGAATTGATCTTTTACTGGTATATGATTTTAATCTCATGAGCCCTTGAAAGGGTCTCTGGAATCTGCAGGATCCCTGTACCACACTGTGAGAACTACCGCTTTAAGGTAAATAATTTAATAGTTTACAATTAATGTAATAACTGAAGCTGAAAGGGATAATGGTAATATGGAAAGAATTGATAAGTAGTTAAGTGAAATAAGGTATAATTAAGATAAACATTTTCATGCTTTCTTTTCATAAAAAATGTTACATCAGTATATTAATTATTACACCTAATTGTTATTATAGCTAACACTTAATAACTGCTTATGGTTCTAGGAACTGTTCTAAGGACTTGGTATTAGGAAATGAAATGTTGCTGTTGTCATTGTTGCTGTCATATTAATTTTTTTTTTTGGCTTTATTTTCTTGATGTGGGTAGATGGTAGTATAATAAATTGTGGAGAATGGCAATAGTGGAATGACTTGACTGACAGCTGAATATAAGGTGTTTTTTTAAGACATCAGGATATGTATGTCCAGTATGTCGTTGGATATCTGAGTAGCACTAGGGATGGAAATTGTGTTGGGCATATTCATTTGTATGTTAGTGGTCAAAAGTATGAGTATAAATGAAGTTAGTTAGTGTGTGTCTTTTGTGGTAAGAGACCAAACCTTGGGGAATACTAATTTGTAAGAGACTGGTGGAGGAAGAGAATTTAAAAAATTAAATTGTTCATGTTTGTCTTAAGAGTTTTAACTAATGATGTTGAGAATAACGTTTTACTGAATGTCTATTATAAATCTAGTGTACATATACACGATGGAATATTACTCAGCCATTCAAAAGAATTCATTTGAATCAGTTCTACTCAGGTAGACAGAACTGGACCCTATTATACGGAGTGAAGTAAGCCAGAAGGAAAAACAAAAATACAGTATACTAACGCATATATATGGAATTTAGAAAGATGGTAACGAGAACCCTGCCTGCGAGACAGCAAAAGAAACGCAGATGTATAGAACAGTCTCGTGGACTCTGTGGAAGAGGGCAAGGGTGGGATGATATGGGAGAATGGCATTAAAACATGTTAATTATCATATGTGAAATCAATCACCAGCCCAGGTTTGATGCTCGGGGCTGGTGTACCTGGATGACCCAGGGAGAGGGAATCAGGAGGGAGGAGGGAGGGGGGTTCTGGAAGGGGAACATATGTATACCCATGGCAGATTCATGTCAGTGTATACCAAAACCAACACAATAAAGAAAAAATGAATAAATTAAAAAAAAATAAATAAATCTAGTGTAATAAGGAGATTTTTGTCTTTGAATATTTGGAAAAATTTATTAGGGACAGTACCTTGTATTACTGTATGTTTCTGTTGCATTCTCTGTTAATGGTTTATTGTTGCTTTGGTTGTAACATTTTATATGTTTTTGGCTAGTGATAATTCATTTAATTCTGGAAAAGACCCTGTTGCTGGGAAGGATTGGGGGCAGGAGGAGAAGGGGACGACAGAGGATGATATGGCTGGATGGCATCACCGACTCGATGGACATGGGTTTGGGTGGACTCCCGGGAGTTGGTGATGGACAGGGAGGCCTGGCGTGCTGCAATTCATGGGGTCGCAAAGAGTCAGACACAACTAAGTGACTGAACTGAGCTGAATTCATCTAATTTTATGTTCCTTAACATGTTTACTTAATTTCTAAGTATTTATTGGGCATTTTAGAACATGAGAAACACTTAGATTACCCTAAATAGGGGATAATGAATGGATTGGCAGGATACATAGAGAAATAACGAAGAGAAAACTGTAGAGCCAGATCTTGTGGAAGGAGAAAACAGGAATCACCAACACTAGGCCTTACAGAAACCAGAAGTTAGTTCAGGACTCAGGAGGTTGCTGAGAAAAGGTGCAGCTCTGGCATTTGGCTTACTTACAAGGTAAGCCAAATGTTCATCCAGGGGTGATTTTTGCCTACCAGGGGACATTCAGAATTGTCTTAGAATATGAATATATTTGATTGTAAGAACAGGGCAAAGTGCTGCTGGTATCTAATAGGTATAGACCAGGGATGCTGCTGTTAAAACATCCTCCATGCCCACACCCCCATACTCCCTGTCAAAGATTTTTATTTGCTCCAGAATATTAGTAGTGGCAAGATTGGAAACCCTGCATCATAGTGACTGTATTGGCTGCTTTGGGGTTAGGAATATGCTGGGGAGCATAGGGACAGGAGGTTCAGAATATAACTATGAACTCGCTAAAGGCCCCCACTTTTGTTTTTTAAAGGAGGTACCTGCGGACATGGTGAATTTTAAGAAGAGGTTATGAACTTAACAAGCCGCTAGTCTTAAACATAGAGTTTCCATATCGCCCAGCAGTTATATTCTTAAATATATACCTAAGAACCTTGAAAATATGTTCACATGATAACTCATTCAGGATTATTCATAGCATTGCTCATGATAGCCAGAAGGTAGAAACATCCCATCAAACAATTTATCTACTGATGATAGGTAAATAAAACGTGATATAGTTATACAGTGAAGTAGTATCTAGCCGTAAGAACAAGATATTACAGACACATGCTGCAGCCCTACTGAGTGGAGAAGGAAATGGCAGCCCACTCCAGTGTTCTTGCCTGGGGAATCCCATGGACGAGGAGCCTGGTGGGGTCAGAAAAGAGTCGGACATGGCTTAGCAAGTAAACGACTCTACTTGAGTCCTGAAAACATTAATGTTAAGTGAAAGAAGCCATCCACAAAAGGCCACATGTATTGATGATTTCATTTATATAAAACAGCCAGAATACTGAAATCCATATCCACGGAAAGTGGATTTGTAACTATCAGGGACTGGAATGGGGTTAGGGATAGGGAATGACTGCAGATGAGCTTGGGGTGCTGAAAAGATTCTGGACTTAGTGACAATTATTGTAGAACTCTGAACATACTAAAATCCACTAAATTGTATAATGAGGTGAATTTTTAGTCCATCTCAAATTATAATCTCAGTTAAAAAATTTTTTTTTATTCCTGATCACACTGCTTGTGGGATCTTAGTTTCCTGATCAGGGATTGAACCTGGGCCCTTGGCAGTGAGAACTTGGAGTCTTAACCACTGGACTGGCAGAGAATTCCCAATTGTAAAATGGTTTTTAAAATATCATTTTAATCTTAAAATATATGGGGTGATGTAATCTAAATGTTTTAATGATCAAAATTTGAATATATTTTATTATAATGTACAATTCAGAAATTGGATGTACTCTTAAATTCTCAGGTACTTTCTAACATGTGTCTTGTAAATTATCTTTCTATATAAGTGTGGTGGATTTTCTGAAGTGATCATTTTATATTAAGTTTGATTTTTGTTTTTTTGGCCCCAATATTGATTTTATTAGAATTCTCTTAATAAGCTAGGTTTGGCTTGTGGAAGGATCTTGTCAATCCCACTTTCGCAAGATTTTATTTAATAGAAAGTGATGTTACTAAGGTATATAATGCTAGGTTAATAATGATTTAACTAAAGAGAACTAATCCTTAGCATACCTGAACAGATAAGTGACAAATACTGTAGATTTGTGTATCAATGAACCTCTTTGTTCTGTTAGGGCCCAACTGCCAGATGTTAAAATATTTAAAAATTGGGAGGGAAAGATGTGAAGTAATTCATAATTTTTAAAATTAAAAATTTTGGTGCTTAAGTAATAAAGGAAATTAAATGAGTTTTTTCAAGTTATTGTACCTCAGAGGTTTGTGTCTGTGTGGTTTGTGTCTGTGTGTGTGCATGCACAGTTGCTCAATCATGTCCGACTCTTTGCCACTCCATGGACTGCCAGGCTCCTCTGTCCATGGAAGTTTTCAGGCAAGAATACTGGAGTGGGTTGCCATTTCCTACTCCAGGGCATCCTGACCCAAGGATCAAACCTGTGTCTCTCTTGTTTCTTGCGTTGGCGGGCAGATTCTTTAGCACTGTGCCACCTGGGAAGATAAACCTCTGAGGCGTAATCTTGGGTAAATCTGGGGCTTCCCAGAAAATTTAACTATAATATGTATTGGTCAGTTATTGCTGTATGAGAAATGCCCTACAACTCAGTGGTTTGAAACTGTAAGCGATTGTTGTTGATTATACATCTGTAAGCTGCTGTGGCTTAGGTAATTTATGTTAAAGTGACTTGAGTTAGGCTTTGCTGTGGGTGTGAATGGGCTTGGTGCCTCCTTAGGGGTTTGGCTCCGGTTTACTGTTTGTGTTTCTTCTGAGGCCTAAGCTGAAGAGGCAGCATCTATCTGCTGAAACTCTTCTCCTGGTAATGGCAGAGGTGGCAAGAGGGCAAGACCAATTGCACAAAGACATTTTAGACATCTCTGTATTTTTTCTGCTAAAATCCCGAAAAGCTGTAGGGGCAGGGAAGTATGCTCTGTCCACCATGAGGCCAAAGTAAGACATATGGTCAAGCTGAGCCTCTGATGGGAAGGAAAATAATATACTCCTTCCATGGAGGTTTGGTTTGGGGTAGAAGGTAGTGATTATTTTCAGAGAAAAGTCAAATTTATTATATGGAACAAGAAAACGAGATGTGACCATATTGAATTGCAAGATTTTATACATCAAGTGAAAAATTGTCACTAAGCAATTGTTAGTCTAGCTTAGTCCAAGTTGTTCTAATAGTTGATAGACAGTTAATAGATGATACTATTTTTGTATTCTCATGTTTTTTAATAGATTGTTTTACTTTACCTATATAGAATTCTCTCTCTTTTTTTTTTTTAGGATTAATAGCCAAACACATGGAAGTTATTAGAGGCATCATTCATTAGAAGCATCATCTATCAACTTGAAAAAAGTTATATGTAATTTTCATTTCAGTAAGGTAAGTAGCTTATATTTTTACAATTTAGTGTCTTCAAAAATAATTTATCAGTATGCCAAATACACTTAAATACATTCAAAGAAATGTAACTTACTTGGACAAGATTATATGTTCACATAATAAAATGGAGTATATAGTGAAAAGTAAGCTTTTTTTTTTTCCCCCACACTTCTTGCAGTTGGTCCCATAGTTCTCTGTCAGAAGTCTTCATGGTTACTAGTTTCTTGGGCATCCTTCCAACCTATTGTGGGCACAGGCAAGCATATGTTTCTATACCTTTCCTTCCTCCCACTGCCTTCCTTTTTTCTTTTTATGACAAGGGAAAGTCCACCCTGTTATGCACCTTGCTTTATTTGGTTTAACAGGGTTTCTCGGTTGTAGCTCCATATCAGTTAATTACAGTTCTGTTTTTGCCAGATTTATTAAAGCATAATGTATGTATAATAAACGGCAGCCTTTTAAAGTGTACACTTTGGTGGATTTTGATAGATTTGCACATTCTTGGAATTACCATCACAATCACAATAGAGATCATTTCCATTACCACCAAAAGTCTCTCTCTCCTCTATTCCTAAGCCAGGCAGTGACTTACCTATTTTCTGTTACTATAGATAAGTTCACCTTTTCTAGAATTTCATAAAAATAAAATACTTTATGTACTCTTTGTGTCTAGTGCTTTTCATTCAACATCATGATTGTGAAGGTCATTCATGTAGTTCCAAGCACTTTGTTCCTTTTGATTGCTGAGTGTTTTGTGGTACTGAAACACCGTATTTTTGTTTCCCCATTCACCCGGGGAATAATTGGGATGGCTGTCTGGGGATCTTTCCCCTTTTGCGAGGCCCATTTTCTGCCCATCTCATGGTATTGCCCATTTCTGCTTCTTGAGGGGTTCTTTGGTTTAAGTAGAGTTGCTTCTCACTTGGCTTTCCTCAATTTCCAGTTTAGGATCAGGTTTGTTTGAGTTTGGAGGTTCTTTGTCCTCCTTTGTAGCTTCTGTACTTTTAATTTTTATCATCTACACTTTTGTTCTTTGTCTTTTGGATTTATGGTTTTGTCTTGCTTCATTTTAATCTATTGCTTTTTTTTTAAGTAAGTATTACATGAGAGTAGACATAAATGTTGTGTATTTAAATCTGCCTTTTTAACTGTGTGTCACTGTTTTTCTATGAATATAATTATTTACGTGCACTATTTTTCCTCAAAGTAGGATTTTGCTTTACTAGCTTAACCACTGTATGTCTGTATTATTTTTTTTTTGTATTACAAAGTTTTTCTAAAATGTAAAATTGAAATAGAAAAGCTTACTTCATTGGATGCATATGCCATAGTTTACTTCAGATTAGAAATACTATAAGTGTTATGTGTAAATGAAGCTCTGAAAACTAATGTTAGGACAGGGTAAAATTATGGAATATAGATTAATATATTGATTAATAGATGAGATGTAAATAATTACATCTTTGTACTTTATAAACATTTTTGAATATTTTACTTTTAGGTGCTGTATAATGTGTTAAAAGGAAATTATAAGGAATGATTTTGTCAAATTCTTATGAGTTATGGTGGCTGAAAGATCAAATGTTTCTTGTGGGAAAGGAAATGTAAGTAACCTCAAAGAGTAGATTGATTTTCAGCTATTCTCTGTTTATTTAAGACAGGTTTTCGATAAGACTATACTTAGGATACTTTTTTTCTGTTAGCCTTAAGTATGCTGCCCCTTCAGCTTGGCCTCAGAAGAAACACAAATAGTAATATGGAGCCAAACCCCTAATGAGGCACTGGGCCCACCCACACCCACAGCAAAGCCTAACCGAAGTCACCTTAACATAAATCACCTAACCCACAGCAGCTTACAGAACTGTAATCACACTGAGTAATTGAAAGAAGTAGCATTTTTTGTAAGTTGTGGTTATTTCTTTGTACTGTTAGCATTGCCAAATTTCTTGGATTGTACAAAATTTAATGTTTATTTTTTTTATTTTTCCAGAAATGGCAGCACAAAAGGAAATCTGTATTAATAGAATATTTTATTAAACGGAAGTGGTTAAATAAGAACTTTAAATCAACAGACTCAGCAAACAAGGAAAGAAACGTGTTAGCTGTAAGACATGTTTCTAATGAATCAAAGTCCAATAACTGTAGACTTCAGAAGAAAAAAATTTTCAAAAACTTAGTCAAAACAGACAGGTCAGTGATAAATAACTTCTCCAGTCATAGGGCTAGGCCTGAAAACAAATTTAATTGAAACATTAACAAAACACATCAAACTTGAATTAAAATTTTTATCATAAAAAGTTCTGAAAATATCAGCTTAGATTTAAATTTTCCTCAAATATCTATTGCCTTGTCCAAAGTAAAGCAAATATCATTCAGCCTTCATGCCATAAGGATGACAGAAATCTTAGCAGACTAGTACTTTTGTTGAAAATGTGTATCCATACCAGTTGATTTAGACCTACTCAGTAATAATACTAGACATTCAGCATTTATTATTTACTAGGACACAAAAATTTTGAAAATACTCAGAAAAGGAGGACCTTACTCAGGAATGATGTCCATTCAGGAGAAATCAAAAGAAAATTCCTCCAGTGTTATTAAAAAGAATGAAGATAAGAATTTAGAAACACAAGTTCAAGGTTCTCAAAAGAATCTAGCAAAAAAATCAGATCCAAAGGAAGCTATAAAATCACTGGTTAAATCTTCCAATGAAAGTAAAGTAAGTCAGCCTGAATTAGGAACATGCGTGAGCACAAGGTCAGCATCCAGTGATAAGAAAGCTAGTAAATCTATTAATAAAAATATGGTGACTGTAAAGGGACATTCACAACTAGAATCTACAAAACAGAAGAAAATATCTCAGAAAAAATCAGTGCACAAAACCCCTAAATCGAATGAACAGCTGAATCGGAGATCACAAAGACTACGACAGTTAACAGAGATTTCAACAAGGTCTTTGCGTAGTAGAGAAATTCAGGGTCAGGCTCAAGCAGTTAAACAGAGTTTGCCACCAACAAAAAAAGACCACTGTAGCAATACTCAGAGTAAATCTAATAAAGCTAAAACAAATCAGAAACATGTGAAAAGAAAAGTATTGGAAATAAAGTCTGATTCTAAAGAGGAAGAAAATTCTGTAACTAATGAAGCGATCAGTTCCCCCAAAGGAAAAAAGCGCAAAGTGGAGCATCAGACGGCTTATACTTCTAGTTCTCAGTGCATAAAAGGATCTGAAAAGTGTCTGCAGAATACCAGAAAAGAAGAAACAAAATCTGTGCCTGTAACTTCTTCTGAGATAAAAAGATCCAAAGTGGCTACTTCAGTGGTCTCTAAAAAGAACGAGATGAAGAAGTCAGTTCACACACAAGTGAATACTAGTGCAAAATCCCAAAAAAGCCCACAGCCATCAGTGCCTGAACAAGCTGTAGACAACGGGCTGGAGCAAGCAGGAACAAGCAAACGCGGGAGCATTCTCCAGCTCTGTGAAGAGATTGCTGGTGAAATTGAGTCAGATACTGTAGAGGTAAAAAAGGAATCTTCACAAATGGAAAATGTAAAGGAGGAGAAGCCTACAGAAATAAAATTGGAAGAGACAGGGACTGAAAGACAAATACTTCATCAGAAGGAAACGAATCAGGACGTTCAATGTAATCGTTTCTTCCCCAGTAGAAAAACAAAGCCTGTGAAATGTATACTAAATGGAATAAACAACTCAACTAAAAAGAACTCCAACTGGACTAAAATTAAACTCTCAAAATTTAACTCTGTGCAGCAAAATAAATTAGACTCTCAATTTTCCCCTAACTTGGGCTTATTACGAACCAGTTTTTCATTACCTGCATTAGAAACGCATCAGCAAGTGACTCAAAGTACATTTTTAGGGTCAAAACCATATGGTGATAAAAATAAAGCTTGCCAGCAGGAAGAAATGAAAGAAGTTAATTCTGAAGACGTTAAACCTAATAATATTGCAGTTGAAATGAATAAAACCCCCCAAAAGGCTCCTGAAAATTGTCATTTGGGTAATCAGATAAAACCACCTCCTGACCAACCACTGGATAAGCAGAAGAAAGATTCTTTTGAATCAACACCAGATAAGGTAATCTATTTTCACTATGTACCTGGAGGTGTCTGAGTATTTTCTGATAAGAATTAAGTGTTTATAACATACTTTAGCTTAAGAATTAAGTTGTAAAAGATGGAAGAGTCATTTGGTAAGGAATTAGCGAGAATTTCATTAACCCAGTCTTGTGTTGAGTGACAGAACTTACTCCTTTAGATGGCTCATATTTACATGAATGCTTGGCATTGTTTTGTTATTTTCACCCTTCATTTTAAATTTTATGTGAAGCACAAACCTGTCAAATTCTAGCTTTTCTTTTTCATTTGACACACTGGTTTGTTTCCTTTTTCTATTAAGTATAACCGAAGGAACTGTTTCATAATGAGTGACTAAAAATGTGCAACTTGAAATTGGGCTCAGTTCTGATCAAGTTGTTAAAATACATCTGGCACAAGTCAACTTTTCACCACCTGATAAAACTTAAATATTTCTAGCAGAGATGCCTTTTGCTTTGACTTGCACAGCCATTTTGAACAGTTGGCAAATAAAATGCCTGAAGGATGTAAGTAATTCAGTCCTCAGGCTAAGGACTGAATTAAAATTGTAGTGGGCAAAAATTTTATAAATGGGAAAGTAAATTGAAAAGCAGAATCTAAAAAGCTGAAAGAAACTTGATTACCTCAGAAATAGTTTTGAAACTTTGTAAAAGCAGCTGAACCATTTCTTTCCAAATTAAGGTGTAGTTAAAATATCAATATATAAAATCAGTAGGCAGAACTTTAGCACTCTATAATACTGATTTTTAAATCTCCACCAGTTGTGTTTCAGTTATTTAATTTTATAATGAGAAAGCTGAGAGCAGGAGAAGAATGTGGGTTAGGCCACATGTTTGGTGACACAAATAGATTTGAACTCGGGTGTCCTGGTTCTCAGTCCTTAATTCTTTCTACAGTGACATACTCTGAATATGAGAAAATCATTTGAGAAAAAAAATCACAAACAGAGGGAAAAAAGGTCACTTTAAAGTTTTACAAGTGATTTAAAGTTCTCTTTCGAGGCATTTAGGTCTAGAAGCAAATTTGAGTGAGTAAGGAGTCATGGTTTGTGTCAGGAGCCTCCAAAATAGATCATTGTTTATTCTCATTGATGCATGGGTACTTTAATAGTTGTAAAAAGATATACCACACTATTTATAGATTCCTCTGTGAAAGCCCTTTTACATTGTTTCCAACTTTTTCACTGATACCAACAGTGTGAATACTGTCACAAGAGTGGTCAGGAGATGTGGTGGTGAACGTGCCATTTTAAGACATACCTAGTGCCTGCTGCATTCGAGACACCGTGCTAATGAGGCTACAGAAGATGGTCTGTGTCCTGCCTTTAATGAGCTTACATTGTACTAGTCACTTGGAGATTTCTCTTCTTCCCATAAATACTAGATGTTTAGTGAAGCCATCCTAATAACTCTGTTTAATGAACACTGCTTCTTTATTAGGCAAAGGAGAGGTTCATATAATTGTCGCCACATTCTACAGCATGAGTTCTGTTACTATCCATGTATTACAGGTGAGGAGAGTGAGGCTTAGAGACTTAAGTGAAGCTTAGAGATCTGTGTAACATGTAAGTGATGGAGCCAGGCTTTAAACTGAGATTGACTGGCTTCAGAATCTAGCTGGATTTGTACTTGGGGAAGTAGAAGAGTGTATAAAGCAAACCTTAGACGTTTGAAAACTTTTTCTGTGGCTGTCTGTAATTTTTCTTCATTTTATTACATGATGTCAGTCTCAGAAGTACTGAAAAATGATGATGGTTGGTAAGGCTAAGCATCTGTCTGATAGGCCTTCTGAATTCTTCAGGCTGAATTTAAAGTATTTGGATTTTATGAATTTTAAAGCTCGATTATGTTATGATTTTTTTAAACTAGTTATTCTAGCTTCCTATGGAGATTGATTACTAACATGTCATTCTTTATTGTTTTTAATTTTTCTGCCTTTTAATGACAAAAATGTTCATATTTCAAAAATGTAATGTTCAAGAATAATGTTATGTGTTCTTTGTAACAGTTGCAATACAGATAGGTACAGACACACACACAAGAGTTATCTGTTCACCACCACATTTCCGTTCCTCTGAGATAGCTAAGGTCTGAGTTTGCACTACTTTCCTTTGTTAGTTATTAAGTATCTACTTTGACAGAATTCTGATTTAGGAGCTCTTAGAAATACAAGGATAAATATAATAATAAGTCTTTGCTCCTAAGAGTATTAGGAGATTAAAAAATATATACTTGAAACTATATACTTAAATATATATATATATAAATATATTTACATATATACATATATATGTACTTAAGAGTATATAGGAGATTAATGAAAAAAATAATTCAAAATAGAAAGTGATAAGGGCATGAAAGATGGATGAGGTAATTGGGGAATTTGGGGAAAAGGAATGGAAAACTTGGAGATTTCAGGGAAGGGGTTGATATTTAATGACGCGTTTATACAGGGGTAAGATGTTGTAGATTAGCACTGTTCAGTAGAGACACAGTGTGAGCCACATAAATTGTTTAAAAATTTCTGCTAGCCACATTTAAAAACATTGGTAAAGTTAATATATTTTACTTGTCATGTAAAAATAATGGTTCAATGTGTCATGAGTCTTAAAAGTTGAGGTGTCTCACTCTTTTTTTGGCACTGATACCTCAAAATCTGGTAGATGATTCCCATCTGCAGTAAATCTCAGGTCAGCCCTATCACATTCTAAGCGCCCAGCAGTGAGCTGTGGCAGTGGCTGTTGTGAGGGACAGTGAGACGAGGCAGGTGAGACCCAGGAAAGGCGTAGAGCCTGCGGGTGGGGGAGTGTCTGCGGGAGAGGGCAAGTTTCAGTCCAGCATGAGGGGAACTATAAGAGTTGACGCTGAGAGGAGGGGCAGCTTGTAGGGAGATTACATGAAGAGACTTCTTTTAAGGCCTATCTTGTGTGAATTACTCCACATATGATCTTAAATTTTCTTAGTATAGTGCTGAAATTCACTGAAAATATTGTAGTAACACCCAAAGGTTGACACAAAAGTGAATATTACGTTTTGAATTATATGTGCTTAGAATTGCAGCCTGTGTTTGGAATCCAAGCTTGAAAACAGTCCAGTGGAAAATGCCGCTACTGTCACAACTCTGCTCAGTCAAGCAAAAATTGATACAGGAGAGAATAAATTTCCAGGTAATCCTTTGGAAGTAGTGTTTAGATTTCACAATGGTCAGAGATATTTTTTGTCAGCATACCAGAAGACTATATCCACTATCAAATAAACCTGCTAAATCTTGCTTGTGTCTTTCAAATGTGTGGTGATAACTATTCTTTGAAGGCGGAGAACTGTACCTGTTGATTGGGTTGTGTACAGTATTTAAGGTGATTCTTTGACTCCCTACCAAAACTACTTTGCTTTTAAATCTTTTATTTTGTTTGTGAACTTACTTTCTGGAGAAGTGTTACTTAATGAATTGCTTAAATTAATGATGGCAGTTTATTTTTCAAGTATAAATGACTAATTTACCAGGTTCTTATCTTTAACCCTTAATTACTCAGGTTTGCATTTTAGTAATTGTATCTGTGAATTAAATCAGTTCTTATAGTCTGTTCACTTTGACCATAAAACTTTACGTTTGTAACCTAATGAATATTTTGAGGGTAATTCCCTGTCAGTCTAGTGGTTAGGACTCAGCGCTTTTTCTGCAGGGGCACAAGTTCCATCCCCGGTTGGGGAATTAAGGTCCCACAAGCTGAATGGCGTGGCCAAAATAATTGGGCAATATATTATTTGAACTCTTGAATAGGAATTTGTTCACCTATATCAGATGAAGCACAAGAAGATACAGAAAAGAAATTCCTCAATATTGAATTCATATAATTAATTGCATTGCATATATCATTTAACCTTTTCACTTAGGAGTGCTTAGTTGCTAAGGAGTGTTTGACTCTTGTGACCCCATGGACTGTAACCCACCAGGTTCCTTGTCCATAGAATTTCCCTGACCCACCAGGAATGCCCTTAGTGGGGGAAGGGGAAGTATAATATGAATATCAGAAATGCATTTATTTGTTAGAAAATTAATTGTTATTGCATTATTTAATTAGTAATATGATTAAAGGACTTCCCTGGTGGCTCAGTGGTAAAGAATCTGCCTGCAGTGCAGGAGACGTGGATTCAATCCCTGGGTTAGGAAGATCCCCTGGAGAAGGAAATAGCAACCCACTCCAGTAGTCTTGCCTGGGAAATCCTGTGACAAAGGGGCCTGGTGGGCAACAATCCATGGAGTAGAGTCGGACACTACTTAAACTCCAGAGACTACAGGTTTTTTTAAGCTAATGTTTTGCTTTATTTCTGTTTCGAGACTGAATAATTATGAAAGCATTATTATGAATAATTATGAAAACATTTAAATAATTTCCTTTATTGTTGAGTGCTAGTAATTATTGCTGAAACTAGAGACACACTGTTAATCTACCATTAGATCTCTCTGCAGCTCTGTAGAGCTTTTTTGCCTCTTCTCTGAAGAGAAATTCCTAGAAAGGTGACTCTAATTTTATCAAATGGTATTTATTAAAAATAAAGCATTTAGTGCACTGAGATTGTTTTTCTTTATGATAATTTTTAATTGTTAGGTGGAGGGCTAGCACTAAGCTTAGTATATAACCTATCTTTTTATTAAATCACAGGTTCAGTTCCCAAACAGCACAGTTTATTCTGTAATCAGACATCTAAGACGAGTGATAACAGGTAAGGTATTAGTTTAATAGAAGTATAAATATGAGAACTTCAGAATTTTATACTTGCAAGTTTTGAGTTTGGGAAATTTTTTCCCTTGGAAGGTTGTGTTAGTAATTGTCAGTTTTTCACACAGTTGTAATAGAAAGTCTGTTTTTAGTGTACTTTTTTTTTCTGTGTCTACACATAGTGTTTTGCAGCTTTTAGTTTTTTCTCAATGTGTTATGGAAGATAGAAAAGATGTTTTCTACCTTCCTTCCTCATTCTTTTAAATTCTGTATCAGATTTCATTGTGCACATGTTCCATTGTTTATTAACAGTTCTCTATTGAAACCTTCGTTGTTTCTAGTTTATTTGTATCAGAAAAAAAGTCCAGCAATAAATACTTATCTTTGTCGGCTTACGTATATAGCTATAGGATTTAACCTGCCTTGCCAAATTTCCTTGCAAAGTGGTTGAGTCTTATACTCCCAACAATATATGAGAATGCTCCTTTTCCCCAAAAAGCCTCATGATATGTATTAGCAACATGTAAAAGTGTTTCAGCAGATTAAAAGCTTTTTGTTCTGTCTTTAATTTTAAAATAAATTAGTATGACTTTTTTGCTTTACTGATTACTGAAAACAGTATTTAGGACAAACTATAGTGACTCAAATTGCTGAAACTATAAAACTGAAAACTTATTCATACTGTAGTAGGTACTACTTTTTTTGTTTCTGTGTCACAAATGAGTTGTTTCTTTGGGTTTCCTTTTGGTTTTTAAAAAGTTATTTCCCCGTCCCCGCACCCCTTAGAATTTTATTTGTCACAGTGTTGTATAGAAAAATCCTAAGTATTTTTATACCAGTGATTTGAAACGATATGGATCTATAACATTTAATAGTTGTTTGGTTGGTTGGTTGTTTTTTAAAAGGGAGATACCTCCAAATCATTCTTGGCCCAAGTGTAATTCCCATTTGGAGATAACAATTCCGAAAGACTTGAAACTAAAAGAAGCAGAGAAAGCTGATGAAAAACAGTTGATCATAGTAAGTATACAACTTGACCTTTTAGCTAAAATGTTGTTACACCATCTTATTTATGCATGTTGTCAAGGAGTAAATTCATTTTTTCCCCCTACGGAGCCTTTTTGTCACTGTAATTCTTCATTATGGAAATATTCTTGGTATTATGACAGCCACCCTCTCAGTGGTTCCATCCTATAACAATAAAAATTCAAATTTCCATACTTTTGCTTTTATTTACAACAGATTGATACTTTTATTTCACATTATTTTCTTCAATGTGTCATTTTATGACTACCTTCTTTTAGTAGTTGGTTTAAATTTTAAAATAACATGGAGCTTAATAAATACAAATGATTTTAAATATGTGTATTTTAGTATATTATGTAATTGTGAAATTACATTTTACAGGAAGATAAACCAGTAGTTAATTTGAAATAGAAAATAAGTACAATTTGGTAGGTAGCAAGGTAGAAAAGAGAGGGAGATAGTTTGATGAAAAATCTAATTTGAATGAGCACAATATAAAAAAAATGAAGAAATCTAAAATTATAGAAACATTTAATGTAGTTCCAGTGGACACAAGTAATTGGATTTTTTGGTACTGGATAATTGCTTCTAGCTTTAATATGGGGGGATAATTTTGTAAGAATTGTCTAGAAATCTTTTTGAGAAAGATTAGTGAGGGAAAAAGTTGTTTCATCAAATTTAATACTGTTTCTGTAGTCAGATCAGTATGATAGTGAAACAGGATTAGACAGGTAGACTCTAAAGCTGCACTGTCCAGTGTGGTAGCCACATATGACTGTTGAGCACTTGAAATATCACTCACCAGAATTGAGGTATGCTCCAAGTGTAAACACATATGCTGTATTTCAAAGATGTGTACAAGAAAGCATGTAAAGTATCTCACTAAGTTTTACAAATATTTAATGTATGTTGAAATTATAACATTTGGTATATGTCTTGTTAAGTAAAATATTTTATTGGTTTGCTTCCGCAGTCTTTAATGTGGCTACTGGTAAATTTAAAATTACCTTTGTGGATCACATTTCTGTTGGATAGTGCTGGTCAAGAGTTGATGGTAATGATGATGTTAATGATTACGATAGCAGCTAATATTTTTCAATGCATTGTCCCATTTCCTCCACTTATATTAACTAAGTTAAGCCTTAGAAAAAGTATGAGATAGGTACAACTATCATTTTCCATTTACCAGTGAGGAAAAGAAACCGAGATAGATACTTAGACGTTACTAAGAAAACTGCCTGCTTGAAGAGGTTGTTTGTACATCTGTGTTTGTTATTCACAATAGCCAAAAGGTGGAAGCAACTAAAGAGTCCACCAGTGGATGGATGGCTGAACAAAATGTGTGTATGTAGACTGTGGACTATTCAGCCTTAAAAAGGAAGGGAATTCTGACACATACTATAATATGATTGAATCTTGAGGACATTATCTAAGTGAAATGTTAGTCACAAAATGACAAATACTACATGATTCTACTTATGAAAGGTGCCTAAAAGAATCAAATTCATAGAGATAGAAAGCAGAATGATGGTTTCCAGGAGCTGGGGAGGAAGGAGGATTGGGGAACTGTTTAATGGATATAGAGTTTCAGGGGTTTTTGTTTTGTTTTTTGACCACTCCTCACGGCATGCGGGATCTTAGTTCCCTGATCAGGGATCGAACCTGTGAGCCTAGAGGTGGATGTGTGGAGTCTTAACCAGTGGACCACCAGGGAAGTCCCTAGAGATTCAGTTTTGCAAAATAGAAGTCATTCTGTGGATTGGTTGCACAACAGTGTGAGTGTACTTAATACTACTGAAATGTACACTTAAAAATGGTTAACATGGTAAATACGATATTTTGTATCTTAAGCATAATTCAAGCAGTTTTTTTAAACCCCCTGAATTTTCAGGTAATATTTTGTCAATAGTTTCAGTGTTTTAGAATGAGCTTCCCTTTAGTTTTATATGCAATCTTTCATTTAACATTTGATTTGTTTTTCTCTGTGGCCCCAGCTGTAAGGCACTAGGATAAAGTTATCTTAGAGTCTGTTTTTTTGTTTTTTTTTTCAGTAATTAGTTGAAATTTCCCAGTTTCAGAGCAGCAAGAATAAAGGAATTGTGCTTTTAAAAGTAATATTAAAGTTAGATCATATTGCTATTATTTGTCATTTTAAATGAGAATAAGTATAGAAAACCTTTTGTAACCAGTTACTATGCTACAGCACAAATATGAATTACTGGAGTACAGGTGATTATAGTCAGTCTTTCTTTCTTATTTGATACAAAGAAAATTGAGAAGGTTTAATTTTACCTTTGCTCAAGAGTTTCTGGTGACATCAAAATACTCTTTTTAATATAAGTAGAACAAAACTATTAAAGAGAAAAAGACTTGAGATGTAAAAAAAGTCTATGAAGCATTTCTTCTAAACTTCAGTGGTGTAATTACACAGATACAAAATATATACTAGTTCTCATTTATAAGTATTTACCATTTGAGGCTTTAGAACTAAGAGTATAGTGTTAAAGATACTTTCTCAGTTCTTTTCAGTTGTTATCAAATGCTCTGGAGTGAGTGATTACTAAAATGGAAAACAATTCTTAATATAAAATTACATACAGATTTTGAAAGTTAGCATCTTCATTTTTGTCATCGACATGGAATGTTGTTTTAAACACTTCTCACTCTGTGTTCACATTATAACTTTAGAGACTGATGATATTCTCAAATTATTCTTTCGTGGGGGGAAAAAATCATTCTGTTTGTTTTTCGTAAATAGGATGCAGGACAGAAAAGATTTGGAGCAGTTTCCTGTAATGTTTGTGGCATGCTTTACACTGCTTCAAATCCAGAGGATGAAACCCAGCATCTGCTCTTCCACAATCAATTTATAAGTGCTGTAAAATATGTGGTAAGTGGAATTCATGACTTCTGAAATGCAGAATCAGATCATTAGAGATGAATTGTCAGATTCAAGTCATTGAAAAAATTTTGTCTTTAGAAAATAATACCATATACAAAGCTCCTGTAGTATGTATACAGGCCTATTTTAAAACAAAGCCAAACATAAGACCCAGCAAATTCATTCTGGCTGGTGTATGTTGTGGGATTTTTACATTTTTAAATTTAACTTAACTTTTAAATTGTTATATTTTTAAAGTGTTATTGTACCTCTTCTAACAAGTGATGCTCTTCAACTTGAGTATCTTTTTAAATTTCCTTTGATTTTAATTGTTAACTATTGATAAGTCTGTTTAGTATTCAGAATAGCTTGACACAACTTTTTTGGGGGGATTGATAGTGGTATATATTATACCGAATAGATTGTGTGGGGATTTCCTTTACCTTCTCTTTGCTAACATAAGAATTTTTCTTATTAAAATTAAAGAACAATTCTTGATGGGTAAAACCTCAGAATTTGTAGTATACTTAAAAAAAAAAATCCCACGAAGTAAATATGTTTTAGTATATATATTTTAATGTATATGCAGTTGAGACATAATGGGTATTTGTTTTTGGAAGTAGCAAAATTTTAAATAATTTTGAACCATTTCAGATATCTTGTGAAAATAGTAATTTAATGTAATTGCTGTTTACCCATATCTGAAATGGAATTTATTTTATACATGTTACCTTCAGTACTGTACACTCACATTAATAAGACCTCCAGGATATCTGAACTGAGATCACCAATTCATTTCATATAGGAACTAGATTTAAAAGATCTTTATTGGCTTCAGTTAAATTTTATCCTTATCTTTGGTTGAAGAATTCATATTTGTGGTTTTATTTATTCAATTACTTCTTCCCAAGATAGGTGGGGTTTTCCTTTTTTTGGTTTCCTTCTGTGGTGATCCTTTATATTCCTTATTCCATCTGCTTTTCCCCACGTACACCCTCCTCCCACTTAACTAAATAAAATATAAGGTGTGTGGATATAGAATATCTGTAGCTAGATATTTATTTGTCATTTGAAATTTGTCCTTTTCCAGTTTGACTCTGTTAATATCCTTACAACTTGAAAAGAAAAATAGGCTATCAGGTAGCTAAACTATGGAATACTTCTGGGGCAGAAATACTTATTTATTTTACATCTGTCAATCTGGTAGAAGTGTATTCTGCTCAAGTTACATTATTTGATTCTTGCAGCCAATTTCCAAAAATTATAAAGAAATTTGGTTTAAAAGACTTAATTCTTTATTTTAAGGGAAGTTCTTAATTTCTGAGACCAACTGTAAGGAAATCAACCAGGAGATAATGCACTCTGCTCTTCCACAACATCAAAGGAAATTAGTTTATGGAACAAGGTGGAGGCATCACTTTTTAACAAATCCTGGCTCTTGCAAGTCCATAAAGCAGCAGAGCAACTTAAAAAAGATTGATTCCTGCCCCAGACCAACCCCCGCCCCCCCACTCTTCTTGATGGGACAGAGCTACAGGTTATTTTATTTACTTTTGAAATAAGCTCAAGAGAAGGAATTGAGTTTAGCAGTTGGCCATCCTTTGCTAACATCAGAGTTAACATTTTTACCTTTTGTTGTTTTCAAACATAGATATACATAGATTGTAAAGTAGAAACTCCTCCAGAACTTTGTAGCATTCTTTTCTAGTGTATGGAGAGGATAAAAAAGCACACCCATATTAAAGATTTTCTGCTGTGACCACAGCTCTGGGTTCTGGGTTACCATTTACATGAATCTTTTACTGGGCACCTAGTGTACTCTTGCGTTAAGTACTCGTAAGTGTTTGATGAAACATCTAAATTTTTTAAATGCCAGTTTATCTGTCATGTCTGTTTCTTGGAGAGAAGGACGTAGAACTAAGAAGTCATTTTGTGCTGTGGCTTTTTGTTTATATTTTTAATTTTAAATGGGTAGTGTTCAGGGGTTGGAAATAAAGTTCTGTACTGCTTAATATAGAATTAATTCTGTACTGCTTAAAATAGAATAAATTAGAATAAGTTTTACTTCTTATATTTTAATCAAACACTGTCTACAACATAAGTAGTTTTTCTTTACAGTAGAAATTTTTCTTTATGATAATTATTTCATGATAATCTAGGACAGGTAAAAATGTCTGAAGTCTTCTTTTCAAAAGATTAAAATAACATGTAAGTTATATAGTTATAGTAAAAATTGATGTCACAGAACCTACTTTGGGTTGACTAAAATATTTTACCCTTTACGTATTCTCTTTGACTTAGGGTAGGGGAGAAGAATGACAGTGTTCTGTTTGTGGATTCCTTCATTGTACTCCATCTGCCTCATTGACCCCATTGAGGAAATGTATTTTACCTGACTTACTATAAACTATTTGGGAAGGAGCCTCTTAAAGCTTCCTAGGGATCCTGGATTCTGGTTTAGACCTAGCTTCCCTTCAGTTTCCCTTCATGAAGTGTTTTCCTAAAGGTGTGAGGAGAAAACAGGAAAAACTCCCCCAAGAGCATTCAGCCTTGTCAAGCAAGAAGCTATCCAGAATTCAGCTGTATTATAAGCTTTCAGTAATGCAGAAGAGGAATAATGTTTGGGTTCTTTGCAGAAAAACTCCTGACTTAATCCTTTACCTCTGTCTTTCCCTTAACCTCCTTTGAATTGATTATCTGACCGAATGAGTTGTGGAGGACCTTGCATTCAGCATATTGGATATGCCCTTGGCCTGCAAATTTAGGAACAAAGCCTGAAAGAAATGAGAAGTTAACAATAAAAGATTTAAACATACATTAAAGCAATAAATCAATATTAACTATTTATATTATAAACTAACTTTTCAGTTTAGAAACGATAATCACTTTGGTAGAGCAGTGATCAGAAGAGGGGTGGTTTTTTCTGTCTTGGTGACCAGAAAAGCTTTCAAGAAAGGTTGGACCAATCCCTAGTTGGCTGTATAGCTGCACTATCCAGTTTGGTGACCCCAGACCTCCGGAAATGAGAAATGCAGGTCCTCATTCACCCCAGCCAGTGCTCCGTTGTCACATGTTGCTAGAAGCTACGTGTCAGTGTGGAGGTAGAATAGTTGAATTGTCATAAGGAGTTCAGTTGGTGCTGCTACAAGTAGATTTATCAAAACAAATAGCTTTAGTGGGAGCTTCGGGGTTCTAGCCTCAGTTCAGCTCAGCTATCGCAGAGAAGGGGAGAAGTACACTGGAGGAGGCCCTGCCGTCACAGCACACCCACAGAATGGGAAGTCTTGAAAGCACCTTTAGAGCTAAATCTGAGTTTTCTAAAGTGAAACTTAAATTCTTGTGTATATTCTTTTATTCCTGACTTACTCAATGAGTGAAAAAAACCACTATGTCACGGGACTTTTGTTTTTCTGAATACCTTCTTTCAAAACTATGAAAGATTAACTTAAACAGGTTGGCTTGCTTTTAGTGGTTAAGTCATTTAAAATGGGAAACCATGAATCTTGAAATACTCTAGTGATAATAAATATAGCTAACAGGTTTGAAGGTTAGCTTCAGAAAGTGTTGTGCTTAATTATGCTTTATTAGACCAATTATATCATTCATGTCTTGTTAGCTGACCATAAGTGAAAGTCACTCAGTCGTTTGTGACACCACTGACTAGAGTCACTTGGAATTCTCCAGGCCAGAATACTGGAGTGTGGGTAGCCTTTCCCTTCTCCGGGGGAATCTTCCCAACCCAGGGATCGAACCCACGTCTCCCACATTGCAGGCGGATTCTTTACCACAAATTAACATATATAAGATACTAGGTTTTAATTATTTATTTTAATTTCAGCAGTTACATTGTGAGTACAATTAAATTTAGTTTAGAAACAAATTGACTTCAGTCACTTTCAAACTAAAGTCCTCTCAGATAATCATCTTCAGTGCTTGTGTTACTGTGATTTATAAGAACCATATTTATTTAGTTTCTGACTCACAGCTCCCAAAACCTTTGAAATTTCCTAAAAGATGGGATACAATGTGTTTTGTTATGTTAATGAATAACCTTTGGAACTAGCCTAAGGATGGGAGCCAACTACTGAGGGTTGGAACTTTCAGTTCTCACACAGTGATCCTGGAAGGAATAGGCACTGAAGGTTGAATTCTGCTACTAGTGGCCCATGATTTAATCAGTCCCACCTCTAGTGAAACCTTCAAAACGCCAGGACAGGGTTCAGAGACCTTTTGGGTTGGTGAACACGTAGAGATTTGGAAAGGTAGTATGCCTGGAGAGAGCATGGAAACACATCTTTAACAGTATTGTTAATACAAAATTATTTTTGCAAAGTAACGAAACATGAAGTTAAAACCTTCTGCTTGGGGGTAGTTAAGGTATATTAATACTTTTATTATATCATTTTATTAAAGTAGAAAAAAACCAGGAAATACAGATAAGCTAAAAGGAAAAAAATTAATCACATAGATAATCTCTTTATAATTTGATATACAGTCTTACCGACTTTTAAAAATATTCATACGTACATGTTTGCTTTCAAAATTCATTTCAACAGAAATATTTTTACGTATTTCAAGAGTCTGTAATTTGTTTCTCTTTTGCAGTTTTTCTGCCATTTTTTATGCTGTGTGCCATGGGTACTGTCAAAAAGAGCATGTGACTGAATTTTGAATGAGCTAATTTTAATTTACTTTTGTTTGAATTACTAAAGGAATTTGAAAAACAGACATTTTAGTTCAACAGCAAGACTAAAGTAGATTTAAAAAATGTTTAAATGGTATTTAGAGTATATTTATTTAAACATAACAACTGTTAGTCTTGCTGCTGAACTAAAATGTCTGTTTTTCAAATTCCTTTAGTAATCTAAATAAAATTTAATTCAAATACAACTTGTAAAAAGAAGTACACAAATAATGAACGAGCGCACAGCTTAATGGTGTACTTTTGCAAAGTGAGCACCCACATGACAAGAAACACCACTAGTATCTCAGAAGCCCCTTTGTGCCCCCACTGCAAGTCAATGCTTGTCTCACCTTCAGGTCTAATCACTCTGTCAACTGGATTCATTTTACATTCATTTTTCACTTCTGAATAAATGGTATTTGCATAGGCCTTGGACCTTTGGCACACTTTTGACAATTGGGTGATTTGAATTTTCCAAAATAGAGTTTAATCCCCATTCCCCCCACTACCACCAAATAGCGAATCCCCATGTATTTTTCACTCAGCTTCAGCGTAACAATAAACAAGATTTTAAGAGTATAATCACACCTTTAAATTTTAATTCCTTAATATTAGCTATTCCATCAAGGTTCAGGATCTCCCCAAATATCTCATAATTTTCTAGACTGTTTGAATTAAGGTCCATATATTGGACTGGTTGGTATGTCTCTTAAATCTCTTTTAATCTAAAGATTCTCCCTCTAGTTTTTTTTTCCTTGCCATATTTGTTGATAGTCTTTTTGAAAAGCTAGTTATTGATTTTATTTCTCAGAGTATTCTTTCATGAATATTTCCATTCAACCTTTAATGGAAGTGATTAGTAGAAACTTTTACAGTTGGGATATAATATTTTAACACACAAATCTTAAATGTTTGATTGATGAATTTTGACAATTGTATCAGTTGTATCAATGTATCTGCCACCCAGTGTATTTTATTTTCAATTGTAATCTTGTTCAAATAGAAAAAGAGGAAAACCCTTTCCATTCTTGAGACTCTAAAGTCTAGAATAACTAGAACAAGGGGCAAAAAAACAAAAAAATCATTGATAGCTATTAGCAGTGTATAAAGCTTTCTGCTTTTCAGCAGCCAGATAGGTGAATTAAGAATGGGATTTGGAAAATACTACTTGCTGGCAAAGGGCCGTGTGTAACATCTAAGAGCTAACGGTGAAAGGTGTAAAGGCACTGCATTGAAATTTATATCTTTGGAGAAAGCTGTGGCTCTTTGGTTATTCCTTTAAATCACAGTTACCCTTCAGCAAACAGCTTCTGCCTCAGTTTCAAGCAGCAGACAGGCTTCATCTCATCTAAATTCTCTAAAGATAGGATTATGTGGTTATTGACTCCAGGAAAGAGTTAACTGCAATTGAGGTGTATAAATGTCTTTAGTATTTTATTTGGCGGTTTTTAGCCACCTTGGTTCTTTCATCTTTGCCTTGTCCAAGATTTGAACTTATTTTTGCAAGTAACTGGGGGCTTTATTAATTGTGTTTTCTTAAAGTAGTCCATTGATTGTAGTTTGACACCAGTAGGAAGGTAGAGTGGAAGTTACTGAGAGTTCCTGAGTAGCTCCTCTGTGTGAGGAGTCATCTTAAAGCAGTTCTCTAAACTACTAAGTGAGGTGGGTGATGACAGCTACTTTGTCCATAGCCCAGGTCAGAAGACAGAATGGGTTGCAGTGATTTGCCCAAGATTATATTGCTAGTAACTACCAAGAAGTGGGATTTAAACCCTGAATTTTTAATCCAGAACTCTTCAAGTTTTTCTTAAATATGCTGTCTTCATGGTTATTAGAAATTTAAGCAGTAATAACTCTGCCCTTTGCAGTTCCTCCTATTTATACATTGTACATGAAGAAACAACCATGTTTCAAACATTTTTAAAAGTTGTATCAAATCCAATTGTGAAACATTTTCTGCATGAACATGCAAGTCTCAACTTGTTTCAAGAGAAAATTTTGTATTAAAAAGTCAATAAAGCAAAATAATTTATATAGTGCTAAATATATAAAGCAAAATAATTTATTTAGTGCTGATGGTGCAGTATCATGTTGGCCAGTATTGTTATTTTTAAAGACAACAGGATTTATTTTTAGATAATTCAGCTCAGGAAACTGTGACTTTCTTATAAGTTGGGAGTTAGTTAAATTCTAGCTATTCATTGAAATTTTAACTTAGTTTTTAAAATGAAAAATCTCCATTTTCATTTTATATAAAATAGATTTATTTTAAAAGTTTTTCCCCAAAATAACATTAATGTAAATTTGTTTTTTAAAAAGGATATCTTTTATGCCCTTTAGAAACATTTACCTATATTGAGGTCTGGATATGATTCAGATTTCATTTCTTATTTGAAAAAAATGACTTCTGTGACTATTGTTTCTGCTCCTTTTTTCTTTTCAAATTTTGTGAACACATGACCATCCTAATTATAATCATCTGAACTTGCTTAACTTTTGGGTGCTCTAGTTTTTAAATAAATTCTGGTTTTAAATACTTTAATCCAAGCAGTTAGTTATACCAAGTTCGTTGCTGGACCTTTTGTTCCCAACTAAGAAAACACCCTTCCCCAAAAGACCCTTCTGGATCGTTTAAGAAATTCAACTTCCTTTCAGACCTGCTGTAGTGTTTTTTAAAAATATAGTTGCCTTTTTCTTGATTTCATTGAGTTTTAATACTCTGAAACAAATCTCAGAAAGATGCTGAGCTTTAATACTCTGAAACAAATCTCAGAAAGATGCTGGTTTTCTTTAAGATAAATACATTGCTTCTTGAAAAACCTTTTTATTTAAAGTTGTTTGGGTAAGACAAATGGAACAACCAGTTAAGCTCATTCCTTCTGTACTTATTTTTAACCTCAAAGCTCCTAGTTTTAACCTCTGGTTCAGTCCCATCTTACTAGATTTAAGTGGCTTTTGTTTTGTTTTTTTTTTTCATGCAGGTTCTGCTCATTAATCACCACGAGTGTGGATCTGAAGAAGAGTTTATTACCTCTCTTTTTTTGAGTATGTTTAACTTCAGATACACACAACGTAGCCTCTCCTTCCCTATTAGATTCTTAGAAGGTAGTTATATTTTTATAGTATCCTTCTTGTGACTTTTGATAGTTTTGATCAATAAGAATAAAAACTATTCCTTACATATTGGGCTCCTGCATGCAAATCAGTTCATTTAAAACCTCCTGGAGGTCTTTGGCATGCCAGACATAAAACCACGAGTGTGTGTTTGTGGAGGTAACCATGTTCCAGAGAAATTTAAGACTTTAATTCTCTTACCAAGAAACTGGAAGAGTTATCCTTTAGGTTTTGGGAGTCACTGACTTTAAGGGGCTTGCTTTTGCTGTGTGATTTTCAAAATTAATTTAAAATGGAAAATGATAAATTAGAAATGCTTTTGTGGTCTTAGATCACTGAATGAATAGTAGAGCATTGTACCTATGTGTGCTTAACAAATTAGCTGATTTGTCTTCTTAAACATTAATGAGCATATATACTTTTCCATATTTTTAAACACATTGATGTATTTTTCTTATTGTACATGAATATGGTGTATGAAATGTGGTAAATAAATTTCATTCTTTTTTTTTAATATGTATCTAGGGTTGGAAAAAAGAAAGAATTCTAGCTGAATATCCTGATGGCAGGATAATAATGGTTCTTCCTGAAGATCCAAAGTATGCCCTGAAAAAGGTAAATTTCCAGTGAAATTTCACAAAGTGGATAATTTTGCAGCTGATTTTTAGAGTATAATGTATTGCTGGCAGAGCACATTTAAACACCCCATTTGGAGAATAAGAAATAAGCATTTAGTCACAACCCAACTGAAAAACTAATGCTTTAACTTTCTAGTGTATCATTTGTTGTTGTTCGTTTTCTAAGTTGTGTCTGACTCTTTGCAACGCCATGGACTGTAGCAGACTAGACTTCCTGGTACTTCACTATCTCCTGGAGTTTGCCCAAACTCATCTCCATTGAGTCGGTGATGCCATTCAACCATTTCATCCTCTGCCCCCACCTTCTCCTGCTCTCAATCTTTCCCAGCGTCAGGATCTTTTCCAATGAGTCGACTCTACGCATCAGGTGGCCAAAGTATTGGAGCTTCAACATCAGTCCTTCCAATAAATATGCAGGGCTTATTTCCTTTAGGATTGACTGGTTTGATCTCCTTGCTGTGCAAGGGAGTCTGCAGGAGTCTTCACTACCACCACAGTTCGAAAGCATCAGTTCTTTGGTGCTCAGCCCTCTTTATGGCCCAACTCTCACATCCTCACATAACTACTGTCTAGCATATGTGAAATGAATTTTTAGTGGATTGATTACTGTCTTATCAGTAATTTGAGTGATGATATAGAAGGCATAGTAAATGCCACATAAGTGATTTTAAGAATCAAAATTAAAATACAAATCTGAATCATAATTTATAAAATTGAAACTAATAGACGTCATTTTATTCTGAGAGTAAATTTCTAATATCCTCGTTCTTAGTAACCTACAGTTCAGTATGTTACTGGTTAGTAACCCATAATAGGTTAAAAATTAAAATCCAAAGAATTGTGAGTCATTTGCCTTTAGGAACTGAGTCAGGTATTGCATTGTGGGATATTTTTCTAGGATTAAGATGACTTGGGTTTTCATCACTGAATAAGAAATGTACATGGTATTCTGCAATTCAAAAGTGTGAATACTTAACCCCCTTAGGTGTCATTTGCATTTTAAACTTAGTGTCATAGATGAACGTTTATTGGGCTGAATATTTGGAGATTTTTTTTTTAACTGGCAAAGGGGCTGATGTTTGAGTGCCTATAAAAATCTTGAATTTGAATACCTACAAAAGTTTGAGTTTATTGTATTTGACCTTGACAAGAATTCTAGGAGATAAAGTGGTAGAAGCAGTTTGATGCTATATTAGCAGTATGGGTTCAAATCCCAGAAATCCTAGCTCTTTGGTTTCCAGCGTCCCATATCTGACATGGGAAAGTTATGGTTAACCTCTGAATTTTATTTCTTCCATACTGAAGAAGAAACTATCAGCCTGTAAGAGGTGTTGGATTTAAATTAGATAATATTCATAAAGTGCTTTGTGTAATTTCTGGCCCTGTAAACTTTTGATAAGGAGGAAATGTTTATGCCTTTTCTCTGTGCTCACTTCCACTCCACTGATGAAGAACAGTGTGGCCTGCCTGGCTAAGGTTCCAGTGAAGTTCTCTCCAGTGCTCCATTCGGTGATGCTTACACTGGGAAGCCTTAATGTCCTTGTTACCTATCACAGAAGCTCTCACTCTTGTTCCCAGACTACTGGGCTTGACATTAATCTCCATTCTTTCTTCCTTTTGCACATTGGTCCACAGAGCTTGAAAAACATTTAGTGATCAGGATAGTCATTCAGAAGCACTCTTCAGAGGATATTCTGCTTGGAATAATATGCTCAATTTATTGAACTGAAATAACATATTTTTACATATATAAAATACTCTTGTTTAAAAAATAATTTTTCTTTATTTGGCAGGTTGACGAGATTAGAGAGATGGTTGATAATGATTTAGGTTTCCAGCAGGCTCCACTCATGTGCTATTCCAGAACAAAAACACTTCTGTTTATTTCTAATGACAAAAAGGTAGTTGGTTGTCTAATTGCAGAACATATCCAGTGGGTAAGTGATTTTTAAAGAATGGTTGTATGTAGTTTGGTGTTTAAAGAGTTACAGCAATAACATCATCTGGTAAATTTTTCAACATTCTGTGTAAGGAAGAGTATGAATGCGAGAACTTCTGTGCATAATTTTTTTTACTACAGTGAAGTTGTCTTGCATGGGAATTTGTGTAAGTCAGTAAATAGAAGATAAAAATTCTACAAATCAAAAGTACTATTAAATTTTGTTTAGGAAGTTTCCTTGTTGGCTACTAATGAAATGTCTGTTTCAGTCCCCTTCAGCACTGAAGTAAATCAAGAGTTGCCAGATTATACTCCGGAAGGCAAAATCTAGCCTGTTTTTTACAACATTTTATTGTAACATAGCTATGTCGATTTACTTAAATATTGTCAGTGGCTGTTTTCACACTACAGAGATTGAATTAAGTAGTTGCAAGAGGACAGTTATGCTACACAGCCTGAAATACTTATTTCTTGGCCCTTCATGAAAAATTGCCCACCCCACATTAGGTCACCACTTCTTTGGTTGAGCTCTAATGAGGACTTGGCTTGTATTTAAGAGCCAAATGTAAACAAATAATATAATTATGGTAGAATTGGTATGTTCATATTGTAAGATGGTCCCAAGTTAGATCAATTTAAGGAAACAGAAGATTTTGGACTTCCTAATCATGCTTACCTTGAGATAGACCTCCTGTGAATTCTGTCTTATTTTCAGCTGAGTTCTTGCTCATGAATTCAGTGGGCGTTGGACTTGACTTTTTGTTTAGTTGACGTCTTTTAGTATATTAATAGTTGCCTGCAAGTATATATGCTTCCTCAAAACTTTCTAGTAAGGTGCAAAGTTGAAACAAATATGTATGATTAATGTCTATATGTTAAGCTACATAAAAATTCAATCTGAAAAAAAATTCAACCTGAAATTATGTAAGTTTATGAATTTTACTATTTGTAATCAAATTTGATTTAAATAAATAGCTGACAAGGTAGTTTGGAGATATAAATTTGGTATAAAAGGGCTAAGTCATAGAAGCTTGCCATCCTGTAATTGAGTTAATTTTGCATAGTGCACATCTTGTGGCTTTATTTTTTCATTGCCCCAGATTTATTCTTTGCTTTATCATTTGTTCACTTGATAGGTCTCTGAGTCTTGATTGTCCCACTTTTAAAAGATACCAACAATGTTGTGCTTGATTTACCAGTATGTCAAAGTGCTTTCTGTGTGTATCGGATAACTGTGTTTTGTGTTTAAGGATTGTCCTTAGCAACTCATCCCCCTTAAATTCAATCCAGCTAGCATGATTTATGACTCCTGAGGAGGGTTAATAGTAAGGTACCCACTTGAAGGAAGTATCACTTTTTATGTGGGACATAACTTCAGACAGAATTCATCATTGAAACAAATGAAGTTAATTAGATGAGGGGGAAAAGATATTTGAAGTCAGATTTGCACAGAGTGACAAGGATATTTGCAAATTTTGTATAGAGTATTCTTAAATTTGTCTGGCAAATGACTAAGCATTCAAAAAAATTGCAGACACCTATCTTGTTTTTTGACTGCCTCGTACAGTGGCTTTTTTGTTTGGTTGTTTATAAGCAATGTTCTTTGATAAACTTCTGTTGCGGGGTATTTTGGCCCTGCTGAGTGGCTTCTGGGATCTCAGTTCTCTGACCAGGGATTGAATCTGGGCCATGGGAGTGAAAGCACTGAGGCCTAACCACTAGACTACCAGGGATTTTGGCAACCTTGTGTTTTTTTTCATTTCTGTTCTACTCAGTTCCAAAAATGACTTGTCACAGTGTTTAGATTAGAACATATTCATGCAATACTTGCTTATTTATTCTTTGTTAACTCTCAGTTGTGTTTTCTGATTGTTTTAACTTTTGTACCTCGTTCTGTCAAAAGGCTGGTGGTGTCCCTTTTTGGCCTCTAGACTGGCAGAAGAGAAGTATGTTTTTCAAAGTACTCTTTTTTAAAGAGATAGGAGTATAGAGAAAGGACTTTCCTAAACTTTTGATTCCTCTGCCATCCTGAGTCTCGGTTCTGCACAGCTGTGAACTCTGTAATGATGACAGCTATCACAGAAACAGTTGTGACCACTGAGTTCTCCACATGTACTTTTGCTGGTTCTAGAACATGGGAGGTGGAGAAAATTAGCATTCACTTCCTATTATGTGCCAGGGCCAGGTGCTTTATATTTCCTTATTTAATCTCTCAGCAAGTCTCTGAAAGAGATGGTGGAGAGTTGCAGTTTATAGATAAGGAACCCAAAGCTAAATTAAGTAACTTCCTCTCATGGTCACATAACTAATAAGTGAGTTAGAACAGAATGTAGATCCGGGTCTGTTTATTTCCTAAAATGAGAGCAAAAGCCTAAGTGGTTCCTCTGGTTTGTTAAGAATCCAGATGGACGTAGTGATAACCTCACAAAAGGTCAGTGTGAGACAATTGCTTAATAATAGTCTCACTTTAAACACCACCCCCCAGCAATGTCTATATGTGTATAACGGACTCACTTTGCTGTATACCAGAGAGTAGCACAACATTGTAAATCAACTATACTTCAATTAAAACCACCTATGAATTTCCCCTTAATTTTGCTCCATATAGGGCTACAGAGTTATAGAAGAAAAACTCCCAGTTATCAGGTCAGAAGAAGAAAAGGTCAGATTTGAAAGGCAAAAAGCCTGGTGCTGCTCAACATTGCCAGAGCCTGCAATCTGTGGGATCAGCCGCATATGGGTGTTCAGCATGATGCGTCGGAAGAAAATCGCTTCTCGCATGATTGAATGCCTAAGGTAACTTGGATGTAACCCTTCAAGTCATTATCAGTAGTTTAGCATTTAAGCAGAATTTTATATAAAGATTGACATTCAGTTCATCATAAATGTATAACCTTTATTTATATTAATTTAAAGTTTGCATAAATTGTCAGTATGTAAGAAGTATGGGAAATTTCTTGGAAGTTTCACTTTTAGGAAAATTTGTCTTAATTTAAGAACAATAATTGTAAATACTCTAAGTCTCAATAGTTTTTCTTGATTTTATTCCTTTTTTCTTTTTTTTAAAGTATGAAAGTATGATAACACATTTACAGGACACTTGGAAAATACAAAACAAAGTTACATATATGTATTGCTTGAATTTTAATCAAGGGATAGAGAAGATTCTGAAAATTATGTTTTTTTTTCTCTTGCATTTGCATATGAATTTTAGGACCTGCTTGTTAATTTTTACAGAAAGACTCACTGTAGATCAGTTTGAGGAATAATGCCATTTTAGCAGTATTAAGTCATCTGATTCATAATCATGCGATGTCTTTCTGTTTACTAAGGTCTCCTTTAATTTCTTTTATCAATGCTTTATAGTTCTCATTTTTTAGGTCTTGCATGTCTTTGTTAAATACTTATACTTAATCATAAGTATTTACTTAGATTACTGAGTATTTACTATTTATTTCAGTGTTGTTTTCTAAATTTCATTTTTAATTGGTCATAGAAATAAAATTAATTTTTAATATTGATTTTATAATTTGCAAACTTGCTGAACTCATGTTTTACTAGATGTTATTTTGTGAATTGCTTAGAATTTTTGTATATAAAAGATCGTGTCATCAGTGAAAAGATAATTTTATTTCTTCCTTTCCAACCTGGTTGCTTTTCATTTCTTTTGCTTGTCTGATTGTCCTTGATAATAGAAGAGGTATGAGCAGGTGTGGCCTTACCCTGTTCCTGATCTCTGAGGAAGTTTTCAGTCTTTTTTTTTTTTTTTTTAACTGTTAACTTTGATGTCTTTTGATGCTTTTTATCAGGGTTGAGGAAGTTCCTTCTATTCAGAGTTGTTGTATTTTTATCATGAAAAGATGTTGGGTAAATATTTTTATAACCATTGTTGCTTTTACAAAACAATTATTTTTAAGTTTCTAGAATATACAATATTATTTGACAGGTTTTTCCACTTTTAATGATTAAAAATAATTTCATTTTCTTTTTTTTACCTTCCACCCCCGCCCCCTTTTTCTTAAACAGGAGTAACTTTATATATGGCTCATACTTGAGTAAAGAGGAAATTGCTTTCTCAGACCCTACTCCTGATGGGAAACTGTTTGCAACACAGTACTGTGGCACTGGTCAGTTTCTGGTGTATAATTTTATTAATGGACAAAATAGTACCTAAAATAAACTCATGCCTACAGTATCAGAAGACATCTACTGATGAGAATGGATTGGTTGTTGACTGAAACCAGGAACTAGGGCCATTTTTATTACAGTGAACTCAGGACTGGCAACAACCATAAGGTTGTTCCATTTTCATAAAATTGGGGGGAAAAAATGAAGTAATTGCTTATTGTTGTTTTGTTTTTTAAAGAAGATATTTTATTATCTTTTACAGAAATTTATGATTGATGTATTTTATCTATAGTTATTTAGACATGTTTACATGCAGCAGATAATTGTTCATAGTGGACTGAAAACTAATGCAAGGACTATGGTCTCAGTGATAAGTATATTTTGAAGTTCTTAATTGTGGCAATATACCAGTGTAGCTTGGTACTGTATTTTTTTATATTGATCTGCTGATACCAGTTATAGTTTTAAAGATTGTATTTTCACAGAGTGGAAACCAGTGTTTTTACATTATTATTCAAGAAGGGTGTGATGTTATGTGTTTAGGAATCAAAACTAATTCTTAAAGTGTCTGATACCTACTTTAAAGGAATCATCACAGAAAAAGCAAAGCTCCATTAGCAAGAGAGAATTTTAAATACTGAGTTTTTTCTGTGTCTTTTTCTGCTTCTTGCTGCCATCAAGAAGCTGAAGGTGGAAAAGAATTGAAGCTTTCCTTCTTGGAGAACTATGAATGACTCGAGTTAGAATGGTGCCCTTTATTTATTTTTTCATTCTGGTTTCACTTTTTAAAATAAACATCAACTTGGCACACTTTGGCTATTAACAATCCCAAAGAGGTTTATAAAAACCTGTGGAATAGTTGCAAGCTAAATATGTATGACTTGGTATCTGCTTTGTTACTCCTCAGAAATACTACACTGGGTATATGCCCTCATTATTGGACTTCATTTTGATACTTGTCTATCCTTCATAGTGCCCTCTACTTTTAAAGGGTTTATATGTTGAAAAACTGCTGTGGCCTTTTATGACTTGTATATAAATGTAGAATAAAATAATAAAATACTTGATAGCTTTTTCTAAGTGATAAATGTGATAATGGTATGTTGTTATTGTGCTTTTTTAGGAAGTCTGTTAGGTTTGATACCTTGAAATAAGATTAAAACAGTGGCTTTTGAAAAGGTAGTTTTCACCAGTTTGCTGCAGAATCTGTATGTCAGTAACATCTCCAAAAGACAAGATCCTAACATGGGAATTTTCTCTTCTTTCAAAGAAATAAAGAGCCGTGGCCCAAGAATGAAACACCACTATGATTTAATATAGGTGAATGTTATGAGCTGACATTAAAACCAGCTAAAAACTAAGACTTTTAAATTGACAGGTGATTACCACCGATAGATGTGTGCTTTTAAAATTAATCGAGTGGTGTAAGGCTCTGTACCTGTCAGTAGGGTGGAATGGTAAGGCAATGTGACCATTTCTTCTCATTCGTCACGATGGTCCAACTCTTGACACTGCTTTTCTCTCTGGTCTTGAGACTCTTTTAGTCATCCCTGGTCTCAATGTTTGCCTGACAGGGAACCCATGATTTTTTAAAAACAGGATGAAAACTTCAGGTGTAGCATAGATGGTCTAGTAACCATTAAACTCATAATACAGGCCCAGTTCCCATATAAGCGATAGGATTCTTTGGGGAGCCATATTTGGTTGGTTTCAAAGGGACTTTGAAGTAGACAGGCTGTATTTATTGGTTGGTTTAAAGATTACCATTACTAGGAAGATTGTTTCTTTTTGTGTTTATATTAAAGACACAGCCCCTCAAATAAACTTTACAATCTAGCTGTTTCTCCAAGAATAGAATTATTAATATTTAACATTTGAGTGTTTGCCATGTGTCATACATACCTTGTGTTTGTGCTGTGCTTAATCACTCAGTTGTGTCTGACTCTTTGCAACTCCCTGGACAGTAGCCCACCAGGCTCCTCTGTCCATGGGGATTCTCCAGGCAGGAATACTGGAGTGCTGCCATGCCCTCCTTCAGGGTATCTTCCAGCCCAGGGGTCGAACCCAAGTCTCCCACATTGCAGGCAGATTCTTTACCGTCTGAGCCACAAGGGAAGCCCAAGAATACTGGAGTGAGTAGTCTATCCCTTCTCCTGGGGACCTTCCCAACCCAGGGATCGAACCGAGGTCTCCTGCACTGCAGGCAGATCCTGTACCATCTGAGCTAACAGGGAAGCTCTAGTGATGCATTATTTAATTATCATGACAGCCACAGTAGGTAGAGTTTACAGGTGAGGAATCTAGAATTTAGACGAGCTTATAGGAGCAGCTGCAATCTTTGTGAAAGATATTGCAAATTGAACTAAAGCTATGTGGACAGATGAACTTTGAGTAGTTAAAATTGAAGAATTGATGGAGTTGATAACTGACTAGAGAAAGATCGTGACAGGAGAATCTGGGTAATTTTGGTTTAGGTAGTGGAGTAGGTGAATTTTTGGCTGAGAAGGGCATACTGGAGAATTAGGTGGGAAGATTGGATGGGGAAGGATGAACTTGGTTCTTCTCACAGTTGGAAGGTGGTTGCTGAATCTCCAGGTGGCGGTATCTATTTGGTGTATATAACTGAACATGTAGACCTAGAGTTTGGGAAAAATTTGAACTAAACCCATTTATTTAGTTATTTGATGATTTAGAGGAGATCTGTACCCTGGGGTTTATAAAATTAGAGGGTAGAAGAGACTGTTGAAGAACTTGTGAGAAGGTACTTGGAAGGGAAGAACCAGAAGAAAGTGGTAGAAACCAAGACTCAAAAGAACCATCGACATTGTCATACCACAGTTGAAGACTGAAGAGTGACGACAGAAACAGAATCATGGTCTTTGTGGAGTTGTGGAGGTACCATTGATACAGTGAGTAAACGCTAATGGTCACAAACATCAAAACAGATTGATTCTGTAATTGCTAATTATATAAAGGTGCCTATAAATGCTTTTTCAGATACCCTTAAATAGTTGGTCTGTTATAAGAATGTCTAGTATATTGACATTAAAGGAACCACCAATATAGACAGACACCCTGCGATCTTATGCGTTATGCTCTTGTTTACGTGGACATACAATGGTTTTATTTCATTTTGTCAGCATTATAAAAATCAGTATTTTATCAGTTTCTAATGTGTAAGAATGAACTTGATATATCATCTACTAAAATCATGACTGTCATAAGAACAGTAAATACAGTAGACATACAGTGATATTTTAATTGTCGCTTACTTTGCATGGCTGCCCAGCTAGGGCATCTTGGTAGGAACACAGCCACGTTCCTTCCTGGCTGTAGCTCACTGGTGGTTAAGGTGGCTAAATTGATTTCTGGGGTAGCAACTGCACACACACATATACTTTCTATCTGTTCTCATGGCTCTTGGGCTTTCTAGCAAACCAAGGGAAGATTCTGTCTTAGAACAGCAAAGAATGGGTAAGAAAACTTAATTGTTGTTGCTTTTTCTAACTATTCCTATTCCATTAATCACTGAAGTACAGTTAACAATGTAGGGTTGGGGTGCTAACCCCACACGTAGTGGCAAGTCAGGTGTAACTTTATAGACGGCTCTTTACATTAGCACTTTGTATCTGTAGATTCAACCAACCATGGATTGTGTAGTACTGTATTACATTTTTTAATTGTGTATAAGTACATCTGTGAAGTTCAAACCTGTATTGTTAAAGGGATAACTATAGATTCTTTCCTCAGCTTAATACTTGACAGCTAAGACATAGGAATATACAGTGTTTCCTTGGCCCCAGAGGTCCTTCCTGCATCTTTAGTGATGATTTTTTGTTTTTGTTTTTTCAGGGAAGCCAAGGTTTCATTGTTTTATCGATATTCTTTTATCATTTTTTAAATATTGATATTTTAAATATTTTATCAATATTTAACAATATGGATATTGTTCAGCTCTATGTAGTTGAATATAAAAGTAGTCTGTTTCACATCTGTTTGTCTTTCC
The DNA here is from genome assembly GCA_007570785.1 of Antilocapra americana. NCBI lineage: Eukaryota > Metazoa > Chordata > Mammalia > Artiodactyla > Antilocapridae > Antilocapra > Antilocapra americana. Next base: position 32,105,342 of record ML662445.1, read on the forward strand.
AAGGCAGCTCCATTAGAGAATGTAGCGGGACACTGGCAGTTTCCTACTTGCTCCTGAATCTGTCAGCATATTTAAAATAGTTACTGCTCCTCCTGAGGTAACAGCCAGGGACCTCTGACCCTAAAGAATGTTTTTACGGTTCTATCAAAAGCTATTATTTTAGCACTGTCAATATAATAGAACTAAAAGGCATTTTCCCCCCTGGAATAATAAGTTAATTTCCCCCCCCCTTTTGGAATAATAATTCTCCGAAGTTGGTGAAATTAGAATTTAGAAATAAAATGGAGAGTAACCTTAGGTTATACTACACAATTCTACCATCCCAGAGTCTGCTTCTTGGGACATGGAAATGAATATAGTTGCCATCTATAAAATAAAAGATCGGGGATGTACCATGAATATTTCTAACATCTCTTTAATCATTTCTAGATCTGTTATTCATAATTATGTGTCACTGCAAGTGGGCATGGTGTGTAGATACTTTATATGTGTATATGTCCTTTGAATAAGCTATAGATTTTCAGTCCACAAATGCTTACTCAGCACTTTCTTGCACTGTTAAGCCAGAATAGTAGAATCTTAGAGTTATCCAACCTATGACATGTGGGCTTGTGGTCTTTCTTGGACATTGTCAGAACCAGCTCATTCCATTTTTGAACATACCAGAAAATGTAAAGAAAACACACTTTCTTTTTAGGGGGTGGGGGAGAATTTAATACATTCACCAAATTAAATGAAAGGACAAGAACGTACTGTCGACACAACTTAAGACAATTTAGAATCATAAACAAAATGTGAGGTAGACTGACTAGTGAAATTCACCAAATTTTGGTTAAGAAACTTTACAGTAATAAAGTAACACAGGTGCCTCTTTTTCTAAAAATCACAAGAAGCAATTGCATAAATTACAGCCCCCAAAATTGAATACAGCAATTCTCATTGTAAGTTTACATTCAGTATTAACCTGTGTGAACCCTCACATATGGCAGGGTTTAACAGGTCTATAGGTCAGTTATTCTGCAGGCCAAGTGAACACATTCACACCACGATACTCTAAGGGCTGGCGAGGCTCAAAATGGAACACACCAGGGGTTGTATTAACCAAATCATGGTGTTCTGTGCTTGTGCAATTTTATCCTTAAAGGAGAATGACCTAACATTCTCTAAAGAATCTACTGATAAGGTGATTTTAAAAGATCCAAGCCTTAGCCAGACAGACACTGAAAAGAATAGGCAGGTCAGTTTGAATTCTCCATCATCAGGGTGGTGGTCTTTTGGCTTTATTCTGGCATTTCTCTTCCACAGAGTTAAACAGTGTTTAAACGATCATAATCATCTGATTTTTTTCAGAGTGTAACCCTAACAAATATGGAGTCTCCACGGCTCAAGTAAGTACTTAACATTTTTTTTTCCTTAGACTTTAGCCATAAAGCCAGAAAAAAACCCTGAGAGGCCATCTGCCCCAGGAATAGCTGTTTTAGGGTTATTTCAAGTATTTTATTTGCCCTATATAGTAAATATTGGAGTATTGCACAAACAGTGGGTTTCTTGATATCATCTGCAGTAGGCCCTTTCAACAAAACAAGTGAAATACATTCATATCTAAATCAGCCTGCTTCAGAATGTACCTTTTTGCCAAAAGTTCCGCTGTACTAAAATTAACAAGTATTTTTAAAGCATATATAAGGCAGGTCCTCTTTCAAGATATTAAAAATGGAATTTTTAAAAGGAATTGTTCATTTAAGATACATATAAAACAAAAATAGCTATTAAAACCAAGAGAGCTGAAATCATTTTCAGATTAGTAAATTCCATCTTTTTACTCACTGTAAACTCCATATCACAAACTAGTAAAGCTGGTCAGGTAACACTATTTGTTCTGAGTGAATGCAGGCTGAGGAGGCCCCTCTCAGTATTTCAGGCCATAAACAAGACATCTATTCAAGTAAAAATGGCCGTGTAAAGTGGAGATAAAGTGAAAGTGATATATGGGCTAATAAAAATGTCAAGCCATCAATGAGAACTGAAATAATTTGGAAGAATTAACTTCCAATAAACTTAGTATGTTCTAGGACATTTTCTAGAAATCCATTTTTGATTAAAATATGTGGTAAAAATGTCTGTATAAACTTATGCCTCCTACCGTTGATACTGAACAAAGATCCCCTGCTGATTTTTGAGTCAAAAAGACTTCATGGAATTCTTCTTTGCTACACACACACTCACTCACTCACTCACTCACTCACTGGTAGAATTAAGTAAAACAGCCTCTCTCTCTATGGCTCTGTTTCCCATTTCAGCAGTTTTTGTGGTATTGTCAGTATAAGGCAGCTAATTCAGTGTATCTTTGAAAGAAAATTCTGCTTTAGTCTTTGAAATAAAACAAACTAGTTTCACTCCACATAGAAGCTTAGCCTGCCTGACATTTAGCTTTGCTGGTGCCAACTGCTTGATTCCAACCCAATGGCGTGGGTGTGGGGTGACTGCTAAAACCTTCTTAATTGGCTCAGCTTTTGAATCAGGTTTTTCTTGTAAAAGATTAATCACTGTTCATATTCTCATAGGCATGATGTGCTTAAAAGACTGGAAACAGTTTTAAAGAATGGATAAAGCAAAAGAACTTAAGCCAGGAGAAGCTGCATAAATACACACAACGCCTGCTCTGCATTTACTAACATGTTTGTTCAGTTTTAAATAGTAAACTTTCAACTCCTGTGGAAATTTTGCCAAAAGTTTCAATACATACAAGATTATAAATCATACACTAACACTGCACAGAGAAAGACAAGGCTACTTTTTTTTTTTTAAATACAAATATCTTCTACATTCTATCATTTCAGACCCCTGAGTAATACTGTACCAAAGTACAGATCTGAAGAGAAACTGAAGGCTCAGGCCTCAAACGTTAATCTTCAATTAATTCCACACCAATGGCGTGAGTCTCACGTAACACATTCAGGCTCACTAACGCCAAGAGTCAGTTTTTCCCCCTGACAGAGCATAGTAGAAAAAACAACACAGCATCCATGCGGTTTCTCCACAGTATGTCCTCCTCAGGCTCCCGTGGGCAGACCACGTCTTGAGTTAATTGCATAACTACCTAGGGTGGAGTTAACCTGAATTTAAGGTCCTGAAACTGGAAGTGAAGGAAGGTGATGCCCCCAGAGATCTGGGTCAGATTTGGGGGTGGAGGGGTTTCTTTGGAGAACAGACAAATACATGTTGCACTTTGCTCCACAGTGATTGTACTTTAAAGGAAAAAATAAAATCCCCAATAATTATTTCTGCCCCACCCCACCTAGGCATCCCTCTGCTAGTTTTGGTCTCTTCAAAAGGTCATACGTGACGTCCGGTGAGAAAGTAGAGCGGCTTGTCGTCGCTGCTGTTGGCGGTCTGGAACTCGTCCCGAAGGCGGAACTGCCACTCGTCCTCCAGCTCCAAGCGGACAATTGTTTGGCGCAAGGAGCTCCTGTCTTGGCAGATGACACACAGGGTAGCACCTTCAGGAGAAAGCAGGGGAGTGTCTCAGGCTGAGGGGTTGAAAGGACTTAAAGAACCTTTCTTACCTCCCTCTGATTACATCCCCTAAGCAAACACTTTTGAGAACCAACATATAAAAGGAACCTGTCAGGACTGTTCATTTGATTATTTACTTTGAATAAAGAAACTGTTACAAATGCTAAAGTTTGAAAGAGTGTAAAGAAAGCCCTCCAACTACACCCCACCCCTTCTGTTGTAGTGTGTGTGTGTGAGGTGCTCGTCGTGTCCAACTCTGCAACCCCATGGACTGTAGCCCACCAGGCTCCTCTGTCCATGGAATTCTCCAGGCAAGGATACTGGAGTGGACTGCCATTCACTTCTCCAGGGGATCTTCCTGATCTAGGGATTGAACTCAGGTCTCCTGCGTTACAGGCGGATTCTTTACTGCTGAGCCACTAGGGAAGCCCTTCTGCTGTGGTAACCAGCATTGAAACCCACATTGTAAGGTTCTGTGAGTCCCACTACAGCAGGGGTTCTCAACCTCGGCAATGGAGGCCACACAACTATTGTGGGGGCTATTTTGTTCTTGTAGTATGTTTAGCAGTGTCCTTGGCTTCTTCCCACTCTCTGCCAGCAGCACCCCACCCTGTGATAACATGAAATGTCTCCAGATACTGCCAAATGCCCCCAAGATGCTTCCTCCTGTTCCCCCCCACACACATGTACACAGCTCCAGATGTGTTTTATACACACACATATACGTAAGTACAGTATATCCTGTCCTCATAAAAATGGCATGCTGTACACAACAAACAACCTTTTTTCACCAACCTCAGGAATCACCTTATCAAGATTATTTGTGATGCTTAATTTGCAGTTTGTTCTTAAGCAAACCTCTGTATGCTACATACCTTTTGAAGCAACTTTGGCTTCTATTTCAGAATCGTAACTCACTAATTTTTATTGGAATTAGATTTATATGAGAAGGATTTGCATTGCATCATTCCTATGTAAAATAAATAGTGGCGACAACATCTTTAAACCTGGCTATATTTATCTGCATTTAGCCTAACTCTTGTTTGAAAAAGTCAGTGCCCTAGTTTCAAAGGAAGGTATTCAGTTTATTGGCAAAATGACTGTTAAAGTGCTCTTTTATAATTTTTCACCTTTACATTTTGTCCAGTGGGAACTAACAGCACTCAGAAGCAAGATAGTGAATTTGATTTACCTTTGAGAAACTTAAATTTCTTAAGAAGATCAGCACCTACAAAAGAGTCACAGAGGTACAAGAGGAGTCCACCGAAGCACACCCCTTCACAGTTGACGTTGCTGGAGTGGGGTCTGGAGCTGATGTAGCATACGGCCACCTGCAACCATCAAGCACAGAGCACACTAGCATTTCAAAAGCAAGCAAAACTTCTGCATCGTCAGCTGAATGATCCGTGCCTTCCTTTCTAGCTGTCTATCTCAGGGTCAGGTAACAGAGACATATTTTATTGGCACTTAAGGGGGCTGGTTATCTGAGCTTTGTACTCCCTTTGTGTGTCAAGTTTTAACCTACCTAAAGCTTCTCTTCTTTCTCCTAATAAAGGGCAGTTATGAGAGAAACTGCCAGATGCAGAACAAGCCCCTCTACCTGAGCGCCCCGGCCCCTCCCCCTTTACCTCTGGTCCAACATTAAGGTAGCAGTCGATGGCCAGCACAGGGCTGCGAAAGTTACGGATAGCTTTAGGGAAGAGTTTGTAGGAGGCGTGCTGCAGGAACTTCTCCAGAAGGAACTGTGCAGGGGCTGCCAGAAGGGTGTGCTCGCTGTCGGGAGCACAGACGTACTGTAGGGGCAGGATGGGCGCCACGCTCTCTGACACCTGGAATCAGAGCCAAAGGAGTAATGGGAAATGTTGCAGCCGGCATTGTGTGACCCCTGCAAGGAGAGCAAGCCTGCATCCTGACAGCCTGCAGGAAAGGCAGCAGCACCGGCTGTCATCCTTGAGTTCTGAAATTCTTCCCGTGGAAACAGTTGAGTTGGATTTAACATACTTTATATACAGCAAAGGCCCAAGCAAATGTTAAAGGAGGCTTCTTTGAAAGTTTGCGCATTTAGAATGTACATTGTAAGGACCCACAGAAACCTTTTTACAGCACTACTGGATGTGGGTGGGTTAAATCCCATCCTGGCAGCACCAGAAAAAAGAGCAAGGAGGTTTGTAGCTCCACTGGATAGTCCACATGAATAAATGATTATGCATGCCCAGTTGAGTCCATCTTTTCCAACTCCATGGACTGTAGCCTGCCAGGCTCCTCTGTCCATGGGATTTCCCAGGCAAGAATACTGGAGTGGATTGCCATTTCCTCCAGGGGATCTTCCCAACCCAGGGATCAAACCCGGGTCTCCTGCATTGCAGGCAGATTCTTCACTGCTGTGTCACCTGGGAAGCCCTATAAATGATTAGCTACCAGCAGATCTTTTAAAGGGAAAAGGGTAGGCCCATAGAATTAACCGTTAACAGGTTTTGATCTGCCTTACTTTAAAAATAAAAACGGCAAAGGACCATGCAAGCAAGCACTTTGATTTACATTTCTCTCATGTGTTACATAAAGAAAGTAAAAAAATGTTAACTTTGCCAGTTTATAGAACACATTTGAAACTAAAGCTTTGACGGAGTTAAACCTTCAATCTAAAGAAAGGTAATTCTGTTGAATTTTCAAAACTTACATTTGGCTCTAGAGGAGTCCTCAGTGAGAGAAACAAGGCTCCAGATTTGATATTAAGAGTGGCCTCCCTTGTGTTACCTCACTTTCCATTCAAGTGGCACGTACTTAATGCCCATATCAGACAACAGATATTAAGAGATCATCATATTTTCAGCAGAAGATGCAAGTCTGCCAACTTACCATGATCTTTGGCTTGATGATAAAGTCCCTCTGCCCTCCAACTTGCACCTGTTTCTTCATGAGACTGAAGTTGTTAAAGCGGCAGATGAGCAGTCCACTGCTGTTTGTTCTCAGGTTAAAGTCCACATCTTCACAGAAGTACCTAAGTCAGAACCACAGCAGTGGGTCCCCTTGACTGCTGTCACCTCTCAGCTGTGCTGCTTATAGACAACGTCTGGTGCAGGTGTTAGCTGGCCCCCTCAAACAGCCGGCCTTCCCCCCACGTGAGCTGGCTCTGTGAACACTGGCTTGTGTTATAATGCCCTGATGGGGGCACTGCACTCATTAAGGAAGGACGGAGTGAGGTGACTGGTCCCAGAGATGGCCCAGCACCTTACTTAGGCACCCCTGAGCTGAAACAGGACCACATACTCTGTATACTCATGGGACAGGAGTGCAGAGCTGCTCCCAGTGTTAACATCCTGGCTGCAAACAGGATACAGCATCTGCCAAATTTAAAACAGAAGTGAAATCGCTACAGAATAGTCTAAGAGCTGCAGCTTGGGGGTTGACATAAGAGGACTTGATGGTCTCTGACATTCTTCCTTGGCCATTTCAGATTTTCTGGGACAGGAGGCAAGGCCAAGGCTAGCTGGCTTTTCCCTACAGGATCCAGATCTCAGGGTCTTGCTAGCATCTCAGGAAGTGACTACCTTCCGGGTTCTGAGGGCCAGTGAAAGGTTAATCGTGAATAGGCTTGTGGGTCCACACACTGATGTCCACTGATGAAACAGTTTGGTCCCTGTTTTAGTTCTTGTGGAATAATAAGATGGCTGGATTATGTTTCCTAAGCATTTCACATTGCAGCACTCGTGACTGAGTCTGGGTCAGTTTGAACAGTGATGAAGGGACACTTGGGGGCTTGTGATCCCCCTTTCTCTGTCCATATAAACAGTGTTGGTTTTTCAGAGACAGGAATAAACATGTTACAGAGGCTGGAGCTGGACAGAGTGAGTCAGTAACCAGCAGGATAATGCGTGTCCAGGAGCCCACCTTACCTGTTGAAGTCGTACTGCACATTCTGAGTCAGGTCTATGTTGAGGAGGATGAAGTCGTGCACGTGGCACCTAGAGAACGGGACCTTGAGGCTCCGAGAAGTCAGCCTGCTGCTCCACTTCTGGATGCCCAGGATCGCGTAGTGCACGATTTTCGGTGTCGCCTCCATGTGCTGCAAGACACTCTTCAAGGACACATTCTTACTGGAAACTCCTGTTTCCATGGGCTGGCTATGAAATGCAGAGTTCGTTTACATGAGAGATCACTCAGTATCACTGAAGACATGGTCACTTGCGAAGAGCTGACACTATGGTATTAATATCTGTAAAGGACACAACTAGCTGGTTGAATTTCTGTTAGTCTGGAATGGACAAGGATGTCAAGCCTGGTCTTCATGCTGCCTGTCACTGCTCAACTAGAGAAGCTGCCTTCTAGGGTTGAGCATCCTTGTGTGTCCAACTCTTTGCTACCCCACGGACTGGAGACGGCCAGCCTCCTCTGTCCTGTAATTTTCCAGGTGAGAATATTAGAGCAGGTTGCCATTTCCTCCAGGGGATCTTCACGACCCAGGGATCAAACTTGTGTCTCCTGCATTGGCAGGCAGGCTCTTCACCCCTGAGCCACTGGGGAAGCCCCCCTAGGGTGAGGCTGACCCCTTAAAGGCAGAGAAGGATATCTGGCCCATTTTCAAGGTGAGTAATGAACAGGAGTTACCAAAGAGAGGTAGCCAGAGGTTAGAAGCACACAGGTACTCTAACCAGTCCTGGTAATTATGGTATAATAAAGGAATATTTCTCAATGTCTCTGGCTTCAAATTCACCAGGGAAATGATTGCACAGGATCACAATGTCTGAGCTGGAAGGGCCTTAAGACTGTGTAGCACAGTGTTTCACTGGGGCTGTGAACATCTGGGCTGATTTACTGCATAGGACGTCTCCAGGTTTAGCATTTCATGGTCCTCATGGATCCCCTCACCACTGCCCCAGGAGGAGAACCACGGGTTTTGGCCCAGCCATAATTATATAGGGGATGGAATTGAGACAGAGATGGAATAACTTCCCCTTTTCAGCCAGACAGTTAGGAAGCAGAGCTGGGCTAAAAACCAGTCCGATTCAGAAGCCACTGGTCTTTCTAAATAAACCACAATGTCTTTCAGCAGACTCTTACAGCAGACCAAAGCTGCGATACACAAACAGTCTAGGAATTTAATGGCATACCGAGTGTCTAGATTAAAAAATTCCTAAGTCACCACAGAACGTGCTGGTGAGAATAAGTGGTCTCGGATGGTGGCTCTGCTCTGGGAAGCTGTGCCCCTCGTTTACTTTCCTGGGCCGTGACGACCGAGGAGAGGACCTGCTCGGTGGCACATGTCACATACCTAGAACTGCACAGATCCGCCCCTACCTGGTCTGCTCCTGGACACTGTGAATGTTCCACAGGACACATGAGTCATCCATCACGACAATGAAAGGCCAGACACACTGGCGTTTGACTCCCAGCTCTTCCAGGCGGTTTCTCTCCAGCTCCAGGTTGTGATATGACAGCTCTTTAATGAGGAACCTGGCAGCACCTGGAAGGCAACAAAAAAGGCTCAAACGTTCCCTTCTCGGGCTCGGCGGAGGCCCCACAGACATGTCACATTCTCTCCATATGTGTGCGTATTTGTCTGGTGACTGTACACATGGGGGTTGACCAGACATCCAGGGCCGCGATTCCCACACATCACTGCAGGCAAGAATCATCCAGGAAATTGTTTAACATGCAGATTCCAGGAGCCCACCATCAGAGGTTCACACTAGTGGTGTCTGATGAGGGGCCAGAGACCTTTTCAGAGGTGATTGATGAACTGCACTTTGAGAAGTGCTGCTAGAATCCAGTTTTCCTGCCAGGACAGAGGGTACCACATAGAGGAAATACTGCTGGTTCTTTAGAGCCAGGATAAGAGGCTCCCCCAGTCTCAGCAGCAGCCAGTCTATGAGACAGCATACTATGAGACTATGTCTCAGCATACTATGAGACATACCCATAGCATGCCACTTAAACTAAAATGTCCCCTGCTGTAGGTCCCTTTAGGAAATTTGCAGCAGTGTCTTATAAGACGACTCTGGAAACTTGTATCCTTTCCCTGGTGTGCTTTTTTGTAAGAGGCATATGATACAGTAAATAAGAAAGAAGACTAGAGCCAGGCTCTTATATTTGAATTCAGATTCTACTATTTTATAGCTGTGAGATGGTGAACGGGTAACTCCCCTGTGCCTAGGCTTCCCCGCCTGTAAAAAGGCAATGATAACGTCTACTTCATAGGACTGCTGTATGGTGCTCAGGACAGTGCTGCACACGGTGAGTGAGTATTCAGTGTTAGCAATTAAGATGATGACCATCAGGAATTAGCCAGGTTTTATGAGTGGGCCACCCTAAAATGAGGCTTCCCTAGTGGCTCAGATGGTAAAGTATCTCCCTGCAATGCAGGAGACCCGGGTTCAATTCCTGGGTCGGGAAGATTCCCTGGAGAAGGGAATGGCAACCCACTCCAGAATTTTTTTTTTTCCACTCGTATTCTTCGAGAATCCCATGGACAGAGTAGCCTAATGGGCTACAGTCCATAGGGGTCACAAAGAGACACGACTGAGCGACTAACACAGACCCTAAAATGAAACGAAACACAGAAATAAAGAAGCTAAAAAAAACCCCAATTAAGTCTGGAGGAACCAGGAAAACAGTTTGAGTAGATGGAGGGTAATGCTGGGGTTTAGGAAAATCTATTGATACTTTTCAAGAGCATTGTGGTAATACTTTGCATTATAAGGGCCATATAGGAAAAACCCCACAGTTAACATACTCAATGGTGAAAAGTTGAAAGCTTTTCCTTTAAGATCAAGAATAAGACAAGGATGCCCAACTTTACCACTTCTATTTAACATAGTACTGAAAATCCTAGCCAGGGAAATTACACACACACACACACACACACACACACACAAAGTATGAGTTGGCGGGAAGTAAAATCTGTTTGTAGACATGACCTTATGTGTAGAAAAGCTTAAATATTACACACATAGACATGTTAGGATTCAGCAGAGTTGCAGACACAAAACAACACAAGTTAGCTGTGTTTCTATATATAATAACAATAATCTAAAAGGGAAATTAAGAAGTGCTTCATTTTCATCCAAAAGAATACTTGGAATGCATGTTTAACCAAGGAGGCTAAAGACCAGTACACTAAAAGATACAGAACACTGCTGAAAGTGTTTCCAAATAAGTGGAAAGACATGTTCATGACTGGAAGGTTACAAAAAACGAAGCTGGGCCCTCACCTTATGCTGTATAAAGAAATCAAAATGGACCAAAGAGCTTTTATAAAGCTCTTAGAAGAAAACATGGGGAAAAGCTTAATGATACTGATTTTGGCAATAGTTTGTTGATTTGTTGACTATGACACTAAAAGCATAGGCAATAAGAGGAAAAATAAATTGGACTACATAAAAATTTAAAACTGTGCAAAGAACACATTCTCCTGTGGAACAGGAGAAAATATTTACAAACCTTATCTGATAAGGGGTGAAAATCTAGAATAAACAAAGAACAAGTCAACAACAAAAACTAAAAAAATAGATTCTCCAAATAAGATACACAGTTGGCCAGTAAGCAAATGAAAATATGATCAACATCACTAATCACTAGGAAAATGTAAATCACAAGATACCATCACACACCCATTAGGTTGGCTACTAACAACAACAGCAAAAATTCCCAGAAAACACAAGTAGGTGCAATTACTATGTGATTAAGCAATTCTCTTTTGGGGTATATACCCATAAGAACGGAAAGCAGGGTTTTGAGATTTGTGTTCATGTCCACAGCAGGAGCATTCACAATTGTCAGAAGGTGAGGAGCAGACCAAGGGTCCATTAGTGGGTGAATGGTAATATAAATGGAGAGTTAACCTTTGATGTTACTGAGTTGGTTTTGCAAGATGGACAAGAGTTCTGCAGACTGGTTGCACAACAGTGTGAGTGTACTGATGAATGCTGAACTGTACACTTAATAATGGCTAAATTTTGTGCTGTTTATCAATTTTTAAAAAATGCTTCATTTGCATATATGTTGGTTTCTCTCCCCAGATGATTACAAAAATGGCAAAACTGGCACTAAACACATTCTCTCAAACCTGGGATGAGGAAATATTTTCTCCTAAAGGTCAGTTAGGCACAGAAAGATGTGAGGGTCATGTAAATATAGAGAGATTTTAGTTAAGTTTGGGGATATGTGTTTTGGGGGAGGATAAAGGACCAGAAATATGTGAAAGTTTTAAGTCATTTGATGTTAAGTGATGGCAAATAAAATTACATTAAAAATATAAACCTGTTTGGAAAATATTTTAATTGATATTAAGGCTAAAACTTAAGGAAATAAAAAGCAGTGAAATGGAGAACAAGAAAGGAAGAGTCTTAAGAAGAAAAGGGGAAGAGAAGAGAGACCTGGAAAGAAGGCCCACATGGATCCAGGGCACTACTTGGGTCTTCTCTGCCTTCACTCCAGCAGTGGGCTAGAAAGCTCTTGATCCTCAGCCCTCCTGAAGCTCTGCCTCAGAATTCCCACTGAAGCCGATGGGAAGTGAGTAAGATGCAGGGAGTGGGCAGACAGCAGAGCTTTAGGGCACTGGATCCAGTTAGAGGTCTGTATTCATGGCTTAACGAAGGAGCTCTGGACTTCTCTCTAGTTCCTCCTCCCGCTCAGTCAGTACACTCAACAGCCAGGTGTCCCCTTGAGAAATCAGCCCACTGACCGTAAACCCCAAGGGGAAAAGCAGGGAAGACTTCCAGGCACTTTTAAAAGGATTTCCATCAGCAGTGACGATGCTTCCAGTCCCCAGCTGTCCAGAACCCCCGCAAACTTGCTGTGTACCTTTAAGATCAGCAATGGTCCCCAGAGATCCCTCCAGACCTGGGTCTGAACTGCTAACTCCCCTCCTCTGACTGTCCTCCTCTCTGTGAGGTCCCTGCTGCCAGCTGGTAGCAACACCTGCAGCCTGTGCTGGCCAGAGTCCCAAGCCCTCCCAGGGTGCTCAGTGTATCAGTGGCTTCTTTGGATGCTAGTCCTCAGAAGTTAAAAAATTCTGCAAGACTGCAGATAAAGAGAAATGAAAACTCATTTACAGAGGAGTCAAGGGCTTCCCTAGTGACTCAGTGGTGAAGTGTCTACCTGCCGACATGAGAAACACGGGTTTGATCCCTGACTGGAGAAGATCCCACATGCTGAGGGGCAGCTAAGCCTGTGTGCCACAACTACTGAGCCTGTGCTCTAGAGGCTGGGAGCCCCAACTACTGAGCCCATGTGCTGCACCCACTGAAGTCTACAGGCCCTAGGGCCCATACTCTGCAACGAGACAGTAGCCACGGCTCACCACAACTAGAGAAAAGTCTGTGCAGCAACGAAGAGCCAGCCCAGCCAAACATAATTTTTTTTTTAAAGAGTCAAAAGTCCTTTGGTCCACAGAACAAGACACTTTCCAGGGTCATGGGACCCTCTGGAAGCCTGAGGAATGGAGCTTGGTATTTCTCTTCCCAGCCCTTGCCCGGCATCCCACGCGCCCCCTTACCCACGCCTGCATTATTGAACATGCCAGGAAGCACCAGCATGATGTGGTTGGGCCAGTATTTGCGGTACAGCGGCATCTCATACTCTTTGACCACCAGCAGGTGCAAGTGGCTGATGCCCTCCATGGCATGAAAGAGGTTCAGAAGTCCATGTTCATGGCGACCGCTGGAGGGGGTGAAAATAGGGCTCTTGACCACGTTCAAATTCTGCGGAAAGAAAAAAAAAAAGGACCAGAGGCCAAAAAGAGAGATTAGAACCCTTAGATACTAGACGCTTATACAACTGGCTCTAGTACCTGAGGCCATCCGTCCGTGCATCCAGATGCTATTACCCACCTTGTCTGAGACCAGGGGCAGCCGCATGCTTTCCAGGTGCTTGCCCTGCTTGCTGAAGACAAAGTGACTCTCTTTGGATTTGGGAATGATGAAGTAGAGCTGCACCTCTTCTCCCAGCATGGAGGACGAGAATGTGAAGGCGTGGAGGGTGGAGTCGGACATCTGCATTTGCAAAGAGCAAAGGGAAGGCATGTAAGCTCACGGTTGGCAAGCTTCCAGGCTGCTCAAGATGTCTCAAGATGGTTATTGATAGAGGCCAGCTATCCTGGACTTCTCCCTCCCGCCAGACCTGGCTGTGCGTGCAGAGTCGGAAAAGGTAAACACTTCATCTTTCAGTGACTTGACACGAGATCCAAGCATTTCACCCCAAACAGCCTCTCTGAGGGTGGAGTAGTGACTGCTGCTGAAAACCATGACTTCTCACCACCTTAGAACAATTGCTGCTCAGCCCTGCAGAGGTCAGTGTACCTCTGGGAGGTCTGCTATGCAAACACTCCCAAAGGTGCCCAGTTATGGGGGAAATGCTTCTCTGTGCATGCGTGTGTGCTCCTTTGCTTCAGTCGTCTCCAGCTCTGTGACCCTTTGGACTGTAGCTTCACCAGAAGCCCATGGGATTCTCCAGGCAATAATACTGCAGCGGGTCGCCATGCCCTCCTCCAGGAGATCTTCCTGGCTGAGGGATCCTCTTCTAAGTGGGTCAGGTCAAATTATATTTTTCCTAAATAAACTATTAAGACTGACATCATTAAAACACCCCTGTGGGCCCATCTTTCCTGGCTACACTGGAAGCTGAAGATGTCTGAATGGTCACTTACCCTAGCACTCTGGCTTCCAGAAGAGACCTCTGACTCATCCAAGCCACATACAAATCTAACCTTTTTTTTAAGTTGCTGGACAGGTCACACCCTCTCTCATAACCCACCTAAGTGAAAAATTATATAAAGGTCTTTACAATGCAGACAATATTTGGCCTAATGAAAAGAGCATCACTAGTCAGCAGGCACGAGAAGAATCCAGGTAGTCCTTCTCAAAAGGTTCAACCTAGATATTAGATTTCATAGAAAAATAATATTGTAATACTCCCCTTAAGATCTCCTTCATTCTGCTTCACAGGTATCAGGCAGTACTTTAATCACACAGAAACTAAGAAAGATTTTAATATATTGTCTAAAAAATGAATTTTCTAATGATTTATAGATCAGGGGCTTGTATTCATCTATATTCCATAAAGCATTGTGAGCTGATTGCCAACAGTCCACTGAAAGTTTTCAATGACACAGGAAAACAGTTGGGGTATGAAAGGTAACTTCTATCAGAAGAGCAGAAAGAACAGAACAGCCTTCTGAGGTCCCTGGGGGAAAATGGAGAAGACCTGATCCTCAAGAGTAGAAGCAAGTCTGGAGAGGAAGCGGGGTGTCCACCCAGCACATCCTATAGAAGGGAAGAGTTGTTCCAGATGTTCGGGGCAAAGCAATAAAGGTCAAGAAGATAAAGCAGGGAAGCAACAGGGAGCTCAGCCCCCACACAGGCGCTGGGTACGACCTTCACTGGCTGCATTTTCCATCTTCTATGCTTAAAGATGCTCTGGCCACTGTGAAGCTCAGTGGTATGGGGTATTTGCTCACCTGTGTCCTACCTCAGTGCTCTCCAAATAAAAAAGCACACGTGGACTCCTCTGTATGCCCCTGCTGGAGTGAGAGGGAGACTGGGTCTGTGCAGATCACAGCTCACAGGGCACACCCTACAGACTTGTAGATAATAACACCATCTTCAACAACAACCCGAAGGAGGGGAAGAGACCCTTTTGCCAAACATTCTGTAATATCCAGCCTTTTCAGGATCACAGACATAATAGTTACTTTCTAATCTAAGCACAACACATGTAACCATTTGATGAAGTGACTTAAGACAAATTTTCTTTCTCTCCCCTGCTCAACTCCCCTGCCTATAATCCCAATAAACCCAAAGTCATTTTATCAACTGTTTCATGCATTCTGCTCACAAATGAGTGGCTCCCAAGGGAACATTTTATGCAAAGATGGTCTCAATAAAGGACAGAAATGGTATGGACCTAACAGAAGCAGAAGATACTAAGAGGTGGCAAGAATACTCAGAAGAACTATACAAAAAAGATCTTCATGACCCAGACAGTCACGATGGTGTGGTCACTCACCTAGAACCAGACATCCTGGAATGTGAAGTCAAATGGGCCTTAGGAAGCATCACTACAAACAAAGCTAGTGGGGGTGATGGAATTCCAGTTGAGCTATTTCAAATCCTGAATGATGATGCTGTGAAAGTGCTGCACTCAATATGCCAGCAAATTTGGAAAACTCAGCAGTGGCCACAGGACTGGAAAAGGTCAGTTTTCATTCCAATCCCAAAGAAGGCAATGCCAAAGAATGCTCAAACTACTGCACAATTGCACTCATCTCACACGCTAGTAAAGTGATGCTCAAAATTCTCCAAGCCAGGTTTCAGCAATATGTGAACTGCGAATTTCCAGATGGCCAAGCTGGATTTAGAAAAGGCAGAGGAACCAGAGATCAAATTGCCAACATCTGCTGGATCATCAAAAAAGCAAGAGAGTTCCAGAAAAACATCTACTTTTGCTTTATTGACTATGCCAAAGCCTTTGACTGGATCACAATAAACTGTGGAAAATTCTTCAAGAGATGGGAATACCAGACCACCTGACCTGCCTCTTGAGAAATCTATATGTAGGTCAGGAAGCAACAGTTAGAACTGGACATGGAACAACAGACTGGTTCCAAATAGGAAAAGGAGTATGTCAAGTCTGTATATTGTCACCTTGCTTATTTAACTTATATGCAGAGCATATCATGAGAAACGCTGGGCTGGAGGAAGCACAAGCTGGAATCAAGATTTCTGGGAGAAATATCAATAACCTCAGATATGCAGATGACACCACCCTTATGGCAGAAAATGGAGAGGAACTAAAAAGCCTCTTGATGAAAGTGAATGAGCAGAATTAAAAAGTTGGCTTAAAGGTCAACATTCAGAAAACTAAGATCATGGCATCCAGTCCTGTCACTTCATGGCAAATAGATAGGGAAACAGTGGAAACAGTGGCTGACTTTATTTTTCTGGGCTCCAAAATCACTGCAGATGGTGATTGCAGCCATGAAATTAAAAGATGCTTGCTCCTTGGAAAGAAAGTTATGACCAATCTAGACAGCATATTAAAAAGCAGAGACATTACTTTGCCAACAAAGGTCCATCTAGTCAAGGCTATGTTTTTTTCCAGTGGTCATGTATGGATGTGAGAGTTGGACGGTGAAGAAAGCTGAACACTGAAGAATTGATGCTTTCAAACTGTGGTATTGGAAAAGACTCTTGAGAGTCCCTTGGACTGCAAGGAGACCCAACCAGTCCATCCTAAAGGAGATGAGTCCTGAGTGTTCATTGGAAGGACTGATGTTGAAGCTGAATCTCCAATACTTTGGCCACCTGATGCAAAGAACTGACTCATTTGAAAAGACCCTGATGCTGGGAAAGATTGGGGGCAGGAAGAGAAGGGGACAATGGAGGATGGGATGGTTGGATGGCATCACCGACTCAATGGACATGGGTTTGGGTGGACTTTGGGAGTTGGTGATGGACAGGGAGGCTTGGCATGCTGAAGTTCATGGGGTCGCAAAGAGTCGGACACGACTGGGCAACTGAACTGAACTGCAAGTTCCCTGGTGACCCAGTGGTTAACAATCCTCCTTGCCATGAGGGGACGTGGGTTCGATTCCTGGTTGGGGAACTAAGATCCCACATCCCTCGGAGCAGCTATAAAGCCCACGGGCTGCAACTACTGAAGCCTGCGCTCTCTGGAGCCTGTGCACTGCAACCAGAGTCTGTTCACAACAATGAAAAGATCCTGCATGTGGCAAATAAGACCCGACGCAACTAAATATTTTTTAAAAACCAAACAAGCCATCCTTTGTCTAGACCTTGAAACTGGGGCTTTCCCTCCCTTAGGCATAGAACCCATGCTGGATAACAGGCAGGAGTACAGGGGCTGCACCTGGGAGGCAGAGGTGAAGTCCATGTACTGGTGGCACTGCTCACAGTGGTGGAAGGTGTTGTAGGCTGCATACTTGGTCAGCATCATGGACATAGTTTCTCGTTTCCGGGGCTCCTCAGCTTTGGGTTCCTTTATCGCTTCTGTGTAAAAAGAGACAAAACACCTCCCCATGATGTGTTTGAAGCCCCTATGGCTGGGCACAAAGTCCCCCACCCACAGAAGGGCTTTTCCTAGGATTCTGCAGTTTATGCCCTGAGAGGCAGCTCTGAAAATTACAAGGTGTACTTGCTGTTGTTTAGCGCTAAGTCACGTCCAATTTTTGCAAACCCATGGACTGTAGCCCACCAGGCTCCTCTGTCCATGGGATTCTCCAGGCAGGAATACTAGAATGGGTTGCCATGCCCTCCTCCAGGGGGATCTTGCTGACCCAGGGATCGAACCCACGTCTTCTACACTGGCAGGTGGATTCTTTACCACCGAGCCACCCAGGAAGCCCAAAAGGTGACATTCACCTGAATGAAACGAGACATGCAGAGGAGTATGACTTAAGCTGCTCTCAAGGAGTAAACTGCCCCAGGTTTCCTGCCCTCATTTAGGTGAACCCTCGACCTTCAGGCTCCACGTGCACTGACCTTGTTTGACCCCTGCCAGCTTCTCAGTATATACCAGGCTCATCGAACTGTACTTGGGGTCGTGCACACTGACGTCAAAGGGCATTTTACTGAAGCTCTCGATGTCAGGCCAGGGTTCGCCCTCTGACTGACTCACTTCACTGCTTTCGCTGTGATCTAGGCCAAGAAGCAAAGTGCACAGAGCAGCCCGATCAGACCGACTGGCTGCCCTCCCTCCCTCTCACCCAACTGTCAGGGAAACAACAGCCCAGGTGGGTGGACAAAGGCCTTTCTGAGAAATGAGCTCCCGAATCCAGGGGAGAGGGGTGCAGACTGTTCTTCAGACCTGCTGGGAGGGATGCTGGCCCTCACTGGTCCCTATTAGCTTCTACACACCCAGCCCAGAAACTCCCAAGTCTGAGATCCACTAGTCTCCCACGCCCGACCCCCATGTGTCCTTAAAATCTTATTTATCTTTTGATGATCTGAATCCTATCACAAGAGTTTTAGTCATGGGGTTTTAAGATGCTGAAAGCTGAAAGGACTTCAGGGGCCCATTGAGCAAGATTCACAGTGTCTGTTGCTTATTATAATCCTCTGGAGCTTGTAAAACCCCCGTGCTCCGGCCACATGGCCCAGAACCACCTTCCTTATTTAGGCACTTGTTGTATTTAAAGCTCCTTCAGTGCTTCCGACATGCAGATGAGGTTGAGAGCCTGGGGCCTTGGATTTGAGTCCAGGCCACTGCCCCCGCCGACCTTGTGACTTCACACCTGCAGGCACCTTCATTTCTTAGGGTTCCCTGATTGTTTTAAGAAGTCCAGATGGCATATTGAAAGTGCTAACACTGTGGCAGGCACATGGTGTGTGTCCAATAGGTGATTATGTTATTAATAATAAAAACTATAAGATCAGCAACTTAGTTGCTCAGTTGTGTTTGACTCTTTGCAACCCCATAGACTGTAGCCTGCCAAGCTCCTCTGTCCATGGAATATCTCCAGGCAAGAATACTGGAGTGAGTTGCTATTCCCTTTGCCAGGGGATCTTCCCAACCCAGAGATTGAACTCATGTCTCATTATGTCCAGATTCTTTAAACCTCATTATGGCAGATTCTTCACCGTCTGAGCCATTGAGGAAGCCCTCAAAAGGAGAAACAAAGAAAAACTACCCCCTGCCAAAAGCCTAAAAGCTAGAAGTACAGCTATTACCTTTTAAGCACAACACTGTTTATCTGTTTATTTTTACATCTTGGAACATTTTTAAAGTTTAAGTTTCACTTAAGAATATGCATTTTATTTAAAAGTTAGAGCTTATTCTCGTTTAATAAAAACGCATCCCCATGCCTCTGCAGTGCACCACTGCACGCACTGGCACTAAAATGAGGGGGAAGGAATAAAGCCAAACCAACAGTGCTGCTCGACACAAAGGCGAGGTTTGACTGTCACAGCTGTAGGCCTGCAGTGGAATCTGCGATGAAGATTAAAGGCATCGTTCTTCCGAGGAGCCTAGGAGGTTGGTGGGGGTCAATGGGATGAAGGCCCCTCACTCCTGCTCGGCTTGGCTATGCCTTTGTACTGTAGCCCCGCCTGCTCTGGGCAGCTCCCGGGGTCTTTCAGTCCCCTCTCTGGTGGCCTGGGGTCTGCTACAGCTCAGCCAGGCACACAGACAAGAAGAGGTGGATGGGAAGACAGGGCTGTATGCGTTTGTCTGGAATTCCGCAGGTAAACTGTGGAGGATGGAGGCTGAATCAAAAGCCATAGGAAGATGATTAAACATGGCTGATTTTACCTAGTCTGGCTCTGAACTAATCTATCCCAGGTCCAACTGTTTAGGAAAAGCAAGCGAGTGGAGGTCTCCAAGGGCTTATGTGATGGACAATGCAAGGTCTTTTTCTTTTCTGGCTTCATCTTTCAGGGTCTTGGGAAGAAACCGTACGCATGACTTCTCCCCACACCCCCCCTTTCCGCCAGCACGCAGTCCCTCTGAGATGCGAAGCCACCCTCCTTTGGCCGCAGGGCTAATGCTGGTTCACCTCTGCTCACGCCCACTCTCCCACCCTGCTGGACAGGCTGCAGAGGGGAACTGCCTCCCTCACGAGTGACAGCAGGGTGGCAGGGCCAAGAAACGGGGCAGGAGGTGCAGGCTGGGGATGGCCTGTCAAGCACCAGCCCCTCCATCCTTCTGCCAGTGCCAAGGCGCTGTTGATGACGCCAGGGTTCTGTCCTGCTTGTGAAAGTTTCCCTTTGGGTAATAATCCACATACCTTCACTCTAAGCCGGCAGGCAAAACATAAGGTTACCTTGATGGAGTATAAAACGGGCCCTGGACCCTTGAGCCACAGAACACCGCAGTCTACGAATTCTAAACCTGAGCAGTGTCACCATCTGAGCAGTGAACCCATCTGACGGGCTTTATAAGATGCCTCTGTGCCCAGTGACTCAGGGGATACAGTGGGGATCGGGGTTCAGAGCAGAAGTCACACCCCGACCTAAACGGCCACTGCATCTTACGACTCTTTGCTGGCTCCTGGACTCTGACTTCTCAGTAACTCTGCACAGGAACCGTTGCAGACCCCCGAGGCCGCGGACAACCCAGGGATGTGGTGGTGAGAGCCCGTACAGCCACGCCCGCGCTCACCGTTGTTGATCTCGGCCTCGTCGTACACGTCCACTTCCAAGAGCCGGATGAGCATGCGGAAGAGGAGCCTCAGGAACTGCAGGTACGAGCCCGTCTTCCCCACCTGGGCCGGTGTTGAATTGTAGCGGGGAGGGGCAGGAAAAGAAAAAAGAGATTTCACACCTGGGCTCTCCAACGACTCCTTCCATCTCTGAGTGGGGCCTCGACGACCCCCGACCTGAGACACCCCCAACCCCAGACCCCGTGCCCCCACGCCCTACCCCAGATCCCCCAACCCCAGACCCCCGCCCTCGCGGCCTCCCCCGACCCCGAGCCCTCCCCCGACCCCCTGCCCCTACCTGGGGGGGCCCGCTCAGCAGGAGCCGGCGCGGGTGGCAGGCCCGCGCGCCAGAGGCGGGGTCGGCCGGGTTGCCGTGGTCGGCGTGGTGCGGCCGCGCGGCCGTCCAGCGGCGGTAGTAGAGCGACTGCTCCTCGGGGCCGGCGTGCGCGGGCGGCGGCGGGCGCAGCGGGCTGGCCCAGGCCACGTCGGGGTGCGGCAGCAAGGCCGCGGCGGCCGGCAGCTTGCCGCCCCGCCGCGCTCCCAGAAGGCTGTAGGCCGCCTTGGACAGGATGACCACCGGGGGCAGCGCGGCCTGGGGGGGGGCGGCCGCCGCGGCCCGGCGGCCCTGGCCACGGCAGCGCCCCGGGCCCCGATGACGACGGCGACGGCTTGGCGGTGGTGCTGCTGGCCAGCGGGGGCCCCAGCGAGTCGCATTCCTGCTTTAGGGGCTCCCCGGGCCCCGCCGGGCCGGCCGAGAGCCCCTCGTCCAGCCCCGCGCTCGGGGCCGGGCTCCGGAAGCTGGGCGTCGGCGGCGGCTTCTGGGACTTGTCGGTGGTGCTGGACGAGCTAACCCCGTTCTCCATGATGGAGCCTGAAAAAGGACCCACACGCCGCGCTGTCACCGCCGCCCCTTCCCCGGGGGAAGGCCCGGGGGTCCATCCAGGCGGTGCTCGGGCTTCGGGCCGTCCCTCGGCCCCTGGCGCCCCTCGTGCCCCCTCTACCCCGGCCCTGGCTGCCGGATGGGCTCAGAAATGGCCATTTATTCCCGGTTTCCTCTGGGCGGCCAGGAGAAACCTGGACCCACGCCCGACCTTCCCAGCGTCTTCAGGCCGCTGGTAGTCCGGGCGCCCTGGGACCGACCACCCCTCCGCCTCCTGCTCCCTCTCTCCATCCTGCCCGTGTCTTTGTACATCGCGGGTTATTAAACTCTCCTCTGGTTATGTTTTTTGGATAAGCCATCCGAATCACTCCAGAACCTGACCAACAAACGCTCCACACCCAAGTCCTGTCCAGTGGCACTCGCCTCCTTCTGGGGTCCCAAGCCGCACCTCCTGGCTGTGGACAAGCTCCCCCAGGTGCAGCCCCTTCCACAGATGCCGGGACCTGACCGGTGTGGGAAGGCGGGGCCTAATCTCCTCCCGCCCTACCTGCCAGGGCCAGAGATCTGCTCACCTGCAGCCAACTCACCGCAAATATCGCCCACCCCGACCCTTCCCTGGTGGCTCAGACAGTAAAGAATCTGCCTGCAATGCAGGAGACATGGGTTCCATCCCTGGGTTGAGAAGATGCCCTGGAGAAGGGATTCTTGAATTCTCCAGTATTCTTGCCTGGAGAATCCCATGGACAGAGGAGCCTGGAGGGCTACAGTCCATGGGATCACAGAGTCAGACAAGACTAAGCGACTAAGTGGTTTGAAGACAAACCAGACTCGCATTACAAGACTCTTTCTGCTCAGACTGGTGCCTCCCAGGCATGCGAGCAAATCCCAACCTTGGGAGCTCCTAGGTGAAGGGCCAGTAACCAGAGGCTAGTGACCCCATCACCGCTGCTCAGCTGACTTCTGCGTGAGGGTTTTCTTCTGCCTTCAAGGCCCTCGAGTCCTCCGGCCTGCACGCCTTGGGCGATGAGCATCCCCTGAGGACCCTGAAAGTCAGCTGGAGGCTGGTGGGGTGGTGGGTAGGGTGGTGTGTATAGGAGGGCAGCACCTGGGTCCTCCAAGATTGGGGAAGGGAAACTCCATACAGCAGGGTTCATGAGACCAAGGCCAGAATCTGGAATCAATGGGGCAGCTCTCCACGTGTAGGGGAGGGAGGGGGCTGATTAAGGAGCCCAGGAAGAAAGTGGACTCTCACCACCCCATCCTACTCCACCTTCCTCCTCTTCCCTCACTGATGCTGGCTGATGTGGAAAAGCTTCTAGGTGTGCCTTCCCCTCCCTTCTGTTCCCCTTCACCATCCTCCCAAACTCCCTCTTTTATTCTGAACTGGTCTGCCAGGCAGAACTGGGGAGCCTATTGTTAGGGGGTGGGGGGTACAGCCCTGACCCATGACTGAAGCAGACACCAGTAAGATAGTCTTCATGCTCTCTTCCAGGCACAGACACCTGCTTCTTCCATTCAGAAGGGGTGTGTGTGTGTATGTGTGCACGTGTGTGTATGTTAGTGTCATAAGGTAAGAGAAGGGAAACAGGGGCAGAAGGAACGTGAATGGTGGTTTCCTCTGTTGTGGGATTTTCATTTTTCCTTTCTTTTCTATACTTCATTACGTTCTCCAAGATTTCTATATTAAACTCTATTATAACTTTCACAATCAGAAAAAAAAAATGGAAATAATGCTGTGTGTGTGGGCTAAGTTGCTTCAGTCGTGTCTAATTCTTTGCGACCTCATGGACCATAGCCCACCAGCCTTCTCTGTCCATGAGATTCTCCAAGTAAGAATACTGAAGTTGGGTTGTTATGCCCTCCTCTAGGGGATCTTCCCTACCCAGGGATCCAACTGACCTCTCTTATGTCTCCTGCACTGGCAGGCGGGTTCTTTACCACTATCACCACCTGGGGAGCCCTGGAAGTAATGCTGCATTTGCTTAATAACTATTTAGCAGAAGAAAATTCATGCCAGGCACTGCCATCAGTCACACAGTAACAAAATAAGAGGGCGGTTGGCAGGCTGTAGGCTGGATCATCCCAATCAACCAGTGGTCCCAGAGTAGCCTTCAGTGTATAAACACTTGCCATTTAGGTACTTGGGGGAAAAGCCACTCATTCATTAATTCATTCAAACAGTGCCAGGTACTAGGCACTTCAGGGTCTGGAAGGAAAAGAAGGCCTTTGTGCAAATATCAGATGCATAATATTGATGAGACAATTAGCGTGCAGAGACTAGGAGACGTGGTGTTAGTGAGAGTTCATGAAATTATTGTGTTTCGTCTATTGGTCAGGAAGATCCCCTGGAGCAGGAAATGGCCACCACTCCAGTATTCTTGCCTGGAGAATCCCTTGGGCAGAGGAGCCTGGCAGGCTACAGTCCATAGGGTCGCAAAGAGTTGGACATGACTGACGTGACTTAGCATGCAGCGTGCACGCATGCATTTAGTCTATTAGCAAGCTCTTCATTAAGTGCTTCCCAGGCAAATGTCTTGTGGCTGCTCAAGACTCACGTTTGTCAACTATGTCTCCCCAGGACTGAGGTCTGGAGGGGCTGCCCAGCTCAGCCACCACCGCTCTGAAAGCCGGATGGGAGTCAGCAGGTGCCTCTGCCTTCCCTACTTCTTCCCCTTCCTCTCTCCTGCCCCAACCCCTGGAGAAAGTACCGACCTGAAGTTCCCGTGACGGCGCTGCTGTTACTCTGGGGTCTCTCCAGGTCGATCAGCAGCTCCTCGGTGTCATTCTCGCTGGCCGCGGCTCGCTCCTGCTCCTTGCCGCTGAGGTCCAGGGCGGCAGTGGGCCCCCGGATCACCTCTTTGGACACGTAGCAGCAGGCCAGCCCCATCTCCTGTTCCAAGGCCGTGCGGGTTAAGTAGCTCGAATCAATTAACCGGAGGTCACAGTACTTCAAAGACCTGCACAAAGTAATGGCATCTTTTGTGAGGCACGCAGCATTTACGTGTGACTGACAGCAGTCAAAATGGTGCGCTTTGGTGCCAGGTAATCCTTGATGTAAACCTCAGTGCTGCCACCTCTTAGCTGTTAGGGCCTCGGGACAGTCACTTCACTTTTTCCACATATAGAATAGAGTAACAGTGCCCAGCTGAAAGTTACTGCAAGGAATCAATGACATGGCACAAGTAATGTGTTTAGAGCAATACCCAATGGGCTCCCCTGGTGGCTCAGATGGTAAAGAATCTGCCTGCAATACAGGAGACCTGGGTTTCATCCCCTGGGTCAGAAAGATTCCCTGGAGAAGGGAATGGCTACCCACTAAAGTATTCTTGCCTGGAGAATCCCACAGACAGAGGAGCCTGGCGGGCTACAGTCCATCAGGGTCCCAAAGATCTGGACACAACTGACCAACTAGACAGCAACAATGACTATTCTTGCTATTGCCTTCCAACCCACAGGCCCCAGATCCTTGAGGGAACAGCAGCCTAACAGACACTTCATCCAAAAAGTCCTCCCTGGGGGCAATGCTTCTCCTCCCCGACTCTCTGGCTGCCCAGCTTTAACACATAAACACTTCTTCTCTATGGTTTCTCTCTCATTCCCCAAATTGCTAGGCAATCTCTGGAAAGTTGAAAGAATCTGAGAAGGCTAAATTTCTCATATCCCTGAGTAAAACAATTCCCTTCCCACTTGCCAAGTGAAGGAAGTGGGTGAGCATCAGCTAAGTTTTAACCGTCAGCTCAGCCAAGCAGCCAATGGAAAATGAGAATTAGTGATTCGCATCGTACCTGGGAAAGGTTTCTCCAAGAGGATCTTTGCCAGTTAATATCACAATACAAGGCAGACCTTCTAGATCCTGGTATGTCCGAGGGACCCACTCTTCCGCTTCATTTCCTCTCCAAGTCTGTAGAAGGGAACCCATACAATAAAATTAAAACCCCTCATTGAGTTTCCACCTTTTTTGTTTCTACAGTCAGATTTTATACACATCCGTGCTTCCAAATGACTTCCAATAAATGTGTTTGTGTGTGTACATATATTTTAATTGCTCCTGAAAAGAGCACTCTAGAAGAATGTGGCCTTTCACTTAATCTCAATAAGGTAAAACAGGAGATCTTAATGAATATATCATATATTAGCCATGTACATCAAAGAAATATACAATGTGAAATATCCCACCAATGGTGCAAACCTTACAGACACCCTACTTAAACTACCTGACTCAGTGCTCTTAAGTACAACACTTTCTTTGTATAAGACTCTTAGGACTGATTGATTGAAAAAGACCATTTCGGTTGTAAATGACTAATAAAATAATCACAGCAAAACTTATAAATAATCACCTCTATACATTAACTGAAATATGCATACACACATATGTATATCTTTAATAAATGGAACAATCTCAAATTTATCGAGAGGAAGAAAAACTCAACTTGAACGATGCTCAAAAGTGAAAAGATCTTACAGGTTTTTTTTTCTATTTTAGAGCAGAAAGAAAATAAACTATCTCTGAAGTTGATAAGGTGATTTCTACTACTTTTATGAAGTGGGTAGCATCTAATTGTGATTTATATCAGCTTTCCAGCAGGAGTTATTATAAGAAATGAATTGACATTTCTGATAATGTTTTTGGGAACAAGGAATAAGAAGTGAGATATTAAGAGATGCATATCATGTTATTTTAAAACAGACTGGTATTTCCTTTGCTAAAACCAACATGGGGTAAAAAGAAATATATCAGGCAAGATATGATATGATATAATATAACAGAGTTTGGTTACTGGTTTGTTGATATCTATAAAAGCCAGTCTTGGAAATACATATACCAACAATTACTTCAAGTAAAATGCATAGAATTTATAAAACTGGAAGAGCCCCCAAACCTTAACGTTTTGTCATATATTTTTATGCCAAGGAGAACTCAGTGGATCTACATAACTATAAGTTTGAGAGACTTTCTATGTCTTAGAAAATCAATCTGTCAAAAACATTAAGACATTAGCAGAAAGTTTCTCCCCACCCCCCAATTCAGTTTTCCATATATTTTCATGTCAAAGGGAACTAGAACATTACCTAAGTCAAAGCAAATAATTCTGCAAATAAGAATCATTTTACTCATAAATCTTCTCATTGGACTTACGAGATCCCTGACTCTGGGGTCTCCCCAAATATATTTCATGGTTCTACCAAGAATGAGGTTGGATTATAATGATGGGAGAATGGATGTCATGTTTTATAAGGAGAATTATTTTCAAAAAATGATTAAACAGATTCCACTTTTACTGCTGACCTATCAGAGTAGGACAAACTCACTATATAATGCTTTTATGTCACATTGTTACTTCTGATGAGGGATGGCTGCTGTTCTTCTACGGGTCTATCATGCCCTCAGGGTGCTTTTCCTATGGAAGCAGTTAAGACAACCCAAAAGACTGAGAGAGCATTGACTTAGGGGCTCATATGGGATTCAAGGCCAAGGAAATCTAATGAAAGCTTCACAGGCCTTCTGGACAGACTAACTTATTTAGATATAAATTTATATCCTTCCAAAGTAGTTACTATCACTTAGAAGTTAACCACAATACCTAAAGGATAATTAGAGGTAAGCACAAAAATAAGGCCCACTAATGGAAAAAGTGGCACTGGATATTACCCAAGGCTAGAGACAAAAGGCACACCGGTGTTGTTTCGTCAGTGGTAAAGGAAGTTGGTATTAATAATTTAGAAATCAGCAGGTGAAACAGAGACCACCTGGCAAGTGGCAGTCTTACTAAGGGTGAGAACATTTCACATTTTCACTTCCACACCAGTGGAAAATAGGGACTTCCATGGTGGTCCAGTGGTTAAGACGCTACCTTGCAATGCAGGGGGCCTGGGTTTGATCCCTGGTCAGGGAACTAGATTCCACATGCTGCCAACTAAAGATCCTGTGTGGTGAAACGAAGACCCGGTACAGACAGACAGATAAATAAAAATAAATAAAAAATAAAAAAGGTGGAATATAAAAAGGATGGATTGATGTGACTGAGGGATTTTGAGCATATGGAAATCTCTCTTTTTTAAGCCACCCCTTGAAGCATGTGGGATCTTAGTCCCAAGAGGATCAAACCTGCACTCCTGCATTACAGGGCAGAGTCTTAACCACTGGACCACCAGGGAAGTCCCTGGAAGTCTCTTCTGTGTAGCTGGTGCTTGGCCACTATTCATGCGAATTGAGGTGTAACTGCTTGAGAAGCAGTTACTTGAGATATCTTCATGGCAACCCCCTAGCGGCCTCTGGAAGCCCTGCAGGTGATTCTGATGTGCTTGAAGCCAGGTAGGAACCTCAATCATTGACTGGTTTTCACACTATGGCCCACGGGGACAGATTATTGAAGACTGCTGATTTAAACTGACTTAGTAAGTGTCTGAACAAATGACCTAAGACGCTCTAAGCAGCTACACTTGGTCAGTGCCAATGGAGACCCAGAGAAGACCGTGCAGCCTCATAGCCTTTTAGAACATCTCCCTGCAGTAGGTGTGTGAGACCTCCCAGAGGAGTGCTGATTACCTGCCTGTCCAGACTCCTCATCATTAGCATCATTCAGATTGTCTCATAACTAACAAATTATATTGTAAGAAAAGTTTCAGGATTCTCATTTCTTACTTATCCCAGGAATACTGCTATATTGTGGTCTATGACTTTAATTCAAAACTGTGAACATTATATCTATATATCCATATGTGAAATGTAAATGTTACAACTCACTAAATATAGGAGCTTCTATGTTTAGACAGATTTATTTGTTCCAGCTGCGTATCAAGCTAATACAAGACATTTTGTTTGCATTTTGGATTATTTGAGTTAGGTAGTAGAACACAATACAAAGGTTTACATTTGCAAAATGCTCTATGAATATGAAATAATAATCCTCAAATTACAGCCCTTAGAGATCATGCAGTCTAACGCTCTCATTTTGCAGTTGGTAAACTGCAGCCCAGATGGAAAGGTAAATCCTCTAAGACTGCATGCTTTCTTTTTATACAATTTGTGTCAGACTAGGCTTTTCTTCATCCAGGTTAGCTCAGTCTTTAGTTTCTACAAGGTTCAGAAACCATGTTGATCTAACCTGGACATAGATGACCTTGCTCAGCACCACACCTATCTGTGTGCAGAATTTCATTAAATGCTCTCAAAAGGCTGGGACACATTGGATTAGAAAAGTCCCCAGAAAATCTGAGTGGGGCATGAGGTAGGGACTTAGGTTAGTTGATCAAAGAAGGCTCCCCCGCCCACCACACCTGACAGGAGGGGTTCAGAAAAAGCAATGCCTTCCCCGTGCAGAGGGGTGGGGGACGTAGCCATGCACAGGCTTGGGAGAGTCTCAGTCCAGCCCACGCTTGGGGCCAAAGCAAGTACAAAGAAATGGCAAACTGCTGGGGAATCCACATGCAAGAGAGTGGGCAATCGTCCTCTGTGAGCCCTGAAGAGAAAACACGACACTTTACCGACTCTGAGTGGACAGAAAAGGTTCAGTGAATGGATGCTACTGAAAGGCGTGCCCCCACGGAGGTCCGAGAGAACAACTTACCTTTTTTTTTTTTTTCTGAGAAAACAGATGGCCGTGGGCTAGATGAATCTTGAACAAGGTCAATAAACAGGGGGTGAAATTGGGTCATCGCCTTTTTTTTGGACCTGCAGCTGGAGAGCGTGGAAGACCAACTGCATGCACGCACTAGCACAGGGGGACCCAGACCGAATGTTAATGAACTAGGAAGGCGGACGGACACGTCCCTTAGCTTAGCCTTAACCTCACGAAGATGGCGTGACACTTGTGCGAAACTCTAGCCAACTGCAGGTCTCTCGGAGCCGCCTGCACGGGGTGGGGGTGGGGGGGTCCTAGAAAACGGAGCGAAGGTCTGTCCATTGCTAACCTTTAGTCGCGCCACAAAGTGGGCTGCCACGGTGAGTTCAGAGGCGGGGTTCCCCAGGACCACCTCGAAGCGGTACTGGAGCCCCAGCTTGTCGCGCACCTCCTGCAGCCGCTCCTTGGCCAGCATCGCCAGCTGCACGGAGGGCACCCTGAGGATGAGCATGTGTCCGCGCCCGCTGCGGTTCTTTCCCGGGCAGCTGAGGAGGTCATCCATGATGTTGAGGGTCTCCGGTGTGCTGTGGTCGCGCAGGGACGCCACGGTGGTCAGAGCCATCAGAGCCTCCGAGTACTGCTGGATGAGGAGGTAGCAGCGAACCACCATGCTGTGCAGCCTGGGGTACCTTCAACAGAACACAGAGGCGCTAGCATGGGATCGCGAGGGCTGTGCAGCAGGAATGGAGACCCAGCGTGGTGGGAAGGGGAGAGTGGTGGGTGGTGGGCTTGAGCTCAAGAATGACCTGGATTTGAGTCAGTGCTTAGAAGGTGGATGAACCTAGAGCCTATTATACAGAGTGAAATCAGAAAGAGGAAAACAACTATCGGATATTAACACATATATAGGGAACCTAGAAAGATGGTATTGATGAACCTATTCACAGGGCAGCAGTGGAGATGCAGACAGGGAGAACAGACTATGGACACGGGAAGAAGTTGGGACAAACGGAGAGAGTGGCTCGGAAGCATATACACTACCATTTGTAAAATAGCCAGAGGAAATTTGCTGTATGACTCAGGGAACTCAAACTGAGGTTCTGTAACAACCCAGAGGGGTAGGATGGGATGGGAGGTAGGAGGGAGATTCAAAAGGGAGGGGACATATATATACCTATGGCTGATTCATATTGATGTATGGCAGAAATCAAAGCAATATTGTAAAGCAACTATCCTTCAATTAAAAATAAATAAATTTGTCAAAAAAGAATGAACTTGGAGACCTCCTGTAGAGCACAGGGAACTCTGCTCAACGTTATGTGGCAGCCCGGATGGGAGGGGAGTTTGGGGGCAGAATGGATACATGCATATGTATGGCTGAGTCCCTTCCTTTTTCACCTCAAACTATCACATTGTTAATCTGCTATACCCCAATACAAAATTAAAAAGTTAAAAAGAATGACCTTGAAGCCCACATCACTAGCAGGAAAAGCTAAGCTCACAACACCTGCTGAGATAGGTAGCTCGAGTTCAAGACGGTTAGGGACGTCTGGGGTCCTAGCTCCCCCCAGAGTGGTCTCTGAACCAGCAGCAGCACCTGCGAGCTTGTTAGAGACGCCAAACGCTCCTACCCATTGTGTACTGAATCACAAACAGCCTGGACAAGGAACCCAGGTGATTTGTACCACACTCTATCTTGAGAAGCACTGGTCGGCTCAGACTATCCACAGAGTCGTAAAGGATCATCCCTAGATTCTAAGCTCTTGCTGCTCTCCTGGGGTTAGAATGCTTGGTAGCTTATTTCTCTAGATACTTAAAATTACAGTTGAGGAAACTGATACATTAATGTAATGTCTGTGAAGTATAAGGAGTAAAAAGAGTAATTATTATGGCTAATTTGAGGTCAGCTCCCTTGTAGCAGTAACAATTGTTGTTGTTCAGTCGCTGAGTCATGTCCGAGTCTTTCCAACCCCAGGGACTGCAGCACATCAGGCATTCCTGTCCTTCACCATCTCCTGGAGTTTGCTCAAATTCATGTCCATTGAGTCAGGGCAATTACAATATCTCCTCATAAAAATGGAGGAAGCTTGGAGCCGGCTGGAGAAATAGCATCCTCTAGTGGTGTGGTCTCCCATCCACCGGGGCAAAAGGAGCCTGGGGAAATAGCAGGGGTGTCCTTGACTCACCCCAACATTCCCCGCTCTCCACCTTCCACTGGACCAACTCAGATTTTTATTTTTATTCTTTTTTACAATTACAGAGCAGGCAGAAAATAAACCTCTCATTTACGTGCTATTCCTCATAAGACCCAGCCAGAAGACAGAAGGAATACACATGGGTAAAGAGGACCCACTTGCAGACATGAAGAGGTGCCGGTCAAAAAAGCAGGCCTGGGGAAAGCAAGGCCTGGGCCAGAGCTTGGCTGGGCCTCCTGTGGAGCCTGCAGGATGGCGGGTCTATGAATTTTCTTCCTGGATGCTGACTGGTAGCACAGGCAGCTGCCTAGAAGCTGGGTAGACCAGAGGGGAATCTCACCTTTGCTCCACTTTATAATTCTATTTAAAGTGAAACAGTCCTCACCAGCCTGCACAGGAAAGCCCAGGGTCAAATACCAGTTCAGGTCAGCAAATGACTACTGTGGTTTTGAAGTACTTAGAGCTGGATAAGAGCATGGATTGATTCCCTGGGTTCTGATTCACCTTTCATGGAAGGATGCTGATTTAAGGGCTGGGAGAAATTCAGCTACTTGCCTAAGATCATCCAATCAGTCAGAGACAAGAGTGTGGATTTTATTCAGTTCTTTGACAAAGTCTTCTCAAGTGGTAAAGATTTAGTAGACTGGGGAAAAGTAAAGAAATCCTTTAGTTCCATCGGTCCTCCTGAACCAATCCATTCAAGTGTTCAATAAATCATAGCTAATATGAGCCTGGGGAACTTGGGCTGGAGGAAGTGAGCACAGACAATCCAAATTTAAGGCTTATTGGTTTTTTTTTGCTGGGGCATGTAAGAAAACCAAAGTTAGATCAAAGGGTAACCTTGATGTGAAAAGTGAAAGTGTTACTTGCTCAGTTGTCTCTGACTCTTTGTGACCCCGGGGACTGTAGCCCACCAGGCTCCTCTGTCCATGGAATTCTCCAAGCAGGAATGCTGGAGTGGGTTGCCAATCCCTTTTCCAGGGGATTTTCCCAACCCAGGGAATGAACTCAGGTCTCCCACATGGCAGTCAGATTCTTTACCATCTGACATGCAGGCATTTAAATTTTACACTGAAAGAGCTATGAATTTAGAAGTGAATAGTTTTCCCAATTTTTTTTTTGTTTGTATTCAATTGTAATCATAGTTTTTGTAAGGATTACAAAAGTTGTACAGGAGCTGCTGGGATTGTCCAATAAAATACAAGTTATAAAACTCCAAGATGTTACTAGAAGAAAAGATAGATTCCAAACTGGCAGACAGAACAGGAGGCTGGGGAACACTTGGGAGACTCATGAGATGGTTTTAGAAATCTCAGATCACAGGTGCCATGAGGGGATTAACAGCACAGTGTCTCTTAAGTCTTCTCAAACCAAACAGCTGCGAAAACACAAAATCCCACTGCAAGGCTGTTCCTCTTCCTGACATCGCCCAAAAACTTGCTGGGTAGGACATTTCTCCCTGATCATCTTTATTTCACTTTCTTAGCAACCTTACAGGGCAGCTTTTAAAGAGATGGTTTGTGATTGATGAGAGACAGTGTTAAGAACTAGAGCTACTAAAAATGAGAATGTGTCTCATCACATAGTGCCCGACTGCCCCATCACTGGGTGATCAGACAGAATATAGTAGTGGGGGACAGGGAGGAACCTCTATTAGGTTAAATTCTTTTCTTTTTTTGGCCATGTCTGGCTTGAGGAATCTCAGTTCCCTGACCACAGACTGAATTGTGGTCCTAACCACTGGACTGCTGTGGAATTCCCTATTAGGTTAACTTCTTATGCCTCTTTTTTTTGAGTCTATAGTTTAAGATCAGAGAGGGGAAAAAAAAATGAACAAACAAAACAGAAAATCCCTTTGCTCTTCCAGCGTTTGACCTGAAATTGAGGAAGAAAAAGGAGACAGAGTCATAATCCTTTACCCCAAAGTTGGGGACTGGAAGAGGGCCACTTGGAACTGAGCTCAAACAATCTGATTATTCTTTAGCGTCCTCCAGTTTACACTTCAGGTCTCTCATAGTAAAGTTTCATTTTTTTTTTTTACTGAGGGTGCTTGCCTGTGGTAGACAGAGGAGAAAAGTGTGGGGTGCACGGTGGGGAGGGGGTAGCCAGGCCCCAGAGGAATGGCTTCTAATAATTCAGTCCCTCTCTGCCCACATCAGCTCTGGGTGCAGCTGTGAACCTGCCTGGGAGATGATTCAGAGCACAGAAGGTGGTTCTCCTTCCCACTCGGGGTCACCAGATTCCTTTGCTGGTCCTGGATGATGATAGAAATCCAGCTGAGTGAAAGGTCATCTCAGGAAAGACTATTTTTATTCTGCTCTTGAGTGTCATTTGCATAGCCTGGCTCCACCAAAACTCCCTGACTCTGACAAAAAAGACGTTTGGCGTGTTCAGACAAGCAAGAATAGCTAAGGACAAGGTTGAAGGTCCTTATTTACCTCTCCAAGAGTGTGTTCACCATTTTTTCAAATGTCTCGTCACATCTCAGAAGGGGGCTTGTGATTCCCCACTGCAGAGATTTACTGTACTCATTCAGGCCGAAGTACAGCTTCTCCTCACAGCTCATGTCCTCCTGGTTCAAAACACAGAGCAAAACCCAGTGAGGGCAGGACACAGGTGTCTTATTTTCAGGGTTAGGGGAGGCAGGACCTGTAACAGGTTATTGCCTGAAAATTAGAAAAAATTGTGAATAAGCAAGTGGGACTACATCAAACTAAAAAGCTTCTGCACAGCAAAGGAAACAAAATGAAAAGGCAGCCTACTGAATAGGAGAAAATACTTGCAAATCATTTACCTGCTGAGGAGTTAATATCCAAAATCTATAAAGAGCTTGTATAACTCAACAGCAATCCCCCCCAATCCGATTAAAAAGTGAGAGGATCTGAATAAAATGCTTTTTTTTTTCATTTCATTTTACTTCTCTTTTTTATTTCTTAGCAAAATGATAGGGGCAACTTGTTACAGAGATGGCTTAGAATCACCTGGAGGTAGCAGGGTTTGAAGAACTAGAGCTACTGGGCTCCCCCAGTATCACAAATCACAAGTGACATGATTTATCTTTGGGGAAAATGTTCCTTGGCTTAAAAAAAGCTCCGCTCCTCCGAGTCCCGCCCTCTCGGTGACCCTGAGCTCAGCACTCCCTGGCTTTGTGCTGCCATCTCTGCGCTTCCTCCAGCCCAACCCTCTGCCCTGTGGACACTGTGCCCTGGAAGATCACCAAGGACTCCTGAGGCCAAACCCTCAGTCCTTGGCCTCGCTGGCCTCTCAGCCATTCTCTTCATTATTTTCTTCCATGATTTTATCTACACCAGCTGCTTCGGTCAGTGATCAGCGTTCCTGAAAAAATATTCCAAACCCTCATCATAAAGTCCCAGATCCTACTCCCACTCTGTGTTTGCCATGGTGCACTTGCCTGGCCTCAACTCAGTTCAGATCTGTCTCGCCTGCCCTCCGCATGCAGGTCTATTGCTCTTCTGTCTCCTCTTTTCCCACTAAAGGCATCACCTTAAAAATGTCTCTGCCTTTTCCCTCTTCCTCAAAAAGCAAATCCTAGAAAAGCTACCATGCTTTCCATCCTTTCTATTGCCAGCACCTCTATTCTGATTGAGGTACCTGTTCATTTGAACCTGAATTATCAGAAAAGCCAGATGACTCACCCCCACCTTTCTAATCACTTTGACTTGACCTCTTACAGTTAATAAACTGCCTTAAAATGCAGCCTGTTAGTATCCACTAAAGCTGCACTCTGAACTCAGCAATTTCACTCCCAGATACATGCCCAACAAAAGTGTATACAGATGTCTACTAAAAGGCATGAGCTAGAATGCTCAAAGCAGCATCTGAAATCAGTGAATAAACTGTGGTGAGTCACCCAACGTAACCTATATACAATCAAAAGAACGAGTGTTTCACAACTCATGTAAAATATAAAAGAATCTCACAATGTTGAGCAAAAGAAGTTCTATTTAACAGAGTGCCTACTGCACGTGTGCATCACTTCAGTCGTGTCCAACTCTTCATGACCCTATGGACTACAGCCCGCTAGGCTTCTCTGTCCATGGGATTCTCCAGGTAAGAATACTGGAGTTGCCATTTCCTCTTCCAGGGGATCTTCCAGACCTAGGGATCAATCCTGAGTCTCTTTGTCTCCTGCATTGGCCAGCAGGTTCTTTACTACTAGCGCCACCTGGAAAGCCCATGCCTATTGCACAATTCCATTTATGTAACATTCAAAATGAGGCAAACCAAGGCAGAAGAGTGCCTCCCTCTGGTGACAGAGTGCCTGGCCTCTGGAGTGAAGCTCATGATCTAGTTTTTCATCTGGGTGCTGGTTCCACCGGTATGTTCAGTTTGTGAAAATTCACAGAGCTGTATATTAACATTGAATAATTGTGAATTGTGAATCATTGTGAACCTAAAAAATATAAGAATTATGCATATTCTGGGGAGTTTCCTGGTGGTCCAGTGGTTAGGAATCAGCACTTCCACTGCCATGGCCTGGGTTCAATCCTTGATCAGGGAACTAAGATCCTGCAAACTGCATGCACAGCCAAAAAAAGAAAAAAGAGTAGGTTCTGCTATTTCTAATAATACTGTGCCCTTGCTAAAAAATTGTTCACAGTCGTGTAACAAGTGTAAGCTTTCCCAGCCTGGTCTCAAAGATTCCATATCTATGTTTTCTGGTTTCATTTAATCCCACTAAGTATTCTCTGAAAAATGCCTGATGCTCCCTCCTCTATGGCCCTGCCCTGCTGTCTGCTGTCAGCAGTGTCTGCGCCATCCATCGGCTCTGTCCTTCCTCTCCTCCAGAGCCCACCCCCTGTGCCTTGGCCTCCATGTTGCCATCCCTGATGCTCTCAAACGGGTGGGACTTGCCCTCCTTCAGCCCACAGAGCGCTTTGGTTTTTTGCAATTCTCTTATTCTACTTTGTTTTTATTTTCTAATTTTTTTATGTTTGTCATTTTGTTTTGACAAATGAAAATTGTATTTATTTAAGGTGTATATTATGGAGGAGGAAATGGCAGCCCACTCCAGTACTCTTGTCTGGAGAATCCCATGGACAGAGGAGCCTGGTGGGCTACAGTCCATGGGGTCGCATGAGTCGGACACGACTGAGTGACTAACACATAGGGTGTATGACTTGATTTTTTCTTTTTTAAAACTACTGAAATACACTTGACATGAACATTACATTAGTTTCAGGTGTACAACATAATAATCTGCTATTTGCATATGTTGTGAAATTATCACGAGTTTAGTTGACATCCCCCATCACCACACGTGGTTGTCATTCTTTTCTTCTTGTGGTGAGAACTTTTAAAATCTACTCTCTGAGCAACTCTCAAATGTACTGCACAGTGTTATGAACTACTGTCACCTTGCTGTACATTATTTCCCCAGAACTTTTTCATTTTATAACTGGATAGTGGCACCTTTTGACCACCTTCACCCATTTTGTCCACCCTCCAGCCCCCACCAATTGGCAACCACCAAGCTGTTTTCTCTCTGTCTCTCTCTTTTTGATGTGTACCTTTTTTAGAGTCTTTATTGAATTTGTTACAGTATTGCTTCTGTTTTATGTTTTGGCTTTTTGGCCACGAGGCATGGGGGATCTTCATACCCCCTGCATTGGAAGGCAGTCTTAACAACTGAGCCACCAGGAAGTCTCAGAATGAATCATTCAAAAGCACAGAACTAATCCAGGATACTGATGATTATGTCAGATGACATTACATTTTAGGGGGACAAACTACACAGGTGGATAATTTTGTATCTGCATGATAACCTAGAGTAGAACCACTGAATCAAACTTATAGAGAACACTATTCACTAGCTTTTGTTGTTATTGTTTAGTCACTAAGTCGTGTCTGACTCTTTACGACCTCATGGACTGTAGCCCACCAGGCTCCTCTGTCCATAGGATTCTCCAGGCAACAATACTGGAGTGGGCATCTCCAGGGGATTTTTCCAACCAAGGAATTAAAACCTGCATTGGCAGGCGGATTCTTTACCACTGAGTCACCTGGGAAGCCCATTCATTAGCTTTTAGTGAATACTAATTGTACCTATATGTAACTTTTAGAACCCAGTCATTAGCTTTTAGTGAATACTAATTGTAACTATATGGAACTTTTAGAAGCTAAAGCACACGTTAGACTTTTGATCATATTCCATGATGCTATTCTGCCCTGAGGGAGCTGAGAACATGACTGTCGGAAGGTCAGGGAGAAACTCACTGTGCTGTCCAGCTGTATCCAGTGCACCTCGTTGCCGGTGCTGATTCGGGACTGTTGGGTCTGCAGAGTGTATGGACAGGAGGTGACCTGGAGCACCAGGAGGTTGAAAGCTTCCAGAACCTCTCTGCCGTTAATGACCCTGTCAGCCAATCCATGGCCGGGCTCACCATGTGACAAAGAGCCCGACATGACACTGCAGAGACATTGAAAGTCACATTAACACCTCCTCATTTAAGTAACTAGATGCACAATCAGAGAGCAAAATAGAGGTAATATTTTAGCTCTTATTTTTTTCAGTTCTTATTAACTGAAACAACCAGCATTTGATGTGGAAGAACAAAAATAACCATCTTTCTTACCCCTTTCAGACAGCTTTCAGGGGTTTTTTTTTTTCCTTTTTCAGTTTGTCCCTGATACACCTCGAAGTTTAAACTCCATTATCCAAGCCAAGGATATCCAAATCTGTAGCTTGAGGTGGATCATTTTAGTTTGAAAGCCCCACCAGTGTAAGAGAGCTCTCCATCAAAAGATGATGCTTATAACTGAGCAATGATCTGTTCCCTTAGAGATTCCCCAAACGACAAGGAATCCTTGCTGTGTTAATACACTCTCCTTCCTCCTTTGAGGCTGCTAGACCATGGAGAGGGCTCCTCCTGCCCCCTCCCCATGACCAACACTTTTATATCTTTATTCTGTTAAATGTGGATGTACCAGGTTTCCACGCTGCCTCAAAACCACATGTGTTTATATATAGTCAAAAAAGTAATCTCATGAGATTCAATGCTCATGAGAATTAAACAGAGAAATTCAGTGTGAAACCCTCAGAGGTTTCAAATTCTGCTTGTAGAACACAAGCAGTAACTGAACAGGATGTGGGCAAAATTTCTTTTCTTTACCTTTCCTACCCTTTCTCACCCCTCTTTCCTTCTTTGCAAATCTAACAAGTTATGCAAGATCTTACTTACTTACACCTGCATAGGGCTCTAGACCAGATTATGGAGTTCCAAGCACATTCTAGCTTCTGAACAAGTGCTTTTGTGATTCTAACATCTGTATCACAGATCAAAAAACAAAATCCAGATGCCTAACTTCAGTGTGTCCCGAGGAAAGAAAGTCTGTGAGTGCTTGAGGATGCTAAAATTTCCCTCTCCCTACCTGGTTCGGACAAACCATGATATGTAATATGTGACAACTATTTTCCCTTAAAAAAACACTTTTTACTCTTTTCAATCCATAGCAACAAAGATACCCCCGACCAGATAAGTACTGTGATTTGATCTGACTCCATCACACCACACACACTACTCTCTCATTAAAAAGCCCGTAAAGAGAATGTTCTCCTGTTTAAACTAGTAAATTGTGGAAGCTTCTGAAAACGCTCTCAGATCACTGAAGTGGCATCTCTACTGCTGTTAAAGGGAAGAGGGAAGAGAGAAAGGTAAGGAGGAGGAGAAACAGCAGGAGAGGAAGGACAAGAGGACCCGGAAAAGGAGAGAAGGAGAAGAACCAAGGAGGAAGAAAGGTGGTAAGAGGAAAGCACGTGGACCTTCTGGGAGGTCGCTCACCAATTCCTCCTTGCTGTCACCCTTTCCCTGGGGCAGCCAAGTCCCAAGATGCTCTTAAGATGGAATTTTAACAGGAACTTGAAATTCTGAATTTGAATTTGAAAATTCACCCACAGTATAGTTAACACCAACATTAAAGCAGTAAGAAACATTGGGAGAGCAAGGAAAGGGCGGGAATGAGTTACCCATGAGAAGATGCCAAACGGTGGGGTCTCTGGGCTTTCAAATTACCACCTTTTAAATAATTTATTACATAACCATTAGTGCTGGAGAAGAAATCTTGTATTTTCTCACTCCGAAGCAATCACCTCGTTAGTTCCACATGGGAGTTGTCATGAACTAGCACAAACAGCGTGTAGGGGTTCTGTTTCACCCTTCTCATAAAAACTTCAAACTTGGTTTGTATCTCATGGTCTAGACGGACAACATATTTCTCTGCTCTCTGATAGGCTGTACCATTTTCCTCCAGACCCAAGTCTACAAGGACACCTGCCAAGAAGAAAACAGAGATTATCTTTTTTACGTGCATATCTATGAGATAAACTTAAGTTCAGTGTCAGCTGATTTACTGAGTACTAACCATAGAGAGAGATTTACAGAGTGGATAGTTTTCTTTTCCATACTGCCCACCACCATTTTGAGGAGGAAATATCAGCTTTCCTTTTCTTTAGAATACCACACTTGACCTCCCATACCACATACAAATGACACCAGGGACCAATCTGATACATTAAGTGGAAGCTTGAATAATGAGACCTCTGTCCAGTCAAATTCTATTTCTATACAAAGTGCTCTGCTAAAAGCTGCTATAGGCCACTGGGGGAAAAAATGAAGCTTTGGGCTACAGCTCTTGGCCAAATTAATATAACAGTGCACGTTTTCCTTACTTCAAATTTAGCAACATAACACACATATGATAAAAGGAGAATAAAATGTAATGTCCAAAGATACCACAGGCAGATCATGAGCTTTTTTTAAGGTGATATTTTACTCATTTTATACAGTGACACTGTTGCACAATATACAAGGTATACAATATACCTCAATGGATGTGGGATTATGTACCAAATCAGAAGAATGAACTACTCAAGATAACTACATTCTCAAAATGTTAGAAATTAATGCTCTATCATTAGCTCTGTCTATAGTAAAATTACTTCTATATACAAGCATCTAAAACAGGTCTAGGCGCATGAAGCTGTTGTAATTAAAACACTAAATCCTCCTTTAAAATTAATAGACAAAGCGCTGATTATGTGAGGTGAAGGATGTGTTTACTAACCTTCCCATGGTGAACGTTTCACAATATATACATGCATTAAAACATCACGTTTTATACCTTAAACTTACACAATAGTTCATTTTGGCTCAATAGAGCTGGGAAAAAACACTGCCCCCAAACAAGAGCACACAGCACTCCGACGCCCACTCCCAGACACTCAGCCCTCGGAGAGGAGGACCTTGTAACTCAAGCCTATGACCCTCTGAGGAGGAACCAGGAGACTGATTTGGGGTTAGATATGTCACATTTGGGGGTTAGATATGATCCTCCGAGGATATTTAACATCCAGTATCAGCCACATCCATCAGCCCCCAACTGTGTGAAAAAAAAATTTTTAATTAAGAAAGAAAAACAAATGAAATGAAAAGACTTTTATAAATTACGTTGACTTAGTTTCATTAATCAATTTTTTTTCATATAAAACCAGCTCAGCTAATAACTACATGCACTCAGCATCTAGGTGCCATAATATTAACAGCTCTAAAGGGTATAAAGGAAAGTAGGAAAAATGTTTTACAATATACAACATTCACTATACTGGAAAAAGTGAACAGAAAGGTAACTTTGCTTTCAAACTTTTTTCATTAGTCAAAGATTTTGAAACTTTTTTGTAACTTTGTTCTTTACTCAGAGATTGTTTTCAATTTCCACCCAAATGTAGTCAAGTGCTGTTGTGAATATTTCCAAAAGCCATCAATCAGATATTTAATTTGGCAAGGAGCCTGATTTCTTGGAAAGCGAACTGCTTATAAAGTGTGTTTTAACATTCAGTAGCGGTTTATTCAACATCTATTATGTATCAGGCACTATGTCGGGTACTGTGCTAGATTTGGGGATGCACAGGAGGGCAGGACAAAGATCTTAATCTCATGGATCTTATGATGGAGAGGATGGATATTTTTGACAAATGTCATGATGAGAGACAAAGCCCTTTGAAGGGAGAAGCTGAGCAAAGGCACAGAGAAAGGACCTACTTAATCTCTGGGGGCTTATGTTTCCTTTTTGTAAAAATGGGGAGAATAGAGCCAGTCAAAAATTAGCCTGTATTTCCTAAGTTTATCCTTAGGAAACAAGCAGTGCAAGTTAAAAATCCCTAAATATGAAAACGTGACAAATAATTCATGAAGAGGAAAAATATATCTTGTGGATAACTGAGACCAATTGTGTATGAGTTTTTCACATCAGGTTCATACACGCCCTTAACGAAAAGGTAAAGTTTCACGAATCTCCGAGGTCATTCTCTTAGATGTACCATGATGTGTTAGTCTATACAGCCAGCTGCCTCTGCAGTGGTGTGTCTGGGTGGAAGGAGGCACATCAGATGTACTTGATTGTTTTAGCTCTAACTGGACATTTTTAGTAGATCATCCTTACCTTTAAATTTTGTTCTAGACTTGCTTTTAGTTTTAAGTTTTGTTTCTTTCCTGGTTATGAAAGTGATAGATACTCATCTTGGGAAAACTGGAAAGTATAGAGATATATTAAAAAAGAAGAAAAAAATCATCTGTGATTCTTTAACTCAAAATAAGAACTGCAAACATTTTTGTGCATTTCTTCCTGTTTTTTTTAAATGGATATTCTTCTGCCTAGCTCATATTTTGTAATTGTATATCCTGACCTTTTCCACCTATAACTGCAAAGTGAGAAATAAAACCATCCATAACCAGTCTAATGATACAGTATTTATCCTTTCATAGAACCTGGTGGTCTTACACCATGTATATTAAAATGTAAACAGAATATAATTTAATATTCCAGTTTAATTCCTTTCTCCCTTCACAGCTTCTCCTTAGTAAATGTAAGACAAAAATGGGTATGGTCTTTTCCTTCAGAGGGTCTCTTTCAAGAGGTGATAATGACACCATTACAAGCATTTTATTTCAACTCAATAAAAATTTCTTGTGCATCTACTATATTTAGAAATAAAGGGAACAATCAATTACTTCAAAAACAAAAGAGAAAGAAACAAAACTATCATTCTTTACTAATAATATATCTTGGTAGAAAACACAAAATCATCCATAGATAAATCAGTTAATAAGAATTTAGTTAAGTTGATGGATTCAAAATCAATTTATAAAAATTAGTTGGATTTCTATATACCAAAAGCAAACAGGAAATGTGTTTTTAAAAAACCATTTTCAATGATGTAAAAAAATCCTGTTAAGGAATAAATCTTATAAAAGATACATAAGACCTTTGTGGAGAAAATGAATCTATTAGTGATATTAAAGAAAACTTAAATAGAACTATATTATAAAATATAGTTAAAATTATTTTTTAAATGTATATGGCAGAGCAAAAAACCAAGAATAGTCAAGACAGCTCTGAAGTAGATCTATCCACCCAGAGATCTATCCGCCCAGAGACCAAGAATTATCAGCTGTATTAACAAGACAGTGGTTTTGGCATGGGGCAAACCCTAAAAACAGACCCCCATGCATGTAAAAACCTGATTTATGATAAAGCTTGCAGTGTACATCGGTGGTAAAGAATGGACTCTTCAATAATCAGCACTAAAGAAAAAAGAATATTGGCTCTTACCTTACCTGATATAAAAAGAAAAGAAATTCAGGTGGATTAAATGTGAAAGATAAAGCTCTAAAACTTTGAGGAGACAAGGAGAATAACTGTGTGACCTCATAGAGAACTTTTTAAACACAAAAGGCCAAAGAATAGATAAACTTAAGATCCATTTAAGTTTATTCATCAAAGATATTATAAACAAAAAGACAAGCCTTTCCAAATCTGTAACTAGTATTACTAAAAAGGATTAGTATTCAGAATGCAGAAGTTGATCCTACAAATCCAAGAAGGGCAAAAAAACTTGAGCAGGCATTTCCTAGAAGAAACCCAAATGGCGAATAAACATCTGAAAAGATGTTCAATCTCACTAATAAAAAGGGAAATACAAATAAAAAGCATAATAAAATGGAAGCATATCAAGTTAATAAAACTTTTTAAAAAACAAGATAATTGTAAGAAAGAAGTAGATGAAAGGCAGATTTATGTATGTTAGCATTTCTGCAAAACAAATTCAAAAAGGAAAAACCAGAAACTAAAGAGATTGGTTACCGGAAGGAGAGTGGATGAGAAAGTGGTGTGAAGAAGTGAGAATGAGGATGGGTCAGTATGAGGAGGGAAGGGACGCTTCTCTGAATATACCACCTTGCATAGCTTTGGCTCCTAGAACCACAGAACAAAGTTAATCAAGAATGGAGTGGGGGGTGGGAGAAGGGAGTCAGGAGGAGGAGAGGCAGGCAGTGGGGAATCCAGATGGTAACGAATGAAACCAAATATCACCATCCTGAAAAGGTAAGCATGAAAAGAGCAAGTCTAAGTAAAACAAACCAGTGTGGATTGGCAATTGCATAACTTAGGGGAAAAAAAAATCAAAGAAGTAGATATGTTTATTATTGATAACAAGAACCAGGTTCCCCTGTCAGAGAAAGAAGTCACAAATAAAGACACAAGAAGGACTAAAAGGAACCTCTGTATGAGGTTCCATCCACATCTCTACAAATGGCCTCTTTATGACTGTGTAATATTCCATTGTATATGGGAGGGAGATCCAAGAGGGAGAGGATATGCATGTACAGCTGACTCACTTCTTTGTATGGTTAAAACACAACATTGTAAAG
The DNA here is from genome assembly GCA_007570785.1 of Antilocapra americana. NCBI lineage: Eukaryota > Metazoa > Chordata > Mammalia > Artiodactyla > Antilocapridae > Antilocapra > Antilocapra americana. The sequence goes on from ML662445.1 coordinate 32,149,375, forward strand.
CAATTATACTCCAGATAAAAAGAATCTTGCAGTGTTCATATGGAATTGGCAAGATCAGTATATAGATATAGAAATAAAGAGGTATCTGAGTCTATCCATAGGGCTTCTAGGTGGCACTAGTGGTAAAGAATCTGCCTGACAATGCAGAAGACCTAAGAGATGAGGGTTTGATCTCTGGGTGGGGATGATCCTCTGTAGAAGGAAATGGCACCCCACTCCAGTATTCTAGCCTAGAAAATTCCACCGACAGAGAAGCCTGGGGGCTATATATGCTTAGGTTAATATACATATATATATTTTCTACCTCTGTGTGCTGAGCAATTACACATCAGTAACAATAAATACAGTTCCAGTTTCTCTTCATAATACTTGTTATCCTCTCTGTTTTTGCTTACAGCACTCTTAGTGGGTGTGAAGTAGTATTCATTATGGTTTTGATTTTCATTTCTCCAACTGCCTACTGGTGTTGAGCATTTTCCCATGTGCTCATTGGTCATACAGATTATCTTCTTCGGATATTTGCCCATTCAGATCCTTTACCTATGTCTTAATTAGGCTATTTGTCTTTTCATTATTGAGTTATAATAGGTCTTTAAATAGTATAAGTCCCTATCACAAATATGATTTGCAAATAATTTCTCCCATTTTGTGGGTTCTCTTTTCATTTTCTTGATGGTAACCTTTGAAGCACAAATACTGTTAAACTTTTTTTTTTCTCCAGTCCCTAGTGTTGACAGATAATTTGTCTCCCTACTCCTCCCCCAAAGGAGTATTTATTTATTTTATTATTTTTTTTCAGTTTTCTCATCTGTTTTATTTATTTATTTATTTTTATTAGTTTTGCCATACAATGACATGATATCACCATGGGTTTACATATGCTCCCCCTCTAGGACCCCCCTCCCTCCTCCCTCTCCCCGGGAAATCTCAGTTGCACCAGCCCCGAGCATCAATCCTGGGCTGGTGATTGATTAGACATATGGTAATTAACATGTTTCAATGCCATTCTCCCATATCATCCCACCCTTTCCCTCATCCACAGAGTCCACGAGTCTATTCTATACATCTGCGCTCCTTTTGCTGTCTCGCATGCTGGGTTCTCGTTACCGTCTTTCTAAATTCCATATATATGCGTTAGTATACTGTATTGTTGTTTTTGCTTCTGGCTTACTTCACTCTGAATAATGGGCTCCTTTTTTTTAAATTATGTACTTATTGAGGCTGCACCAGGTCTTAGTTGCAGTACTCGGGATTTTGTCTTGGTTGCTGCATATGGGATCTTTTCTTTTGTTGTAGTTGTTGCACCCTGTGGGATTTTAGTTGTAACATGAGAACTTAATTTTGGCATGAAGGATCTAGTTTCCTGACCAGGGATCAAATCCAGGCCCCTGGGAATGCAGAGTCTTAGCCACTGGACCACCAGAGAGGTCCCCAATGTTTTTAATTTTGATGGTGAAAGTGAAAGCTGCTCAGTCATGTCCGACTCTTTGCAAGTCCATGGAATGTACAATCCATGGACTTCTCCAGGCCAGAATACTGCAGTGGGTAGCCATTTCCTTCTCCAAGGGAGCTTCCCGACCCAGGAATCTAACCATGTCCAGTCTGTTTGTTTTGTTGTTGGTAGTGGTGGTGGTGATGGTGCTCCTGGAATCTTATCTGAGCAATCATTGTTTGATCCAAAGTGATGAAGATTTACACACACATGTTTTCTTCTAAGAACGTTATTGTTTTAGGTCTTACATTTAGGTCTTTGATCCGTTTTATAGCTTTTTGTTTGTGAGGTAAAGGTTCAACTTCATTCTTTTGCATGTGGATATCCAGTTGCCCCAGCACTAGTTGTCAAAAAGATTCCTTTCCCCATTGAATGTCTTGGCCACCTGATAAAAATTCAGTTGACCATAAATAGGGAGATTTCTTTCTGGACTCTCTCCACTCTACCCATTGACTGGTATGTCTATCTTTATGCCGGTACCACAATGTCTAAACACTGTCAGTTCAGTTCAGTCCCTCAGTCGTGTCTGACTGTTTGCGACCCCATGAACCACAGCATGCCAGGCCTCCCTGTCCATCACCAACTCCTGGAGTCCACCCAAACCTATGTCCATCGAGTCGGTGATGCCATCCAACCATCTCATCCTCTGTCGTCCCCTTCTCCTGCCCCCAGTCCTTCCCAGCATCAGGGTCTTTTCCAATGAGTCAACTCTTCGCATGAGGTGGCCAAAGTATTGGAGTTTCAGCTTCAACATCAGTCCTTCCAATGAACACCCAGGACTGATCTCCTTTAGGATGGACTGGTTGGATTGCCTTGCAGCTAAACACTATAGCTTTGGCTTAAGTTTTAACAGGCGGCAGTCAGTCTTCCAACTTTGTTCCTCTTTTTAAATATTGTTTTGGGTATTCTGGGTCCCTTGAATTTCCACATGAAATTTACAATCAGCTAGTTAATTTATGCAAAAAAGTCAGCTGGTATTTTGATAGGGAATGCACTGAATCTGTAGATCATTCTTAAAACTATTAATGGGACTTCCCTGGTGGTAGAGCAGATAGGAATCATCTGCCCATGTGGGGGATATGGGTTCAATATTTGGTGGCCTGGAAAGATATGACATGCTGCAGAGCAACTAAAACCCATGTGCCACAACTACTGAGCCAGCAGGCCTAGGGCCTGTGCTGTGAGACAAGAGAAGCCACCACAATGAGAAGTCCGTGTACCACACAAAGATTAGCCCTTGCTCACCGTAACTGGAGAAGGCCCTCATGGTAACAAAGACCCCGTGCAACCAAAAAATAAATAAACAGGTGACAAACCATTAACGTCTTCCAATTCATGAACATAAAATGTCTTCAAGCTTATTTAGGTCTTTTAAAATTTCTTTCAACAATATTTTCTATTTTTCAGAGTATAAGTTTCATACTTCTTTCATCAAATATACTCCTAAGTGTTTTATTTCTTTTGATGCCATAATAAGTGGAATTCTTTTTAAATATCAGTTTTGGATTTCCTGTGATGTTTCTGTGACTTTATTCTAGTATACAATTATTTTAAAATTTTAAAACAACTTAAAAAGGAGCACAATCATACAAAACATTTGCAACTGAGAGACACTGCTGGTGGGAATGTAAAATATAACCAACCACCTTGGGGAAAAACGTAGCATTATTTTAGCAAGGCTGGTAAGCATATGCAATCTATGCTCCAGCAATTTTACTCCAAGAAACTGTTGTACTTGTGTACCAGCATTGCTTGAAATAAAAATAGAAACAAATGTTCATCAGTAGTAGAAATGAATTTTTTAAAATGTGTGTTATATTCATATAATGGAATACTAAAAAGCAGTAAAATTAGTAAATTACAGCTAAACACAACAACAGGATTAATCACAGGAACATATGTTGAGTATAAAAAGGAAATTACAGACAAATGCACTTAGGGAAAGATTTAAAGTATACAAAATTAAACAATATACTATTTAGGAGTTTTGTACAGTGGCAAAACTATAAATGCAACAAGGGAATAACAAACACAAAACTCAGTATAATGGATACCTTTCAAAGAAGATGAATGCTAGCATCAGAGAGGGGTACAAGAGTAACATATTTTTATGGGAACATGATGTGCTCCTTATATTGTGATTTTAATATCTCTTACAAAATTTATAAATTTGATCTGTTCAATATTTAAAATTTCTTAAAAGGGGGAAAATAAATATACACCCCTGTTTTATAAATTTTTAAAAGACATTAATAACCATACAAAATCTATTTGATGGATATATCATTAAACTACAGTAACTATTTTCCCATCACGTTCTACTTTGACAACTACAGAAAAGTTGAAAGGACTAGTGCAAGAAACGCCAATACACCCTTTGATGAGTTCCACCGATTGTTAATATTTTGCTATGTCTGCTTTTTCTCTTTCTTTTTATCCATTGTTGCTATTCTTGCTGAAAAATTTGGAATTTAAGTAGCATGTAACATTCAACCCTATATACCTCAATGTGTACTTAAGAGCAAAGGCATTCTCCTACATAACTAAAATATCATTATTATGCCCAAAGAACTGAACTAATACTCTCTAGGACACAGCTTAGATTTGTATTTTTAAATGAATTTTAACTGTAGTATAGTCATGGCATCCAGTCCCCTCACTTCATGGCAAATAGATGGGGAAACAGTGAAAACAATGGCAGACTTAGTTTTGGGGGGGCTCCAAAATCACTGCAGATGGTGACTGCAGCCATGAAATTAAAATATGCTTACTGCTTGGAAAGAAAGTTATGACCAACCTAGAGAGCATATTAAAAAGCAGAGACATTACTTTGCCAACAAAGGTCTGTCTAGTCAAGGCTTTGGTTTTTCCAGTAGTCATGTATAAATGTGAGAGTTGGACCATAAAGAAAGCTGAACACCGAAGAATTGCTGCTTTTGAACTGTGGTGATGGAGAAGACTCTTGAGAGTCCCTTGGACTGCAAGGAGATCCAACCAGTCCATCCTAAAGGAGATCAGTCCTGGGTGTTCATTGGAAGGACTGATGTTGAAGCTGAAACTCCAATACTTTGCCACCTGATGCGAAGAGCTGACTCATTAAAAAGACCCTGATGCTGGGAAAGATTGAAGGCAGGAGGAGAAGGGGATGACAGAGGATGAGATGGTTGGATGGCATCACTGACTCAATGGACATGAGTTTGAGTAAACTCTGGGAGTTGGTGATGGACAGGGAGGCCTGGTGTGCTGCAGTCCATGGGGTCTCAAGGAATCGGACACGACTGAGCGACTGAACTGAACTGATTTACAATGCTGTGCTAGTTTAGGCATACAGCAGAGTGAATCAGTTACACGTACACATTTATCCACTGTCTTTTAGATTCTATTCCCATACAGGTCATCATAGAGTATTGAATAGAATTCCCTGTACTATGCAGTAGGTTCTTATTAGTTACCTATTTTGGATATAGTAGTGTATATGAGTTTCATTAATTATCTCAGAGCTGTGTTTTTTATTTTTAGGTCTAAGATCCAATCAAGAATTAAGCATTGTAGTTGGTTGCCCAGTCTATTTATTCTGTATAATTAAAACAGCCCCCTGTTTGTTTGTTTCTTCTATTTTGTCTTTGCGTAGACATTTTTAAAAATGCAGGTTAGGTGTTTTGTAGAATGTCACACACTCTGGATTTTCCTGAGAGTGTTCTTAGATGATTACATTCAGTTAAACACATATGGCAATTATGCTTCATGGGTGATGTCATGTACTTCCCTTTGTTCGTAAGGTCAATCTGTCCCATAATGGGAGATGCAAAGTTTGATTGCATGGACTCTTTGCAATCCTGTGGACTGTAGCCCACCAGGCTTCTCTGTCCGTGGGATTCTCCAGACAAGAATATTGGAGTGGGTTGCCATGCCCTCCTCCAGGGGATCTTCCCGACCCAGGAATCCAACCCACATCTCTTAAGTCTCCTGCATTGGCAGGTGAGTTCTTTACCGCTAGCGCCACCTTCATAGCCAGAACTGGAGGTTTAGATAGGGTTAACAGAGGCTTGTTTTGTCTCTGCAAGAGTGGAGCAGCTTAGAACTGATGGGATGAGCTCCAGGAGGGAAGGAGATAGAAGGTAGCAATGAGAGAAAAGAATCAATTGTGAGGAGAGGACAGGTGGGAGCATCAGACTTCAAGGGAGGAGGGCAGCTCTTCACTGATCGGGAAGGGAGGGGAGAGACAGGTGGGTATGCGGTTAGGTTGCCAGATTTAGAAGGAAGTTTTTAATCGAAAGTGGTGACGGAGGGGAGGAGCAAGCAGCATGGCCATTTGCTAAGAGAAGGAGGAGGTCAGAAGTGTGAATGAAACAGAGTCTGCAACAGCCAGTCACTGCGGAGAGCAGGAGCAAGAGCCAACTAAGGAACCAGACAGAATTTATGAGGCATCAATCGACAGGCTGATTTCTACCCCACACTGTGTGTTGCAAAGGGGGCTGTGGTCTGATGTTGGAGACCTTGGAATTTACAGTTCCAGGATCCGTAGGGTCTGGGATGTGACTAGGAGCAGGTGACCGAGCAGGTGACCAACAGGTGTAAAGGTGATGGTGGTTTGGATGAGAGCGTAAGAAGAGAAACTAGGAGCTGGTGAGGCAGAGACCATGAGCCAGGTGCCAGCATTGGCTATATACTAGAGGTGGGCACTGGGCAGCTGCTGCTTAGCTGGAAACTGACTGCACAGATGCTGACTTTGGGTACTTGTTCAGTTATACTTGTATGAAGGAGTCTTGGTATTTCTCCACTTCATCTCAGGACAGAGTGGTTTCCTTGTAGTTTTTCCCTGGATCTCATTCCCTTTGTCACTGCTTTTCTGGCTTACATTTCAGGTGATGACAAGGAGATCTAAGGTTGATGATATCAAGAAAGTACCTTTTAGAAAGTGAAAATGCCCTCTCTCTCTACCTCCCTCCTAATCTCTACCACTACCTTAAAGCTTCTTTAAGTTCTTTTGGTTGGAATGACCTTTCTACGTATCAGCAGATGACACTGTCTCTCTAGTTCTTTTCTGATCAGGCATGTACTGAGCTGTCAGATTTATGTCATTCCCTTGCACACGATGAAATTTCCCTGACTGGATGCTGCCAGACCTGCTCTCGGGTGCTGGGGGCTCCCACCAGTACCATTCTAAAAGCAGGGAGGAACACTCCCCTGTTGGCACAGTGGGTGAGACTCCACCTGCTAAGGCAGGGGACAGAGGTTCGATCCCTAGTCTGAGAAGATTCCACACGCTCAGGAGCACCAAAGCCCACGTGCCACAGCCACCGAGCCCTCGTGGTGCAGCCACTGAAGCCCGTGCTCTGCAACGAGAGTAGCCCCCACGCTTCGCAACCAGAGAAAGCCTGAGTTCAAAGCAGCGGAGACCCAGCACAGCCAAAATAAATAAATAAGTAAATATCCCAAGGACTATTGAAAAAAAAAAAAAAAGCAGGGAGAAGGAAAATATGGACAGTCACCAACCCTTCCTGTTTTCATCCTATCCACATTGAGTTGAAAGTGGCTTACAGTTTGATAACCTAATTCTAATTTATAGAATTTGGAACGTTTTGAATTAGAAGAATCATACTACAATATCAGCCTATTTAAAAAAATGACACTAAAACAAAAGTACCTCCTAGAGTCTAGAAATCCCTTAGACTGCTTCTCCAAGGACTGCTGGGGCACTCACAAGTCCTTTTAGGGCAAACATCCTCCCCCTGAGGAGGACATGGCAACCCACTCCCGCATTCTTGCCTGGAGGATTGCCATGGACAGAGGAGCCTGGTGGGCTACAGCCCATAGAGCTGCAAAGAGTCAGACACGACTAAAATGACTTAGCACAGCACACACAGAAACGATTAACCCATTTCATCTTTTTTTCTCCTTCCCATTCTTTTCTTAATGTTTTCTTTCCCTCCCTGCCTCCCTTCCTTAATTAGAAAGTGACTTGAGGTATCAGTGGGTCACCTCGGTGCTGAGTCGGCAGCAGCGTGACGGTTTCTATTTCCACCTTTTTCTTTTAGCCACACAAGGGCTGCCAAAAAAGTGGCCTTTCTGCAAGTCCTGGCTGCTTCTCCCTGCCTGGTGCTTTTCCTGGCAGGTGGGCCCCAGAAACGCTTCCTTTAGGGAAAGGCAAATGGAACCAGCAAGCGAAGCGCTTGGACACTGGCGCTCCCTCTGCCCATCTCTCCCCTTCCCCGCTCCAGCACCACCCCGCCCTTCAAACAGTGGCTGAGACCCTACTGGTGCCAGGCCCAGGAGAGGCAGAAAGCAGGCACCAGACACACAGAGATGAGAAAACAGTCTTGTCCCCAAAGCACTGCCCCCCGGACCTTACACAAATGAAGCTCTCCTTGATTCACAGGGCAAAATACGAGGAACCTGAGTCAGAGGACTTCTTGAGAATCCTTTCTGTTTTCACAGCAATGACTTTCAAGAATTGTTTTAGTGGAGAATCTCTGCTCTGGACAATCTCTTTACACCTTCAGGTCCTTCACATTCTATCAACTGTTATGTGTTCCAAGAATATGAAAGTATTCAAATAAAAAAGTGAATAAATTGTGGTGTCATTATGATATAAAATATGATATACATTCATTAAAAATGATGCTTACAGGGGACTTCCCTGGTGGCCCAATGGTTAAGAATCCACCTTGCAATGTGGGGGATGCAGGATCCCTGATCAGGGAACTAGGATCCCAGGAGCCCCCACACCATCCTCAGGTAAGAGTCTGCTTGCCAGGAAAGATCTCCAGTGCTGCAACTAAGACCTAATTCAGCCAGAATAAATAAATATTTTAAAAAACAAAAAATAAAATAAGAATGATGCTTACAAAAGTTTAATGACATGGAAAAATGGGCCAACTATAATACCTGACACAGGCAGAGAAGAGAGCCTAGAACATTTCGTATTAAATTCGTATTCAATGTTCGTATTAGAACATTGAAAGCGATTATCCTTGAGTGGCAGGATAATAAGTGTTTAAAACTTCCTACTTATATTTTTCAAAGTTAAAAAAATAGTTTTTTTCTATAATAAAAATGAGTACAGTTATTTAAAAATATCTAGAAGTGATTGTTTCTGCAACAAATATTTTCAGCATACATGCCAAGGCCAGATGTGAATACTTTTAAAAATATGCTTTGCCTTGAATTTTCTGAATCTGTCTACAACACTGATTTTCTTTAATTCTAAGCTACTGTAACTAGTCAAATTCCAGTACATTTCAGAGGAATGATAATCTCAAAATACTCACTTTGGAAGAATCTGAGGGCATTGAGAAGGGGAAAGGAAGGGTCAATGAAATTTCTCTAGCTGTCACATGTGCAGGGTTTTATTTAGGGTCTTGCACTGAAAAGCTCAGTTGGTAAAGAATCCGCCTGCAAGGCAGGAGACCCCAGTTCGATTCCTGGGTCAGGAAGATCCACTAGAGAAGGGGTAGTCTACCCACTCCAGTATTCTAGGGCTTCCCTTGTGGCTCAGCTGGTAAAGAATCCCACAATGCGGGAGACGTGGGTTCAATCCCTGGATTGGGAAGATCCCCTGGAGAAGGGAAAGGCTACCAACTTCAGTAATCTGGCCTGGAGAATTCTATGGACTGCATAGTCCATGCGGTCGCAAAGAGTTGGACACGACTGAGCAACTTTCACTCATTGATTAAGAAAGGTGAAATCACAGGTCATCAAGAGGTTATTTGAGGAAAAAGCTCAGGGTGGGGAGCCTGACCACTGGCCAGAGATGACTTCACCTCCTGAAACAGATACACTGGCCGGCGTATGACTGAGCTATTGGATAACAAACTCAGCAAGGCCACAAATGCCCCCGGTCCAAGGAAAACAGCCATAAGAGAAGGTGCTCCCTCCACAGCAAGGAAGTGGGAAATCCACAAGAAGTAACCAAAATCTGGCTAATGCCCGGTGCGATGAAAGCCCCTCTGCTGCCCTCAACGGAAGTGGGCAGAGAGAAAAACGCAGACTGGCCATAGTGGAGGATGCCTGAAACTCACTCCTGCTTCTCTGGCTAATTCACTTACAAGTCAGTATTTCCAACTGACTATTGTGTAACTTGTCAATCAGAAGACTGCACTGTTAATCGGGTGCTTGGGTCTCCAGAAGGCATGGACAGACCTTCCATGGCTCAGGCACAGCCACTAAGAGATGTTAAAGAGGGGAAAGGCTGTGGTTAGCTGGCTCATCTGGCCCTTGGAACTGGCAACCAAAGGTTTCACAGAGAGCTGTGCTCATCAAAGGGTGCTCCTCTGACGAGCCACCTGGTCTCCCCTGGGAGCTTGCTAGAAGCCAATCCAGTCCTGCTGAAGGGAATGCACTTTTCTTTTTTAATGATTTTTTTTATAAAGACCATTTCTTAAAGTCTTCATTGAATTTGTTACAATATTGCTTCTGTTATATGTTTTGGGTTTTTGGCCACAAGGTGTGTAGGATCTTTAGCTCCCGTTGGACCAGGGACTGAACCCACACCCCTTGCATTGGAGGGCAAATACCTAATCCCTGGACCACCAGGGAAGTCCCAGAAATGTGCGTTTTATTAATAACAAGGTCCCCAGGTGTTCTGCATGTACAGTAAAGTTTAAGGTGTGGTAAAGGAAAGGTGCAGAACATCTATAAACAGTATTTCAAGCTCTTCTGAATTTTCCTGCTTCCCACTTGTTTTCAAATGCATAGAAAATAATTTTTTTTACTGTGGCAAAAAGAATTATCCTCCACTTAAAAATCTCTGTGAGTGTGTTTGTGTGTGCCTGCCCTCAGCTAAGGTACTCAGAAGCAACTTGACATTTATAATCTCCTTTTCAAACCTAGCTAACAAAAGCAGGCATTTTCCAGCAGTTTCAATTTTCCAAATTCTTTATTGCTTCTTGTAATTCTAACCAAATGTGATGTTTGAGAGGGATGTTATTTACCACAGACTACTAAAATATTTGCTCCTTACCTTTTTACATTTCCTGTAAAAAAATTTTTTTCCTTCTCAGCTTATTCTCTTAGAAGATGACCTTCTCCTAAGGTCATCAGGAGAAATTCTAACTTTGAATTTTTAAAATGAGGTTTCTCATTGCTGACACGGAGGGTGGTGTTCTGGTTTCTAGGTTGAAAACATGCTGGTAGTGTGCTAAATGTATAATAAAAGTCCTCCTGTGAGAATGTGGCTCACTGAGCCATAGAAAGAGTTCAGGTAGCTCAGACCCCACCATCCCAAGCAGGGTTATCTCTGCCTGGAGGGAATTTCTCTTCATAAATGAATGGCCAGCTTCCAGGCCACTGATGATATCACAGATTTAACAAAATCGGAAAAACATGCACATCAATTTACCCTTGACCTAGGAGGAACAAGGTCACAGTACTTTGAGGACATACTTACACATGAATTTGAAGTAATATTTAAAGTACTCCTGTGATATTTCTTACTGTAGACGAAAGGATGGAAGTGCCCTAAAAATGTTTGGATTAAGCCAAAGGAAAGAGCAGAGTGAATCTAAGACTGGATCTAGGTAGGGCCCTCCTTGAAAGCTCCATCTTACCTGATTGTCGAATCCGTTGAAGAGTTTGCTGCACCAGGACTTCTGACCTTGGGACAATGATGATAAAGTCCACTTTGCTGAAGTGGCCAAGGTCCAGGCTCTGGCTGCCGCTGTCTGCGATAGCACACACCTGGGACAAGAGTTTTCTGGCAACTGTGAGCTGCGGCTGGTAAATCTGGAAGGTCTCATTCCCTAAATCTAAAATATGAAAAAGTCATAGGAACACGATTAATTCCCTTCTGTGATGGCCTCTATGAATCCATACAGGGACCAGTAGTACACCTAGTGTAAAGTGATGCTCTGTCACCAAGAACCTGCACTTCCTACCCTCTCTATTGACTTTTAACAGATCACCCCCTTTCCCTGACAACTCAGCTGAAAGGATGTGCTCAAGAGTGAATGTGGCAATTTCACAAATGTATTAGTGTAAAATCGATCGTCTCACAGAGTATGAGCTCAGCACCCCTCCCTTGCCCAGAAATAAGGCCGACAGACCACATCCTTGCAGCTGGAGCCAGCACTCATCTCTGGAAAGGGGACAAGCTTCGGTTTCTTTAGGACCGTCAGCACAGGCCAGGTACCCGAGCCCAGACCCAGGACAGAGGCCACGCCATAACCATAATCCTGCTGAGTTCCTTTGAGCTTTTCTGGATGGCACTGCAGTAAACACTGTCTCCAGCAAGTCAGTTGCAACGCGGTTTGAAATTCTCCTCCCCATGACACTAACTTCACCTTTCTTTCCACTTGACTCCACTTTGCCAGTGTGTGTGACCTGGCAGGTCTGGGTGCCCACGGTCAACTCTGGTGCTGACGCCTTTACTATCTGAAGAGCCCTGATTCACGACACATCCAGCTGGCTGCTCAACAGGTGACATATTAGAAAAACATTGCCCAGCTACTTAAACATGCCAGTATTACAAGTTACAACCAAGTGATCAATCTCCTATACGTGCGTGCGTTCACACACACACTCGAGAGGCAGGGTTAGTTGGCTCAACACCTGAGCAGGAAACATTAAAGCTTCTTGAAAGGACTGCTTTTTGTCAGGAACACATGTGGAAGTCTGAGCGGCACACACAAGGACCCAATTAACCTGTGCTAATAAATGTTTTCTAAAACCAAGCTGCAACACAGCCCAGGCAAAAACACCAGCCACCGCGGAACCCTGACAGTGAGTGGGACTCCCTACTAGCTGAGACAACCCACTAGAAAAGCCCCAAACTGCAACTTTTAAGAACAGCCCAGGTAGTTTTTGACCCACAAAGGTAATCAATCAAAATTTTAAAAATCCGTCTTTGGATAGTTAGGCTGTTATATTTTTCATTTCACGGGTTAGACAGCTGGGGACGAAAAGAGGAGGCATAACTTTGTAGACTTGAACTTAGCAAATTTTGAAGTTGGAGGAAAGCTAAAAATATGTGTAAGCAGTGTTTCTTTTCTTTTTCATCATTAGAATCTCTTATTTATTTATTATGTATTTTAGGCAATGTTTCTTAAACAGGGAATCAAGGGTGTGAATGTGGGAATCTGTAAGTATTCTAAGAATTTTAAAATTCTAACTTGGTTCACATAATACGTTTTAGATCATGTGGATGATTACTGCCATATAATGTCCAGGAATCAAAAATCTTTATTGCCTTCAAATTCACTTTTATGCCTGGGGTGATGCCAAGCCACGCTCCTTTTCCTATTGTGGTCATCCTAATGCCTGAAGGATGCATTCCCACCAAGTATTAATAGAAGCCAAAAAGCTGTCAGCAGCTGCTCATATGGGTCTGTTTCATATCCATCCTTCTGTTCTTTGTTCTGTCCTTTTTGACACTGTCCCTATCAAATAGGGACTTGGGGTAGGAATCTGAACCTAACGGAATCCAACCTAGAGATCCAACTCCTCACCCTGGTCCCACTGTCCCCCTTGGCATCCTGCAAGTCTGCTGTAGGGCACATGATGTGTCAGTGTTTCTGCTCCAGCTTCCAGGAAGGCCTCACTAACCCTGAGATTGTGTGCTTGCTAAGTCGTTTCAGTCGTGTCCGACTCTTTGTGACTCTATGGACCGTAGCCCGCCAGGCTCCTTTGTCCATGGATTCTCCAGGGAAGAATACTGAAGTGGGCTACCTTGTCCTCCTCCAGGGAATCTTCCCAACCCAGGGATCAAACCTGTACTTCTTATGTCTCCTGCATTGGCAGGCAAGTTCTTTACCACTAGCACCATTAGGGAAGCCCTGAGATTATGTGTGTTTTACATATTGGAAGGTAAGTGCAGGGAGTGGAGAGCCAGGGGCCCAGGCTAGACTTTTGTCCAGATTCTTTCAGGAACTTCTCTAAAGCCCTTTGTGAGCACATAGAGCTGGTGGGCCCAGCGCTGGAGCTAAGGAAGGTACACCAAGGACCTCAGAATCTTGTGAGGGAGAAAAAAAGAGAGAGGAGTACTGTTTAAAATAAAATTTTTGACCTAATTCTAGGTGACATTTACTAAGAACAAAGGCATCAGGCCACAGAGTAAGGGAGAAGGAAATGGCAACCCACTCCATTATTCTTGCCTGGGAAACCCATGGATAGAGGCGCCTGGTGGGCTACAGTCCATGGGGTTGCAGAGTCGGACAGGACTGAGCATGCACAGGGTAAGGCGTATTTAACTGGAGCCAGACCTCTCAAGGAGATAATGAGGAAAGGCCTGTCACAGTCCATGACTGAAAGACAAGACCTCCGAACCCTCAGAATGAGTCAGCTTCTACGGCCATCCTGAGGACGGGGCTCCCTCCTTTCGGCCTGAAGTGACATTACCCAGGTTCTGCGTGGGGATCATAGCAGCGGCCTCCTGAGGCAACACGTATTCGTTAAGGTCTCCGTTGAAAGGGGTCACCACACTATCTCCTCGTCTCTGTTGCATTTTGTCTAGCAGCTTGTCTAGGTCATCACCTGTTACAAAATGAAGCGGAGATGAGGAAGTCACCAGGAGGGACGTGTTTGTATCAGATGTTGGGCAGCTCGAGATCCGCCGGCCACCCCACTTCTCACATCAGAATTCACACTCAGTCACCTTGTACCAGCAACCCCGCAGCCACAGCTACCCTTGTTTGTATCATGCTTACAGGTTGCAGGCTCTCACATACTATTGATAATTCTCTCTCGGCCCCTGTCATACCCAGAGCAGGCAGGATGGGATCATTGCGTCTCCATTTGACATACTAGAAAACTGAGGTCCGGAAGGCCCAGTGTTGCCCAAGGTCACACGACAAAGCAGTGGCTGAGCTGAGGTCTCCCATCCTAGTGCCTGGACCCCTCTGCTATGTCAGGAACAAAATGCTTGGCAGAAACCACTCCAAACGAGGGAACATACGTTGTTGAGCTTAAGCTCCACGCTCAGCTCATTGACAGGCTAAGATTAAGATCCAGAAAAATCACACAGCTGGAGACCCAGCAGCGTTGCTGAATCCAACAGCCACTCACCTAATGATGTGGTTTTGAAATGCGATGCCAGGAAACTGACCTTTCCCGTGATGAGTTCATAACTAATTTCTTTCAAAAACTCACTTGTGGTGAGCATGCTCTCTGCCAGAGCCCTGGACTGGTGCTGACCTGCAGAACAGAGGGAGAGACTACATGCCAGGGGACAAAGGCTCGCCGGGACATGATTTATAATAAAACAGCCAGAACTGAAAATGCAACCAGAGTCTGTGCCTAGAGGGACTTGGATAAGGAAAGTCTGGTGCCTCCAAAGCTAATGCTGGTGATTACCCAGCATTTGAAAGGATAATTCCAAACCTTCATTTGAAATGAGTTTCAAATACAAAGTTAGGTGATCAGGGGAAAAATATAACATCCCTTATGTGCATGGCAACCCACTCCACTATTCTTGCCTGGAGAATCCCGTGGACAGAGGAGCCTGGCACACAGGCACGTATGTTTGTAACTGGGAAAACATGGCATGGATGTGTTTAAAGACTAAGGGAGGGATGTGAAAAACCTTTAAAAAATTGTCTGCGTGGCTATTATGAATATCAGTCTTAAAAAATGTAAACTTATGTTGGTTTTTTAACAAATGAAAATTAGAAAAAAATGAATGTGTTATACTTTCTGATGAAGCTTTTTGAAAGATATATACATCACAGAGAGATGGGCAGGTGGGTTTCGACAAAGCAAGGAGGCTTGGCCCCTTTGTTAGGAAGATGTAAGAGCCGTTCACAGAGAGGAGAAAAGCAAAATTTAGTGCAAATGGCAACTCAGGATGGCATCTGATAGAAAATCAGCACCAGAAACAAAAAAGCATTTTGTAATGTACCAACTTTCTGAAGTGTTTCTTTACAGTAAATGTTACAGCATTAAATACTCTCTCCGGCAAAGAGGTGAATTTATGAGTTAAGTTCCTGGCAGATATGATGAACTGGCTTAGGCCACCTGTGGCAGCAGCTTTATCACATGCTAGAGTGGTAAGATTTCCAAAACCTTTTAAGGACAGAAGTGGCATGAGACAAGGGTATCTGTTACCAGGATGTGCTTTGAAATTATGCTCCCACCACCAGCTGACAGGGACGCTAGCCAAACTACAGGCTACAAAACATCTGAGGAGCAAAGGAAAAGTTAAAATTAGGAGGAAGAACCCAAGCTGAGACCCTTGATCAGAGATTAATTGCATGGGTTGGGTTCCTGAAACACTCAGTAAGTAGTTTTCAAATGGACCGTTGATTGAATGAATAGAGTTTTAAAAATTACTCACCTAATACGACCACGCAAAACTCATTTCCTCTGATTTTCGAAGCACAAATGGTTACCACATAATCTGGTAGTTTTTGATAGTGCCTCATTTCACTGAGAGTCCTTAAAGTCTCTGAAATGCCCTCTGCCAGAGAGTTCTGGGTCACAATCACATGAACCAAGTCTTGAGACACGCTGGCAATTAATCTAGCCAGCCAGGGCAGCTGGCCTGGTGACATTGGTGTGCACTGAGCGCCCATCTGCAGAGCTCTCTCTCTCAGAGTAAATTCCTGCATAGCTTTCAGCATAATCTGTTCAAATTCTTCCCTGAGAGGTATCTGATCAGGACCTAAATTGAAGAGAATTACACTAGATTTTTTTTTTTAGATCACAGCTAGAAAAGAGACACACACACACACACACACACACACACACACACACACACACAAATACACCAGTATGCTACCTATTCCAGCTGGCAAGTAAGCTCTTTTTCCTGCAGTGCCCTTAAGTATAGTGCATCTACTAATCATTTCTGATTGTGGAACTACCTCCTCTCTTCTCTGTCTGCCTCAGTATGTATTTTTACAGTGCAGACTCCTGTTCCTGTTATCTTTAAAAAGAGATGTGCTCAGAGAGTATCAATTCCACTGTATGCCTTGGGAGATGGTCACTGAGGGTGGTAATTTTTTAAATAATATCAGAAATATTATTATATAATGTTGTTGTTGTTCAGTTGCTATGTGTGTTCGACTCTTTGCAACCCCACAGACTGCAGGACACTGAAGGTAGTGTTTTTGTTGACATATTAAACTTGGCATTATGGAAATAGTTAATGACTAATAAAGCAAGAAGCTAACCCACTAGTGTGTATAATCAGATTCAGGCTTCATGCAGTTCTCATTTTATTCATAAATACTTTAGGAAAACATTTTCATGTATAGCTTCTGTACCAAATTTTGAAAATACTGTCCACAAGGAAAATTAAGTTATTTTTCACTCTCAGTTTATATTTAGGCAGTTTCATGCTTTCCTCCAATAGAGAATGCTCTCATCAGTGAGTTATTTCCCAGAGTTCTGGGGTAAAGATGACTTTTGGCCCTCCTCTCTGACTGTGATTATGGCTAAGCTTTCATGGTTGATCCATCCACCCTGGAATTAGGGGGATCTTCTTTCTCTTTAGAAACTCAACCAGGCTTTAGGACAAAATAAGCAAGTCAATATCTGGCATCCAAGTGACATAAATGAATTCTTACACTTAAGTTTAAGCTGAAAGTGGCAGGACTACGTTCACTACTGCTACCCAAAACCCCTTCTTTGGCTGTGCAGAACTGAGCTTTGAAACTCAGGCTTCTAAAACAGATCTAGAACCACTTGGTGTCTGTAATCTGAGATCAAGAATTGCTTTGGAATCCAGAGTCAAACGCCCTTTGCAGAAGAATACAGGGACGAGGGACCTGATTTCTGTATGGGAAGGAGGCACCTGAATGAATCAGAAATCTCTCCTTCCTTTAACAGGGATTTAAGTGGCCTTCCTGACCCTGCCCATCATCTCTGGGAAAGTAAGAAAGTGAAAGTTTAGTAATGGTTAGGACAAGCAAAATTAAATAAAATGTTATAGGTTTTTTCTTTTTAAACATGTTTTAAAAACAAACAATTTTGGATAACCACAAGTACCCCTATTGTCTAGCACAGGGAACTGTGCTCAATGTTACATGACAGCCTGGATGGGAGGGGAGTTTGATGCATGCATTAGGTATGGCTGAGTCCCTTTGCTGTCCATTATGTGACAGTGTGCTGTGAAACTATCACAACATTGTTAATCGGCTATACCCCAATACAAAATAAAAAGTTAACAAAAAACAATTTTAATTTGAAAAAAAAAAACAAAAAACCATTTTTTTCCAGGATTGGCTGGAGCCAGAGGGAAGTAACAGAGTGAAATCCTCACAGATTTTTCTCTTCTGTATATAGAAAGAGGGCAAAGAACTGGCAATGCTTACTCTGGCTTTATGTTTCTGTGCCTTCCCCAATCCTTTATTAGAGGAGACCTTTCTTATCACCTGGGAGCCATCAAAGTTTCTGGTCTTCATTTAACTTTGCCAAACTAGCACCACAGCTCACGGCCATTAAGTACACACTTAGCAGTGAGCTCAAAGTGCATAGAGTTGTATTGACTGTATGAGGAGAAGGGAAGGTGGCCGTCTGTGTAAAGATTTCTCCCATCAGAACAAACCACAGCTTAAAAAGCATGTGGCTCTGCCTGCCTCCGGGTGCCTCTGCTTCTCATAGGCCATCCGAAGAGGCTAGTGAACAGCTACATTGCAGGACCCACTCCGAACCACGATGGAGTTAACATGTTCTATTACGCAGCATCATTAATCCCAAACACAAAGGCATCCTGGGAAAATAAAATCTCAAACACGTTCATGGCATTCTTGATTGCCTTAAAATTCACTTCTGTAGAGTTCTGATTGAATTACTGTTAGGAATTGAGAAATGGAGGAAAAAGTATTAAAGTTTAAATGAAGTAAGAGACTTTTTTTTAGAGTAAATTGCCTTGTTTCCAATCACCTCCCATCAATCACCCTTAGCCTTTACAGCTAAATTGCAGGAGCCTTTTCTGCACTTGATTATGGTCATTTTCCCCCCTTCAAGTACTGATCTCCAGTTACGCAGCCCAGACAACAGGGCTGAAGGCTTTTCAGCCAGAGCTGCCATAATTGGAAAGAACAAGGTTCCAACTGACTCAGGGTCCTCCAAGACTCTGGACTTGCCAACTTCATCATCTACTTCAAAAGACTTTCAGATTCTGAAATAACAGACTTATTTTTTAAAAAGTGACTAGTGGAAGGATCCATTCTTTCTGAAAAATCTGGCTTTTCTTCTTCTTTGTTACCTTCAGGCAACTGAGCCATCTGAGTGTTAGCCCTGTCCTCTTAGGAGTCTGGATTTAGTTTTTTGGATATCTATTTACAATCTATACAATATGTGAAAATATTCTTGCTGCCTTCTTTGAAACTTCTGAAGCCCCTACCCCCAAAAAAATAAGGACTACAGAAGAGTTAGTTGAGGAGAAGTGACGTCTCAATGTTTAAATTTTACATTAAGAAAAAGAAACAGCTACTTGTTTTGGACATTGATAAACATAATTGGTTGCAAGTAAAACTCTGGAGAGAATTGATCCTGAAGGGCAGAGAAGACTTTATTGTCTAATAAAGAGTGTTCTGTTTTTTAAGAAAAGAGCTTTTAGTAATTTAAGGGAAGATGTTTTGTTTTGACCATGTAGTTCATTTAATTAACTTGCACTTTGACTACTTAAATTGTTACTGAGATTGAAAAAAATGCTATACTGATATGTTTGGTTTGCTCTAATAGCATTACTTCATGTAGCCTGGCCTTACCGATCCTGGATGCATCGTGAAGCTGTTTTTTCATCCTGAAACATGGTTGAAAGTCAGTATGTATCAATTAAAATTATTATATCAAATGTCAGACCCAGGAGATTTTTTATAATTTTACTACCTGCTAATAAAAATGATTAGCAAGTCCCAGATTTATCATGAAAGTGGCTCATGAGATACCTGAAGCCTCACCACATTTCAAAAGCCCATGTCAAGGCAGATCCTATGTCAAGGCATGCCTCTGGGCTCTCGGGGTACTAAGGGGTACAGCCAGGACTGCAAGCTGATGCTCCAAAGGCTGAAGGTGAAGTTTGTGTGTGTGTGTGTGTGTGTGTGAGTGTGTAACATTGTTTAGCCCCAAGTCTTTTTATCATTTAATACCAAAATACTTTAAAACATTAAAAACAAAAATTCACAAGAGTACAGATAAAATTTTTAATGTGTAATTTTACACCTCAAACATTTTTCCTAAGTAAATCAGTGGTTTGAAGTCAAGGAAAGAGTGTATAATTAGGCTGCATATTAGATGGCCCAAGGCAGTTTGCAAAATAAAGGACATTGCAATGTAAATGCTGGGGAGCCACCCCAGTATTGTCAGGGCACACGCATACACCCACCCTGGGGCTCAGGAGGAGATAGCAAATAGAGGAAGTGAAGGGTTCATGACCTACGTATCCCTTTACCCTAAAGCCCAGAAGACCTTCCAGGGAGTTCCAAGATACTACCTCAAGGAAGGGAAGCAGTCTGGGACCACATCAAAGGGATGAAGCAAGAGAAGAAAAAAAAAGGGTGTAGGGACAGTGGATGAACAAGATAAAAAGGCCAAGTGGAAAATCAGAAAATAACTGTCTAAGGCAATGGCTACATTTGCATTCCAGAGAATGGGAGCTGCACTTTCAGAAAGGTGGCTTGGCCTGAGTCCCCAAGGGAGGTACCCGTGGCACAGCTGACAGTCTGCCAACCTCAGCGGCTTTGGAGACCTTAGACCCACATGGGACTGGACACTAGGTGGCGCAATTTATCTCTTCTAGAACCCGAAGAAGTAGAGCGAGGAGCAAGGGACGCTAGGTCAGAAATGAGCAGGAAAAAAGTAGGAAGAGAAGGAAATGAATAGGAAAGAAATGGAGGAAAGGACGAGGAAAAGTCATGGTGAGTGGGGTTGAAGGAAAACATGTTAGAAGCGAAAAAGGAGAAGGAAGAAGTGGATAAAGGTGGGAAAGTGGGTAAGAAAGGAAAAAAGTATGTTACAAAACAGAATAAAAACCGTCACCATCAAACGATTATTGAAAATAGCTTACCCAGCCGTACGAGATACTGTATGGTCAGAAGAATCATGTTTTCCACGCTCAGGAGCTGGCTGCCAGTCAACCCTAATTGTTCCAAATCCTTGTTTTCCAACTGTGGAATCTTGTAGCAGTTCACCAGCAGAGGACTGACAACAATGTCACCAACATTTCCATAGAAATAGGGTAAAGTGCCATAGCCTGCCCCAACAGAAGCAGGTCAATAAAGTTCAACATTTCCTCCTGAGGTCCAACCAGGTATATTTGTTCAACTAGGATCAACGATGCCTACCAAAATTCCCTGCCCTCTGAATGGCTACCAAACAAATTACTCAAATATATCAACCCTAAAGAATTCACTCGAATGCTCTAAATTCTACCCTTTTATTAAATTAGATGAACAGGAAACAAAATACTCATATTATACAGGGACAAGCTACTTAATATCTCTGCCATAGAGGATTGATGAGAGTTTGCAAAAACATCTCTGTATCCTTTGTAAACCTGCAGGAATAAAATATTTTCTGATAAAATTCCTGATCAGATAAGAAGTCAGAGAACAGACAGACTACCGTACATGCTTACTTCACTTCTTGAGGTTTTCTTTAAAAAAATTTAAGCGAAACTCATAGATCAACAGCAATATTCTGCCAGTCACAAGTATTAATACCTGGAGGGTCTTACTCTTTTTGCTATCTTAGCTATTTTTGTTATGTTCTCTTCCTGAAGGTCAATAAAAGTCTCAAATCATCTTAGAAGTAGATAGGACAAAATGTGTTGAAAATACACACTGTGTTGATGGTCTGGTGGAGAAAACAGTCCCTCCATGAGTCTTTCTAAAAGGCAGATGCCAAAGGGTCCTAGTTTTACTTATCCTTCCAAGGCTTAGCTGCACTGTGCTTGTAACTTGAATGCTCAGTAAGCACTTCCCAACTATATGGTATTTAAACAACTGAATTTCCCCCAGTGCCTGTAGGTCCAGGGGGCGGCCTGATAAAGAACAGGGCTCAAAGCAAAACCATCCATGTCAGTAGGCTCAAGCCAACTGCAAGAAACAGATAACACCTCACATAGACATACCATAAAGACCCACTGGGCTCAAACACCCTATCTGTTTAGTCCCGGGGGTAAAGTCAGCAGTCTTCTTCTGGCCTCGGCTAGCTGCCCCCACCTTGCAATGAGGGGACTCTTGATGTGGGTGTGAAAGGCACCTCCACTTATCGAGTGCTTAGAAAGGCTCTCACTCCTGCATCTTCCCATGGTTGAGATCTCAGCTCTGGGGTCTCTTGGTCCTCCTGAGAGGGGCCTCTTGGCCGGCTCCGCTTGTTCCTTTTCTCTGCAGCCTGGCTCCCTTTGGCTGAAATGAGCCCTCCCCAACTTTGTCCACTCGCACCCACCCTTCACTTCCCCAGCTGAAAGGTCACTTCTGAGAAGTCTTCTCAGACCTCTCCAAGCAGAGTTAAGCTCCCTCTCCCCTGAGCTCTTGGAGTTCTTGGCTGTGAACTCTAGACTCCCCCCACTAAACAGTGCTCATTGTAGGCAGAAAGACTGCCTTCTTCCTAACTTCTAGTCCCTTGTTTAGTACAGCTTGAAGGAGCTGACCAATAAAAGCTGAAAGAATTAATAGGGGCATCAATGAATACATTCACGAATACATGAATAAAGACACATTGAAATGGAGGAGTGTTTCTAGATTCCAGGGGACACAGGCAACTTGGAATTCCTTTCCTTACCTATCAGGATAACTGGTCTAACTCCTGAGTTACTCAGCAGATTTTCCGGAACAATTACAGTTTCCCCTGCAGGAATGGGTCGAGGTTGTAAAATTCCAGTTAATGGGGTCTGTGGAACTGGGGTAGATAAAAGGGACTCTGGAAGAAAAAGTTGTTTGACAAGAAGGATTAGATAGGAAGACTAAATGAAATACAGTTGAAATCAACACAGCGTGACTACCTTTAATATGTACATTTTATAGGTCTAATGGCTGTTTTATTAAAGATATTCATGTTTACTGTACAAAATAAGAAGTGAGAGGAACAAATAAATATATCAACCATTATCAAATCATCTGGAGATAGCTACTACTTAACATTTTGGCAGTTTTTCCTTTTAGTTGTTTTCCCATATATAGTATTTTGGATTCTGTTTGTAGTTTATCTCTTCCTGCCCTAGATTATCAAGGCATATCTAGTCATTACAGAAAATGTGAAAAGTATAGAAAAATGAGAATAGGGATAAATTCATCATTATTAGTCGGTATACCGAGAGGCAATCACAACCATGTTGGCATAATTCTTTTTGTATATATCATTTCTACATAGTCTTTAGAATTACTTGTTAAACAAACAAATTTTTAAATAACCCTATGTCCTAGAATCAGTATGTTTACATTTGTCTGTGTTTTATATAGCAAGGTAGATGGGCGTTTGAACATTTTAACTGTAGGCATCAAGTGGCCACAGTTGGGTATTATAAGGGAAAATCCGTTGGCTTTCAGGATTCTAGTCACAGACTGAACCGTTCAATTCAGAAATTGAATTCAGATCACAGGAGAAGACATCTGACACCACTGCTGGTAGTGCAAGTTCTGTCATGCTCCGTGATGGTGGACTGGTAGCATCACGGCCTCTGTAAAGAATGGCTTATAGATACATGGGATACAACAAAGCCAGATGGTGACTTGAGGTCTTTCATGATGGCTCATGTGCTTGTTGGGATGGCAGATATGATGGGGACAAAATATCAGCTGCTAGAATGCTGGACGCAATAGTTGGTAAAGGAAATTTATCTTCAAGGGTTCATGGAAAGAACAAGATTAGGAGATACCTCTGCTAAGGAAACTTAAAGCCCATCTTCTGTTGAAATCTTACCAGTTCTTGAAAGAGGGCGAACTGTAGGAATAGGTACAACTAAACCAGGTTGGGGGATGGGTGACCCAGGATACCATCCTCGGTGTCGCTTCTTTGGTGGCCCAGAAATGAACATGGTAGCTGAACATAAAAAAAGAGATGAGGCTTGTCCTTAGTGATGGAAGAAAGGAAAGAAGGCAAAGTAACACAGGACCTTTGCTATGATTATACTCAGAAAGTCAAAGTCACTTTTCTAGAGGTAAGGATAAAATTAGAAAAAGTCATATACTTACAATACCATCTAACAATTGCAGGCTGTTTTATGATGTACAGTTTTACCCAAATTATTTCATCTGATTCTATCAACAACGCCATGAAGTTGTAGGACAACTACACTGTTACACCCATTTTATAGAGAGTGAATTAAAGGTTCACATTTCCCCAGGGTCACATAGCAGAGATGAACTTTGAACCCTGCAATTTGGTCATCAAAGCCCAAGACTTTTAAAGATACATCTTATATATTTGCTTCAATGTTATTTCCTGGGTAGGCCCATCCTTGTAGAATCACCAAGACACGCAACCATAATTGTTCATATCAATCAACTTTCAAAATATTGCACGAGAAGATAAGGAAAAACTGGGAGTGCCCTGCCAGACAGTTCATCATTCCAAACTCCTCGGAGCACTTCTTCCATAACTGAGTTGCATTATTTCAAAACCCTAAGATGGGTATTGTACCTTGGTCTCCTGAGGCAAAGCTAGGTCTTGGTGACAACGAATAATTCCCTGGGCGGGCGGGCGTGGAGCTAGACGCACTGCTCTTTCCTCCATGGCTACTGTTTCCATTAGCAGCATCTGTGGTACAAAAGAGGAGCCACTCAGAACAGAGTCTGGGCAGGACACTGCTTTCTGTGATGCTGCAACCGTACAAAAAACCACACACTCTAGGATTCAAAGACATCCCACTGACAGGACAGCTCAGCTGCGCAAAGCCAACTACAACCATCAGAGTAGTATCTTCAGTAACATGAAATATCACCCCAAATAATTTTCTAGGACCCTAAACAATCTTTTTATTTATTTATTTATTTTGGCTGTGGGGCATGTAGGGTCTTAGTTCCCCAGCCAGGGATGGAACCCGTGCCCCTGCAGTAGTAGCTCAGAGTCTTAACCATTGAACCGCCAGAGAAGTCCCCCCAAGAGATCTTTTAGGATCATTTTCAGCGACGTCTTTGGAGATGGTGGGTGGAAAGAAAACTTTAGAAAAGACTTTTATCATGGAAATTTTCAAACATACATACAGAGAATAGTATATGAACTGGGTACTCACCACCCAGCTTCAACATTTATCAAGGTATGCCCAATCCTGTTTTATTTATACTCCCTATCTCTTCTCCCCCACCCCACATACGCACATATGGGCTCTGGATTATTCTGAAGCAAGCTCATTTATCATATCTCTTCATCCATAAATACTTTTGTATGTGTTTCTAAAAGGACTCTTAAAAATATATAACTGCGATATTGCTTTATACTTAAAATTAACAATAATCAATACTTTCTTAATATTAAATATCCCATCAGTATTTGAATTTCCCCCAGTCATCTCAGAAATGGCTTTTTATATTTCTTATTCAAACTGGGGTTCTAAAAATACGCACACATTGAATTTAGTTGCTCTGTCCCTTAAACGTCTTTTAATCTGTAAGATTCTCCTTTTCCTTTTCAATTTTTTTGCTTTTCCTTTAAGACTTTTTTACATTAATTTTTATTAGAGTATAATTGTTTTACAATGTTGTGCTAGTTTCTATTATTCAGCAAAGTGAATCGGCCATATGTGTTCATATGTCCTCTCTGTTTGGGATCACCTTCCCCTTTAGGTCGACATAGGGCATTGAGAAGAGTTCCCTATTCTCATTAGTTATTTATTTTATACATAGTATCAATAGTGCATGTACGTCAGTCCCAATCTCCCAATTCCTCTCACTCTCTCTTTTTTTTTCTTTCTTGCAATTAGTTTGCTGAAAACATAGCAGAATTTCTCATTTTATGTATTTTGCTGACTGGATATCCATGGTGTAATTTGATGTCTCCTCTACTTCCTAAACTAATCATCATATATAAATACTTGCTCAGGTTCATCTGATTTTTCTCTTTTTTTTCCTGACAAGAATACCTCCTAAGTCTGGTTGTATACTTTCATTAAGAGAGGCACGTAATAGCTGGTTTGTTCACTTCTTGTGACGCTAAGATTCATCAGTGGGTTTAAGAGTTGTGAGCCTAATCCTCAAGTTATAAGTTGTATATCAGCTTTTCAAGCGATAGTTTCAGCAACCATGATGATTACCATCAAGATCCATAATTTAATTAATTTTTCCTTTAGCTGTAAAGGAAAATTGACTGGATTCAATTTGTTCCAGTCTATAATCTAACCAGAAGACAGATTCTGTAAGAATTGTTGGACCAAAGTAAGAACAAAAGAGGTCTGGATAAATTATGATGCCTAGCTGTTGGAAAGTTGCCAACAATAATAGGTTCTCTTTCTCCTCATTTTTCTCCTACCTCTCTGACCATTTCTTTTTGTTAAACACTGCCATTTTCTAGGGTTCTACCTTTAGTTCACAGCTTGCCTTACTCTATATTTCTCCTTGATTGATATCATTTACCGTGGCATGCTGGTGGGTCAGCTTTATACCATTAGTCCTGCTTTCCTTTATAACAAGTTAAATGACTGTTGAGTGGCTCCATTTGGATGCCTCATCGTTATTTCAAACTCAGTATGTCCTAAATTGAAGTCATCATCTGGTGAGACTGCTACCCCTGCTGTATTCCCAATGTCAAGTAATAGAACCAACCATTAGCCCAGAAAGATGGACATCAACCAAGACCCCTTCTTCCACTTCACGCTCCCATTAATCAGTCAAGTCTGCTCATTTCACATCCTCAGTAGTTCTCCAATCTATCTCCTCCTCTCCTACCTATTTTCACCTTGGTCAAAGATCTCATCATTTCTCACCCAGACTACCGAAAGACCTGAAACTTATATTGTCATCTCTTTTTGCTGCCCAAATGATCTAGCTAAGTTAAAAGAAGACTATGTCACTCCTCTGTGCCATAAGTTGTAGAGTAAAATCCATGCTTCTGAGTCTGAGGTCCTATGACTTTTCCCTTGTCTGAAAGTGAAGTTGCTCAGTCACGTCCGACTCTTTGTGACCCTGTGGACTGTAGCCTGCCAGGCTCCCCCATCCATGGGATTTTCCAGGCAAGAATACTGGAGTGAGCTGCCATTTCCTTCTCCAGGGGATCTCCCAATGCAGGGATCAAACCCGGGTCTCCCACATTGCAGGCAGACTCTACCGTCTGAGCCATACGGGAAACTTTCCTTGTCTGCATCGTGCGTACTTCCTGCTACTCCCTGAGTTTTATATTGTATGTTTCTAACAAGTCCAACCTTCCAGAAGTTGCTGCACATGTCATGTCATACTGCTTTTCTCCTTTTTCTTTCAAGCTTTGCTCCTGCTTTCCCTTGAATGTGAAATGCCTTTCCCCTACTCCTCTAGACAGTGAACATCTCCTCCAAGCTCAAGACTACGCTCCTCTAAGAACTCACTCTTAATTTCTCCCTAAAAGGCTGGACTAAACACCCCTCCTCTAGGGGGTGCTCCCCTTAGGAAATTATGTATTTACTGTAACCCTATGGATTGTAGCCCGCCAGGCTCCTCTGGCCACGGGATTCTCCAGGGAAGAATACTGGAGTGGGTTGCCAGGCTCTTCTTCAGGGGATCTTCCCAACCAGGGATCGAATCCATATCTCATTATGTCTCCTGCATTACAGGTGGGTTCTTTACCACAAGCACCACCCAGGAAGCCCTGTATTTACTGCAGTATACTGAAAACATCTCGCAGGTCAATCTCCTCTACAAGGTTACAAGCACATCAGAGGTCAGGGATTGAGCATTATTTATCTTAGAATCCCCAGTTCCTCATCACAGCAGGTACCCAAGAAATGTCTATTGAACGGAATCAATCAGTTCTGTCTCCCCTGTGTGCCAAATGTCCACTGACTCTTTCGGATCTAACAGAGAAAATGCAAAGCTCTGTATAATAATGTGTTATTGTGGACAGCCCCTCCTTTGCCTTCAGCTGGCAAAGAAGGAGCTTCTATTTTCTTCTACCAAATTGCTAATTAAACTTCTCACAAGTCTTTTGTAGACTATGTATTCACCAAAGAAATATAAGTGAGGAAAACGTCACCTGCAGCAAAAGTCTTCCCTACAACCTGCAAAGACAAAGCCAGTGGCTTCACAACATTCTTATTCCGGGTCAGGTCCTGAGCGCCACTTAAATTGATTGCAGAATTAGCTGGACTGAGAACCGGTGAATCTTTAAAATGAAAGAGGTTGTTCAAATTAGAAACTAGTTATATACGCAGGAAGGAAGTTAATTCAACAAGAGTGAGCTGAGAGAGAGTAGACGGTAGAATTATAGTTTTCCCCTTGATCTATTTTAAGAAAGTCCATTTCACTGTACATCAGCTTTATTTTCTTTTAATGTATTTAACAAACACTCACTAACAGGTACAATGTGCTGGGTAATAGTCTAAGCACTTTAAATATATCAATTCACCTCATTCCTATATGAACTCAATGAGGCTGTTACTATTACTTTAGATAGTAGTAGCCATTTAACTTGGTCAAAGTCACATGACATGGCATCGAAGATATGATTAGGTGCCATACTGACACTGTCTCTTCCTTCAAAGTCATATTTTTATGAGATATATTTATCTCTACCCAGATAAGTTTATCATTTAAAAAGGATTATGAAAGCTAAGTCATTGTAATGTTGGAAAAACAACTTGCCTTTGAAGAAAGTTGTGTTAATATTTGGAAATAAACTAGAATTCCTACCTATGTAATACCAGGGACATCCAAAAAAATTCCCTATTTGAATTCACGAAATAATTTAGCACAGAAAAATCAAATGCCATTTCAGAGGCAGGCTATGTGAGAGATAAAAATTCCAGCCAACTAGAGTTTTCTGAAATGAATATAACAGACCCCAAGTCCTTGGTTCTATGGGCTTCCCCAGTAGCTCAGCAGGTAAAGAAAAAAAAGTGAGTGTTATTTGCTCAATCATGTGTTCACTCAGTCGTGTCCGACTCTTTGTGACCCCATGCACTGTAGCCTACCAGGCTCCTCTGTCCATGGAATTCTCCAGGCAAGAATACTGGAGTGGGTTGCCATTCCCTTCTCCAGGGGATCTTCCTGACCCAGGGATCGAACATAGGTCCTGCAATGCAGTAGACACAGGAGACATGGATTTGATCCCTGGGTTGGAAAGATCTCCTGGAGGAGGAAATGTCAACCCACTCCAGTATTCTTGCCTGGAAAATCCCATGGACAGAGGAGCCTGGTGGACTGCAGTCCATGGGGTCACAAAGAGCTGGACACAACTGAGCGACTAAGTGGGAGTGTGAAGTCCCTGACTACACCAGCAGAACAGTGTAATCAGGTAACACAGGAATGTGTCAAAGGAACTAGCAAAACTCTGAGAGTTTAAAAAACAAAGTGTTCTGGAGAGCAGGATTCTGACAATGCTACATTAGAAATTATCTAAAAAATGAATGCTCATAGCACAATATGATTCCTGATACATCTAACCAGTGCATAAGAACTCAAAAGACTGACATGGTCCCCTACTGGCTCAGGAGAGTTCATATTCCTCTCTGCAAGTCTAACTTATGCCATGGACTGATTTTAATGTCTACAGGAAGAACAGAAGCCAGCAACTACACACACAATATTATAAAGTCTCAGGAAACTGAAGACAGCCCAAGTTTTTCAGGTATTAACAGAGAACCGTATAGGACAGGAGTCCCAGGTGACTATGCCATGTCACTATACAAGTTGGTTATTATGTTCCAGGCCACAAATATATTGTTTGGTGCAAGGTTAGTTGTTTCCTAGTTTACACTTAGAATTTTAGCATATTTCTAACAGTCCAGGCAAGCATACAGGTGAAATCTGGTTAATAAACTTTAAGTAGTAGTAATTTTTTCAAGTCAGTGAATTCAGATAAGCACAGACCAACAGGTACAAAAATGAATGTACAAAATATGCACAAGAATACAGAAACTGACTAATAAAAGCTCTTCCTCACACCATATACAGAAATTAACCAGAAAAGGACTATAGATCTAAATGTAAGATAAGAGCTAAAACTGTAACACTCTTAGAAGAAAACAGGAGTAAATCTTCATAGTCTTGGCTTAAGCAATTATTTTTAGATGTGACATCAGAAGTGCAAGCAACAAAAGAAAAAAATAGATGAATTGGACTTCATCAAGATACAACAATGTTGAGAGTCAAGAGACACCATGGAGAGACAATGAAGAGTTACCACCAAGAGAATGAAGAGACAACTCAGGAGAAATATTTGCAACTCATATATATAGTAAAGGACTTGTATCTACAATGCATAAAGAACTCTTACAATTCAATAATAGAGAGACAAATAACCCAATTAAAAAATGGGCAAGTGATTTGGAATAGACATTTCTCCAAAAGAAGATAGACAGGTAGCCAATTAGCACATGAAAACATACTCAACATGATTAGTCATTGGAGGAACACAAGTCAAAACCATACTACAAACATACACTAGGATGGCTAAAACAAAATAAAGCACAACACAGCAAAACAGACAATATTAAGTATTGACAAGGATATGGAGAAACTGGAACCTTTACACGTTGCTGGTAGGAATGTAATATGGTACAGCCACTTTGGAAAATAGTTCCTCAGGGACTTCCCTGGTGGTCCAGTGGCTAAGCCTCCATGCTTCCAAGGGCAGGGGGCCTGTGTTCGATCCCTGGTCAGGAAGTTAGATCCCACATGCTGCAGCTAAAGATCCTGCATACTACAACTAAGACCTGATGCAGCCAAGTAAATAAAAATAAAAATACATACATTTTAAAAAAAAAGAAAATAGAAAATAGTTGCTCAAATGGGTATACACAGAGTTACAACCCAGCAATTCCACTCCTAGGTATAAAATGAGGGCAAAGTGAAAACATATGCCCATACTAAAATCTGTACACAAATGTTCATAGTAGCATTATTTACAACAACCCCAAAGTAGAAACAACCTAAATGCCCATCAACTCATAAATGGATAAATAAAATGTGGTATATTCATAAAATGGGATGCTATTCAGCAGCAAAAAGGAATGAAATACTGATACACGCTACATCATGGATGCATCTTGAAAACATGTCAAGCGAAAGAGGCCAGTCACAAAAGGCCACATGTTGTAGGCATATGGTCAGAAAGCACAGTTAGGCATTAGATAAGGTCAGAGTGAACATGAATCTTTTTACGTTATTCCCTACTCTTTACCATCTTGCCCATGCTTGTATTCTTGAACTTATCAGGTATTGGCATATTCCGTGTTTAACAGTGGTTTTGATCAACTGAGAGCAGCCCCAATGTCCAAAATGCGATAGCCTTTATGATCTTGCTCAGAGGTGAAGCCGAACTGTAGGCTGTTGTGCAGAATCTGGTGCTTAGACATTGAGTAAACAGCTGATCACCTGGCATCTGTATGTTACCAAGACCCGATTATCTTTACCAGTGAACTTGTAAACATGGGAACATTTGAAAACTTGGAAAATTCCTTGAGCAAGTCACAGCTCTGCTCTCTATGTTGTAGGATTTTGTAATTTCCTGTTTCTCCCTTCAGGTTATGAGCTCCTTGAGGGCATTCCCACATCATGGCTAAAGAAATAGAGTGGAAAAAAAAAAAAAAAGCTGCAACAACTTCCTTATCCTCTTTATGCAATAGCTCAATCTGTTAGCCCAAGATCATCGGGGGGAATTTTTTTTTAAGGGAGTCATTTAAGTAGCAAGGAGGAAGACTTTAGATTCTGATTTTGTCAATTATTCTTTTTTTTTTTGCCAAATATTAACTTTTTCTGAGACTCTGTTTTGTGATCGGCAAAATGGTCCTAAAACCTGCCTCCCTGTAGCAATTAACATGTTTAGTAAGCGCCTAGAACACAGTAGATATTTAACAAATGCTTGTCCTGCTCAATCTTCTTAAGGGACTTCCAGATGCTTGAGACGTTAAATCTTTACAAGCCCTCTTTTTGCTCTTGGTACCCGTATGAAACTTAGACCATACAGACTTCCCTGGTGGTCCAGTGGCTAAGACTCTGAAGTCCCAACGCAGGGGACCCAGGTTCGCTCCTTGATCAGGGAACTAGATCCCACATGTCACTGCAACTAAGACGTGGTGCAGCCCAATAAATACTCAAACATAGACTACATACTTTGCTTCTTTCCTGAATATAGTACTCTGAACCTATTTTCACATTCTTACTAACAATTACAGCAATGTTCTTCTAATAAGACATAATATTTCCACTAATGCATGCCGAGGCTGCATCATTTATTTATGTCAGTCATATTTTATTTCTGACTTAACGGGACTAGCATTTAATTAAAACACAATCCTTTGCTTGTGTCAGCAGCACATATACAAAAGCTGGAATGATACAGAGAAGACTAGCATGGCCCCTCTCAAGGATGACACACAAATTTACGGGGCTTTTTCATATCTTCAATGTCTACTTAGCTTCTTGAACATATGTGATATGTTTAATAACTGTTTTGATATCATTTTCTGCTAATTCTGACACCTCTGTCATTTCCGGGTTGGTTTTGATTGATCAATGAGTCTCCTCAATATTAATCGTGTTTCTCTGCCTCTTTCAATGGGCTTCCCACGTGGCTCGGAGGTCAAGAATTTCACCTGCCAGTACAGGAGGTTCTGGTTCCAGCCCTGGGTTGGGAAGATCCCCTGGAGGAGAAAATGGCAGCCCACTGCAGTATTCTTGCCTGAAGAATTCCATGGACAGAGGAGCCTGGTGGGCTACAGTCCATAGGGTCACAAAGGGTTGGACACATCTGAGCCTGCACACACTCATGGGAATTGTATAAGTTCAAGGTGTACTGCATAATATTTGACTTACATACATCATGAAATGATCATCACAAGAAGATTAATGAACAGTCATCATCTCATAGAGATACAAAATAAAAGAAAAAATTTTTCCTTGTGATGAGAATTCTTAGGATTTACTGTCTTGACAACTTTCATATACATTATACAGCACTCTTAATTATGTTTGTCATATTGTATGTTATATCCCTAGTACTTATTTATCATATAATTGGAAGTTTGCCTATAAATATTCTTGAGGTTCATTTTGGAATACAGTTACATTGCATGTGTGCATGCTAAGTCACTTCAGTCATGTCCAACCCTGCAACACTATGGGCTGTAGCCCACCAGACTCCTTTTGTCCATGGGATTCTCCAGGCAAGAATACTAGAGTGATTGGGTAAGATACATATTCCTACTTTGTTCCTTTGTTTCTCATCTATAAAAACAGGCATATGGCCTATGCTTGTCACTGGCTGTCCATGACTATCAGGAAGGTAGCCCACAGTTCTTGGTGTGACCCCGACTCTAATAAATTCTACTTTTCTTTTTTTTTTTTAATTAAAAAAATAAATACTGGAGTGGGTTGCCATGCCCTCCTCCAGACAGTTAAGTTGCTTGGAAACAATTTGATCAT
This sequence comes from Antilocapra americana, assembly GCA_007570785.1. Classification (NCBI taxonomy): domain Eukaryota; kingdom Metazoa; phylum Chordata; class Mammalia; order Artiodactyla; family Antilocapridae; genus Antilocapra; species Antilocapra americana. Next base: position 32,182,294 of record ML662445.1, read on the forward strand.
TTTGAATTTTGTTTTTCGACATTTTTAGGCTCTTTTGAAGTAGTGCTCAGTCTAGGGTTAAGTATTCTTCATGACTGAGCCAAGACTTTCCCAAGTACTCCATCCAATGCCTGATAAATTGTGAGGTTTTCCCACCTAGCTGGTGGGAGCAGCGCTTGTTCCTGGCCCTGTCTGAATGTTCCCTCCTGCTCCTCTGGATGGAACTTTTTATCAGCCTGGGTGGTGGTGGTGTTGTTCAGTCACTCAGTCACGTCTGAACTTATACAATGCCCATGAGTGTGTGCAGCCATGTACACTCACTACATGCCAACCACTCAACTGAGGATTTTCTAAAGTAATCCTAACAACACTGTGGAGTGCCTGTAGTTCACATTTCCATTCTACAGATGAGGAACTAGGCTTAGAAAGATTAAGTGTTCTCAGTGTCTGCCACACAGCAATAGATGCACATGGAACTTAAATCCGAATAGGCGAATTCCAAAGGGTACATTTGTAGCACCAAAATATTTAAATAAATAATGAGTGGGGATAAAAGAAGAAATTGCTTTAAAATTTTTAACCTGTCTCTCAAAGAGCTGGATAGATCTCATGTTGCTGTTCAGTCGCCCAGTCATGTCCGACTCTTGGCAGCACCATGGACTGCAGCACGCCAGGCTTCCCTGTCCTTCACCATCTCCTAGAGTTTGTTCAAACTCATGTCCATCGAGTCAGTAATGCCATCCAACCATCTCATCCTCTGTCATCCCCTTCTCCTCCTGCCTTCAATCTTTCCAAGCATCAGGGTCTTTTCCAAGGAGTCGGCTCTTCGCATCAGGTGGCCGAAGTATTGGAGCTTCAGCTTGAGCATCAGTCCGTCCAATGAACATTCAGGACTGATTTCCTTTAGGATGACTGGTTGGATCTCCTCACAGTCCAAGGGACTCTCAAGAGTCTTCTCCAACACCACAGTTCAAAAGCGTCAATTCTTTGCTTCATGGTCCAACTCTTACATTCATACATGACTATTGGAGAAGCCATAGCTTTGACTAGACAGCCTTGAGTAGTTTCCAAATATGCATGCAGCAACTGACCCTACACTGAACATTTCAGGCAAGGTTTTGCACAATGCTGGGGATCTCTCTGTGTGGCTCTCTACCTTCTGGTACTTGGTCCAATGAACTTTACCTGCTTTGGTCTTCTTTCACTCTCATTTCCTTTCACTCAATTTAGGGGACCTATTGGGCTCCACCACAGCTCCCCCTCTCTGGATCATGGGCTGGAGACTGTCAGGTAAGCTGGGGCCATGCTGACACTCACATTATTTACTTCCTGTTGCTCAGACATCAATGTCATTTGTTGCCTGAAGGACAGTGTCCTGACAACTGTTTTTCATGTCGTTTTGTCTCTATTTTCCTGGCTGTTTCAGGGGGTATGATAAACTTAGTCCCTTTTTATGCATTTTCGCCAAAAGTGGATATAGAATTGATCTCTACAGATTTTTGGGGGGAGGACTGCTTTTTTTAATTGGAGTACAATCACTTTACAATGTGTAGATTCTACAGTATGACGGAGTAAATTAGCTATAATATACACACACCGCCTCCTTCTCGAGCCTCCCCCCCCACCCCGCCCCCCAGGCCATCACAGAGCGCCAGGCTGTGCCCCCTGTGCTGCACGGCAGGTTCCCACTTGCTACCTGTTTCACACGTGGTGGTGCATGTATGTCAGTGCTTCGCTCTCAATTCATCCCAGCCTCTCCTTCCCTGTGTCCACAAGTCTGCTCTCTACATCTGTGTCTCTATTTCCGCCCTGCAAATAGGTTCACCAGTGCCATTTTGCTAGATTCCATGTATATGCATTAGTATATAATATTTGTTTTTCTCTTTCTGACTTACTTCACTATGCATAATAGACCCTAGGTTCATCCACATCACTACAAATTACCCAATTTAGTTTCTTTATGGATTTTTCAACCTTAGTCCTCCCCTCTTATCTTCCCATTCCTCTTGCCTTTTACTCTGTTCTTAAAATTTGAGGTAATTTATGAACATTATACAGAATTCAAGGTAATATCATCTTTATATAATCCAGCAGCTGTCTAATAAAATTGTCAATAATGAGCAGAGAAAGTTCAAATTCTGGTTTTGTTACCTTCTCACTGTAACTTAGATGCATCTGTGTTAGGTACTGGTCCTTATTCCTACACTGAATGCTGAAGAAAGATCAGTGAAAACTAGATCTTTCTATTGACCTGTATATTCGACTTCATCCTGAGAATTTTTAGTGCTTAATTATGAAAAATATAACACAAAGGAAAACTCAGAAATAGAAACAAACATGTTAAAACATCACTTCTTGAAATACCATATGACATCCCTTATATGTGGAATCTTAAAGGAAATGATACAAATGAACTTACTTACAAAATAGAAAGAGACTTACAAACTTAGAAAATGAACTTATGGTTACCAAAGGGAAGGGACAGTTGGGGAGTTTGGGAAGGTCATATACACACTGCTATATTTAAAATGGGTAACTGACAAGGACCTATGGTATAGCACATGGAACTCTATTCAATGTTATGTGCCAGCCTAGATGGGAGCAGGGTTTAGGGGAGAATGGATACATGTATATGTGTGGCTGAGTCCTTTCACTGTGCATCTGAAATTATCATAACATTGTTTGTCAGTTAATTGGCTATACCCCAGTATTTTTTTCCATGATATAACAAAAATACTTTGAGAGTTTAATTTTTTAAAATAATTTTATTTATTTATTTTTGGCTGTGCTGGGTCTTCGTTGCTGCACGGGCTTTTCTCTAGTTGGGGTGGGTGGGCTTCTCGTTGCAGTGGCTTCTCCTGTTGCAGAGCACAGGCTCTAGGGCACACAGGCTTCAGAAGCTGCGGCACTGTGGGCTCAGAAGTTGCGGCTCCAGGCTCTAGAGCACAGTCTCAATAGTTGTAGTGCCTGGGATTAGTTGCTCCATGGCATGTGGGATCTTCCTGGACCAGAGATCAAAACCATGTCTCCTACATTGGCAGGCAGATTTTTTTAACACAGCCACCATAGCCCTATTATGTTTATTTTTTAACTTACTAGGATTATTTCCTATGGGGTTGGACAGTGTCCTAATTTTTTTTTTGGACATCTTTGTCCTGTGAATATGCTATGATTTCTTTGTTTCTATATTAAAAGGGTGCTTCTTTTCTGTTCATCTAAAGAATAACTGCAGTGAATATCTTGAATGTCCTTTTAGGTTATTTTCTTGGCTAAGGCCTCTGAAGTGAGATTACTAGAGTAGAGGATATAAATATTTTTAATGGTCTTGTTATATATATTGCCAAATTGCTTTCTTAAAAGGTCATATTGAGGCTTCCCTGGTGGCTCAGTAGTAAAGAATCCGCCTGCCAGTGGAGGAGACACGGGTTTGATTCCTGGGTCGGGAAGATCCTATTTGCCTCAGAGCTAAGCCTAGCAACACAACTATTGGGCCTGTACTCTAGAGCCTGGGAGCTGCAACTCCTGAAAGCCCGTGAGCCCCAGAGCCTGTGCTCTGAAACAAGAGAAGCTACTGCAATGAGAAGCCAGTTATCCCCATTCTCCAAAACAAGAGAAAAGCCCTCTCAGCAACAAAGATGGAGCACAGCCAAAAAAAAAAAAAATTATACATAAAGAAAGAAGTCATATCTCTGTCTACCTCCATCAGCCTGTCTGAGATGGTCAGTCTTATTATATTCTTGCCAGCACTCTACATTATCACTTAAGGTGGGATATTGTGGCTAATAAAACTGATGAATGATTTTTCATTGTCATGACTTGCAGTTTCTTTATTTCTACAAAGTGCACCATTCCTCCTTATACTTGTTAAAGAATCACATTTTCTCTTTTGTGAGCAGGAGTCTCAAAAGCAACATACTGTTGCAGCCTGGCTTGGAGAATTTTGAGCATTACTTTGCTAGTGTGTGAGATGAGTACAATTGTGAGGTAGTTTGAACATTCTTTGGCATTGCCTTTTTTTGGGACAGCCTTTTCCAGTCCTGTGGCCACTGCTGTGCTTTCCAGATTTGCTGACACTGAGTTCAGCACTTTCACAGCATCATCTTTTAGGATCCGAAATAGCTCAACTGAAATTCCATCACCTCCACTAGCTTTGTTTGTAGTGATGCCTCCTAAGGCCCACTTGACTTCACTTTCCAGGATGTCCGGCTCTAGGCGAGTGATCACACCATCGTGGTTATTGTGGTTTTGGCACACAAGTAGAAGTATAATAGCAAGGCTGAGTTAATCCTTAGTTGCAAAATAGGTATTATTATTTTCAGTTTTACAAATGAGAAAATCCAGACCCAACAAACTGAGTGGCGTCTCCCAAGCCTCAGCCAATATACACTGGGAACAGTATTTAAACACCAGGACTCGGACTCCCAGCCCTGTGCAGTTTACGGTTTGGCCAGAAACAGTGCTCATTCTGTAGAATACATTCAGTACATTAGACTGGATTCAACCGAGGGAGAAATGCTGCCACTCCGAATGATTTCACCTTTGTCTTAGAGCAGCTTTTTAATCTCCCTTCCCCAGCTTTACTGAGGTATATTTTAACTATCATAAAGCTTACTCAATTCAAGTGGACAGTTCAGTGATTTCTAGTAACTTAACCAAGCTGTGCCACCATCACCATAAACCAGTTTTAGAACATTTCCATCCCCCAACAGGAAACCTCATGCCCACTTTCAGTTAATTTTCATTCCCTCCTTGCCCCAGGCAACCACTAATCTATTTCCTATCTCTAGTAATTTGCCTTTTCTGAACATTTCATATAAATGAAACCATATAATACATGGTCTCTTTTGACTAGTTTCTTCCACTTAGCACAGTGTTTTTGAAGTTCATTCATGATATACGATACCAGGTATCAGTAGCTTGCTCTGTGTTATTGCTGAATGATATCCTATTTTATGGATACACAATTTTGTCTGTTCATGAGTTGATTGACATTTAGGTTGTTTCCAGTTTTTATTCAATGAACAATGCTGCTATATGAACATTTGTGTGTAAGTTTTTGCAAGAACATGTCTTTATTTCCCCTGGGTAGATGGAGGTAATATTAATATTAATATCTCATTACAGTTTTGATTTGTATTTCCCTAATGACTAATGATGCTGCGCATCTTTTCATGTGATTATTAGCTGTTTGTATATGTTCTCTGAAGAAATGTCTGTTTCAAATCTTTTTCCCATGTTTTGATTGTATTGTCATCTTGTTACTGAATTGTAAGAGTTCTTCATAAACTCTAGATACAAATCCTTTATTAAATGTGTTTTGCAAGTATCTTTTTCTAGACTATCACTTGTCTTTTCATTTCCTTAATATTGTCTTTTGAAGTGTAAAAGCTCTGAATTTTGAGGAGGTCCATTTTATCAATTTGCCCAGAAATAAATCCTTTTATTTATAATCAATTGATTTTTGATAAGTAAAATTCACAGACAAAAAGACAATCTGTTCAATTGGTGATGCTGGAGCAATTGGATATCCACATGTGAACAGGTGAACTTAGGTGCTCAACTCACATGACACACAAAAATTACCTCAAAATGACTAATGCGAGAGATAAAACAAGAAAACTTTTAGGAAAAAAAATATGGAAAATTTTGTGTTAGGCAAAGATTTTTTTCATCTATTCTTTTCCCCCTCTCTTTATTTCTGGCTGCACCACATAGTTCCCAGGATCTCATTCTTGAATTCCTGTCCTTATTAAGCAAAAAACACATACGTGTGTGTGTGTATATGTACAGTATGTGTGTACAATATAGGTAGTAACTATGTAGCCGCCTTCAGTCAAAACCATAAAATATTTTACCAGGATTGTTGGCTAAAATTTGAATTATCAGTGACACAAATATGTTGAAAGAAAATATGCAAAAGATAAAGCAGCAAGCCAGCCAGAACAGAATGTCCAGAGCTTGGCAGTTGGAATGAAAGACAAAGCTGTGTAAATAGTAAATTAATCCCATCTTCAAATACTTTCCTTATTTGTGTGCTTTAGCAAATACTTTGCTAAAATGTGTGCTTACATTTCAGGCTAAGAAATGCTGATTACAGGCAGTCATTGATTGCAGATTAAGAAGGCAGTCTCCTACAGGAGGGTAAATCTCTATCAGCTAAGGAGATGCTGCATACTCTTAATGTTTGAAATGATAACATAGGCTGGTATAAAATTCTTAGTCTATTACTTTCAAAATACATCAAAAAAAATTATTGTTGAAGACTCCATAAATATTATTTGTTAAGAAGAAAGATTTAGACACAAAGTTTTACTCTTAAATGCACCATCTTCTATTAAATTCTCTGGATTGCACCTAAAATTAATAGCTAATTTCATGGTCAAATTACCATTCTCCCCTCAACAAGGGATGTACAAGAATATTGACATAGGACTTGGTCACTTGTGTTCACTGTAAGTCAATTGTGACAACTGAAGGAGCCTTTGCTAAATAAAGCCTGAATCTTGAATTCCTCTATTTGGAGCAATTTTCATTTTCAAAATATATTTCTCCATAATTAAAATGCTAATTAACATTTCACTATTTATTATTAACATTTTGGTATCTTTTCATTATTTTCAGGTATGACTAGTTATTTATATATATTCACCTCTCCGTTATGAAAGGTAACATGTTTTATTGCTTTTATCCCTTATTTGAGTGATTTTTAAATCACTGGAACCAACAATCAAGTACTGGAACCCTGCCTTATAGCATCTGAGAAGGGTCTGGGAATATAGTAAACATATGGTAAGTTTCTGTTGGAATGAATTAAGTATTCACTACTAATGCTGTAGTTTTAAAAATGTTATTTCATTAGACCCAAGTTCTAATGCAGAAAATACACTGCAGAATCAAATTACTAAAATTGTAGGAGGAGATATCTTTGTAATGAAAGCTAATATTTCAATGCCAAGAGCCAAATGCCAACTTTTTTCTTACTTGACTAGCTAGTGACATGATGTTCTCTCATTTATTCTAAATGACAATTTAGAATATTCTCTTCTCTCTTAAATGACAGTCTTTATATAAATCTCTTGGACAGTTTAAAGGCTAGACTTAAAATCCAAGATGAAATGGTTTTTGCTGAGTCCAGACACATAGCAAGAAATGTCCCCAAATAAATTCATCTTCATTATCACTGCAGTTGTTACTAATATATTCTAATAATCACTTCCTTCTTGAAAATGAGTGGAAACCATTTACCAGCTCATCAAAATGTCACATACATTTGGAAGAGAAATGCCAAGTAGTGCAATGAAGAAAGACAGCCTTTTTTCCAACTTGTGGTTGAGTGAACTCTGGCAGAGCACATAAGCTATGAGGTTTGTGGGTAAAATAACACTTTCCAAAATACAAGTGAACTGAAGAAACAATTCACTCCTTCTTTCGAAATACTTTTCTTCTTGTCTAAGATACAACCTAGGCTGGTTCTGAAAATCTCTTCAGTTACAGCCCTCCAGCCCTTTGGCCACCTACAAACATTAAGTCCCCCTGGAGTATTATCCTTACCTGAGTGCAGGTCTCCACACTAGGGGAATTCTCAGAAGTTTTAGACCAGTGGCTTATCTGCTCAGTATCAGATCAGCCATTCTGTTGACCCTGCTCTGATACTATAACGTGGCTTTGTAACCAAGCTGCAATCTTGTACTACCTGAAACTAGATCCTAGATTCTTCCATTGTGATCTTCAGTCCTGCTTCGGGATTTTAGTTTGTATCCAGGTTGGTTTGTAATACTCAATATAATGAGCAAGCCTAGTTAGAGCCCTACCCTAGCACCCCAGTCCTCATGAGAATGTTCTCAGTAAATGCCACCTCATAGCTATGAGGCAAACCTCTCTCATGGCTGGATTTCTACTCACTGCCTCCTGTCAGACTCCTCTAGACACAGGTCCTAAGCTTGAGCTAAATTCTCTACCAACTGTCAGTTCCTGTCTCCGTGCCTTGCCTAGCATTGGCACTGCTCTTTGGGATTTGGGGCCTGTTGCGGGGTGTCACCCACAGACTGACCCATCTCAATGCTGAGTTCTAATTTGAATAGTAACTCAAGTAATATCGCTATTAAAGAAAAAATCTGTTCAAATCAGCCAACAGTAAGTTTAAAATGCCTCAATAAATAAACATCTGCTGCTTGAAACTGCGAAAAAAAAAATAACCTGTACCTGTCTGAATGAATCCTGATTTGTATCCATTTGTTGTACCATTTTCTGGGGTCACAGTTGATGACACTGAAGAGTTTGGTTTAATGGAGTGGCAAGTGGTAGAGGATTGTCGGCTTCTACATTCTAGGAAGGAATAAGAATCATAGAGTATAATATTCTGTTAAAACAAGTGATGGAGCCACAATCCACAAAATCTCTAAAATAAACTCCTGCTCCTCAAGGGGCAGCCACTTTCTTTAAGAGATCCTCTGTCCCCAATCCTGACTCCAACAGAACGTCCAAGCTGGTGAACATAATTTGTCTTCCTACGGCCATGTTTGGAAAACAAAGAGATGATTTTGTTCCTTAGAACAGTTTGACTTTTGTTATGCACAGACTAGTTCCCAGGAGAAAAATTACTCATAACCAATATAGTCATGCTAGTTTTATGAATAAGACTGAGGTTAAAATATCAATAATTTATAAAAACTCAGTAAGCTTTCAAGCACCAGTTAATCTCCTGTCCAGGACTGATTTCAGTGCAGAATAGTAACCTAGATTTGGAGCCTCTTAGGCTCCCTTCTATCTTAATTTATGTTTAGAAACAGAAGCAAAGAAAAATTTATAAGCAGAAGAGAAAACTTAGAAATTCTGAAATTCTTACTATTCTCAGTTCTTATTAAAAGAAACTAGCGGATATTATTCAAAGTAATTACTGATTGTTTAACACTAAGCTTCATTTTAAATGAGCCAATATTAATTGGGCTTCGGTGTAGTATTTTAATAACATTTTGCACTGATTCAGGTAGATAGCAAATATCGTGACAACCTGTGTGGCTGTAACTTCCAACCAATTTATACCATATGTTGTACCATATTAATATTTAAAGGTAGCAGGTGAAAAAGAAATATAAATGGTTACAAATGACAAAGTTAATCATAGTGGGCCCTTTAAAGAGCCTCCATGTTTATTGGAAACATGCAAAAGGAGATGCAGTTTCCTGCAATCTTCTATGCTATGACCTTCCTTGAAAAGCTACTAAATTTTGGCCAAAAAGGATATCTCTATGTTAGGTATATTGTATGAAAATATGTATTTGACATTATATACATAAATACAATTCCAAAATAGCAATGGCTATAAATGTGAGATTCCAGAATTCACCCAGGATCATTGTGTCACAGACTATTTCAAAAATGTAATTCTTTACCAGAAAGATGAACTGTCAGTGAGCACTAAATAAGAACTTAAAGATACTTTATGCAACCATAAGATAGTCATCACTCTGTGTCAACACAAATGTTGTCACTTTGCCGACAAGGTCCGTCTAGTCAAAGCTATGGCTTTTCCAGTGGTCATGTATGGATGTGAGAGTAGGACTATAAAGAAAGCTGAGTGCCAAAGAACTGATGCTTTTGAACTGTGGTGTCGAAAAAGACTTTTGAGGATCCCTTGGACAGTAAGGAGATCAAGCCCATCAATTCTAAAAGAAATCAGCCCTAAATATTCATTGGAAGGACTGATGCTGAAGCTCCAATACTTTGATCACCTGATGCAAAGAGCTGACTCACTGGAAAAGATCCTGATGCTGGGAAAGATTGAAGGCAAAAGGAAAAGGGGGCGCCAGAAGATGAGATGGTTAGACAGCATCACTGACTCAATAGACATGAATTTGAGCAAACTCTGGGAGATAGTGAAGGACAGCAAAGCCTGCGGTGCTGCAGTCCATGGGGTTGCAGAGCCAGACACAATTGGAGCGACTGAGCAGTCATGCACGCTAGATGAATACCCCATGAGATGTATTCCACACCCCTAAGAGATAAACACAATGAGAAGTATAAATAGTTTCTATTAAAATGGAAAAGCAGCAAGTCAAGGGACTTCCCTGGCGGTTCAGCGGTTAAGGATCTGCTTCCACTGCAGAGAGAGCAGGTTCCTTCCCTGATTAGGGAACTAAGATCCTACAGGCTGTGTGAAGTGGCCAAAACAACAACAACAAAGCAAGTCAAATAACCTGCCAGAGGCTTTACATTTTGGCATAGTCTTCTGAACTTGGGGTACTTATCTATTCCATACCTGGATTCTGAACCCCATATGGTCACAGGTCACTTGTCAATATCCTAACACTCACATTCCCTTCCCACCCCCGGAAGCTGACGCTACCTTTCCAGCAGATAAGAGGTCCCTTCGACAGTACACCCTGGGAGCTTCTGACTAGGTAGTACTTTAAGTGCTTCTGCTTCTTTGGCTGGGTGGTGAGCTTCAAGTTTATGTGGTTGGAGAACTCCGTGAAATACCGAAATCCTCTTTCTCCACAGCCGATACAGTTTCCAGAAAACCCTGAAATGAAGAAAAACAGTTAGTGGTGGCCTTGCATGTTGTTATAATACTTAAATTTTATATACAAAAAGGATAGAAATACTCACTCTTTGGCCTGTCAACTTCCTAATTTCAAGGAAATAATTCAAAGGAAAAAAATAGGGGCAAAAAATTTAGCAATCATAACAGTGAAAGACGAAATAATTTTAAAATGCTCTAAAGGGATAACGATTAAGGGAATAGAATGGATAATATCATATGATAGAATTTATATAGGTGATACAAAAATATGAAAAATATTGGACCTAGAGATACCTTATTTCCTCCTTACAAATTCCCTTCTTTTTTAAAAATGTTATTTGCTTTTGGCTGCGCTGGGTCTTCATTGCTGCACAGGCTTTTCTCCAGTTGCAGTGAGCAGGGGCTACTCCCTAGCTGTGGTGCGCAGGCTCCTCATTGCAGCGGTTTCTCTTGTGGGGCGTGGGCTCTGGGCGCACAGGCTTCAGTAGTCGTAGCTGCTGGGCTCTGGAGCACAGGCTCAATAGGGGAGCATACAGGCTTAGTCGCTCCACAGCATGTGGGATCCCAGCTCAGGGATGGAACCCGTGGCTCCTGCACTAGCAGATGGATTCTTTACCACTGAGCCACCAGGGAAGCCCCATATTTCCTTCTTAATCTACTGGTTCTCCACCTTACCCACCATGTGGACTTGACTCCATGGCCACAGCTGATTAGACTGTGGACCATTATCTGACCCCATCTCAGACAGTCAGTCTCTCTCCTGTAATTTTGAAATAAGTACAAAAAGAATCGGTCAGATGATACCGGACCCTGGATATGTAAAGTTTTGTAAAATTTGAATCCAAGTCAGGGCTGTGCCAGCTAGGGTGTGGGAGAGAGCAAACTGGAATCGTGAAGAGGAAGCTGGTGAACAGAGATGTATAAACTCAGGGCGCTGTTCATGTCCTAGTTTCTATGAGGTCCAGTTGTACTTTTTGGCACAAGTTTTCTGAGATTCCCATTTTCTCTCTATTCAATCTTTATTCGAACTAGCTCTTTATCCCTTTAGACTTAACATCCAAACAATTCTCACTCAGGTTAATCAAACAGAATAAGACTTTCAATGTTGTTCCTGGAACAGAGGACATGGAAAGAAGAAGAAATGGAGAAGGCTGGGAGGATGAGAAGCCACACTTTGCTTGACTGGAAATCAATATTTCAACCTCCCTCACTACATAGAGAAGTGGACAGTAAGAGAGTGAGTTCTTCTGCGTGTGAGTTGTGAGAACATCTCATAGGTCTGGTCATATTGTCAAACAAGGACATTCCAAACCGGGTAAACAAAATGTTTTTCTATATAAATAAATAACTGAAAATAAAGTCACTAATGTAATAATACACTCTTTAAATCCCCAAATGAACCTGTTTTATAATTAACAAAGGTATATAACAAGAGAAGAGAAGGACCACAGGATTCAAGACAGACTATCTTATAATGTCCCAATCTCAGAATGCTGGCAATCAATTCAGAACATTTAGAAATGGGCAGTCCAACTTATTATTATTTATTCAATGATTATTTGAGCACCCACCTATATGCCAGGCATTGTGCTAAACACTGGAGAACCAGTAGTGAATAAAAGATAATCACAACTTCTGGTCAGTTACATAAAATTAGTAATTCCTTATAATTACTTTATTATCATCACTTATAGAAATATAAATACTAATATAATTTCATATTTAAAACATATTCAGAGATGGATTGCATTTGAGAGCATTTAAGTATTTGTCTAATACCTTGGAGCTGTAGACCAAAAAAATAAAGATGTCAATGACTGCCTCATTCACCAAATTCCTAAAGTCAAACATCCATCTAACCATTCATCCGTCCACGTATCCATGCATCCATCCTCTAATCCATCCATCTACCTGTCCATCCATCCATCCAACAAATATCTGTACTCTACTATGTGCTGGCACTATTTTGGGTACCAGGTTTTTAGCATAGAACAAGCAAGACAAAACCATGGCCTCTGTGGACCTTACTTTCTGACATGATAATTATGCCTTGATGGAAAATTGGCTGACCTATGAGGCAGATGCAACAAACTCAAAACACAATAAATACAAGAAACTTCAGCTGAAATAAAAACAGTGTCAAAAATGAGGCTTATCTCAAAGGTCCAAGCCAAGTGGTTCATAAAAGATTAATGTGAGAGTTAGAATTAAAAAACTACTGGGGTTAGAGTTTACCTCTTTTCCTCTACCTGTTCCCTGAGGTGAAAAGCAAAAGAGTGCAAGGAGGAAGAAAAGCAATGAATCTGGATAATCTTCAACGAAGAGAAACTTCATATTAATGATAAGAATTCGCAATATAAAAGAGTAAGACTGCTACAGTCCATTTTTAAAACTCTGTATAGTTTCTGTATTAACTTTGATTCAAGAATGAATCAAAGTTCACGCTGTCACTATCACAAAAAAATAATATCTCTTACAGCTAAAGGTATAGTTTTATACCTAAAACTTTATCTCTAGTTTTTTAGCAATCAGCTCTTTCACTTGCATGGGAGATGTCAGGCATACGCACTGCCAAGTGGATCAATATATTTTAAAATCAGTTCCCCCATAGTCTCTGGAATCTGCATAATCTATATAAAAATTTAGACAAATTGCTACTGGAGTCCACAAGGATTCTAGAATATTTTAAGTTTTAAAAAAATTTCCCACTAAGTCTTTAAAAAATTTTATTTATTTTTATAATTTTTTTTTTTGGGCTGTGCCATATAGCTTGACAAGGGATTGAACCTGGCCCTCAGCAGAGAGTGTGTACAGCCCTAGCCACTGGACTGCCAGGGAATTCCCCCCACTACATTTTAATGCATACTAAAATCATTCATCGTAAGTAAGAAATGTTAGATCAATGTTAACTTTTCCACAATAGAGTAATGAACGTATAAAAATCTCATTGTGCCTAAGAGAAAACTTTTACCTTTTTGTGGCACTACACTTTTACTTGGAGTAGTGGTTAAAAAAACAAAGTGGTTATTAAACAAAGTTCCATGTCTATAGGGGTATTTAATAAATATGATAGAATGGCAGAATAATTACCATTTAAAGAGCAAGTATGTGGCAGGAACTATGCTATTGGGTACCTTATAAACATCATCCCTTTGATCACTATAACCCTGCAAGGTAGGCATTATTGATTTCTTTATATATGAATAAATGAAGAATCTGAGACTTCAAGAATATAAGTAGCTTGCTCAAATTCTTTAATTGCGAAGAAGCAAATCTGGGATTTAAACCCTGTTCTAATTCCAAAGCCTTTGGTTTCATATTCCTGATTACAAAGGATTTTAAAATCTATTATTCTGATGGTCTTTTCTGTGTCCCTTCCATGGCATTCTGAGAGGATTCCTCTAGTCATGAAGAAAAGGCATTGAGGAAAAAGGCATTATAAGAGATTTGTCTATGTTTGTAGTCACAACCACATATGCACTGTTCCACTTGATAAAACTGATGCTTTTAACGTCCTAAAAAAGGTTCCAACAACAAAAAGTTGTTCTTCCAGAACCAACTAGGTTCTTAGCTCTGTGACGGAAAACACTGTGTCTTATCATTCTTGTGCCCACATATCATATCCTAATGTGATTTTTGGAACAATTACTGTTGAATGAATGAATGAACAAAAGAATACCTGGATCTTCTTTGCTAATTTAGTCCAGTGTACAAACTTTACCATTAGGGGTCTAAATTAAACCATCTGCTCAATTTCACTAAAAGAAAAAGATGGATATTTTAAAAAATTAAAGCCTGTGAAAATGAAAATCATCACTTCTTTTCTATGAATCAAGAGTGGGCTTTGAACTGTAGTTTAAGGAAACTTTACAAAGCATGTACAGGATCACTTTCTGACTCAAGATATTGATCTATGTACTCCTAGACTTCGCATAGCAAAGAAAACCATACACAAAATGAAAAGACAACCTATGAAATGGGAGAAAATATTTGCAAATGATATCACCACCAATGGGTTAGTATCCAAAATACACAAACAGCTCATACAACTCCGTATCAAAAAAGCAAACCACTCAATAAAAAGTGGGCAGAAAACCTGAATAGACATTTTTGCAAAGAAGACATACAGATGGCTAATAGGCACATGAAGAGATGCTCAACACTGATGATTACTAGAGAAATGCAAATCAAGACAACAATGATATCATTTCACACCTGTTAGAATGGCTATCATCAGAAAATCTACAAATAACAAATGCTGGAAAGCATGTGAAGAGAAGGAAACCTTTGTCAACTTTTGGTGGTAATGTAAATTGGAGCAGTCATTACGGAAAAGAGTAATAGAGGTTCCATAAAAAACTAAAACTAGAACTGTTATATAAGCCAGTAATTCCTGTGCTGGGTATAAAGCCAAAGAAAAGAAAAACACTAAATTAAAAAGACACATGCACCTCAAAGTTCATAGCAATGTTGTTTACAATAGTGGAGATATGGAAGCAACATAAGTATCCATCAACAGACAAATGGATAAAGAATATGTGGTGTGTATATATATATTTACATCCACAGGATATAAATATAATATAAATATATATTTAATAAATACATCATATAATTATTATATATTAAATATATGTTTATATATGAATATAAATTTATAAATATATATATCCACAGGATATAAATATATACATGATATATATATAACATATAAACGAGTTTCATTCCAAGAGTGTATTCATAAGTCCGACTTATTCATAAGCCCAACAGGGTTAGCCTAGGTACCCGACTAACACAGTTGGCTCTATGGGACTGTACCGTAATAGGTTTGTAATACTTTTCACACAAATAATACATGAATGACAAACACAAAAAATAAATACAACATTTTTAGTCCTACAGTACAGTATCTTGAAAAAGTGTAATAGCACAGTATTGATCCTACGCCATTGCACTGTGTTATGTATAATACATATGCATTACTGGTATACAGGGGCGGGCATCCAGTAAACGGGCAAGAAGAGTTACTGACTAGAGGGAGAAGAGGTGGGAGGCGGTAGAGCCGAAGGACTGTCAGCAATAGGAGATGGAGGGCCAGCTGCAACTCCACTCACACCTTGCATGATTAGACATGCGAATATACACTCACATCTTTGAAAGCCTGCAACTTGAAGGTTCGTACGTAGTGGCTTTAATATATGCATATACATACACACGTTTATACACACAGGCATATGCACACACAATGAAAGACTGCTCAGTCATAGAAAAGGACGAAACTCTGCCATCTGTACCATCGATGACCTCAGAGGGTGTTATGCTTAGTGACATAGGTCAGATGGAAAAGAAAAAAACTGTATGATGTCACTTATCTGTGAATCCAAAAATAATACAAATGAATGATACAGCAAAACAAACAGACAGGTATAGAAGCTAGTGAGTTTTCTATACCTGATATCCTTTTATCAGTGAATAAATGGAAGGAGGGGGCACAATAGGTCTAAGGGATTAACAGATACAAACTGCTAATATAAAATAGGTAAGCAACATGGATATATATTTCAGCACAGGGAATTATACCTATTATCCTGTAATAATTTTTAAAGGAATAAAATCTGTAAAAATACTGAATCACTTGAATCAATGATAATTCATGCCATTCATTTAAAACTAATATTGAAAATGAGCTATAATTCAACTTTAAAAATAATAATTAAAAAGTAAATCCACTCTTTTGTTATTTACCATGATGTAGGGAAGCTATGCTGTGAAAAAAAGGGCCAGATTTAAAGTAACACTAGAAAGTAAAAAAATTCTGAGATAAAAGTTACACATTTCACATCACAGATATATTCCTATATATCTTGGTTGAACTAATGCTAAATATAAAATGAGAACCACATCAATAAAGTATAATTAGAAATAATGGATGGTATAGAATAGCTATCAATAACTTACAAAGTGTATAATCCACAGTTGAATAATTGAGAGTTGATTTTGTATCAGATCCAGACCAATGACTCTATAGAGAGGGAATCCTATTTCATTTCACAAAATAATTATTTTTGAAAAACTGCATGGCATTCTTTAATGCCTGGTTTTAAAAATCTCTTCATTAAGATGAATATTTTGAGTTAGTAAAAAAGTGAAAGCTAACTTGAGAGAAGTTCCTAAATGACAGCATATTAAAATGCAGAGACGTTACTTTGCCAACAAAGGTGCATACAGTCAAAGCTGTGGTTTTTCCAGTAGTCATGTACATATGTGAAAGCTGGACCATCAAGAAGGCTGATCACCGAAGAACTGGTGCTGGAGAAGACTCTTGAGAGTCCCTTGGACTGCAAGGAGATGGAACCAGTCAATCCATATGGAAATCAACCCTGAATATTCATTGGAAGGACTGGTGCTCAAGCTGAAGCTCCAATACTTTGGCCATCTGATGCGAAGAGCCAACTCATTAGAAAAGACCCTGATGCTGGGAAAGATTGAAGGCAGGAGGAGAAGAGGATGAGATGGTTGGATGACAGAGAATGAGATGGTTGGATGGCATCACTGACTCAATTGACATGAGTTTGAGCAAACTCCAGGAGATGGTGAAGAACAGCGAAGCTTGGCACGCTGCAGGCCATGAGGTTGCAAAGAGTTGGACACGACTGAGCGACTGAACGACTAATGAAAAAATGTTTCTTACTTCAACTAAACTATATAATCCCCAGCTAATCCTGTGATTTTTAAAAATTCTGTGAAAACTTAAATTTGTATCTTAATTCCTTTATCTCAGAAGGAACTTTGCAGGTATGAAATACTCACCTAAAAGTGCATTTTTCCCATGATCATCTGGTAGGAACCGCTTGTCTACAGCACACACTAGGATGTGTTCAGGAAGGTTGGGAGACTTGGCCCCCACCAGGAGGAATCCTGCTGGGATGTCAATCTGTTCCATACACAGAGATACCAAACGCAAATCCTTTCCTGCTTGACAAAAACCTAGAAACCAATAAAAAAAAGAAAAAGGAAAGGACACAGTGGGATGTTTAGAGAGGTTATAACTCCACATCATCCATCTGTAGAGGGAATCACTATTAAGGACTGCATTTAAAGTTCATAGACTACCACTCAAACACACATCTATCATATGTACTCCTCTGAGCAGAGCTAAAAAGAGGCTCGTGCTCAGTTGCTTCAGTGTCCAAATCTTTTCAACCCTATGGTCTGTAGCCCACAAGGCTCCTCTGTCCATGGGATTTCCCAGGAAAGAATACTGGAGTGGATCATCATTCCCTGCTCCAAGGGATCTTCCCAATCCAGGGATGGAACCCGTGTCTCTTGCATTGCAGGCAGATTCTTTACCCACTGTGCCATCAGGGAAGCCCAAAAAGGTACTAAAAGGAATATTTCCAACTGTTTTAGTCAACACTGATGACTTTATATTTTCTGATCCACAAGTAAGGAAATGATAAATACACAACAAACTGACAAACATACATAATTTGCGCATAATACAGTATTCTTAGTTTCAATGCAAATTCACTTCTCTAAGTCAGATTGATCATAGAACACAGATGTTCTCTGTTTCACAGAGGAAGAGACTGAAGCTCAGAGTTTAGTGAATCATAAATGAATGGATTGGAACCAGAACTCAGGACCGTTTAGGTTATTTTCACTAGATGAGACATCATAAGAAATGACAAAACCTTACATAACAACTTTGTAACCATAAATTATTACCTTAATTCATTAGTTAATAATTTATTAAAAATGATTTGTGGATTTCCCTGGTGGTTCAGTGGTTAGGAATCTGCCTGCCAATGCAGGGGATGTGGTTTCAATCCCTGGTCTGTGAAGATTCCATATGCCACAGAGCAACTAAGCCCGTGCACCACAATTACTGAGCCCATGAGCTACAACTACTGACGCCCATGCGTCTAGAGTCTGTTCTCCACAACGAGAGACATCCCTGCAATGAGAAGCCTGCCCAATAAAGGGAAGAGCAGCCCGCTCTCGCCACACCTAGAGAAAGCCTACACGCAGCAACAAAGACCCAGCAAAGGCAAAACTAAAGAAATAAAATTAAAATAAAATGATTTGCAACAAGTGCTGTCCTTGGCCCAGGGATAGAGTCGACCAGAATGTGTCATCCTCTAAGAACTAGCTTGTAGCCAGCTGCAAAGAACTGGCAACTACAAAACAATGTAACAGAGGACAGCTATGCTCTGCTATAAAGCCCCGATCCCCATGTCTGCTGGGAAATGATCCTCCCAACTCTCTAGTTATGGGATTCCCCTGGACAGCTGTGCTATTTCACACCGAGCTGGAGCTGGCACCTGGTCCAAGCTGGACCACTGGAACATCCCACCTTTCTGACCATAGTTGGGCACCTGACAGAAAACTGTGGACAGTGGAAGATGGATGGCTAATTCTCACACAGCCCTGGGGAGAGCGCCATCATTAACGCCCAAAACACAGTGGGCCAGAACCATGCTAGGCTCTCCCAGCATCAATGCATATTATGTTAGCCAAATGCCAACAAAAATTGAATGCCATCAGTGAATATATGAGAAATAAATGAAAACAACAACCAAATATGGTATGAAGCTATGGTGCATAGGAATCTACTGTATGGTTTGGATTATTAAACCTCAAAAGCAGACATGATAAAATTAGAAAAAAGTCAGGAAATCAAAGGCTAGAATGATAAAGACAAGGGGGTTCAACCGTTTCAAGCTTGTAGATCCTCTTTTAAAACTAAAAACTCAAATGTAACTTCCAGTGTTCACAATTTGAGAAAAATAATATCAAATGTTATTGTGAATTCTTAAACAATTTTAATGAATTTGTATTCTATTATTCACAATATCATTTGTATTTATTTGAATAATCATTTATATATGGGGTCATATTATTTATTCAGTTTACAAACATATTTTGGAGCCTATAGATGCATAGAACCCTTTAAAGAATCTGCTGTCTCCACCTCCATTAAGGGACAAAACTCTCAGGTCTGAAAGTTGGGAGCTAATGATATGATATGAAAGGCAGTTAAAATTTATGGAGCACTTAACATAAGCCAGGTGGAGTGCTAAGCACTGCAGACACTTTCTTATTTAATCCTCTCAATAATTCTAGCTTGGTATGACCATATCCCTTTCATACATGGAGAAATTGAGGCTCAGAAAGATGAGAGTATTTGTCCAAGCTTACATAATGAGTCCCATAATGTCAAGTGATGTGAGGCATGGAAAGTTTGCTATATAAAAACAGGCATAAAATGTATTAGTCAACTTGGAAAAGAAAAAAGCACTAAGAATAGTTATACTCCAGAGCCAAAACCATGAGGGGTTAACACAAAAGTCTTTACCAAATTCTAAAATCCTAACCCTAGGAGGCTAAAAAAAAGAGACTTCCTGGAGGTCAGGGTAAGTTAGAACACCCAATGTTCATCGCCGCATTGTTTACAATAGCCAGGACATGGAAGCAACCTAGATGCCCATCAACTGACGAATGGATAAGAAAGCTGTGGTACATATACACAATGGAATATTACTCAGCATTAAAAAAAAAATTCATTTGAATCAGTTCTACTCAGGTGGACGGAACTGGAGCCTATTATCCAGAGTGAAGTAAGCCAGAAGGAAAAACAACAATACAGTATACTAACCCATATATATGGAATTTAGAAAGATGGCAGCGAGAACCCAGCATGCGAGACAGCAAAAGGAACGCAGACATATAGAACAGACTCATGGACTTTGTGGATGAGGGCAAGGGTGGGATGATATGGGAGAATGGCATTGAAACATGTTAATTATCATATGTGAAATCAATCGCCAGCCCAGGATTGATGCTCGGGGCTGGTGCACCGAGATTTCCCAGGGGGAGGGAATCGGGAGGGAGGAGGGAGGGTGGTTCTGGAGGGGGAGCATATGTAAACCCATGGTGGTTTCATGTCATTGTATGGCAAAACCAATAAAAATAAAAAATAAAATTAAAAAAAAAAAAACACTGCTCTTCTGTTGCTGAAGGCACTGGTTCAGTCCCTGGTGGGGGAACCAGGAACCCACATGCTGTGCAGCCAAAAAAAAAAAGTCCTAAAAGGAGCAGTAAGTTTTTTAATCAAAGGAATTATTAATTCGTGTATAGACAGCAAATCTATCCCTAGTAGGTAGCACCATTATTACAACCTTCTCCAAAGGGCAAAACATAAACACCTTCCCAAAGGATGTAGATAATTCAGTGATGAGAGGTTTAGGATTACTGATTGATGGAAACAGGTTGCTTGAGGAGATTTCTCTGTCACTAAAAAGTAGTACTACAAACTTTCTGAATTTTCAGTCACTCCATATTAGAAAGAATACACAAGTCAGTACCAATCTGTACCAATAAGCAAATTATTAAAAAGCAGTGACATCACTTTGCTGACAAAGGTCCGTATACTCAAAGCTGTGGTTTTCCAGTAGTCACATACGGATGTGAGAATTGGACTATAAAGAAGGTTGAGTGCCAAAGAATTGATGCTTTCAAATTGTGGTGCTGGAGAAGACTTTTGAGAGTCACTTGGACAGCAAGGAGATCAAACCAGTCAATCCTAAAGGAAATCAATCCTGAATATTCATTGGAGGAACTGATGCTGAAGCTAAAGCTCCAATAACTTTGTCCACCTGATGCAAAGAGCCAACCCACTGGAAAAGACCCGGATGATGGGAAAGATTGAAGGCAAAAGGAGAAGGGGGTAGCAGAGGACGAGATGATTAGATAGCATCACCGACTCAAAGAACATGAATCTGAACAGACTCCAGGAGATAGTAGAGGACAGGGAAGCCTGGAGTCCTGCAGTCAGAGTCGGACATAACTTAGTGACTGGACAACAACAAGACTTTTAGAACATCAGAGCTATCTGGAATCTCAAGGGCATCTGATACAGGATTTTCCAAAGAGGAGTTATCAAAGTCCTGGGGATTCATAAAGTTTCTCCATGATACTGGAGAACTATGCTGCTGCTGCTGCTACTAAGTCGCTTCAGTCGTGTCCAACTCTGTGCGACCCCATAGACGGCAGCCCACCAGGCTCCTCTGTCCCTGGGATTCTCCAGGCAAGAATACTGGAGTGGGTTGCCATTTCCTTCTCCAACTGGAGAACTAAAATAGATAACATTACCAATTTCTCAAAACTAATAATTATTCTAATATTCTACCTTTAAAGCAAAATGTTCTAAGGGCATTCTACGCTATACACGTAGGGATAGTGGAAATCAGTTGAGCGAACTCAGCACTCACTTGATTGAAGCCCATATCAATGTGTGGCTTTGATTATCACACATTTCAAGATGGATTTTTATTATCAGTGACATGTATTGATATGTTGCTTAATTTATACCCATAATAGGCTAGTGGTTAATAACGGGAAGCGAAGGGAACATAGATTGTGTTTGATGGACACAATCATTTTACAAATGTGCCTAAGGTGCTCTTTGCTAGATATGACAGAGTCAACCTCATCCTCACTTATCAAATTATAAAATTATATAAAATGCACCAATATGCTTCTAGGGTGCACACACACACAAAAAGCAATGTTAAGGTAAAATTTTAGTGATTATAATCCAATTTGGGGCTTCCCTGGTGGCTCAGTGGTAAAGAATCCCTCTGCCAATGCAGGAGATGAGGGTTCAACCCCTTGGTCGAGAAGATCCCCTGGAGAAGGAAATGGCAACCCACTTCAGTATTCTTGCCTGGGAAATCCCATGGACAGAGAAGCCTGGCAGGCTACAGTCCCTGGGGTTGCAAAGAGTCAGACAAGACTTGGCAACTAAACAACAACAATCCAATTTGTTTTTTTTTATGTAAGAGAGAAAAGCCTACCTCTTTCAGCAGCATATTATTTGCAGACAAATTCTGCAAAGAGCAGTCTGAAACTTTTTCATCACGAGGAGCAAAAATTATAGAAATAAATTAGTGCAATCTGGTAGCTTAACTCGTAAAGAATCCGCTTGCAATGCAGGAGACCCTGGTTCGATTCCTGGGTCAGGAAGATCCTCTGGAAAAGGGATAGACATTCCAATATTCTTGGGCTTCCCTGGTGACTCAGATGGTAAAGAATCTGCCCACAATGTGGGAGACCTGGATTCAATCCCTGAGTTGCGAAGATCCCCTGGAGAAGGGAATAGCTACCCACTCCAGGATTCTGGCCTGGAGAATCCCATGGACAGAGGAGCCTGGCAGGCTACAGTCAGTCCATGGGGTCCCAGAAAGCTGGACATGACTGAGCGAATTTCACTTTTAATCCTAAAATGTAAAAATTTCCAGTTTGGGTAATAAAAGTGAATCTTGCCTTTTTTTTTTTTTTGACGCTGGGAAACATATAAATACACTTGGCTTCCCTCCTTTGCCACTTCCCCTACTTGTTGGAAAAAGGTTTAACATTTTATTTTTTAATTTGTCAACAAAATATGCTTTTCCTTACACAACCAATTTAAAGTAAATTAAACAGTAATTGCTACATGCTCAGTCATGTCCAACTACTTATAAACCCATGGACTACAGCCCACCAGGCTTCTCTGTCCATAGAATTTTCCAGGCAAGGACACTGGAGCACGATGCCATTTCCTCCTCCAGGGGGATTATCCCAACCCAGGGACTGAACGCACATCTCCTGTGTCTTGTGCACTGCAGGTGGATTCTTTACCTGCTGAGCCATCAGGAAAGCCCTAAACAGCAACTAAAGGATAAAATGTAGACAATTTTTTCTCATTCATGAATAATATCAAAGAGTAATTAGTATATTGATCTAAAATAAGTATTTTCTACTTAAAATTGATTCTTTATCACATGCCATACAGTGACAGAATTAATTTTTAAATTCCTAAGGGGTCCAAAAATTATGTACTACTAAAAGAGAGATTTGTGAGTCAAAGACTGGGTATCTATCCCTATCTCTTTGGTTTGTAGATGAGGAAACTGGGACCTATAAAGGTTAAGAATACAGCCCAAGGTCAAATGCCCAGCAACCCAAGAAGTTGGGACCCAGGTCTCCTGACTCCAGGTTAGAGAATTAACGTCACTCTGACCACAGAATAAAGGTTACTCTGACCACGAGACCGTGCCTGGTCTGATGAAGGACACTCTCCTAAGGCTTCTCCGTTGCCCATCTTTGCTGAGTCTCATCACCTAGCTTTCTAGGCTGAATCATTGGGGTGCTAGTCAGAGCAGTCCCTGCCAGCCATGGGCTCTGTCAGCATCCACCTATCTCACACCTACTGAAAGGGGAAGGTGTTAGCCGCTCAATCGTGTCCAACTCTTTGGGACCCCATGGACTGTTGCCCACTAGACTCCTCTGTCCATGGGATTCTCCAGGCAAGAATACTGGAGTGGGTAGCCATTCCCCTTTCCAGAGAATCTTCCCCACTCAGGGATTGATCCAGGTGTCTCCCGCATTGCAGGCAGATTCTTTACTGTCTGAGCATCAGGGAAACCCTGCTGAATCCTCAAAATTCAGTTTTGCAAGCCACAAAGGTGTCCCTTTCTAATGAGCGTTCTTAAAGCAATACATTGCAGCCAAAGGGAAATTAAGTGGGAAAGTACAATTTTAGTTTGGGGCTACACAGGAAGAGAGTAGAGAAGACACAGTTCATATGCAAAATATCTGAAGAAAGCAGGATTTGCTCTGGGAGAAAGATGATTTCAACGTGATGTCTGTGGTATAAGGAAGACTACACAGTCCACTCGAAGCACTCATAGCTTTCAGCACTTTAGCCTTTGAAGGTTTTCGCATTTATGATATGAGGACACCTAGAGGTGAAAAGTTATAATTATTAAACAATGACTGGATTCTAGGAGAAAGATTTTTCTCATAGAAGGAGGAAGCAATCCTCTTTCTCTTAAATTTTTTTTTTTCCCAAAAATTACCTGGGGGTTTCCTTGGTGGTCCAGGGGTTAAGAATCTACTTTGCATTGCAGGGGACACCAGTTCAATCCCTGGTCAGGGAAGATCCCATATGCCAAGGGGCAACTAAGCCTGTGAGCCACAACTGCTGAGCCCTCGCCCCCAGAGTCCATGATCCACAAGAGAAGTCACAGCAACGAGAAGCCCATGCACCAAAACTAGAGAGGAGCCCCTGCCCACCACAATAAAGTCCACATGAAGCAACAAGGACTCAGCACAGCCAAAAATTAAAAACAATGAATAAAAATTAAAAGCAAACAACTGCTTGTTACAGTGAAAAGAGAAAATTTCCTATTTTGTGTTAAACAAAAGAAAACCTCATAATGATGGTAGCATATAAAAGGGGCACAAGAAATTGCTACCAAGGGCCAAAACTGGAAAAACTGAAACAAGAAAATAAAATAGTATTGGATTATAGCCCTCCAAATAAAATAAATATTCATGAATGAATATAAACGAATGACTGCGTAAATTAATAAACGAGGGAAAAGAGACAAACTTCCATGAAGTAGAGTTCCAAATAATTTATGTAGCTACTCTGCCCTCAAGGATGTGGAGTGTAACTCCCCATTCCTTAAAAAGTGTAGGCTGAATGTAGGGACTTTCTTCGACAGTATGGGGGGAGGATGCAGCAGGGATGGGATACTCATGGGGAATGGAGATAACACTATCTCAGACAGGTGATCAAGGTCAATGTCACCACTCATAAATCATCTGAAAGTATGTGCCCTTGACACAGCAAGATGAAAATGACACTTTACCTCTGTGATCTTCCTCCACCAAACCCATATATAACCCCAGTTTCATCAGGAGAAAAACATCAAATTCCAATTGAAGGTCTAGAATACACCTGTTCTATAATCTCTGAAACTATCAGGATCATCAAAAACAATGCAAGTCTGAGGAACTGTCACAGCCAAGAGGAGCCTAAGGAGACACAACAGCTACATCTAATGAATTAATAGTACCCAAGTTCAGTTCAGTCGCTCACTTGTGTCCGACTCTTGGCAACCCCGTGAATCGCAGCACACCAGGCCTCCCTGTCTATCACCAACTCCCAGAATTTACCCAAACTCATACTCAGACTGATTCTATTGATCAACTTAGACAGCACATTAAAAAGCAGACACATTACTTTGCCAACAAAGGTCCATCTAGTCAAGGCTATGGTTTTTCCAGTAGTCATGTATGGATGTGAGGGTTGGACTATAAAGAAAGCTGAATGCCGAAGAATGGATGCTTTTGAACTGTGCTGTTGGAGAAGACTCTTGAGAGTCCCTTGGACTGCAAGAAGATCCAACCAGTCCATCCTAAAGGAGATCAGTCCTGGGTGTTCACTGGAAGGACTGATGCTGAAGCTGAAACTCCAATACTTTGGCCACCTGATGTGAAGAACTGACTCATTAGAAAAGACCCTGATGCTGGGAAAGATTGAAGGCAGGAGGAGAAGGGGACAACAGAAGATGAGATGTTGGATGGCATCACCGACTCAGTGGACATGAGTTTAAGTAAGCTCCAGGAGTTGGTGATGGACAGGGAAGCCTGGCATGCTGCAGTCCATGGGGTCACAAAGAGTTGGACCTGACTGAGTGCCTGAACTGAACTGAACTGAACTGAAGACTGGTTCTGGATATTCCTTGGCGGCTCAAACAGTAAAGAGTCTGCCTACAATACAGGGGACCAGGGTTCGGTCCCTGGGTTGGGAAGATCCCCTTGAGAAAGAAATGGCTCTCCACTCCAGTATTCTTGCCTGGAGAATCCCATAGACGGAGAAGCCTCGCAGAGGGTTGCGAAGAGTCAGACATGACTGAGTGACCACTTTCAGATGGGTTCTGGAATAGAAAGACAACAACAGGTAGAAACTAAACAACCCAAATAAACTATGGACTTTAGTCAGCACTAAAATTACTAATAATGTAACATGTTTACAATAGGGCAAACTGTGGAGATACACAGAAACTCTACTATTTTCTCAATTTTTCTGTAAATCTAAAAGTGTCCTAAGAAAATAAAATCTAATAAGGAACAGATCTGTTGTTGCCAAAGAGGGGAGGAGTAACGTTGGGAGTTGGGGTTAGCAGGTGCAAACTAGCACAGAGAGAATGGATAAACAACATCCTACTGTATAGCACAGGGAAATATATTCAGTTCCCTGTGATACATCATAACGGGAAAGAATACAAAAAAGAATGTGTATGTATGTATAACTGAATCACTCTGCTATACAGCAGAAAGTAACACAACACTGTAAATGAACTCTACTTAATTTTTTTTAATTCATTTTTTAAACGTCCTACTTTGTCTTTTTGCCTTTCAGTTAATCACCAACACAAGCCTATAGGCAATTTAGTTAAGAGGAAATAGGTGAGGAAAAGAACGCAAGGCTGAGTCCAGGGAAAGGGTCAGGAAGAAAGAA
Source organism: Antilocapra americana (assembly GCA_007570785.1). Lineage (NCBI taxonomy): Eukaryota > Metazoa > Chordata > Mammalia > Artiodactyla > Antilocapridae > Antilocapra > Antilocapra americana. Next base: position 32,209,149 of record ML662445.1, read on the forward strand.
ATTAATCCAAAGCCAGAAAAGGTTGCAAACTCAAAGAAAATTTCCTGAGTTTACTTCATAGTTATTTTGAGAATACACTCACAAGAGTCTGGACTGTTTCCTACAAATCTTCTACAATTCTTTCCTACAAATCTTTGCTACAATTCTTGGGATTCAGATCAGCTAATTATATACAAAATATATCATCAGGGACCCCCAATAAAGAAAAATATATATTATTCAAAGAGCAATATTTAATTTAGCTTTTTACAAAAAAAAAAAAACCCTGAAAATAAGCTCTGTGCATCTGCAAAGAAGTAGCTAAAGAATCTACAAAATGTGATTCAAGGCTTATAGGATCCAAATATCTGGTGTAGCAGATACCTCTATTCCTTCACTATTTGAAATATGTCAGAATACTAATATAATAAATATTGTTATTCAGTCACTCAGTCGTGTTCGACTCTTTGTGACCCCCATGAACTGCAGCACACCAGGCTTCCTTGTCCTTTGCCATCTCCTGGAGTTTGCTCAAATTCATGTCCATTGAGTCAGTGATGCCATCCAACCATCTTGTCCTCATTAAATCTCAATTAAAACCTCAAATAAAATGGAGAAAAATTAATACTCCCCTCTCGGGTAATTTTAAATGTCATCTGGACTAATCCTGAAAAAAAGACAGGATTTTTCTTTTAGAAGCCACTAGAAAAGATCCTAGTGAAAAGTATCCTAAGGATGGTGTAAGCCTGATTACTGTATACAAGTAAAGAAAGATACAGAATGGGGCACAAATATAACAATTTCTTGGACACACTTGCCCCTAAATATTTCATTTTCTGAAAGTAATACTGACATGCTGCCTTAAAATCAAGATTCTTGCAGCAAATGATTTTAATTTTAAAGGAGTTCTAGTACAGAGCACTTCTTTGTAAACCTCATCTGCATTTTCCTTAAGAAAACAGCCAAGGTTTTCACTTCACAGAACCAGGATTTGCATTCTCCAATTATCTCCAACTTGAAGGTTACAGAGTAATCTAAGTGGGGGAGGGTAAAGTTTACTGAAACAGCTGTAAACACAAACTCAAGTAATCAAAGCTGTATTTGGAGGCTTAAAATTTGGTGGCCTTTTACCCCTTTAGACAATCAACTGCTTCCCAGTGGGGAAGAAACCTACCAATAATTTACATAAGAAATTAGCAACCAAAATTTACATCTGAATGGCAAATCCCAGAAGCCCATCAGGTGTTAAGTATCTGCTTATCTAAATTGCCTCTAAAAATAGCTTTACCTTCCTGTGAGTCTTAGGTAAATAGAAGATTTCCCAGGAAGGGAAGCTGGTCTGAAGACACAAACCCAGGTACTATATTGCCCTATTCTACTGGCAATTTCATTAGGAAAATGTCAGGGCTGTTCTGCCTTTGAGTGAGGGGACTCTTATAACTGCCTTAGAATGAACCATGCTGAAAGAGCTGTGGACAAACTATAAACTGCCAAGAGCCCCATGGACTGTAGCCCACTAGGTCCTCTGTCCAGGGAATTTTCCAGGCAAGAAATGGAGTCTGTTACCATTTCCTTCTCTAGGGAATCTTTCTGACACAGGGATCAAACCCACGTCTCATGGATTCTTTACCACGATCAGATTATGAACTAATTAGAAATCAGGCTGGGATAGACAGGAAGCAGGACCATATACCATTACTGGAGGGAAGAGAGTATAATTTGTTATGTGACCCAAAACATTAAATACTGAAAATGTTTATGTAGGATTTTCTTTTTTAGAAGTGTGGTTAAAAGCCTTTGTAGAAGAGGAGGCTGACAAGATAAATAAAATGGAATGATAAAAATGTGTTCATTTTAATCTTCTATTGGTACCAATATACTATGGATGAATGTTCAAAATACATGGAAAAGGTAAATATTAAGACACATCTCTGTTGTTGTTTTGAGAGTGGAACAGAAAGAAACAGAAAGAGAGGTCACTTTCAAGCAGCATTCTTGCAGGAAGTTTATGACGCATTGAAAAAGTCCTGAGCTAGGCCTAGGCTTCTCTTTGCCACATACTATCTCAGAGAAGTCATTCAATGGCTGTGTCTCTCAGTTTCTCCATCTATAAGATGGGGTGATAATGCTTGTCTTTCTTAATAGACACCTACTATGAAGTCACAGGCAATAATGTGACTCCTCATTCCTTTCTATAATTACTGGTTTCCAGCCTTAAGCACCCAATCAATGGTTATAAACTAGCCAGACAATAGGAACTGAAAAATTAAAAAGGAAACCCACCGTCTGTAGTGCAAGATCCTTCAGGGGCAGGTTTCTGTGAGTAGGGAATTGGCGGGCTATTTGAATCTGACATGTCTTCATCATCTTCATCATCTTCCATTTCATTTACTGTGAGGTTGTTAGAAAAATCCAGGCTTCCATTTTGGGTGTATCGGTGTACCAAGTCTTTATCCAGATCCTCCACCTTGGGTTTTACATCTGGGAAAGCAAATAAATCATAGCTAATTTAATAAAAAGATGCCTATGGGAGATAACCAAAAGAAAAATTCATAGTTCTGAAAAGATATCTGAGGACAGGGAGACAGGCATTGGCTAACATTTAACCCACATATTTCAGAGATACCCAGATCTAGAATTCCCATTTCTTTTAAAAGGCATCTAGAAATGTGTGGGATTGAGAAACTTACCTGCAGAGGAGAAAGGATGCTGGTCAGGATCCAGGTACAGCTGGGAAAAAATTGGTCGTGGTACCACACTACTACATCTCAGAGAGGCTTCGATGGAGTTGTGGAGAGCTTCTTCAAATCGAGCAGATTTCAGTTGCCCAGCATATGAATTCCCCATGGTCTATACCAACCCCCCAAAGAAAAAGAAAAAGGAGAAAGTTGACATTAGTAGAGGGTTATATGTCTGCAAAGTACACATAGAGCTGATATAAATGATACCCACATATCCTGTTACAATAGAAACTATAAGAACTATACATTTCTTGAGATAACTTATCAATTTATCTATTCTATCACTTTTGCTTCTTGTCTTCAGAGTCCAAAGGGGTTTTCAAAAAGTCCCTTTAAGGGCTCTTGTATCTGAGGATCAAACCATAACAAGTGCTTTAAGCGAAGTTTCTCCAACTAGTAAATCAAGATTGACCTGTCAATCACGAAGCCCAGCACAGTGAAAATGGGGCCACACCTTCTCCTTAAACTGGTGAGTGGTGGGCTGCCATAACCCAAAGGAACACTATCAGTGGTTTCAGAGGAAATATCAAATTACTTCTCTCTCTACTGAGATTTTATTATCCTAGGAGGATTCTTCTCTGGATAAGAAAAAAAAGTGAAAGCTTTGTGATAATATATTTAATTGGTGAATTCCTAAAAGCAAGATTTGAGCCTTTTAAAATTCAAAGAACTCATTCATGTATCATTAGTATTTATTTGAAAAACAATGCTATTTCTTTTGCTTAGTTTGAACTACAGGTCTTATTTGGGACCTCAGGAAAACTTAGATTAAGAAGTTTTGATGCACTTGCCTTTACGTCTCATAGTTACAAAAATTTCCATATATCTTAATAATAACTAAATTTATTGAGTGCTAATTATTAGCTATGCTAATGATTGGTCAAGGTCCCCAAGACCCTTTCTGGGTTCCATAAGGTCAAAAAGTCTTTTCAAACTATTATTAAGATATTATTTGCCTTTTTTATTCTCATTCTCTCAAACATTTACAGTGGAACTTTCTAGAAGCTATTTCATGAGTGACACTGCAACAGATTGAAGGCAGAAGCTGACAGACTGCTCTTTCTACTAACATTTTTTTTGGGGGAAATACATTTATTTTCCATGTATAATGGGTTTATTGTTAACTTTTAAAATTAAGTATTTTGAAATTTTCTTAGTTTTAATTTCTAATAAATATAACAAATGTAAACAAAACTCAATTGTTTTTAAGAGTATAAAGAGGTAATGAGATGAAAAGTCTGAGAATAGTTGGGCTAGAGAATATTACCAGGAACTTCCTAAAAATAATTTTATTTAATCCTCAGTATTCTGAAGTAGGGTTTCCCAGATGATGCTTGTGGTAAAGAATCCATCTGCCAATGCAGGAGATGCAAAATATGAGCATTTGATCCCTGGGTTGGGAAGCTTCACTAGAGGAGGAAAGGACAATGCACTCCAGTATTCTTGCCTGGGAAATCCCCACAGAGGAGCCTGGTGGGGCTGGAGTCCATGGGGTAGCAAAGAGTTGGACATGACTGAGAGATTAAGCACACACATATATAGCAAATAATTATACTTTATACCTAAAACTAATTCAATGTTATATATCAACTATATCTCAGTAAAACTGGAAAAAATAAATTACTAGGTTTTTCTTATGATAAGTGCATGTGCCAAAGTATACATATAATACTCAATTAAAAGTTTTAAGTTGAAGAAAATCAACAAAGCCTCTCAAGTGAAATTTTCCTGAAATACCAAGGTTTTTCTTTAAGGCTTCAGGATTAATATTATGATATTCTTAAGAATTAAGTTTACAGATTTTAGAATTAAAATTTCATGTTTTCTATCTTCTGAAACAATTTGAAGATAGGATTCAAACAGGAAGTACTAAAATATATGAAACAGGTAATCAAAAACCAAGGTTTTGGTCAACTTGTAAAACCCTACCAGAACAAGTACAAACATTCAATTTTTCTACAGCAATTTGTTTTTCAACAGAACCACACACAATCAAAACAGAGTGGAGTTTGGAAGAGAAATACACCATGTCACTACTATATGCATCTAAAGAGAAATACACTGTGTCACTAGTACATGCTTCTAAGTCAAAATCCAATGGCCATTTGACCTTTCTTCCTCACTGAAGGGAGAAAAATATGAGGAACTAGCACGGTTACTCATGGGATTTCTTACTGCGGAAAACAATAGAACAACTTCAAAGGTGGACCTTTAGCCTTTCTCCAGAGCACCGAATGCCTGAAAATCTTGCCTCTTCTTAATCTACTACCTGTTCAACAAGTTATCTTCCTTTTATCATTGAAAACCTACATTCTCCAAGGGACCTTTTTAGTTGAATAAAGAAGTACTCAAATATACATGGAAGATTACATAATCTTAATCCCTTCAATTTACACATAGCTTAAGGAGCAAAATGACAGATATAGTAAATAAATATTATGCTGATTAAACTATTAAATCAATATAAACAGGGGTGATCCAGTTTCATCATCACAGAAGATACACAGAATATAAGAGTATAACCCTGGGAAATGCTCAGATGAAGACAATGGTAAGTTCCCATGGAACAGCCTTGGGAGGGCAAAAAAAGGGGCTGACTATTCCAGATGAAAACATAACCAGGCAGTTTTTAAAAATGATGATGATAAGGTGAAGAATGACAAAACTGACCCCAAACTTCTTTGGTGCTGAGTGCCAAGTTCTTCACTGACAGTTCAGTGCTACCCAAAGGGCAGAGGTCAAAAGAAGAAGAATTTTTAGTGCAGTGTTATTCTTAATATCTTGGAGAAGCAAATGGCAACCCACTCCAGTATTCTTGTCTGGAAAATCCCATGGACAAAGGAGCCTGGTGAGCTACAGTTCATGGGGATGTAAAGAATCAAACAGGACTGAGCAACTGAGCATTCTTAATATCATATACTGTACATAATATTTAGGGTCACTGAAATCATTGGCCTTATCTGCCTAGACGACTGAATCTCTTCCTCTGAATCTCAAAGAGCCCCCAGCATTAATACCCCGCTGAAAGTGAAGAAGTTGTAGTCACTTCAGTCATGTCCGACTCTTTGCGACCCCATGGACTGTAGCCAACCAGGCTCCTCTGTCCATGGAATTCTCCAGGCAAGAATACTGGAGTGGGTAGCCACTGCCTTCTCCAGGGGATCTTCCCAACCCAGGGATCCAACCTGGGTCTCCCACATTGCAGGCAGATTCTTAACCGTCTGAGACATCAAGGACGCCTGGCATCCCACTGGAAGTCAGTGTAAGTAAATCTAACTTCACGTCAGAAAATGGAGAAATACTTTTTAGAATCAGTTGTTAAATGAAATACAACAAGAACAGACTGTGACTTCTGTACAAAGGCACATATTTTATGTCTCTGGCTGTCACTGTCTGTAAGACTGCACTATATTGCCTTCCCATGTTTCCTTTTATTGTTGTGAAGTTACACAGGGAAAACTATATTAAATGTCTTGGCATAGCACCATAGACCTCTGAGATGCAAACAGGCACTCTTGGGGTAATCTCTAAAAAAGGTATGGTACCCTATAAGAAGAGCTCTTTCAGCACCATAACTAATTGTTGAAAATGCAAGTGGGATCAAGTGCAAACCACCGGGACAGTGTGGTTTGGCGTGTTTCTACTCTTCCTTTACCCCTTCTCTACAGAAGGACAGGGGCTTCCCGGGTCCGAGAGTGGTAAAGAATCTGCCTGCCAATCAGGAGACACAGGTTCAGTCCCTGGGTTGGGAAGATCCCCTGGAGAAGGAAATGGCAACCCAAGCCAGTATTCTTGACTGGGAAATCCCATGGACACAGGAGACTGGTGGGGTACAGCCCATGGGGTCGCAAAGAGTTGGACACGACTCAAGCAACTAAGCATGAACGCATGTCATTGTTAGTATCACAGGGAACGGTCATAGCGGTGGTCGTGGTGGTGATGGGAGTAGCAGTAATTGTCATCACTGTCATCGTCAAGAAAGCTGAAAGGAAACATTCTTTGTCAAACCACAATAATAACAGTAACATAGGGGAACTTAGTAACCACCAGGAAAATACAATTACTGCCTCCATTGTTAGGAGAACCAAGGTCTAGAGAAGTTCAGGAACTTGCCCAAGGTTATACTATGAGGAAATGGCCAAGACAGGAGTGGAATCTAATCAGTTTGCCTACTGCAGCAGATGTCTTAGGCTATCTCATCATGTATGCCATTCTGTAGTTGAAACACCTACAATAATCACCCGGTTGGGAAAAATTCATATTATGTAAACACCTACTAAATTGTGAAGCCAAGACAAAATAAATAAATAAAAATCAAGGAAAAAGAGCTTTGTTTGCTGATTTTTCCTTGTCTACCCATGTGCTCAGATGTTCATTCATGTCAGACTCTTTGCAACTTTGTAGACTATAGCCCACCAAGCTTCTCTGCCCAGGGAACCCTTCTGGCAACAATACTGGAGTTGTGTGCCATCTCCTCCTCCAGGGAATCTTCCCAACCCAAGAACTGAACCGGAGTCCCTTACGGCTTCTGCACTGGCAGGTGGATTTTTTAAACAATGGTGCATCTACATATTCCAGGGCTGCAAAACAGGGCTGACATGCGAGTTTTAACGTTGGATACTGGATACCGGACAAATAGCCACAAAGACAAGCAAAAATTTTAAAAATTGAAACAAAATAAAAACACCATCTCTCCTCTCAATGAAAAAACCCAAACCTCACTGGAAATGTTAGATGAAAGATAGATAAGGACAGAGAGTAAAGTACTTCACAAAGAATAACAGAATTGCCCTTGGTGTCTTTAGAGGTTTGGGTCTAGGACTCTGGTGGAGACCAGCATCCACGGATGCCTGAGTCCCTTACATAAGCCTTCTGAACCAGTGATCAAGTTTAGTATCACTTTTTTTAGTATCAAAAGTGAGGCAATGAGACACTGTGGGCCTCCCCATGGGAAACAGCATGAAGCATACACAAACCACCTAGGACTTATTCCTGCCAAAGGGGGTAAGGAATGTAGTCAAACTTGAGCTAACTTCCATTTATGGGATGAAGGACTAAGTTAAATGAAACCACATGGAAACAAGCAGATTCAGAAAGAGGGATGAGTAGACAGAGCAGTAATCCGGTTTCTGAAAGGAGCCAAGGTTATCTAGTTTGTTTAAGTGATGGAACTAGAATTCAGATGTAGACTCAAAAGCCTGTTTTTTTTTCCCTGCTAAACCAAGCTATTTGAAGTAGAAAAAAATGTGAGTGAAAAATGAGACATTCTATTTGTGTGTGTACTTGGTTTTGATTTGATTTTTTTTTTAGGCACAATTCATTGACTGTGTGCCAGGCATAGTACTAAATAGACAGCTTCGAATAACTTATGGGTTGTTACTTATCTTTTTCTCAATAGATGTCGTCACCTACTTTCCAAATTTTAACAATTATCCACCCAGCCAGACAGCATTTATAAAAATCCTACTATTGAAGTAGTTAAGCACACAGGGTTGGAGTCACATGGCCTTAATTCAAATCCTGCACCCACTACCCTGTATGATGCTGGGCAAGTTACTTAATCTCTCATCTGTAAAATGGGGCAATACAATCAGTATCATAGATTTTGGTGAGAATACATGAGATTTTATGTTTTTAGAATAGTGCCTGGCACAAAATAAATGTGCAGAAAATTTTAGAAGCAATATATAGTGGGTTTTGTTTTTTTTTGTAAGCTTGGTGCTACATTGAGGATACTAAGAAAAGTTAAGATGTATCTCCTTGTCTATTTTGGAGGCTGTGTTCTACCAACAAATGACCACCAATGTAAAAGTACCAAAAACTGGTATTTGGTGATATATAAAATTCACTTATTAAACTTTATAATCATATATACAAATCATTATCACCTCTTACAGCTATCAGATTCTTTGGCTTCATATATAAAAAAATTCTTGTTTAAGGCATTACTGTTTAATGCCTGTTAACACACCCTTGTTCTGTTAAACATATACGCTGATGAGAGAGATACTATGTGATTATTGGATCAAGAAGTCAAACATGGTTCTTGCAAGTTCTCAAAGAGTCTGTAATTCAAAATTAAAAACAAGCATATAGTTACAGTTCTTTTATGCTCTTTTCTCATTTTATGTGTTCTTTTAAATTGACATTTGTTGCTCTAGTATCTGACTTTCCCATTAAATTGCAACCACTTGGGCAAAACATTGTGTTTACAACTGGAGTTGAATTGAAACAAAAAAGAATACATTGAGCTTTTTTGTGTCTTACTCAATTATACAGTAAACAGGTTTGAAGAGATATTATGTCTTGTCAAGCACATTCCAAAAAAGGCACAAAATTTATGATGCATTCAAAAAAAAAGAAATGCATTCTATTTCATTTTTAGTCATTCTTCTTGCTGAAAATCTTTAGAAAATGCAAACAAATTTAAAGACAAAATTTCGAGCCTCCTTTAATAGTTCTGTACATTTAAACCTGGGTGACTCTCCTTGGACAGTTTCTGAAGCCAAAGGTATTTTAAGTACTGAAATAAAAACCTAGCCCTGGTTATTTTATTCTAAGATGAGCTGTTTTTAACCAATATACATAGGGATATGTAATATGTCCTGAATTGCCATAGAAATGCTTATGGTTATATGTGAATTAATTTCATAATGATTATATAAAAGCTGTCATAATTAAAAGATAAGGGACAATGCTATCTTTTCCTTTCTGACAGGGAGTTACATGTTACTACTGGAAATTTTTACTTTCTTTCTCGGAATACCAGAAATTCTTCTGTAAAATAAACACATCTCGTCAAGACCCTCTGGAACTAGTATAATTACCAGAGGCAATTGCTGTGTCAGATCAAAGAAACAAAACAATAATAGGCAACGTGTGACCTCGACCATGTCGCCAGAGACCAATTTTTCAACAGGCAGAAGAGTCAATAATCCAGAACAGAAAACATTAAATAACCAGAAATGCTTCCAAAGTGTGGCTTAGCACATCCGTCAAGGCTGCCACATTCAGAGAGTTCAGAGTCTCTGTGGTTTCTGAGGACAAACTTCTGGGGATTTATCACAACACTCATTAAAATCTGCATAAAGCACCAGAGGCAAAAACCAATTTCCCAAATGCAGAGTAGAATTTCAAAAGATATTACAGTAATTTTCCAAATGTCATAAGATGCTTTAACCAGTAGAGTGGGAAGAACACAGATGATTCAATAATTTCCATATAACATTCACCTAAATTTTCTTTATTTACCTGCCCCCATTCTGTTTGGAAAGCAGGCAAAGAACATTAACTCGATAAATATAATTAGTAAGAACACATTAAAGACTTCTGCAGGGTTTTTGTTTTGTTTTGGTAATACTGGGTCACTAAATCCAAAAACAGGGTTTTGGTCTCCTTTGTAATGTATGTAGTTGACCGATAAGAATCATAAGGGTACAAAGAGGGGTAAAGAAATTCCCATTCATGTAATGACAGAGAGAAATACATTTAAAATGCACTTTTAAAAAGCACCACAAATAAGACTGTGCCTTAGTAAAGCGAAACCTGATTGATTTTCTTAGCTGCTACTGCGACGTCTTCTTTAAAAAACCGATGTGAATTAGGAACTGAACACACGTATCTGAATTGTTTAACTTGCAAACACTCATTCTGCTGGTGATTTAGAGACTAATAAAAGAAGGGCTCAGCATAAAGGAAAAAGCACTGGAAATGCAAAGCCAGTGTGGACATTCAGTTCTGGTATGGCTGTGTTATTCTTGCTACCTTCATCTTTCCACTCTGTCATTTGCCCTATCTTTCCATCTTCTTATCTTATTAACATTGTTAATTCTATTTGTCAGTTTTGCCACAATTTCAGTGCTACTTAAAACAGCTGTGGGTTTTCTCTAGGCAATTATCAGTCACTACACTTAGGTCTCTAAATTAGTTGTTGAAAGGCACTTTAACCTTGAGAAAATAGACACAGAGCACGCTACCTCATTAAGCCTTACATTTATGTGTGTGTGGCTTTAGAACAAAAACTTATTTTAAAGCATTAAAAAATCACACACACAAGTAATTCAAACTTATTGTAAAGTTATCAATGAACAAGAAAATGCTTAACAAAGCCTATTCTGTACTACTCATCATTTTATCTTTTCCCCTTTACAATACAGATGGCAATACACACTATGTCTATGTACATGTATAGAGAACATAAACTGGGACATCAAAATATTGCCAAATTCCTCTAACTTTTACTACCTGTCTGCCAGGTGGCAACACCTTTGGAAAGTCTCCACAATCATGGAAGTGGTATCTTGAGGTCATAGCAAAGAAAGTTCTTCCCACATGCAGATTTACACCCCCGCCGCCCTCACCACTACCCCTTTCTCTATTTCCCTCCAAAGAGAAAATTCTGTATTTCTATTCACTTTTCTTCTCTCCTCTTGACTCTGACATTGGTTTTCTCCTTACTACTACAAAATGTACCAGAAGCACAGTCAGGGAGAAACGCCATGCTTAAGATATTCATCGGCTGATACCCATTTCTATGAAATACAACTAAAACAAAAAAAAAAATTCTGTAATCCAAAAATAAATGACACTTCATGAGCAGTTTATTCCTTTTATGTTAAAATAAACTCAAAGAACTTTCCAGAGTTAAGTTTTGGTGTTTTTAAAGGTTTATACTGTTCTGCTTTGGGATCAGTCAAAAGCTTGTTAGAATGATTTTAAAATTAATGTCAACTAGTTGCTGACCCACCTCTCCCCACCCTCAACTCCTGCCACTTTCTGCTCCAAGGAAAGGAAAAGGTGATATTTCAACAGTGTAAAATTCTTCACTGAGAGACAAACATTAAAATGATAAACATTTTGGAAAGCAAAGTACACTTCAAACCCTAACTGTTCTTTCAGACCCATATTGACTTGTATAGTCATTGCCAACATTTGGTAAGGATTATCCTTCCATTAGGCAAAAGCAAGCATTCCTTAGATAAATCAGGAGTTTTTGCCATGAGACTCATAAAACCTTTTCACAACACAAGATTTTCAAGAGAATCCTTGAAGGTTTTAGGAGGCTGCTCCTTTTACTCAGTAACAAAATACACCCCATGGTGTCTCACTGACCCCACTCAGCTGTCCTTTGACCTCTTCAATTGTTGAAGCCTAACTCCAGGGCCCACAGAATTTGCCTCCCATATCAAAAAGGCGAATGAGGCTTCCTCCTAGCACCTGGTGTAACAAAACCCAACAGTTCTCCCTCTCTCTGTCTCCTCCGCTCCCTCTCAGGCCACTTTCCAGATGTTCCAGGCCCAAATGTTAAGCCAATACCAGGTTTCAGGATCTGCGTGGTCACCACGAAGGAACAACAGGAACCCAGCTGAAGTGGCAATGACCCTCTTGTTCTTTTTGGCCTCAAAAGGATACGACAGGCCATAAAAGAGGAAAAGATCTTTGGCCTCTCTTGGAAATGCCAGGCTATTTAAGCACGTTGTAACTTCCAAAAGGAGGGAGCTGGTCTTGGTTATGCCCTGATAGTCAAGAGTTACCTAAGTAGTGTCCCTAAACTCTTAATTCTAAGAAGATTTTTTATTTTCTTTGACATAGAAGGGGAAAAGGACAGGATCACCTTTCTCCCCCCACCCCTTTGCATTAAAAGACTTCCAAAAATAGAAACAGAAAAATTTTATAAAACTTTTAAAACAAACATCTCAAGGCATATGATTAAAAAATGTAAATACATGCAGTCACTAGATGCTGCTTGGTCTTCTCTGCGGAGGCCAATAATCTGAGGTCTCTCTTGTTAGATAAGTTGAAAGATAAAACCACAATCAACAAAGAACCAAGAGCTGAATTCTTATTGTCTTAATTTAGGTATGCAGGAAATATAACACAGAGGCTGTTGTAAGAAAAAAGAAAAACCTTAAAGCTGAGAAAGTGTTTTGTTTTGGGTGGGGGGGTTGGCGGTGAGGATGGGGGAGGGGAGGGAAAAGCAAAGAGGAGAGAAAACAGAAGGAGAGGAGCTCATAGAAATATCTGCTTCATCAGTTAAAGTACCAAAGACAGGGGCTTTATTTAGATTCTAAAATATTCCCCCCCAAAATCTGACCATGAAAGATTTGGATGGGGGGCATATTATAATTGTACAATACCTTGGTTTATTTATTAACATTTTTGAACCATGTTCATGATTTAGTTGGGCTGTCAACACTTCAGGGAGCCTGTTGCCTAGATTTTACTTGATTAAAGCTTTTTTGTACCTGCAAAAACAAAAAATAATATATACATAAAGACATGAGCTAATTTCCAAATGCATTATATTCCACAATACAGTAACTTAAATATTTACAATTCTACAAATATTCCAATTAGAAAATGTATCAGTCTTAACACAATTCCATATAGATTATAAATGGCAAATACAGTATTCCTCTTTCCCCAAATGATCACTCTTTATATACCTGGAAATAATTTCTTCTTAAGATTTCCCCCTACTAAATGTAATTGGAATAAATCTGTTAAATCTGCATTTTGGACAGGTGTTACCATAATGCTTAAAGCCCACAGATTATTTTTATTTTTAGGAGAGAAATTGGTGAAAGATAATTTCTTTACTCAAAGGAGTTTGAGTTTTATAATTGCTGGTGCTTGACCAAAATTTGCCTTCTTAAAGAAGTATCAAAAATTTAAGACATAACCAATATTGATTAAAATTATTTTTCTACTTTTTGAAATGAACAGTTTAATAATTTTCAACAAAGAAAGCCTGCAAGAATAAAAGCAACTACTCTTTCCTATCCTTTTGATTAGCGTATTCCTAGAAGAAATTAAACTAAATAATTATAATTGCATATAACTGGTTGAAAATTACAGTGTACATATTCTTCTGCTAAGTAGATTATAGTCAATATACAAGAAAATATAGTCAGAAGCAGAAAATGAAATAAGAGCTAATTTTTCACTTATTTTTATACATAACTTAGAAGTGTTTCTATTTTGTTATTATGTCTAAGGAGAAAATAAAAGGATTTTTTTAAGAATATACTAGTTTCAGTGCATATTTATAGCACTAAAATATGTAAAGTAATATCAATGTATATTTTCTTTTAAAAAAAGCTTTCACTTTATTTTCCATTTAGGCCAACTTGGAATCATTTTAGATTTTGAAATAAAAATATCTTACCTCCCTTACAGTCAGAAGAATGTCTTCAGGCAAAAGCACAATTAAAAATGCAAGACCTGAATTTTCAATCTAGTGTATTTCACACCCACCCACCCACAAGCAGACATCTTTTTGTGAGCCAAGAGTCTTGCTCCCTCCATCTGAACCTAAGATTACCCCATATGGTCAGCAAGGTCAAACTGCATTACTGCCAATGAAACTATATGACTCCACAAGGACCTTAATGATTAAAAAAAAAAAAAAAACAGGTCAGTAATCCAATTCCAATGGCTTCAGAGTCTAAAATTGCTAATTTTTGGCCACGTGCTGCACACTTCACCTGCTAGTAATGACATTTTTGTATTTTCTTCTAATTACACTCAAAGCTAAGACCTTTGGCCCCGGGCCACAGACCCCTATTCAGGCTGCACACATTCTCTTAAACGACCTGATCCTTTGTTGTCACTCTTCCTCTTTCATCTATTATTTACACCCATAGAGAAGGAAGATACTCCACCATTTGTATAGCTTAAAGCTTCTAATCATCTTAATTTCTTTGCTTTTCAACTGATGGTTTTTTTCATAGACGAATGCCAAAAAGTTTGACAAAATCATTTTTTTTCAACCACATACTTTCCCCTCCTTCCCTTTTCTTACTCCTTGCCAACCTCCTTCCTGTCCCTTCTCTACCACAGAAGGTACTCTGTATCAGCTGGCGTTCACAAATTTTGACTTTCACCAACAAAACGAATTTCTAAATATAATACAAAATCTTCATCTTGCTCTCACAGATTGATAACAATTATATTATTCTCCTCTAAGAGCTGATTAAAGTGTAATTTTACTTAAAATAACTTACTATCTGCCCCAGCTTTCCTAAGGCACGAGCACAGGATTTTCAGAATTCCCCTGCAAAAATGTCAAAGAAGCTTCATTGAACAGTTAGGATGTTAGTTATGTAGCTGAAACTTTTCAAACATTTTATTATCTGCAGATGCTCAAATGCTTACAAGAAAGAAAAAAAAAAGAGGAAGGAAACCATAACAAAAAATACATATAAAGAAAATTTTACCAATAAAAGAATTTGTAAATTATTACCACATTCAAACAGCAAAGTCCTTACATAAAACATTCTATATCATTGTAATGTCCCAAAATTTTCCCCACACTTAAAAAAAAGAAATCCAAACACATTTTGAAAATCCAAAGCACAGAACTGTTTACCATGTCGCAGATGTCCCCTTCAGATCATGGCAGCCACCCCAAGACTCTGATTTCCAAGATGTTTATAAAAAGACACACGATCCATCTTTGCTCTCTCTTCCTCTATTGCTCAGCTTACTCTTGATTTCTAGCAGTATTTCCTTGTTGTCTGTCCTCTCTGCAGACCCTGAAACCCCTTGTCTTATTTTCACCATTTGCCTCAACCAGCAGTTCACTGGAGACCCATCCATCTTGTAATGCCTAAAGTGACAGATGCTCCCAGGAATGACCACACTGCTGAGTGAACAAAAGATAACATCACCTCTAGGAACTCCAGAGAGAAATACAACTGCAACCTTAAGACAGGGTCTGACTTGACAGACACTGGACCATAAACCTCTTCTAAGCGAGAAAGAAAACAATTGCCACACACACAAAAAAATCTGACACAATCAAAGGCAGAAAAGAGTGATTATTTGTGGATTGCCTTTTCACTCTGCAGCTCACTTTTCCCCCCTCAATGCTTTTATATTGGGGCAATTCACTTGCCAAGAGGTAAGAGAAGTTCTGGGTGGGGGGAGCCTTTCTCAGTATCTTCTTTCATTCAACAATATTCAAAGAGAAATTCATCCACATGTGTGTTTCAGTAAATCTAAGGCTTATGATACAGCATCCTTAAGCCTGACCCACCTCGTCTGCATAAAGTAAGTAATGTCTAGATTCCGAAATGCTGGCTCAGTGTTACTGCTGTGAAAGGATATACATACTTTGCAAATTAAAAACACATTAGAAATTAAAAAGCAGTGTGACACAATGTCAACAATATGTGTAGCTCATAAAAGAAAGCTCACCATTCATTCATCAGACAACCTCCAACTTGGGTTAAAGAGACTATTAACAAGAGGATTCTGGGAAAGACTACAGCTCTCTTTTTTAACAAAGAAAAGGTCATATTAACATCTCCCAGCAACAAACTAATGATATGGATGCTGTAGATGCAGGGAACTCTGCTTGATAACATCTAGGTTTGGGGGGGGCGGGTTGCTTTTCATTTTTAAAAGCATCTTATTTAAAATCTTCATGCAGCAAAAGGCAAATTTAAACTCAAACATTTAAATTTAATTTTAAATTTACTCTAACATTTAGATAAATACAATGAAGGGAAATTTTAGAACAGAAAAACAAAAACTGACTTGAAGAGCAATTAAGAACATTGTGATCAATGTCAGTTATGAAGATTAACAACCGCTTTTTATAATAGATATCAAGCAACACAGAACTCTGCTGCAGCTAAATGCATTATCATTTTCAAGCAGGGTAAATGATACAAATACCTTTGTTAAATCTAAAATAAAGAGCCAAATGCTCAAGAAAAGTCTGTCAGCCTTAATTTCTAAGAAGAAATGTCAACATTTACAATGGCATTTAATACAAATATTTTAATTTTTTTAAAAAAAACTTGCACAAAAACTTTTAAGTTATACTTTTTTTCCTTTGGAGAAATTAATGACTCATCCCTATTTTACTAGAAAAAATAAAATTTTAAAAATTTATTTTATCTTATATGTAGAATATTTGTGGGGTAAAAGAAAACTTTAACTTGATAAATCAACATGTATTTTTCTTTAACGTTATCTTATGTCTCCCTTATTTCCTCAAACACTTCAGTGTATCTGTACAAACAACACAAATATTTCACAATGTCAGAATTTTCTAATCCTTATTTTAATACTGGAAAAACATATGTATATAAAATAATTAAATGAATGCATACAATTAGGTAGATCAATGGGAAAAAGATTAAGTAATTATAGACTGTTTATCAATATGAAAGGACTTGTTCTAATGCGGACTTGATCTTTAACTAGACAGCTTTGTTTAACATACACTGACCCCAAGTTGTCCCTCTAGTACTCCTGATCCAAAAACGCCACCTCATTCAACACTCTCAAATTTTGGCATTAATATCAAGAGAGAGATGAGACCCTGAAATGACAGTTCCATGGCAGAAAGAAAAAGAAGACCCAATTAAAAGACCTACTTTAAGACACAATAGAATCAATACTGCACGCAAGAAAAGTACACCCTCGTGGAAAGTTCTTATTGCCTGATTGATCAAAAACAAAACAAAACTTTTCCTTTCTTCAGGGCCTCTTCCAGATCACCATCAGTGCCAGAAATCCACACAGGAAAAAAATCCATCAAAATGAAACCCTAAAAGGGTTTACCCTTCACCATCCCATTTGCACTTCAAAACTTGTAAGGCCTTCAGTTAAACCCCAGGGCTGAACCATTTCAATAATAAGAGAGGTGGCCAGCAGTGATTTATCTCCCATTTGGCCTCTGGACAGAGCTGTAATGTCTAGGAAGCTTCCCTTCCCTGACTTGAACCCTCCCCCCTAAGTCTCAACCTTCATTTGCGCAGCTTTGGATCTTCAGTACCTTATAAACAACTCGTATGCCCTTTCCAATCAGATGCAAGAACAGTTTGTAACTCAGGGTTTTCTTGGCAGTGCTTTCACAAACGGAATGCTGTTGTGATAATCAGAGCATTGAAAATACCAGGTTAAATTTCAGGTTCTCTTTGCTGTAATAAGTTGAAGCAGAACGAAACTTCAACTTAAGCCTTTTTCTTCTCACACATGTTCATTGTTGTCAGAACTTCTTAAACTCTTCCCAATTTATACCTCGATATCCATTACATCTTGGGCTCTATCAGCCAACTTCCTGTACAGATGCTCATGTTAATTTAAATCCTTGCATTGTAAAATGTGTTAGCAAATCCAAAAATGTGGAGATTTCACAGGTCACAGACTCCTGGGTCAGAGAGACCTTAAGGACAGATAGCAGACCACTATGACTCAACTGATTTATTCTACACTTGTTATCAAATTTGTACTATAACTAACATCACACACACATAATTTTCCTCTAGTAAAATAAATACCAAAACACACACAATTTCCCTCTAGTAAAATAAATACCAAACAACGTCAACAATTCTTTAAGTTGAAATAAAGGTACCAGAAGTTATCATATGGAAACAGTGAAGTTACTCCTTAAACATGGAGAACATTTTGTCACTGGGCCTGAATTTCCTATTTCAAAATTACGTTCATATGTTTGTTAATATACAGAGAAGATGAAAAATACACTCTTTTCCCTACATATTCATTGCTTTCTATTTTCATTTCAGTGACAGGGCTTTGTTCTTCTAATTGATTCTGATAAATTCCATCTGAATGCCACATTAACAACTTACACTAAATGAATCCACTATAGTAATTCTGATTTTATAAAATGAAAACTTTCAAGTTATTCATTAACTTTATAAATTTAGAGACTCTATAGGCAAATATAAATGTATTTCATTTAAACCTAATATCTGTTAAGAGAAGTTTAAAAGAATAAAATTAATTATGTGGTGCTGATAGTTAAAAATACAAGAAACACAGATTTTTGTTGATTCAAAGAAAAGTTATTCACGTTTTTGGAGCTATTTATCAATAAAAATATCTAACTATCCTTATAGCTCATTAACAAATAGTTTTCATTTTCAGAGCTCCAAATACCACAAATTCAAAAAGCAAAAAATAAACCAACTCTTACAGCAAATGGCTTTATTGCATGCTACCAGGTCAACGAATCTCAGATTTGTGTATGAGATAACATAAAAATTCAAACTGCACATATAAATCATGAAGACAGATAACTGAAAAAAGCAAAGGGACATGACTTTTTAATATCACTGAAACAAACTTTGTCACTAATAATAATACTCAGAAAAACAAATTTCTTAACCTACCACACGACATTAAAAAAAAATCTTTCCTCAGAGAGTCAGTAAGAGTAATTGATCCACCGCAGAGGAAATATTCAATCTTCATTAAATATTTATTCAGTGCAATAGGTTGTTAGGTCTATTTAGACTTCAAAGAAAAACAGTTCCTGTCTGGTAGGAATCGGGTCTTGGGAGAATTGAATGGAGATGAGCTGAAGTTCCTCAAGTCATGACACTATATTTCAAAACAACGATGCTAAAAATTGGAGGTGTGCTATGAAATGGTTGCTGCTACTTTGACATCTGATACAAAGAAACTGATAGTTCAGGAAGCAGTAATTTTAACAAGGTATGGCCAGCTAACTAAGCAACTTGATTTCCTAGTAAAGTAGGACAATACAATTTGGATGTTTAAGATCTGTGGTTACCAACCCTTCTGCCACAGCCAAGTTGCCTGTCTTTCCTGGGCCTCTTTCCTTATCCATAAAATGAGAGGTAAAAGTAATATATTTCCAGATTGAAGACACTATGGCTACAATGGGGGAAGGGAAAAGATCCCATTCACAACCAAACAACATGAAACGTGAACAGGACTCATCTTAATGAGAGATCTGTGATAACATCATTTTTTCAATTGCCAAAGGTGAGCTGGATGATATAAGTGAAAATTTACACACAGAGGAATATGCTGCCGTTTCTTACAGAGAAGTCTAATTGTAAAAATACTTGTTTCTCAAACAAAATAATAACACAATTCCAATCAAAAGAACAATTTGGGGGGAACATTGTGAAAACATTCATAAATTCATAAGGAAGATTATCAGAGAAAAGATGGGGAAAACACCTTTTTTGAAAAATGTTACAAGGGGAGGTGAGTCAAAATAAATGTTGAATTATAGTATGAAGAAAGAGCTTTTGTTCATTGTCACTAAATCCAGTGAACAGTTTTTTTGGTTCTCGTCTAACATGTCCTCTGAGTATATTTCTTGAAATTTCCTTTCCTTCTGCTGGGTTTCATCTCACAGCTCTCTGGTTTTGCTCCTTCCCTATGCTGCTCCTTAGTTCCCTTTGCACTCCCATAATATTCTGCCCAGCAATGAAATGTGGTAGTTCTACAGGATCTAGTATGTGGTACCCATCCTCCAAAAGGCCCCATAGTTCCCACCTCCTGTGTAATCCACTCCCACTTTGAATCAGGGCTGACTTACATGACCAGTAAAACATGGAACAAGTGACAATGTGTGACTTCCAAGGTCATAAAAGATACTGCAGTTTCTTATATGTAAAATAGAAAACTAATAAGAATCTACTGTATAACACAGGGAATTTGATTCAAACTCTGTAATGGCCTACATGGGAAAGGAATACTAAAGAAAGAGTGAATATACATATGTGTGTAACTGATTTACTTCACTGTACACCTGAAACTAATTCAACATTGTAAACCAATGATATGCCAATACAAATTAAAAAAAAAAAAAAAAAACTGGGAAATACTCCAAATCAAGTAACCATTTGAATTCTGGAACTGTTGATTCCTTCTACCATGTTTCACATGGAGTTTACAAAAAGAAAAAATAAAAAAGATATTGTAGTTTCTTCCCTGACTTCTTGCATCGCTTGCTCTAAGAGAGGGCAACCACTATTTGTACAGACACCCAAGCCGCTCTGTAGAGAGCCCTCAAGGGTAGGAACCGAGGCCTCCTGCCAACAGCCAGGACGGACGTCCCTAGTTGCTCTCCTAGCCTCCTCTATGACACTCTCCAATCACTACTCCTCATCAAGTGAAATACAATCATCAACTCTTTGCTAAAGACCTTCGAAGTTTTATACTGTTGAAGATAAAAATCAATATTGTAAATATCCCTGCCCACCTCTCCAGTCTTATTTTGCAATGTTCTCTTCCTAAATGCTGGGCTCCAGCAACATTGACCAATCTTAGACATGTCTGTTCCCCCTGCTGTGAAATGACTCATCCTTTCACTTCTGCCTAGTGAAATTCTCTCATCCTTCCAGATTCTCTCTGAAGCACTGCTTCCCTAATTCCCTCAGCCCTTTGCTGAAAGCTCTCAAAGAACCTTATTCATATCCTTCTCAACTTCTAATTCACTTTTTGAGCTACATAATCTGTAGCTTTAATGAATTAAAGCAATTAATCAATTGCTTTAATGCTTGTCTTTCTTCCTAAATTTTAAACTACATTGAAAGTAGGGACAATGTTTTTTGGATTTTGCCTGTTATTGAAATCACAGCACCTATTGTGGTGTCTTCCAGCACTCAAAAATCCCATCTGAATAATTTAATAATTTAAAATAAATGGCTGGCACAAAAATGAGAAGCTCGTTGGTGACAGTTCAAAAATTTGTATTACCTGTAATCATTATTGTACGACAACTGAGGCATTATAGAACAATAAATTGTTTTATTTATTTACACATGGACACCACCAGGTGGTCAATACTGAAATCAGATTGATTATATTCTTTGCAGTCAAAGATGGAGAAGCTTTATACAGTCAGCAAAAACAAGACCGGGAGCTGACTATGGCTCAGATCATGAACTCCTTATTGCAAAATTCAGATTTAAATTGAAGAAAACCACTAGACCATTCAGGTATGACTTAAATCAAATCCCTTACAATTATACAGTGGAAGTGACAAATAGATTCAAGGGATTAGATCTGATAGACAGAGTGCCCGAAGAACTATGGATAGAGGTTCATGACATTGTACAGGAGGCAGGGATCAAGACCATCCCCAAGAAAAAGAAATGCAAAAAGGCAAAATAGTTGTCTGTGGAGCCTTTACATACAGCTGTGAAAAGAGAAGAGAAGCTAAAGGCAAAGGAGAAAAGGAAAGAGATACACATCTGAATGCAGAGTTCCAAAGAGATAAGAAAGCCTTCCTTAGCAACCAATGCAAACAGAGGAAAACAATAGAATGGGAAAGACTAGAGATCTCTTCAAGAAAACTAGAGATACCAAGGAAACATTTCATGCAAAGATGGGCACAATAAAGGACAGAAACGGTATGGACCTAACAGAAGCAGAAGATATTAAGAAGAGGTGGCAAGAACACACAGAAGAACTATACAAAAAAGATGTTCACGACCCAGATAATCACGATGGTGTGATCACTAACCTAGAGCCAGATATCCTGAAGTGCAAAGTCAAGTGGGCCTTAGGAACACTTCATTACAAACAAAGCTAGTGGAGGTGATGGAATTCCAGTTGAGCTATTTCAAATCCTGAAAGATGATGCTGTGAAAGTGCTGCACTCAATATGCCAGCAAATTTGGAAAACTCAGCAGTGGCCACAGGACTGGAAAAGGTCAGTTTTCATTCCAAACCCAAAGAAAGGCAATGCCAAAGAATGCTCAAACTACCGCAAAATTGCACTCATCTCACACGCCAGCAAAGTAATGCTCAAAATTCTCCAAGCCAGGCTTCAACAGTACATGAACCATGAAATTCCAGATGTTCAAGCTGGATTTAAAAAAGGCAGAGGAAGCAGAGATCAAATTGCCAACATCCACTGGATCATTGAAAAAGCAAGAGAGTTACAAAAAAACATCTACTTTTGCTTTACTGACTATACCAAAGCCTTTGACTCTGTGGATCACGACAAACTGTGGAAAATACTGAAAGAGATGGGAATACCAGATCACCTGATTTGCCTCCTGAGAAATCTGTACCCAGCTCAAGAAGCAATAGTTAGAACTGGACATGGAACAACAGACTGGTTCTAAATCAGGAAAGGAGTACATCAAGGCTGTATAGTGTTACCCTGCTTATTTAGCTTATATGCAGAGTACATTATGAGAAATGCCAGGTTGGATGAAGCACAAGCTGGAATCAAGATTGCTGGGAGAAAAATCAGTATCCTCAGATATGCAGATGACACCACTCTTATGGCAGAAAGCGAAGACAAACTAAAGAGCCCCTTAATGAAAGTGAAAGAGGAGAGTGAAAAAATTGGCTTAAAACTCAACATTCAGAAAATTAAGATCATGGCATCTGGTCCCATCACTTCATGGCAAATAGATGAGGAAACAGAGACTTTATTTTTGGGGGCTCCAAAATCACTGCAGATGGTGACTGCAGCCATGAAATTAAAAGACACTTTCCTTGGAAGAAAAGCTATGACCAACAAACTATAACCTGGACAGCATGTTAAAAAGCAGAGACATTATTTTGCCAACAAAGTTCCATCTAGTCAAAGCTATGGTTTTTCCAGTAGTCACGTATGGATGTGAGAGTTGGACTATAAAGAAAGCTGAGCATCGAAGAATTGATGCTTTTGAACTGTGGTGTTGGAGAAGACTCTTGAGAGTTCCTTGGACTGCAAGGAGATCCTACCAGTCGATCCTAAAGGAGATCAGTGCTGAGTGTTCACTGGAAGGACTGATCCTGAAGCTGAAACTCCAATACTTTGGCCACCTGATGCGAAGAACTGACTCATTGGAAAAGACCCTGATGCTGGGAAAGATTGAAGGCAGGAGGAGAAGGGGACGACAGAGGATGAGATGGTTGGATGGCATCACCAACTCAATGGACATGAGTTTGAATAAACTCGGGAGTTAGTGATGGACAGGGAGGCCTGGTGTGCTGCAGTCCATGGGATCACAAAGAGTCAGGCACAACTAAGCAACTGAACTGAACTGAACTGAAAACAATAAAGGGAAGGAACAATTGTTCATTTAATTAGACTGAAATAAGGATCAACTATATAGAAAGTGACATCTAACAAACAACTTAGACACAAAAATAAATGCCAGAGAGGCAAAAGATTAAATTTAAATACCTATACCTAAATAGATTTATATGCCCACCCACAGCAGACCATATACAACCTGAGGAAACAGAATTAAATATTTTTTACACTGACATTTATCATGTACAAGATTTATCATGGCATCATAGTGAGAATTTAGCTTTCTAAGGCTGGAAATCACAAAAGGTAAGACTGACAGTAAACATATAAAACTTCCATATATTAATATTTAACAGCTAAAACAAATAAGGAAAACTTTTCCAGCTAAAAATGAATTAAAGTCTACTATATATATAAAGAAACTGAAAGAGGTAAACTAAAGCTAGTGAAGGACAGGGAAGCCTGGTGTGCTGCAGTTCATGGGATAGCAAAGAGTCGGACATGACTAAGAGACTGAACAACAACAACAGTGTACATGATAAAGTAAAACATTAATACCTCCACTCCTGAGCCCAATCTAATATTCCGTCCATAGGGAACTGCAGCCTGCCAGGCTTCTGTGTTCATGGGGATTCTCCAGGCAAGAATACTGGAGTGGGTTGCCATGCCTCCCTCCAGGGGATCTTCCCAACCCAGGGATCGAACCCAGGTTTCCTGCATTGTAGGCAAATTTTTCACCATCTGAGCCACCAGGGAAGCCCAAGAATTCTGGAGTGGGTTGCCATTCCCTTCTCCAGGGGACCTTCCTGACCCAGAGATTGAACCCGGGTCTCCTGCATTGCAGGCGGATACTTTACTACTGAACCACTGGGGAAGAAGAGTAACCAGAAGGAGATGCTTGGCAGGATAAGATTCTTCCCTCATCCTGAAAGGGATGAGGTGATGGTACAGAAGAGAGGAGATGGCCAGTGGACTCAGGTACTAGAGGGTCTAGAGAACGGAGAGAGGAAAAGATGGAAGCTGCCCATACGTGGCAGAACTACAAGGCAGGAGCCTGTGTCCTTGCTGACAGCAGCGCTGCTTTATCAGCCTTAGACAATTACCTCCGAACTCTTTTCATGTGGGAAAGAAATAAACTACTAACTTGCTGTTTAGTGTTTCCTGTCATTTGCAGACAAATGTAATCCTAACTGATATAGGAGAGGAGAGTGTTGAAACAATAAGCAAGCATCCCTCAAAAACATGAAATAGCATAGTATATATGGAAGACAAGTGGGCTTCCCCGGTGGTTCAGTGCTAAAGAATCTGCCCATGCAGGAGAGAGAGGAGGTGTGGATTCGATCCCTGGGTTGGGAAGATCCCCTGAAGAAAGAAATGGCAACCCACTCCAGTATTCTTGCCTGGGAAATCCCATGGACAGAGCAGCCTGATGGGCTACAGTCCATGGGGTCACAAAGGGTCAGACACAACTGTGCAACTGAGTACACCCACAACCCAGCCTTAGAAAGTTTAATAATTTGCTCAAGGTCATATGGCTAGTTGAAATGTGGTCACGTCAGGAATCAGACATAGATTCATCTTACTTCAGTGTCATGTACTTAATCACTTGACTAGGTTATCTCTCATACAATGGCATGAAATGTATGAAACAGTATGAAAGGTAGTACAATGGTTTGGATGATTGCAACCTCTTAATTAGATGCTCTTTCAGCATTTGGGAATGTTCTGGCCCAAAGCAGTTTTTTAAAAATGCAAATTGGGGAGGACGGTAGTATCTTCTCTGATTAAGGGCACTTGGGAAAAAGATGAGGTTTTTGAATGGAAGATGATGCTTTCAAGTCTTAGATATACTGATTTTGAGATGGCTGTGAAATATCCAAATGGAGATACCTAGCAGTAATTTGATAAGATGCTTCTGAAGTTTAGGGGGAAGCAGGTTGAAGGTAAAGCTCTTGGCATCAGTTGTTCTTAGAGGTCAGCTAAAGTCAAGGCAATTACTGTGACTTTTCAGGGACTCCCAAAAGTGAGGAGAGAAGCCTGTGGAGAAAAGGGCACTGGGTACAGACTTGAAGAGAAAGGAATATTTTGAAATAATTACTTAAGAAGGAGACCAATTCAGTCAAGGACAGTCAAAGATATCACTAAGTTGTACTTAGGGTTAAGGACAATGAATTTATAGTGATATCAATCTGATGGTTTTCTATCATAGCAATTACTAATTCAACAGTAGGAAAACTTGCTAAAATTTCATTATTTTTCTGGTTCCTTTCTTTTCTTCCAATGTGAGTTGCCTGAACTGACCTGAGCACTTGACGTATTATTTAAATCCATCTCCCTTTCAGACTCTGAAATCTTCATAAAGTCTGTTGAGACTCTGAAAATCTTTTTAAAAAATCATTTTTATTCCCAGCAACTTGCATGGTAATATCTGTATACTTGCTTTATCTTCTGGTTAGGCTGTCTAACTAACCTAGGGCAGGAACTGTTTCACAGTTGTTGTTGTTCAGTCACTAAGTCCTCTCTAACTCTTTGCAACCCCATGGACTGCAGCACATCAGGCTTCCCTGTCCTTCACTGTTTCCCGGAGCCTGCTCAAACTCATGTCCATTGAGTCAGTGATGCCATCCAACCATCTTGTCTGTCATCCCCTTCTCCTCCTGCCTTCAATGTTTCCCAGTCTTTTCTAACGAGTCAGCTCTTCACATGAGGTGGCCAAAGTATCGGAGCTTCACCATCAGTCCTTCCAATGAATATTCAGGATTGATTTCCTTTAGGATTGACTGGTTCGGCGTCCTTGCTGTCCAAGGGACTCTCAAGAGTCTTCTCCAAGTTGGTGATACTGTCTAACCATCTCATCCTCTGCTTCCTCCTTCTCCTTTTGCCTTCAATGTTTCTCAGCATCAGGGTCTTTTCCAATGAGTTGGCTCTTTCAATCAGGTGGTCAAATGATTAGTACCCCAGCTTCAGCATCAGTCCTTCCAATGAATATTCAGAGTTGATTTTCTTTAGGATTCGACTGGTTTGGTCTCCCTGCTGTCCAAGAGACTCTTAAGCATATTCACCAGCACCACAATTCTAAAGCACCAATTCTTCAGCACTCAGCCTTCTTTTGGTCCAACTCTCACATCTGTACATGACTACTGGAAAAACCATAGCTTTGACTAGATGAACCTTTGTAGGCAAAGTGATGTCTCTGCTTTTTAATATGCTGTCTAGGTTTGTCATAGCTTTCCTTCCAAGGAGCAAGCATCTTTTAATTTAATGGCTACAGTTACCATCCACAGTGATTTTAGAATCCAAGGAAACAAAATCTGTTCCAAGTCAATTTTTTCACTCTCCTCTTTCACCCTCAATTAGAGACTCTTTAGTTCCTCTTTGCTTTCTGCCATTAGAGTAGTATCATCTGCATATCTGAGGTTGTTGATATTTCTCCCAGCAATCTTGATTCTAGCTTGTGCTTCATCCAGCCCAGCATTTCACATGTAGAAGTTAAATAAACAGTGTGATAATATACAGCCTTGCTGTACTCCTTTTCCAATTTTGAACCAGTCTTTTGTTCCATGTCTGGTTCTAACTGCTGCTTCTTGACCTGTATACAGGGTTTCTCAGGAGACAGGGAAGGTGGTCTGGTGTTCCCATGTCTTTAAGAATTTTCCACAGTTTGTCATCCACACAGTCAAAGGTTTCTGCATAGTCAATGAAGCAGATGTTTTTCTGGTATTCCCTTGCTTTCTCCATGATCCAATGAATGTTGGCAAACTGATCTTTGGTAACTCTGCCTTTTCTAAACCCAGCTTGTACATCTGGATGTTCTTGATACACATACTGCTATAGCCTACCTTAAAGGCTTTTGAGCAAGGCTTTTGAGCATAACCTTGCTAGCATGTGAAATGAACACAACTGTACAGCAGTGTGAACATTCTTGGGCATTGCCCTTCTTTGAGACTGGAATGAAACTGATCTTTTCCAGTTCTGTGGCCACTGCTGAGTTTTCCGAATTTGCTGGCATATTGAGTACAGCACTTTAAAAGCAACACCCTTTAGGATTTTAAAGAGCTCAGCTGGAATCCCATCACCTCCACTGGCTTTGTTTTTAGTAATGTTTCCTAAGGTCCACTTGACTTCACACTCCAGGATGTCCAGCTCTAGGTGTGTGACCCCACCATCGTGTATCCTCATGCACAGTATGTTTTTATTAAATATTCGTGAGATTGGATTGACTTTAACCTGTAAAACTCAGTGTAGAAACTAACCAACTATCTAATACCATCAAGCAGTGATTTGTAAGATTTCAGACTTGGAATAAACAGTCTTCTCTCAACCTTTTATTCTGTTTTTCATCAAGAGGTGATTAGGACACCTCTACCCTAGTATGTGCCATGTTGTCTTTGGAGTTTGGGTGGGCCCTGCTGGCCACTCTTTAGGTTTCTGTGACCATGGATGAGTCACCAAGCATTTCTCTGTCTCCTGAATCCCAGAGTGAAACTCAAGTAATTGGACCTGATGACTGCTGGTGTCCCTTCTCATTCTAAAATCCAGAGATTCCATAACCCCCTGGAAGACCTTTAAACCACACCTGAGAACCACTGCCTTATAAACAGCAATTAAAACAGGACCTCCAGGGCTTCTACGGTGATCCAGTGGTTAAGACTCCACCTGACAATGCAGGGGACAGGGGTGTGATCCAAGGTCCAGGAGAATCCCAAATGCCACAACAGAGTTCACACGCTGCAACTACTGGCAACAAGAGAAGCCACAGCAATGAGAAACTCACACACACCAGTGAGAAGCAGCCCTTGGTTGCAGCAGCTAGACAAAGTCCGTGCACAGCGACAAAGACCCAGCACAGCCAAAATAATAACAATAATAATAAATTTTTTTAAATGGGATCCATGTTTTGGTATTGGAAAATGAAACCCTCTCCCTATAAAACTGGGTTATAATCTACAAAGCACATTACTTTTAAAATTAAGACCCTGATGTATGCAGGCATGCTAAGGCACTTCAGTCATGTATGACTCTCTGCAACCCTTTGGATTGTAGCCCACCAGGCTCCTCTGTCCATGGGATTCTCCAGGCAAGAATACAGGACTGCGTTGCCATGCCTTCCTCCAGGGGATCTTCCCAACCCAGGGATTGAATGTGCATCTCTTACATCTCCTGTATTGGCAGGCAGGTTCTTTACCACTAGCACCACCTGGGAAGCTCAAAGACACTGATGCTTTATATTTAATTATTGCTTTGATCGCTGGTAAAAACATTTTTATCAGATGCAAGTTTGTTTTTCATTGTAGGTTTACCCAACAATCAAATGAAAGGGCACTTCAGTAGTAAAAAGACAAGGAAGGTAGAATATGAGACATCATCTTGGATCTCATGAGTGCTTTGGTAACACTTTCATTTTTTTTTAATTTTTCATATGGGAAATTAAAGGGTGTAAGCGACTCAAGATTGCAGAAGTAGTAAATGGAAAGGCTGGTACTAAAATGCGAGGCTCCCTGTCATATGCTTAAAAAAAAACAAAAACAAAAACGAATTGGTCAAAATTCCTGAAAGACAAAAGCAGACAAAGGTGAAATGCCAGTTGGTTGAGTTTAAACAGAGGCTCCACTTTGTTCTTTGCAGGTTAGAGAATAAACAATTCTACTGATTAACATGAAGGGCTGCCAGATGAAACATTCTTACTCCTAAACAAAAATATTGGTAATTTTGCACCACAGTTAGTAGATCAATTGTAAAAATTCAAGTAAATGGAAAACAAGGAGAATTAGCAAACCCAGAATACAATTTTCCTTCACTCTTTCAGAAGACAGACTGAAAAAATACAAAAAAATAAAATCCTGTACCTCCCTTCATTAGCAGCCAGGGTGGTGAGTCCCATTGTAAATCCCACATATAAAGGCTCAGGGCTACCTGCAGAGCCTAGGAGTACCAATCACATTAGTGAAGACTCCAGATGACCCAAGGAAGCCATAAGGGTCTGGGAAAGCGAGTAAACAAAAGGCAGCATTCCAAATGAATGCCACTGCGAGAGCCTGCATTGTGAAATGCCTGGGTTTAAGAACCCTAAAGCAGATTAGTTTAAGGCAACAAAAGATTCAAGTAAGCTACAAATAACTCATTTTGACACATTAAGAAATTGTCTTCATTAGATCATCAGGTACTTCAGTGCAATTATTAAAAAAATAATTCCACCTAAACTGTGTTTCAGGCACTGAGGCCTAGAAAAACAGGGTTCAAAAGAAAAGGTTCACAACCAAAATTCATGAACCAGACATACAGCCCTTCTCCCTTTGAGTCTTTCTGACATTTTTAAGGCCTATAATGATGTTAAAATTTGTTGTACACATCCTTTGTATTTTACCAATCTATTTAAAGGTGCTACTCTAAGCAACAACTAGAAAAGCTCAAATCTCTCCAACTGTAAAGTGACTTTTCTTCCACACTGTTACCTCATTTACAAAGAAAATAAGCAACACTTTTGGGATATGAATGGCCAACAAGAAAAGAAGAGAAAAGTTATGCCCTGGCAACTTCTGAACATTTTCTATAACTTTACATGCTTGTTTCACTTTTGTTTCAAAGTTTAAACTCAGATACAATTTAGATACTTAAATTTGAAAATGTGGAAGGGAGAGTTACTTCCATGTGGAGAAGGCTGAGATTTGTTGCTATTTATTTCTTATTGGGGAGGGGGACAACTAAGAAATTATGTCAAATAAATTTAATGACCTCCAATATTGTTTGCCATTTTGCTCACTAAGGAATCCATATTGTTAATAATAATACTGATGTAAAATAGAAACAATTACTTATTTAAAGTCCTGTAAAAAGACATGGTCTCACATGTGTAAGAGTAGATGAAATGGCCTTCCACTCAGCATCTTCAGATGTTCAGACCATCAGTCAGTCTGAAACTGTACAAATGTATTTAGAGACTCCCTTTCTCACTAGCAGATGAGCAGATGGGCAAATGTGGTTCTGATCATTTAAATAGTCCTAAAATCCATCCTAAGACCAAAACTGAGAAGTAACTGTGATAACCTTTCCCCCTAAATTTTATTTTTCAAAAATTAATTTCTCATCATTGGTTTAATTCTAATAACGCCCCTCACCAAGAACAGAAACAGTCCAGCTCACTCTTTCTCTTTAAAATGTGCAACCATCGTTTTATCAGGCCCTAATCGGGCCATGAGCAAGGCTACACAAACACAGAAGGAAATACTTTACAGCTGATGGGCTGATGTTACCTGAGGCAGCGGTCCCCAACCTTTTTGGCACCAGGGACCAGTTTTGTGGGAGACAATTTTTCCATGGATGGGACGGGGGGACAGTTTGGGGATGATTCAAGCATATACATTCATTGTGAACTTTATTTCTATTATTATTTCATCAGCTCCACCTCAGATCATCAGGCATTAGATCTTGGAGGCTGGGTACCACTGACCTGAGGTTTTTAGGTCAGGTGAAAACTTTTGACTTCGTTTGTGTTCAAGTGAAAAAAACACTGGAAAAGTCAATGAGCCTGAATTCCAAACAGCTTTTTGACTTCCCACTCTTCTAGGTTTAAACAGTATATAATCATATAATAAAATTATAATAAGGTTTAAAATTCTTATAATATGTATACAAGTAAATAATCAGCCAATCACTCTCATTTCAGAGAGAAAAGATGTATATATAGAGAGGGACTTGTGGCAGAGCCACATTCCAAGTTGTTTGTGGATGGTGACCCTTAACTACAAGCTCTCAACTGAAGAAACCCTCATCATTGCTGTGGCCTCTCTGGCCTGCTCGGTTTTGTCACATAAACAGAGGCAGAAAGAAGCCCAGTCATGTCAGTGACAGTGTATTTTCTCAGACAGCTCCTTATTTGCCAGAGAGGCTACTTCATTTTCTCATCTACTCCTTTCTTCTCTCCTTGACAGTCAAGAGGCAGGACCAAGAGTGGCCTGACCCAAGCTGCTTCTAAAGAAATAAAGTTAGGCAGTGCGGTGAGTGAGAAATCTGACTCAAATCATGCTCTTCTCCTCTACAACCGTGAGGCCTGAGGCTAGTTATCTGCAAAAAGGGAAAAGTATCTTCTTTACAGGGTTAAAACAGAGAAGATAATAAATGTGAAGCACTTGGTATTTATTAGGCATACAATAAATGTTAATACACTTCCTATATAAACCTGTAACCATAGGAAGAATAATGCTTCAGAGTATTATCTCAGTTAATCATTGTATGATCGCCATATTCATAAAGAACCAACTACTCAAATGCATGACCTCTGACTCCAGAGCTACTGTATTTTTTTCTTTTGTGCTGCCACATGAGAGGCTGTACTAATGGAGACCACATTTCATTCCTTTATGTCAGTCCCTGTGATGGGTTAAGGGGTTTGGGAGAAATCTTAGAAGCAAGCAAAGGAAATTAAAAAATCACAATCAAACAAAGCCAGGTCACTCAGGATAATTCCAGAGGGCAGCATATCCCTCTGGAATTTTGGTAATATTGGTAAAAAGGCAATGAAAACAAAAGTAAGACCCAATTATAATGTCCTAGGTTCTAGATCTATATAAGAACATGATTATTTTAGGTTGGCCAAAGAAAATCCATTAAATAGACCTATAAAATCTTGCCTCAGTCTCAGATTGACAGAGGTTTCCTACTTGTCATTAGATGTAACCTACTTGTCATTAGATGTAATTTAGTAATTAACCTCAAATTTCTAAACAACACCTCAGAACTGTACAGGGAAACCTGGACACACTTTATTTCATTTAATCCTCATGGTAGCATTCTAAGACACATGTTGTATTCATTGCATGAGAATACAGACTCCAGAACCTCCCTGATGATCCAGTGGTTAAGAATCTATCTGCCAATGCAAGGGACACAGGTTCAATCTCTGGTCCAGGAAGATTCCACATGCTGTGGGGCAACTAAGCCTATGCTTCACAACTACTGAGCCCACACTCTAGAGCCTGCAAGGCACAACTACTGAAGCCTGAGTGCCTCAAAGTCCATGCTCTACAACAAGAGAAGCCACCACAATGAGAAGCCTGGGCACCACAACTAGAGAGTAGCCTCTGCTCGCCACAACTAGAGAAAGCCAACTCGTGACAAGGAAGACCCAATGCAGCCAAAAATAAACTGAGTTAAAAAATTTCTTTAAAGAAAAAATTTAAAAAAGAGTACAGATTCCAAAAGATTGAGCTATTTGTTTGAGAAAATCTGCAGTGCTGAGATTCAAAGCTATATTCTTTAAACCCTATATGCTGTGCTCTTCAAGCTAAGTCACACTATGTTCTCTATAGCAACAAAAGAGAATATGTGAAATGGCCCAAAATGTTAACAAAATTGTTAATTAAAAGTCAAGAGAGAAAGAACAAGTTTTAACTGGTTAAACGTGAGTTTACTTGCACAAATTGTGAAAATCCCTATGTAGAGAATTGTGAGGTTAGAATGACATCCACAAAGAATTGCTTTAGGTTTTAAAACAGTTTAAAGAGCTATTCCTGGTTTACTTCATAAGTCAGATTAAAAGAAAACAGGTGTCTTACCCCACTACACCATTTACATTTAGTGTAATGGATTCTACACCATTTACATTTGACTCTACCAGTTGTATTCTTTTAAACATCAAAATTTCTAATAAGCGAAATTTAAAACAACCCAGAATGACAAATTTTCATCCAGGAATATCATCTTCTCTCTTGCTTATAACTTTTCATTCTATTACCTACCCTGAGAAAATCTGTGTTGAGAGGTAATATATATGGAACTCCCTAATGGACCTGAGGAATATAGACCAATGGCCTAGTTGGAAGGCGCAGTGCTCTTTATTTTTGATATAAGGTAAAGAAACCAAGAAGAATCCTAGGAAGACACAGTATGGAGGAAAGTGATCACAGCTATGGATGAAGGCAACCAACAGCAAAGTGAGGAAGAATGAATCAGTCCTGCTGACCTGGGCATCCAGAGAGTCTGGTCAGATGGTGACGGTGGTGGTGGGACAAAGTGCTGAATGAGAAATCAGGAGTCACAGTGAGGAAGAATAAAATGGAAGTTCCCATTTGTTTCACCAACTGCTGCAGCAAGGGCTAGATTTAACCTGAATGTCACAAAATAGAAAACCTGGTTGGAGTGACTACTGATTTTTTCTGATGATACCAACGTGGCCACCAAGATGCCCTTTAAGCTCAGAACTCTTTAGATCAGTGTTTTGCACAAAGTCTGGTTCAAGAATTACAACAAAAGCACCCAAAGAACACATTTACTGTGTGCATTCCTTATCTTGGCCCTCGGAGATTTACGAGTCATGGTTCTAGGGATGGAATGAGAAATATGAATCTCGAATACCCCAGAGAATGTTGCCAGATTTAGCAAATAGGCAACCCTAAGCCCAGGAAATCAATCCTGAATACTCTTTGGAAGGACTGATGCTGAAGCTGAAACTCCAATACTTTGGCCACCTGATGGGAAGAGTCGACTCACTGGAAAAGACCCTGATGCTGGGAAGGATTGAGGGCAGGAGGAGAAGGGGACGACAGAGGATGAGATGATTGGATGGCATCACCAACTCAACGGACATGAGTCTGAGAAAACTCCAGGAGATAGTGAAGGACAGGGAAGCCTAGTGTGCTACAACCCATGCAGTCGCAAAGAGCTGGACACAACTTAGCAACTGAACAACAACAACTCTACATTATTCTATAATATTAGAGTTTGAAAGCCACTTATTTGGATTAAAAAAGAGAGATCAAAAATATGTATGATTGTTAGATGGTATGCTTACTTATACTGATTAGCCAAATACATTAAAACAAAAATTTAAAACCTTGCTGCCTGATCTGAGGACTGGATATCAGACTGCTCTGTGATCAGTCTCCTCCTTTGGAAAATAGAAACCAACCGGTGATGATGCCTACTAAACCCCTTACCATTCCGTGGTTATGCTCAGAGGAGGAACCTGAGGGCAGAAGAGAGTTAGAAAAGGCCATTTTGGCAGGACAACATAAAACTCATTCCAGGGGTGAGCATCAGGTTTGTCCCCAGTCCCTGCAATTTCTTGGATGTCTGTGGCATTTGACCTTTATTGTTTCCTCTCAGGCTGGCCTCAGCAAGGAAAAAAAGCATTAAAAATAAAAAATTTTAAACATTGTTTATCCATTAGGTTTTTAAATATAAAGCCTAAGAAAAGTAATCAACTGGAACCCTGAAAACAAAATAATCCTACAACATCCTGGAATATATTGTTCTCATAAGTGTGAGTGAAGTCGCTCAGTCCTGTCTGACTCTGTGCCCCATGGACTTGTAGCCCACCAGGCTCCTCTGTCCATGGGATTTCCCAGGAAAGAATACTGGAGTGGATTGCCATTTCCTCCTCCAGGGGATCTTCCTGACTCAAGGATCTAAGCCCTGTCTTCCACATTGTAGGTAAAATTCACATTTTACCATCTGAGCCACCAGGGAAGCCATAAAATGTCATCAAAGTCACTGGGATGAAACATTATGCTTAGGATCCAAAGGAGAAAACCCAACTCCCCTCGGTCTTGTATTCTACTTTTCCTTCCAGCATGGCTTCGAACCAAACTTTAAGTAATGATGACTGGATTCTGCATTAGATGAAGGCTATATTTCTAAAGAACACTGTGGGATGTTCAACAATGAATCAAGAGGCGTCAAGTCTGTGGCATTCTGGGCTAAAGGAAGCTGCAAATGTTACTCCTGTCTCATGGAAAAGCTAGAAAAACTGCAAATATTAATGTCATGTGCACACATGTTCAGTCGTGTCTGACTCTTTGTGACCCCATGGACTGTAGCCTACCAGGTTCCTCTGTCCATGGAATTTTTCAGGCAAGAATGCTGGAGTGGGTTGCCATTTCCTATTCCAAATATTATTAATACCGATTATTAAAGTCTTTAATTAGAGAAAGAATGCCAGAAAGAAGGAGAGTTCTCAGAAAGTGGTCCAGGAGCACAGGAGGGCAGAGGTGCGAGTAGAAAGCCATATTGGGGGGTGGGGAGTGGGGGAGGTCTGCAAGGATAAATCGTGGACTTCCCTTGTGGTCCAGTGGTTAAGAGTCTGCCTGCCAATAGGGAGGACATGGGTTTGATCCCTGGTCCAGGAAGATTCCACATGCCTCGGAGCAACAAAGCCCACACGCCACAGCTACTGGGCTGATGCTCGTGAGCCTGTGCTCTGCAACAAGAGAAGCCACTGTGATGAGAAGCCCGCACACCTCAACTAAAGAGAAGCCCTCGCTTGCCTCAGCTAGAGAAAGCCCACACGTAGCAATGGAGACCCAGTGCATCCCAAAATAAATAAACAAAAATAAAATCCTGAAGCCCTGCAGTCTCCTGATGGTTGGTCAACACCAGTGGGCCTCAGAAATCTTCCACTGCTGTCTGTGACGTGTAGGCGTATGCCATAAGGGAAACAGATTGAAAAACGAGTTGCATTAAGTTGAGCTCATACACACAAATAAGTATAATCCAACTCAACGTAAGGGATACCCAGCAGAATTGGTTTGCTTACTCAAGATTTCTGGCCGTATCACCATCGCAAGGTCCTGTCACTTTACTACCAACAGGTATGGAGGAGGCTGGGTTGAACATCATCTGATGTCATCCCCAGCGCTGAGGGCTTTCTTTTGTTTGGGTCTATATAACGATGCTCTTGGACAGTGAGAGCACCCAGGGTCTTTCCTTATGAAAGCGACACAAGTCACTTTACAGAAGGAAGACACCTGATTCATACGACCGGGGAGCATGTGAACTTTGAACACTTTGAACAAAAGAGGAAGCTTTGTGCCAGATGTGAAGAAGCGAAGTTTATTTTTCCATTTAGCTTGTTTATTTAAGTAAGAAGGAAGGAGACAGTGGCTGCTTCCCATTCCAAACCTCGCAGGGAATGGCTTTCTTTCTGTTTTTTTTTTTTTTTTTTCTTTTAAAGAATTTCTTTTGGGGGGTGTGCTGTGGACCATTTTAAAGTCCTCATTGAATCTGTTACAATATTGCTTCTGTTTCATGTTTTTGCTTTTTGGGCGGCAAGGCATGTGGGATCCTAGCTCCCTGACTAGGGTTCAAACGTGCATCCTGCATTGGAAGGCGAAGTCTTCACCACTGGACCAATAGGGAAGTCCCCTCTCTTGTTTTCTTAATAAATGAACAAATTTGGCTACTGCAGCTTGCAGAGGAGGAAAGAAGACAAGTCACTCACGCTTACATTTCATCTATAGTGAGTTTAACCTTTGAAACCTGCCAGTCAACAGAAGAGACCAAGCAGGGAGGTCGGAGCAGCCCTGCTCATCTAGCGTTCTCTGTTTACATGGAAAATTACTCCTTAAGAAAATTATTTTAGGAAATGCAAAGCGCACGATAGAGACTTTATTCAAGATCTCACAAGACTCATTTAAACATCTAACAGCTGAGAAACTCTCAAGTCTTAGTCTATTTTCCCTTTTAATCATTGTGTACAAGAAGCACAGTGACAGAGCTTTTACATTTCAAACAAAATGTCCAGAGAAAAACACCTTTCGTCCTTGATTCATCTATCTTTTCACAATATTTTGCTCAGGCACACCGTGTTTCTAAACTAAAGATCTTATTGGTATATATGCAAAGACACACGCTTTTTCACAAATTGCTGAAACATTCCTCCTAATGCTGAGGGTATTATATGCTACTAATACATGATACAAAATATACCACAAAACAATCATTAGTACTTCAATCATGTATTCCCAGGTGACACAGTGGTAAAGAATCCACCTGCCAAAGCAGGAGACGCAGGTTCGATCACTGGGTTGGAAAGGTCCCCTGGAGAAGGAATTGGCAACCCACTCCAGTATTCTCGACTGGAAAGTTCCATGGCCAGAGGAGCCTGGCGGGTTACAGTCCATGAGATCATAAAGAGTCAGACACGACTAAGCACGTGCGCACACACACATACACACTCATTATCAAAAAAGGCCAGACTACAAAATATTAAATGACCTTCCACTCTTAACCATTTATGTATCCGTTTTTTTAAAAAAAGTTAACCTCCTCTCCATCCCCCATAGCATCCTCTCACCCCGCTTATTGCAGCAAAAGAAAGAACATCATCACAAAGATTAATGGAGCATCAGTAAAGTATTTTAGGTACAAATGACCCATTTTTATGTACTTCCAGAAAAACTCAGCAAGGGTTTAAGAAAAAGAAAACCTGAAGTTCTTTTCATTGAATTCATGTAGCTGGTGGTGATGAATTGATTGTTCTCTTTTAATGGCAGGGTCAGAAAGACAGAGAGGAAACATAGCTGGCTATATTTTTAATTAATTAGTAACCTGTTTTTTTTCTTCAAATGTTCTATGTCATTGAGATGAATTATCTCCAGCTTTAATTAAAGCCCTCTCAAAGGATAACTCATCTTCTAGAAGAGAAGGCAAGAGGGGCATAACAGAATGATTTTTCTTTCAGGAAGACAAAACATAAAATGTACTCTCTTTATAAAGGAAAGAGGAAAGGTATTGTATCTACCCCCTCCCGGAGATTTTTATTCCTTAGAATTGTTTCTTAAACATATGTGTTAAAGAAAATCATCACTTTAGCTTCAAAACTCAAACTGAAAATAGACTGGCAACAAATTAAATATTAGATCCTGCCTGAAAGTCGAGAATCTCAAATTGTGAACTTATATCTATTTATCTAAGTATCACTATCAAGTGTAAATTAAAAGTCACTTAGTCTTGGCTATGAATTCTCACAAAGATCTGAATCTGGTACTGTTATAATACAATTACTAGTTACTTCCCTGGTGACTCAGTGATAAAGAATCTGCCTGCCAATGCAGAAGGCACAGTTTCTATCCCTGGGTAGGGAAGATCCCCTGGAGGTGGAAATGGCAACCCACTCCAGTATTCTTGCCCGGGAAATTGGACAGAGGAGCCTGGCAGGCTACAGTCTGTGGGGTTGCAAAAGTCAGACATGACTTAGTGGCTAAATACCACCACAACAAACAATAAAACTTACAATTACTAATATCAGCTAATATGTAATGCTCAGTTTAAAGGTATTTTTCCCCATGCAATCTAGTAGCTAATTTTTATTTAAAACCTTGGCATAGCTACCATTTGATACAATTAGCAAGTAAACATTTATGCGTGCATGTGTATGCCTGTGTGACTCTGTGTGTGTGTGTGTGTGTGTGTGTGTGTGTGTGTGTGTATCTACACAGTAAGGCCTCCTTCTAGACATCAGACTTCTGGGAATCCTCAACCACCCAGCCTAGAACCAGTCAAGTATCCAGAAATAAGAGAAAAATAAAACTTTACAGCAATGTAATGAAAGGAATGTAACTGGCTTGTATTATAGGTAGAGGTTACCCTCAGGTATAAAGCAAAATAGCAGTTTACCAGCCACGTGACACAAAGATTCCAAGGGAAGTAGTAATTTACCTGAAGGGAAGAGACTCCCTATCTATGAAAAATAGACAGTAAAAATAAAAATATGGCTGCTCAGGCCATTTAGTGTGGAGGCAGACAACTCTATGAAACACTTCCATAGTCACTAAGGACATCACTGCATTTCAGGGTAGCACAACAGTGGGACTTTATAATTAGGGCCCTGAGTAAGTGAATGCCCATTATTTAAAAGAGTATTTTAAAAGATAGTATTAAGTGATATATTTTAGGAAGCTCTTTCACTTAAACGTTTTTTTTTTACTTTCAAGGCTTCAGTTATCTGGATAATAAAGTTATCTGAAACAACTTTTGTATTGTTTTACTTCACGCAATGTATTTTGTCTCTACCTTTCAAAGGTTTTTCTGAATACTGATTTGTTATGCTCAGAGAGGTTTCAAGGAAAGGAGACATCTTGAATAGTATCATTATTTACATGCAGATTAAATTACACAATAGAGCTGATTTTTTAAGGATACCTTTTCAGATTATAGTATTATTTGCCCTATTAAAAACTATGTTTATTAATCTGTTGTACAAGTTTTACACTCTACCACAGGGTCTTTTTCTCTGCATTACTATGAAAAGGTACCACTCTTAGCTTGTAATAAGTTATCCCTCATACTATTGTTATGTTATTTTAAAATCTGATGCACAAACGGGTATTAAGGCCTCTGAAGAGATCTGCATAAGGAATGGGAGGAAGAGTGACTTGAAACAAAAATTCCTGATTCATTAGTTACTTGTTGAGCATCATCACAATATCGTGGAGGTAATCCAATGGTTCTAGAATATGCTTAGAAGACTACAGAATAAGAAGATTTCGGAGTAGCTGAAATCTTTAACGCTCTTCCTTTGAAAATCTTCTGTCACAAGTCAGAAGGATAATGTCTCTTTTCACCCAATGAGAAAGCTGTTCTCACACGAGCATAATTAATCTTCTGACACTACGACAAAGAAATTCCTTAAAAGGATTTCTCTGATTTCCTCTCAAGACAGAAGATTGTCTTTATCCATCATCTGTTCTTCCTGATCCCTTCTTTTTGAATATCCACATCAGCAGAATTGTCCATCAGAAAGGACAGCAGGAGGGAAGTCTCTGCATGATGGATAGGGCTCAATGCTCCA
Source organism: Antilocapra americana (assembly GCA_007570785.1). NCBI lineage: Eukaryota > Metazoa > Chordata > Mammalia > Artiodactyla > Antilocapridae > Antilocapra > Antilocapra americana. The sequence goes on from ML662445.1 coordinate 32,249,215, forward strand.
CAGGCCTATTTAAGTGTGAGCATCTATTGTTGTAAACTTACTTTACAGCAGTTAAACAAATATAATAGTCACCAATTCAACCATTGTGCAGCTTACACTTGACTAAAACTAGTAAGTGAAGTTGGCTAATGACAAGGCACTGAGTTTGAAGCCAGATAAAATTTTGCAGTTAGTCTAATGTCTACTCAGAAAAAAAGAAAATTCTCCAAGTTATGCAATGACATGCCTAGATTAGAAAGTGTTATATACTATTCTGTATGTAGATGGCCATTCCCATCAAAAAATAAGAAAACTCAGGGACTTCCCCGGTGGTCCAGTGGCTGAAACTCTGCTCCCAATGCAGGGGGCACAGGTTCGATCCCTGGTCAGGGAACTAGATCCCACATGCCACAGCTAAGACCTGGCACAGACAAATAAATTAATTAATTTAAAAAATACATATAAAAAAACCAAGAAAATTCTGATACTTATTATCCTAACAGTCACTCCGTACTTCTTACCTGCATCATGGTTATATGGAAAGAACTCCCCACAAACTACATGTGCTGTTATCCAAAAACTCAAGTGTGGCAAAGAAAAAAGGACTACAAACATGCCTCTAAGAATTTTTTTTCAGACTATCCTAGTAAAGCTGTTTCAAGAAGAGATGTAGGTATGTCTGTGTGCTCTTACTCCCATCTGTGGAAGAAAACCAAAGGCCTTTTGAGGCTCCTTGTGAGCACCTGCTATAATATTTCCTTGGGAGAACTAACAAACCATTGTTGTCTGGCAGGTCAGTTCCAAGGAGAGGAGCGAAGCATTCTGGGCAAAAGAGACCCCACCAAGGACAATGCAGGCCTGGCTCCACTTAGAAAGCAACCTGCACAAAACGGAAACATGTCTAGAAACCTCACTAAGCTGTAAGAGGACACCCGATATCAACAGCAGAGGTTACAGCTTGCTCTGTGTTCTTTATCGATGCTGCCAAGGAAGGCCACTTAAGCCCAGACACCAGGACACACTGACACCATATGTTCTGTTTGCACCACAGTGACCCTGACTACTCAGTTCTGGGTGCACTCTATGAAAATATTTGTTTATCCTTCCAATTCCCAAACAGTGAGGCCAGTCCATAGGCCGGGCCTGGCTCACTGGTGGTCTCCTGGCACTGTTAGAAGGCCACTGTCCGACCCACCGTGGGGCTTCTTCTCTGGCTGAGCTGCCTCCTCCAGTGAAGGAGAGCAACTGACAGCTATTCAAAGCCAGGACCCACATGTTCTGCAAAGAGTGGCTTGATTTCAGTTTTTCGGAAATTACAGGGTATATTCAGGACCAGTTATTCTTTTGAAGATCTAAGAAAAATGACTTCTATCCAGGATAAAGAATGAGGAAAATCCTTACGAATAAAGACTCTAAGAAATCTGAATAGAGAATATGGCCCAGAGTCTGAACATAGAGAAGCTGGAAGTCAACAGAGGTAGAGAAAGTCACCCTGAGAGAGGGCCAGATGGGGAAGGCAGGCAAGCAGCCCAGAGGGGACTCTGAAATGTCCCCCATCAGCCATCTCTCAAGGGCCCACCTCACCAACAGCTACCTCCACTTTGTTGGTTAACAGTTCTCTGGTGAACAACTTGTCTTTGCAACAAGATTGTATGTGTTGGAGTTGGGGGTGGGAGGCAGGGAAGGTAGCCAAGAATCAGTCCCCATCATTTTCACTGGCTAATTATATCATACAGCATCTTCTCAAGATCAACAGACCCTAACTGGTTCGAATGGAAGTTGAGTACCAGGCCATTAGTTCTGCTCAAGGCCAGGTGTGCAGGACCCAGGAATGGGTCAGGTAAATCTTTCCATATACTAGACGTGAAAAAGCAATGAAGTCTTTGAGCTGAAGTTTAATTTCAAGACAGAGAAAATAAACTAGTTGTTACTAAAGGCTAGAGGGAAGACGCAGGGCCAATTAGGGGTATAAGATTAAGAGACACAAACTACTATGCATAAAATAAATAAGCAACAAGGATATACTGCACAGCACAGGGAATTATAGCCATTATCTTGTAATAACGTCTAATGGAGTACAATATATATAAACACTAAATCACTATACTGCTCACTTGAAACTAACATAATATTATAAATTAACTATTACTGTTTCTTAGTTGCTAAGTCATGTATAACTCTTTGTGACCCCATGGATTATAGCCCTCCAGGCTCCTCTGTCCATGGGAGGAATATTGGAGCAGGCAAGAATACTGGAGTGGGTTGCCATTTCATTCTCCAAGGGATCTTCCTGACCCAGGGATCCAGCCCAAGTCTTCCACTTGGCAGGTGGATTCTCTACCATTGAGCCACCCTGGAAGCCCTTAAATTATTAAGAACTATACTTCAATTTCAAAAAGTCCAAGTGCAATAGGAATATCCCCTTCCCGATAATGAACCTTGGAGCCAAATCCTTGATGAGAAGAACCTACCAGTGTAAATGGGAGATCTCTGTGCCCTCCTCTTAATTTCACCATGAACCTAAAACCGCTCTAAAAGAGTAAAGTCTTTTTTAAGAAGAGACAAAAACAAAACAAAACCCACCAGTGTTCACAGAACTAAGGGGAAGTCAAACATTTCATTCTTTTGCCTTTCAGACATACCTTTGTTAAGAAAAGGATCAGTTATAAACTAAAGTTATGCTCATAGAACTGCTTTTAGGTGAAGACTGCATTGACGGGATCTGAGCTCCCTCACTTCCAAGGGTGTATACGATTCAGTCTCCCTTAGCCTCAATTACCTCATCTGTAAAGTAGGAATAATAATGATGTTTACACCTTTCAGAGTGTTGTTGTGAGGATTAAATGTGAATCCTGATAGTTGGCAAACACTCAGTACAAAACAATGGATGATTTGATGTTCTCTATTGCACTGTTTCTCCCCTCATCAACACAACTCTCTAAGCGGGCACACCCAGCTCTATTTCTGGGAGCTTACACACACACACACACACACACACACACACACACACGATATAGTGGCCTTTAGTGCCGAGGAAGGAGCAGACCCAACAGATGGAGCTAGATGAACACTTTGGAGTCATTGAGAGAAAGGAATGAGGAAATCAGGCAGAAAGAAGCTGAGAACAGGGCAGGCCAGGGTGACATGGAGCTGGCAGCAGACAGTTTCTCAGGACTCTGTCTGAACCACTGAAGGCCAGAATGTGCCTCATTCTGCCTCCTCAGCTCAGCATCACCGCCTGGTTTCCTGTTGTCAGGTTGGGGTCTCCCTGGGATACACGAAGCACATTCTGTGCTTGCTTTTATTTCCACTCAATTCAACAAATACTTATTTTGGTCTCATAGTTGCCAAGCACTGTGACAGATGCCAAGGATAATCTGTGAATAAAAACGTACCATCAAGAAGTTCACGGCTCAGAGGGACCGACGTGAAGATCACAGACAGGCTAAGAGAGAACACGTCCAGTGTCCAAGAAGCCTGGAGGAAGGGAGGGAGGGGAGGAGGGAGGGGGAAGCACTGGGTTAGGACTTCTCGGATGAGCAGCAGTTTACATGACAGAGAAAGGGGTTTTCACATCAAGAAACTGTGGATGAAAGAAGTAAGTGTCACTCTGAATGTGTCTGAGTCAAAATGCTGAGAGGTTAGGCTAGAGCGGAGTGAGGTTAGAAAGGTAATTAGGCTTTTAAAGAAAAAACATTTACAGATATAGGGCATCCTTAAAGATCGTTGGCAAAAGAGTGATATGATCAGATTCATTTTTTTGAAAAGATAATTCATGGAACCAGATGGAAGGCATTGGAATGGGAACAGGAAGAGGAACAATCAAAAAATGGAGAGTTTGAGAAGGACGAGACTAGAATGGTCTGGCGGAGGACAGTGAAGGGCTGACAAGGAGAGTGGAGGTGAGACGTCATTTACTTAAGACTGAGGTAAGATGCCGAATTGATGGGATTCAGTGCCTCATTGGACACAGAATGTGAGAAGGGGAGGAGAAACCTTAGATAGCTGGGGAGTTTCTAATTTGAGCACTTGAGTACATGGCACACCATTAGTTTGAGCATGTGATGAAGGAAGAGTCGCCCTGTTTCTGTATATGTGAACTTGCAGAATACCATGCCTGAAGGCCTTTTGTTTTTCTTATTTAACATCATGCTGATGATTAACTTATTAATTAGTTTTGATTTTTGTGTTTTTATGCGTTCAATGTGGATTCAGGTTTTCTCAGCTAAGCTTTAATTGAATGTATTTGACATACCTGCATAAATTTAAGGTATATGATATGTTAATTTGATACATTTATGGACTGTCATATGATTGCCTAAAGGTTTATGCCACTAACACCTGGACTCCCCAGGAGAAAATTTAAGAATAGATTGAAACTTCAGGAAACTAACATTTTCCAATTTGTCTTTAATAAGGTATTCCTTTACTTCTTCATCTTTTCCAAGGAAATCTAATTACACCCACTAAAATAAATTCTAATTTCAACGGTTGCCCCAGAAATTCAAATTTCATGGTTTATTTCATAAACTGAATGGCTTGATGGATTTTTGTGGCTAGGCCAGTCTTTAAGGATGAAACAGCTAGGTGCAAAAAGAGCCAAATGGGAAGTGGGAAGATGTTTGGAGAAAGAGGAAAAAAGAACAACAGACTGGTTGATACCTTCATTTTACCGCTGGGAAGTTTTTAAATGGGGAGAACTTGCTAAATGATCAGTTTCAAACATTAGAGATCCAAGTCAAAGAAAACATGGATACTTTTTAGAAGGTATCAGCAGGCTTAGTCTCACATCATTGTTTTATGGGCATCTACATCAGATTAATAGATGATTTGTATTCATAATTCACTAACATGTTACAAATGTAAATAAAATGAATGATGTTTTAATGAAAAGCAACTTGGTTTACTCTCTACCTTACAGAATTGATGCTTCTGAACTATGTTGCTAGTGAAGGTTCTTGAGAGTCCCTTGGACAGCAAGGAGATCAAACCAGTCTGTCCTAAAGGAAATCAACCCAGAATATTCATTGGAAAGACTGATGCTGAAGCTGAAGCTCCAATACTTTGGCCACCTGATGCAAATAACTGACTCATTTGAAGAGACCCTGATGCTGGGAAAGATTGAAAGCAAAAAAGAATTAGGCGGCAGAGGATGAAGATGGTTAGACAGTATCACTGACTCAATGGACATCAATATGAACAAACTCTGGGAAATAATGGAGGACAGAGAAGCCTGGAGTGCTGCAGTCCACGGGGTCACAAAGAGTTGGGCATGACTTAGCAACTGAACAACAAACAACAACAAAGCATGATTACCCAGCATTCATTTTGATAAAAAGAATATAAAATTATTACTGAGAGTGGGGAAGGACTGTGGACTGGATGACTGGAGCTCCAGCACTCAGCTATCTTGGACCAAGAGGTGTCTTTAGGAACCGAAGGCATACACAGTAGAGCAAAAGATGCAAAGAGCCTGGGACTATCTCGGGCCCAGATTGTTTCCCCTGGGAGTTCCTAACAATGAGAGAGAAATGAATTCTATGTTATTTAAGCCATCATTTCTTAGCTCATTGTCAAACTATTCCAACAGAAACAGTTCCTCTTAACATTTTTCCTACATAGTCTTAGGGTTTGTTTTTGTTTTAGTTTTTGTATATGTCTGTGTAATTTCTCTCACAAAAAGTAGGTATTATATTGTACACACTGAGCTTTTTTTGAATCAATTTATGATGTTATGCTAAAAATAATCTATGACATAATCTTTGAAGATTAGCATAGTATTCTTCTATATGAATGTGTCATTATTTATATAATGAATTCTCTGTTTGAGGAGATTTAGTAAGTAGTTTTACTTATCAACAGTCTCACTCAATTTATTGTAATTTACTGAGGATCAAAATTTATATGGCTATATCTTCACAGCAAGCAAGCACAATAAATATTTGCTGTCATATAAGGTTGAGCTGTGTGGCCACTATTTCACTCAACTCAGTTTTTAAGTTGGATTCAAGCACAGAAGAATGATACAGAGAGAAATCCAGCAGATATTGAGCTATTTGTCCACGAAAGATGGAGAACAGCAGAGACTGCTCCCAATCTGAATAAATTTATGATAATATTTTATCAAAAAGCCTCAGAACCAGAAGGATCACCCCCACAAAACAGCATCTTTATAAGCTCAGTAGCAACTTCTCTAGCCTAACTGGGCAGCAATCTGTAAGATTTAGATAGAATTCCTTTACTAATTAGGTGACATCAGGAAACTCAAAAGCTATAAAATTATGTCTAAACTCCTTTACGTCTGAAGATCAGCAAAACACACCTTTACCGATACTTTTATTTAAAATCATCCTCAAATCCCAGTGAGTGTCCTGAGAGTGATGAAAAGTCAGTCCGTGTACTGAGTCACCAGAACCTACAAATCTACCATGATGCCATGAAAAGCGCTGTTGAGAGCCACAACCCTGGAAGCCCCGAGTAGTCCTCATATGCACCACCTAGTTTATGTCTGTTATGGTCCCCTTCTAGAGCAAGAAAGCAGACTAATTCCCCTTGGACATATTTTCAAAAGTAAGTGTTGAAACAACAAAAAAATGTCTTCTGCTTGATTTTATACAAAAATCTCCAGTTACCTAACATTTCTAGTTACTTGTTATTTTAGCATATGAATAGTTACTATAGTTGCTAAGTCGTGTCTGACTCTTTGAGACCTCATGGACTGTAGCACTCCAGGCTCTCCTGTCCTTCACAGTCTCCCAGAGTTTGCTCAAATTCCTGTCTATTGAGTTGGTGATGATATCCAACCATCTCATTCTCTGCCACAGCCTTGTCCTTTTGCCTTCAATCTTTCCCAGTATCAGAGTCATTTTCCAGTGAGTCGGCTCTTCACATCAGGTGGCCAAAGTATTAGAGCTTCAGCTTCAGCATCAGTCCTTCCAATGAATATTCAGGGTTGATTTCCTTTCGGATTGATTGGTTTGATCTCTTTGAAGTCCAAGGGACTCTCAAGAATCTTCTCTAGTTGTCTAGATTTATCATAGCTTTTCTTCTAAGGATAAAGTTATCTTTTAATTTCAAGGGTATAGTCACATTCTGCAGTGATTTTTTAGCCCAAGAAAACAAAATCTTTCACTGCTTCCACTTTTTCCCCTTCTATTTGCCATGAAATGATGGGACTGGATGCAATGATCTTATAGGAATAATATCTTTCTTATTTAATCAAGATTTAACTTTTCCCTAGGACATTGTAGAAATAGGAATGGATCTGCACTCAATGTCTCACAAACCACGTTCTCCAACGCAGCTTTTTACTCTTGCCCAGAATGGCTAGGATAATACAGTGCTGTTTCCATTAGACTCAGTAAACGTGAACTGAACAGCTGTGTGCTGAGTGTAGAGTCATTTCATTAAATAGCATTGTAAGAAGCATGAAGTATGTACACATCCAAATTTTCCAACAATTCAAATACAGTAACAACTTCTCTTTCTAGGGGTCACTGACCCAAAATTATCAACTACTTGAAACACAATCCAGTGTCTACAAGTCAGCAAACAAGTATACAGACAGACACAACAGATAGTACAAAGTTCACATTCTAAAAGCATTTGCACTTCACTCAAGGGGAGCCACTCAGGCACTCACTCAAATTCATTTCCTCTCACTTTAGACTGTTGGAGGAAATTTGCTTATATGATTCCTAGCATTTGATAGACTAAAAAGGAATAAGATGCCAGGGATAAGGATAATGACAGTAAAGCAAAACAAGAGGTAACCCTAAATCTGACACTGACAGTGAAGACACAAAAAATAATTTCCAAAGAAGATGAGGAGAACTTAAAACACACAACAGTCTGGAGCCATTTCGTTTAGGAGTACATGTTTCTAGTCTGTCACTTGGCCCAAAACTAAGATGTTGAAAATGATCAAAATAATCAATAAAGTTATACTTATTAAGCAATAAATAATCTATAATAACCTTTTGAAAGAGGACTATAAAATTGTTACTTCTTAAAATTTAAGAATCTCATAAAATAGATTATAAAGGTCCTTTGCAACTAAAAAACTCTATGCATTCATGATTCTCTGGAAAAATCAGGAATTATTTTCCAATAATGTGGGTTATATACATTTAAAAATTTAATACCATGTGTTTTTGTTTTTTCCTTTTCTCACTAATCTGAACAGAATCTTTTCAGTTAGTTGCTTGCATATTCATAAAACATTACTTATTTCTACTTCTAAGTTATATGGAGTCCCACAATGATGATAAATCAAATTGATAATAGTGACCATCTTTGTTTTGAATGCTTCTACTATTTCCCCATTAAGCTTGAGGCTGGTTTAGGGTTGGACACATAGTATCTCATGCAAAGGAATAGTTTATGATGCATTGAATGTATCCACCTCTTGTTATTATTTCAGGAGTTTTCAACTAAGGGCATCTGTTGAGTTTACAAAGTACCTTTTCAACATCTGTGGAGAAAATAATATGCTATTTCTTTGAGGTAGAAAATTTTTTGAACAATTCTAGAATTCCTAGATTAAGCCCCATTTGGTAACATTATATCCTTCTTTTAGAATGCTTTTGAATTACCTGTAGTTATTCATTTTATCTTTTTGGGGTTTTGATACCACTGTCATGATAGCATCATAAAAATAATGAAAAATAAAATAAATTAAAAAAGCTTTTCTCCTTTCAGATAGTTTAGATGTAACTGAAAATTTTATTTCTTAGAAGTTTAATAGAATTGTTCCATGAAAATATCTGGAATTCGTCTTCTTTTGAAGAACTCTTCAACTTTTCTCAGAATGTCTCTTTTTTGGTGCTACTTCTAAGGAGGATTTTCTTGCTAAAATATCTTTTTCTCCTCTGCTTCTTTTCTGAGTTTTACCCTGTTTATCCTTCTGCTAACTTGTCATATATTCCCGAGCTCCTGTACCTTTGCTTTAAGTACTTGTTTTTGAGCAGAGATTACGATATATGTATATATTTAACATATGAGGTATTTGGTGACAACTTCTATATGATCTTCTGAGGCAACATTTATTTCTTGTTAGTGTTCTTCATCTACCATTTTCTCCCTTTGCCTAGTCGCACTTTTGGTATCAATACATATTCGGCCCCATTTCCTTTTTGATTATTATTTATTTGTTTTCTTGCTTTTTGATTATTATTCATCTTGTTTCACACATACACATACAAGATCCTTACTTAGAAGACTTAAATGTAGACAGTAGAGTTAATAACAGTAGAATCTCTTTTCATTGCAATGACTGGGATCCCTGACTGTCAGGTTAACAGAAAGAAGCAGTTAAGTAGGGTGTGCAGGATTGGACTTTGCCTATTTGGTTAACCTAGGAAATATGCTCGGCTTCCCTGGTGGCTCAGATGGTAAAGAATCCTCCTGCAATGCAGGAGACCCAGGTTCAATTCCTCGGTCAGGAAGATCCCCTGGAGAAGGGAATGGTAACCCACTCCAGTATCCTTGCCGTGGACAGAGGAGCCGGGCGGGCTACCGTTCAAGAGGTCACAATGTGTCAGACACAACTGAACGACTAACGCTTTCACTCTTCAGGAAATATGTTTCCCTAAATCCTCTTCTCTGAATGGTTCTGGATTAGAGTTGGCGGATGTGAAGGACGTTGGGGTGAGACTTGGGGGTGGAAGTGAGGAAACAGCCATTACCAGTAGAAGGTCGTAGCAGTCAGAAACCATGACAGACGGATACCAAAGCGGGTCCTCACTGGTTTTCCCTCTCCTCTCTTCCACATCCAGCTTTTCGTCCTCACTCCTGGCTGACAGCAGCTCCAGGCCCACCAACGCTGGCTGCTGCTCCCCCAAGGCAGCGACACTGAGGCAGCGGCTCCCCACAGACCTCTCCCTGAGGCAAGCTCCCGCCTCAGAAGCAGACCTAGCCTGGCACACACTCCTGTCTGTCCACTCACTGAAATACTGAAATCAGTGTTTCAGACAACTGGTCAGGGACTCCATGAGCCTCTGCTCCCCCGTTCAGACTATCTTTCCCAGCTCCTTCCACATTTGTTCAATTTCTAATTGCTAAAATAAACTCCTTACTCCATCATATTCTAGAGTAGCTCTATTTCCCTAATTGAACCCTGACTGATAAAATGGGATACACACACACACACACACACAAATTCATTTACACATTTAAATTGAAACATACAAATGCCAATTCTTTTGTTAAATCTTTAAATGAAGGGTGGGGCTTTTACTTTGGCTAAGAGTTAACTGTACATTGTTTTGATGAAGTCAAAGTGTAGTCACTCAGTCACATCAGACTCTTTGAGAACCCATGGACTGTAGCCCACCAGGCTCCTTTGTCCATGGGATTCTCCAGGCAAGAATACTGGAGTGGGTTGCCATTCCCTTCACATCCTTAATTCTGTACCTATCATTTCCAGTTTGCCTCTGTCTAGAGTAAAATATGAATAGTAAAATAGTAAAGTAAAATAGTCCAGAATATGTCTAGATTTTTAAGGTCTCTCCATCAATACCTTTTACAGTATTCTTTCAACAGGACTTGTTTCTGGAAATTCACCTTTACCAAGTCTATCCAAACTGTTCACCTACTTTTCACAGAAACAATAACTATCTTTGTTTTTTTAATCTATATGTTATTGGTTATTTAACATTTAATTAAAACATGCATTTATAGTAACAACTGGCAAATACATGTTTGGGAGCAAACAAATAATTCCCGTAAGGAGAAATGCATGGGCTACCGGATAACAGCTAAGATGGTCCAGCTATTGGTGTGCTATCTGTGGGCATCTGGTGAGTGTGTTTTACATATGGAATGAAGAACCCTGGTTACTCCTGTGAGGTGAAAACTGGTTTTCTTATAATCTGAATGTGACACATCCCACAAACTATTTTTAGAATAAATCTCTGTCATGTTTACTTAGCAGTTACTACCTCTTTATGAAGGCAGAAGAGTGTCTGCGTGTCTGAGTTTCATCCTCATTAGAACTACATTCTTTTGAATTTTTTAAACTTTAGGTATTAGAAGGTAAGACTAATTAGGACTAAGTTTTGACCCATACATGTGGCCTTGTGAGGATCACACTAAGTTCTTTGGAAGAATTTAACCAGATTCTTTAAAGAGGCATGTTTAATTAAAAGAATGTAGAAAAGATAAGATATGACTTTTAAGGTCATTCTGCTGTCTATATTTGGAGGGAAAAAAGTGAAAAACTGTATAACATACTCTAAGTATCATGAAGTTTTTCATCTGAATTTAAGGATTGTTCCTGGTTTTTAGTCCGTTGTTGTTTTTTTTTTTTTTTGGTGCACCAGGCAGTTCATGGGATTTTAGTTTCCTAGCCAAAGACTGAACACAGGCCCTCGGCAACAAAGGTGTGGAGTCCCAAGCACTGGACTGCCAAGAAAATTCCATGCTTGTATTTAGTCTTAACTTCCTTCTTTTGCTGTGACCTGATCAAACCGATCTGATCAAACAGATAAATCTAAAGATTCTCCAGACATTGTTGAATACTTAATACGCACCAAGTTCTGAAATGGCTATTTTCGCAGGTGCCCCTCTCACTTAACCTTTACACCTGGAGGACATGATTTATTCCTATTTTCTATATGACGAAGGAGATCAGCAGGGTTGGGGACTTAACCAAGGTTACTCAGATATTAGCATCAAGCTGAAACTGACTCCAGGTCAGTTCAATAGCTTTTTGCTTCAGAGTGGAAAGAATATGACTAAGAGATCACATATCTTAGTCCCACAAAATACAACTGCGAAACTTATATTTGTTTTCCAACTACAAAATTACTATGTAATGAATTTGCTATTCTTTATAAATGTTATATAACTTGGGATAGTGGAATTTTTAAAAATGTTATTAGGAAAGATGAGGCCTGATGGTAATAACAAGATAAATTTCCAAACAATTTTTAATTTTTTTTTTTTTTTTTGGCCCTGCTACGTAGCTGTGGGATCTTAGTTCCCCAGGCAGGGATCAAACCTGCAATCACTGCATTGCAAACAGGGAGACTTGATCACTAGACCACCAGGGAATTCCGAAGATAAATTTTTTTCTTTAAGTCGTAGTGATATAGCTTTGTATTTATATTCTCTTTTTTCAACTGAATTTCTAGAGACATTGCCTGCTATCTTTCACAAGAGCCCAGTAGCAAGAAGTATTTGTTACTGCCAGTTAACACAGGAAGAAGCAAACTCAGAAAGTCTCAAGAACATATAAGTATGTGGCCAGGGCAGGAGTAATCATGTCTGAGCCTGGTGTTTGGTCCATTAACATTGGCTACGTCTCTTCAGCCACCATTAAAATCAGCCATCACCATTTGGCAGAGACAAAAAGATTGGGGATATAAATTTCAGCTATAATCTTGAGTGCATAAACAGAATATTGCACCTTTTCTGGTTTTCTGTAATTTGAGCCAGACCTCTCTCTTCCATCAACTTAGGCAATGACTGGAACAAAAGGCAATTGCTCATGTCCTAGTTTTGCTGAAGAACACAAATGCTAAAGGTGGCAGATTTGCTTTTTACTTGTCACAAATCCATGTTTCCCTGATCTACTACAATAAGCAGGCTATAGCTAGGAAGTTACTCTGCAGTAAAAATTAATAGCTACATTCTCCACCCAGCCTCCAAGTGAATTTTGAAGAGATGGGTGCCTTTCTATCCAGTTAACAAATATATCCAAGATCATGTAAACTCCAGTCATAGACTCTGGGGAGTTCTAGTTTTAAATCTTCTGGTTTAAGTGATATCAAAATCTATGCATAAACATCATTTATTTGGGTGAAACTCCCACCAGACCCAGAAAAAGTTAATTACCAATGATTCCCACCACCTCCAAGCATGTTCATCTTAGCTTCACTCTTTGTACTTAGATTTTGTTTGGAGGCAGTTCTCTAGCTGAACATTCTATGCTTTATATGTTCTCTTTCTCATTGATTGGCAAAGATCCCACTTGTATCCCACTTGTATACAACAGAACACTTGTATCTCTGTTCTTCTCCTAGCTCACAAGTCACGGAATTGGGGAGAGTTAGTATAGATACAAGAGTAATACTGATGGCTCACTGCACACCAAGTCCTCTTAATAAATTATTCCTTTGACTCCTCACAAACATCTTGTGATTTGGCTATTATTATCACCATTCTGGGCTTCGTAGGTGGTGCAGTAGTAAAGAATCCGCCTGCCAATGCAGGAGACATGGGTTCAATCCCTGGGTTAGGAAGATACCCCTGGAGAAGGAAATGGCAACCCACCTCAGTATTTTTGCCTGGGAAATCCCAAGGACAGAGGGGTCTGGTGGGCTACAGTCCACAGGGTCACAAAGAGTTGGACATGACTAAGCACACGTGTCCTGGTACTATTGCTGATTTACTTCATTGTACAGCAGAAACTAACACAACATTGTAAAGCAACTATACCCCAATTAAAAAAAGATAATAAAACTACCAGTAAAAAAAAAGTAAGAAAAGAAACTAGCAGAGAGTATAAGCACCTTTACTGTAGCAACTTGGAGTTTGAACTGCAATAATTAAGCCACGCTGGTGAAAAATCACTGACAGCAGACACAGGAAGAGCAGGCAAACAGGCAAAATGGCAAAACAAACAGCCCCTGTGTACCAAGCAATTCCTCCTGCAGAAATTCCTTTGATGTTTCTGCCTTCCCCAGTCAGGGAAAAGAACTGCCCACTTTCTAACATCAGGATGAGCAAGACATTGGTAAACTGTTATTTTACCTAAAAAAATTAAAATTCCTATTTGAGAAAAAGCCCATACATGGATAGTGAGGAAAGAGAGAAAGAAAAGAAGCCAGCACTCTCGTCTTACTCACCATAAAGATGGGGGCAATAATAGAGCAATCTAACTTGGGGAAAAGATAAAACCCTGAGCCAAGTATTTCAGAGGATTCTAAGGAATGCGATTTGGATCCAAGTTTGAGGGAAGTATTTTATGAGTTTTAATGGGCAGAAAAAAGGAAGAAATTATTTTACAACCCAGATACTGTCTCCCTTTTTGTTGGCACACTTAATTTGTTATAAAATTGCAGTAGACCAAACTAGCAGCGAGTGTCTTGAATACTCTGGCATGCTGGACCATCGCTGGTGCTATCCTACTCACTGGGATAAAAGGTAGAAGAGTGAGTGTCTATGGATCTGCTCTCCCTCGCCTCTTATTAGCTGACCAGCCTTGTGTAAGCATCTTCTCAGAGTCCCGTCCTCTGCAAAATGTTGATAATGTGGTGGGTTAGTTGCTAAGTCATGTCCGACTCTTGCGACCCATGGACTGTACAGCCCACTAGGCTCCTCTCTCCATGGGATTTCCCAGGCAAGAATACTGGAGTGGGTTGCCATTTCCTTCTCCAGGGATCTTTGTGACCCAGGGATTGAATCCATGTCTCCTGCATTGCAGGCAGATTCTTTACCACTGAGTCACAAGTGGGTCTTCTTGCAGAGGAGGTAAGTTAACACGAGTCAGCTCATAACCCAGTTATTGCCATGTATTTGGTGATGAATAAAATATGCTTCTGTTGTTGTCATCATAATTTACAATATATAATAAAGGCCCCAAACAGACTTCCCAGAGTTGGTGGAGTAGACATTTGTCTCCACTGTTTGCCTCAGCAATTACTTGCCTGGCTCCTTTTTTTTTGTTTTCAGTCACTAAAATTCTACTAACAGAGATGTCTTCCTTTGGCTATTGAAATCTTCTCTCCTATCGAAAGTGGTCAGCAAAAACGTGTATGCTTCCGCATACTTGACATCCTGACTTCTTATCGGCTGAGCCCTCTCTGGGGATTAGGTGATATCTAGCTGAGCATAATGTCTTTAGGATAAAGTTCTCTTGTTAAGCAACATATGTGCCTGGAGAAGGGAAAGAAATATTTAGGTGGCATGTGCGTAGGTGCCACTTGGGGCATAATTTATCCTTTTGTCAAAGATTTGTCTCCAATGGCTTGTTTGTGGAAATATGCTTATTTGCCAAAAGGAATACCCATCTGGAAAAGGACAAGCCAGTCCTCCTGGTTCACAGCAATTCAGAACCATCAGAATGACTTGTTCTGACCTACTTAGAAGAAACAAAGCTCCATGCAGCTATTAACTATTTGCATTGCCCGACTTTTTATAACTGCATTATAAAAACACAGTTCTCAGAATATGTCCGAAGTATTGGCCAGGGTCTCTGTTTTGTTGATTTTGCTCTTATGAGAGAAGTCAAAGACAACTAATATTTGCATTACTAACTGGCTTCTGTAAAGTGTCTTGATTATTACATTCTTCTTTCAAGTGTTTCAAGTGTCCTTCCACCTAGTCTGTGCTGACCAAGAAAATCAGTTACTGTCCTTCTGTCCCTGACCAAGTGTTAGGCCAGTTTGTCTTGTTTTCCTCACCTTCCTCCACTCCCTCTATGCTCCTTGTAAATGTTACTTCCATATTCACAACTTTATGGATTTTGTTTTCTCAACATTTGCTGCTCTTTGAGAGTCCTCAAACCCAAAGGACTTATGTCCACCTTAACACTCTACAACAATTTGTCTCTAACAAGATGTGTGCTGTGAAAGACAGTATTTGGGGTGCGGAAAGAAAAAAATTAACTTTTCTTGACATTTAAAATTTTTATTTTGTGTGTGTATATATATATTTAACAGAGACTCCTGAAGGCATCTGAGATCCTTGCAGGGCATCTGTAAGGTCAAAACTGTTTTCATAATAACACTACGATGGAATTTATCGTTTACAGTCATTGACTCATGAGTATACAGTGGAGATTTCCAGCGGCTACATGACACAGATATTGCAACAGATTGAGTGAGGAAGCAGATATGAGAACCCAGTTGTTGCTATTAAGCCAGATATGAAAAGGACTTGTAAAAATGTAAAACAATGATGTTCTTGTACTAGGTTTTGTCCAGTTTTAGAAGAGTCACTTTTCATTAGTATGTTATTCATATTAACATGTAATGAATTATTATTGCTTTATGTAAGTGAAATAGTTTTAAATCCTGATTTTAAATATCAATATGATGAATATCAGTAGATATACAATGATATGTTGGTGCTGGCTCCTACCGCCTTGAAGAAGAGCAATTCATTGCTTAAAATAGTCCACAGTGAGAGTTCCCACCACAGAATCGGCAAATGCCACAAACTAAGGCTTTTGTTTTGAAAGACTGCTTTACCAGCACACCACTGGATATGTCATTTAAAGATTCTTTGGGATCCTCAATGATTTTAAGAGTGTGAAGACTTCCTAGGCTTCCCCAGTGGTTCTGCCATAAAGAATCCACTCGTAATGCAGGAGATACAGGGGATACGGTTTCGATCCCTGGGTCGTGAAGATCCCCTGGAGGGGGAAAAGGTAACCCACTCCAGTATTCTTGCCTGGAGAATTCCATGGGCAGAGGAAGCTGGCGGGCTACAGCTGGCGGGGTCGCAGAGAGCTGGACATGACTGAGTGACTGAGCACACACGCACAGAGTTCCTAAGACCAAACTGCTGGAGCCTCTGCTCCACAGTGTTCAGTGGTGTACACTTGAAATTCTTTTCATGCCCCACCTTCCTTTTCACACCGGGCACAACATACAATCCTCTCTGCTCACCTCATCCTTATTCTTCACTCCTCCCGCTTCCCCTCAAACCCTTTAGAGCACCATTCATCCTCCTAATTTAACCTCTGGAACATCCCTCTGCTAAAATACATTGCTTCTCAGAGTGCCACAAAGTCACTTAGGGTGTTTATTAAAAATGAATATTTTAGAACAATGGTACTGACCCAAACCTACGTCTCTGTAGGGAGTAGTCATCAACTTCTTCATATCCAGAGGTGATTCTTAGTATGACCGTAAGTTTGAGAAACCTCTCATCCTCTCTCTTTTGGGGATCTCACTCATTTCTAGATCCCAAACACTTTGTTTTCTAGCCTCAGCCACTCTCTTGAGCTCCAGACATACATCTTTAAATGCTCCTGTTTCATAGATTGTCTTGCCACCACTTCAAGTTCAACATCCCAAGCAAATCTGCCATTCATCCTGCTATCTTCCCTCGGTCAATGACACCACAGTTATCTCCATGACTCAGATCTGGACTATTGAAATGATGCTACCTTTTACTTCTCCACTGCTCCCATGTCCATCTAGGTCCCCAGGCATCTACATCCCATCTTTGAAGCATCACTTGCTTCTCTCCTGTCAATTTCCAACCTGGTCTTGCCTTTCTTAACTCTACCCTTGATGATTAAATCACCTTTCTCCTTTGTCAAGAAGTTCAAATTCTCAGTGATTTGACAGCCATCTTTTACTTCCCTTAGGACTTCTAACACCACCTGCTGCTAGGTAAATAATGTATGACACTCTTGGAAAGTTCTTTTTGGAGTTCATTGTGTAGTCACTCATCATTCACTCCATCACTGGGTACAACTGCATGGTTTCCTGCATAGAAAAACTGACCTGAAGATGGACAGAAGCAAGGCTTTGGTATGGGAGTGAGTCTGGGATCCCACAGCAAGGCAGGCAGAGCAGAGACACTGAGGAGCCGTCCCTAAGAGTAATAACACCAATACTCCACACGCACTTGTGGAAAGGACAGACTGGAGTTAATAAGAGAAGGCTGAGTAAAAATGGGAGGAAAAATTACTTGGAAGGCCATTGTGAAGGGGAAAAGGTTGATGGAAAATGAGCAAACAAGGTGTGTTGGGTACTCCCTGTTTATCCCTTGATCCAGTCTCTTCTCATCTCATCATCCTGCTCTGTGCTGGGAGGCACACACCCACAGAGGTTACCTATGTTCTGACTTCTGGTTAGGGCTAGACTAGGGGAGATCTGGAGAGAAGGAGAGTATAAGGAAAGGGGAAAATGAAGTCAGAGTACTTCCCTCCAGCCAGATCACCTGTGGCTTCCTGAGTCCTTTGCTGAAGGTCACGGCTCCTCCCAGGCAGCCTTGTCCACAGTCCCCCAGTGCTGGGTCCCAGCAGGGTGCCCTTCTGAGCACCTTCTGTCTTGTCCACAGGAAACCAGCACTGCCTTCAGTCACGTGGCTGCTATGAAGACACCCCCCCACCCACCCCACCCCCGCTTAGAGAGTCCTCTAAATTTCCACTAAGGTGCCAACCTTTTCTGCCCATCACTTTTGTAAGCCAAAGTTTGGACAGGGGACCCCAGATTTACACTGTCTGGTGTGGTAGCCTCTAGCTACAGTGTGGCTATTAAAATGAAAAATTCAGTTTCATAGTTTCATTAGCCACATGTCAAATGCTCAATAGCCACATATAGTAATAACAACTATATAGAACATTTCCATCATCACAGAAAGTTCTGTTGGACAGATTAGAATCTAGACAAGGGTTTCTCAACCTTAGAAATACTGACATTCAGAGCCAGAGAAGTCTATGCTGAGGGGTTCAGAGGGGCTATCCTTTGTATTGTAGGACATTCGGCAGCATCCTTATCCTCCATCCACCAATGGCAGCAGCATTCTTCCAGTTGTGACAACCAAAAATGTCTCCAGATGCTCCCAGACTCAGATTTAGATGAAACAGCTCCACTGTAGATTGCGTTTTGCTTACTCACAGAGAAGGGCAAGATAAGTTAAAGGAAAAAAAAGAAAGTTAAGATACACTTGGAGCAGGAGATAGAGTAAGGAAAGGAGGCGAGAGAGGGGAAGGTTTCCACAAAACCCTGTGCAGCTTACTATCACTTTTTCATAACAAGTCCCAGTTCTTCAGTAAAGTGTGCTGAATTTTCTTTGGCTGCTCCCCTGGCACTTGGAACACTCAAACAGGGTCATCATAAGGTACAACACCCCCACTGCACACCCTGAAAATATCAGGGAGAGTTTTGGCTGAAGTGTCGATTGACGATATCTCCCGTTGGGAGCATGAAGGGCAGGGCGGCCAAACATAATCATGTAATGAAGTTAAAGACAACCAGGAGGCCTCACTAACTGGACAGGGTCACCCACACACATCCCTCCCCCTCAACACAGGAAGGGAGTGTCGTGTCCTCCTTGACCTGCCCAATCCTGTGTTAGGATCTTCAGGGTTAGCAGGCACTGAGAGCAGAAAAGTTACTATGGTCTGGGATTCTGGTGGCTACAACTCCACTATGCAAACCAGGTTTCCCCAAAAGGGAGCCACCAGTCCTAAAGGACGTCATAGAATGAAGACACTTTTTAAAGACAATGGCCCACATTTATTTAACCAGAGGCCCCTTCTTCTAAAATACACCTATTGGTTTTACCCAATGCTGACACAAAGAAAAGAAGACTTGTGTTCAACCTGAAATCTTCCATCTGCCCAGAAGGGTTTCCTTGACACTCTCAAAGATCTCCATCCAGCAAGACGAAGGCACAAAAGAGGTCCTGTTGTGGACTCAGGAAATGGTCACGCTTGCGAATCACAGAGGTCACTGGATGGAACTAGGAGGTGGGAACTAAGAGCAGAGCAGGCCAGGGCCAGACATCAGGCACAGCCAGAGAGGCTGGCGATTTCCTGCTTTCTTATCATGCTCCCAAAGCAGGGACCACAGACGATTCATAAGGTCTACAGCACCTGGAGCTGGTGTGACTCAGATGGTAAAGAATCTGCCTGCAAGGCAGGAGACCCAGGTTCAACCCCTGGGTCAGAAAGATCCCCTGCAGAAGGAAATGGCTACCCACTCCAGTATACTTGGCTGGAAAACTCCCAAGAACAGAAGAGTCTGGCAGGCTACAGTCCATCGGGTTGCAAAGAGTCGGGTATGACTGAGCGATTAATGTTTTCACAGCACATGGGCTGGAGGGATTCAGAAAGCAGGGTGACATCCACCCTTTCAAGGGGCACAAAGAGCAGTGACAGAGGGTCAGGAACTGGGCATCAGAGAGGTTTATAGAACTAGGGGAATAATTCAACCAAACAAAGTAAGTCACAGGGTGAAAGTCTTTTGCAGGCTCCAGCCAGGCACCATGTGGTACTAACACTCTAACAATGAATAAATCAAAGCTCGTGCCTTCCACATGCTCCAATCAGCCCTGACGGACTGACACCACGGTGGTGGTGGTGGTAGTGGTGGCAGCTGGTGATGATATACTGAACCTATTGTTTAATCCTATTAAGCCTATTGTTTAATCCAAATGTGTGAGGCTCGGAAATGGAGGGACTGCCCAGTCCAAGACTGTGAATTATAATTATCTGAATGCTAGAATGTTCTGTAAATACACAGTTAAAGATATAAAATGGCAGGGATTAAATAGTGCTCACCTTTGAATTCACCTCAGATCCATACACCATGTCTGGTTTGCAGAAGCTAGTCAATAAACATTGACTGAATACTGAATGAGGTAAAGGAGAGGCTCGTCTATCTCACATGATATATTTACCCAGAAAGCAGTGACTTTTTCTTTTATTTTCTGCCCGCTCCATAGGCTGCTCAGGTGATATCTGAGTAGTAGGTACTTAATCAAGAATAGTTGGGCCTTCCCTGGTGGCCCAGAGGTTAAGTCTCTGTCTTCCCAATGCAAGAGGACCAGGTTCAATCCCTGGGAAATAGATACCACAGGCTGCAACTAAGACCTGGCATAGCCAAACAAATGAATAAGTAAAAATAAGTATTTTTGAAAAAGGAAACATAAGAGGATACCATGAAAACCTATATGATAACACATTGGACAACCTAGAAAAATGGACAAATTCTTAGAGTCATACAACCTTCCAAAACTGAATCATAAAGAAACAGAAAATGTGACTAGGCTTATCACTAGTAAAGAGATTGAAACAGTCATCCAAAACCTCCCAAAACACCATGCCCAGGACCAGACAGCTTCCTAGGTGAATTCTCCCCCAAATTTAAAAAAAAAAAAAAGCTGATAGTATCCAAAAAGATAATACTTGCATCAGAGAGGATTCCCAACAGGAACCAGATGGCACATTTAAGTTAGGATGGTTTGCAGAGACTTATTTGCAAGGGACTATTTGCAAGTTTCTGGGCACAGGGTTGGGAATACTGTTGAAATTCAGGATCGTAGCAGCAGCATTGTTACCAACCCTGGAGGGAAGGGAAGAGAGGAAGGACTGATTGCAGGAACCCAAAAGGGGAAAGTCTGAGAGCGAAGAACCATGACCTTAGGTCGAGGGCCACAGGCAACGCAAGGCAGCCCTGCAAGCAGGGAGCCTGGAGAATAATTAGCCTGACCTCACTCGCGCACCCTGGCTCTCCTACGGGGACTCCGCTGTTGTTGGAAGGCAAGGGGCACAGGAGTCCTTGGAGAGTCCTCACAGGCAGCCTCCCTGGTACAGAGAAGGAGGGAAGAGAGGGAGACAGCAGGACAGAAGTGGCAAAAGGAAGATTCCCTTAACAACAGGTGATGGCTATCCCTGAACTGGTGGTGTCTGGAAATGCTTGAGATGCCATAATCAATCTTTCCATGATGTGATGAGAAAGAGTTAACTTAAAACTCTTATTCTGTAGTCTTAACTGAATGTTAAGACTACCACTCTAATTGAAAAACAGGATTTCATCTGGGCCAAAACTCAAATCCCAATTAAGAGAAATGTTAAGTTCAAATAAAACTATGAACCTCAATTCTGTAAGACCTGCAGGTCATCCACAAATACACCAACTCCAGATTCCTGGCTAGAGGTGAAGGGGTGGTGATTCCTGTCAGGAAAACTAGTTACAGGAAAATATGTTGCTGCATATAACTAAAGCTTCTATTGTTAAGAGAATATAGCACAACATCGGGCAGTTGTCAATGGAAGAGAGGGAAGGCAAGATGACCAAAACTCCTAAGGAAAAATTACTACCGTGCAGTAGAGCACAGATAGTTGGGGACTGGGAAATTCATGAAGAAAGTCAGTGAGAAAAACTCTTTACCTTGAAGGCTGCTACTTTTCCTAAGAAAGTGGAAAGGAAAACATCCATCAAATGACAGAAAATAACAAAATGCAATATTGGAAAGAAGTATTCTTATGTGGTCTTAGCAATCAATAAGAGAAACAAAACCAAAACATCTTTATCATCTTTTAACTTTGGTGAGTCTGTGGCCTCCAGCCTATTGACATATACCAGCAAACTACAGGCAGGGAAAGAAAAAGATTCTTTGGCTTTCTCCTCTTTTCTGCCTTAATCACAGACATACATCCAACTTGTTATACTTTATTCGCAAAGATTTACAGTCACAAAATAAATACATTAAGTGCTCATTATTTCCATGTTCATTAATTTCTGAAAAATCGTAATACATTCAGAATCTTGAAGGTTAAATTAATTGCTGCTTATCACACTCAGTCTGGAATTTGATGTTTTCTTTCTAAAGAGAGACATATGCATGGCTATGACCTGTTCAGTGCAAGCTGTTCTCATCATAATGAGGACTTATCACAATTTCAGACTCTTACCTACAAGGAGTACACCTTGTACTGTTGTTCAAGCATATAAAACTCACAGCAAGTTGCAAATACAAGATATGCACAACTGATAAATGATGACTAGTTTATATGCACAGATACGGCAAGAAAAGACACAAATGACTGCAATTGCCCACCTCAATAGCTTTGCCACAAATTAACAGAATAACCAGAAGAGAAAGATCTATTCCCTTGCCTTGGGGCCACTTAATTATCATGAAGATCTGGCAGCAGTATTATCACTAAAGTATAATCTAGAAGCACATTTATGGATCCAATATTTTATATTCTTCATGGACCTAAATGTTCTTATTCACTAATTCAACCACAAGTATTAATTGAGCACCTACTGCACATATGAAACAGTGCTGCTAGTATTAGGGGTACAGCAGCAAACAAGGCCAGGCAAGGTTCCTGCCCACAGTGAGCTTACATTCAAAGGTAGATGGCAAATTACAATCAATAGGTAAATAAGGACTTTAGACAGTGACCTTTCATCCAAGAGTAAAATGAAATATGTGGTGGGATGAAGAGAAACAGGGAAGGGAGGAGTTAGGTGAAACACCTAGGGAAGGTCTCTTGGAGGAGTTGACAGGTAAGGAGTTTGTGTGTGAGTCGCTTAGTCTTGTTTGACTCTTCACAACCCTATGGACTGTAGCCTGCCAGGCTCCTCTGTCCATGGAATTCTCCAGGGAAGAACACTGGAGTGGGTAGCCATATTCTTCTTTAGGGGATCTTTTTGACCCAGGGATTGAATCCATGTCTCCTGCATTAGCAGGCAGGTTCTTTACCACTAGCATCACCTGGGAAGCCCTAAGCAGTTTATAGGTAAGTCCTGAACAACAAGAGTAAGTCAGCACGTGGAGCTACAGAGAAACAGCATTCCAGACAAGGAAGAGCTAAGGTATAAGCCCTGAGGAGGGAATGAGCTGAGAATGCTTGAGTAAGAAGGTCAGTAAGTGAGAGGGAAATGATAGGAGATAAGGTGGCCTGGGTAGCCAGATACCAGACCTTGAAGCTCCTTGGAGGGCAAGGAATTTGGATTTTGTTCCAGGAGGAATGGGAGGCTGCCATAGGGTTTGGGGACAGAGAGGGTATGATCTCTGTTGAAAGGATAATTCTGGCTCTGAATGGAGAACACATTCTAGGAGGGAGAAGATCACTGCATCATTCAAGTGAGAAAAGATGGTGGCTGGAACCATGGTAGGAAAATGGACAGACTGGAAACCTATTCTGGGGACAAAACCTACTGGCAGATTGAATGGGGATATGCTCAGGGAAGGGCTTCCCAGTGGTAAAATGGTAAAGAATCCACCTATCAATGCAGGAGATATAAGAGACGTGAGTTCAGTCCCTGGGTCGGGAAGATCCCCTGGAGTAGGAAATGGCAACCCACTCCAGTATTCTTGCCTGGAGAATCCCATGGACAGAGGAGCCTGGTGGGCTACAGTCCATGGGATCGCAGAGAGTAGGATACAACTGAAGTGACTTAGTATGTATGCTCAGGAAAAGAAAGACATTAAAAAATAACTCTCAGGGTTTTGACTTAAGTAACCAGGTATTGTCATTAATTGAAAGGGGGAAGAAAAGGAGAAAAGCAGGTATGAGGTAGATGGAGTGGTTATGTAGGGGAGTCAAGAATTGCATTTTGTACCTATTATTTTCTGAGAAACCTATTAGATATCCAACCGGAGGTATAAAACAGATAGTGGTATGTATGAACCTGGAGTTTTGAGGAAAGATCAGACATACTTCTTCTCATCTAAATGAAAAATATTTTTAGAAAAATAAATGCAAGAGCAGTGGCAACTGTGTCCTTAAATTTACTCTCACATTCTGAAGTGTTGAAAAAACACAGGATGGTGTGAAGTAGTAACTCTAAAACCCCAAACTGAAATATCACTTTTTTTTGTTTGCTTGATGTTTCTAACAACTCAGCTCAAGTATTCCTCCACCAAAAAAATACAGGACTGCCAACTCCTTGTAGCAGAGAATGATCACAATCAGGAAAACCGTAGTATGGGCTGAATTAATAAAGATGTGAAATACTGTATGGATTTGGAAGCAGATGTGTTGATTTGCTAGCTCAAGCCTGAACACAAGCTTCCCTCACCAATGATACGTAGGCAGAAGCAGCCTTGGGAAGGATCTGTCAGTGCTGCTGCATCAAAAGAGCAGATTCTATGAGGGGCAACTGACTAAAAGGTGTTAATAATGCCTTTTGCAGGGGTAGGGGGGAGTTAGGTCAACAGAATTTCACAGAGACATAAACACCTTCTGACTGGTTATTCCTCAACAGTCTCAGCTTTGGATTGATTGGCTTTCTTACTCAACTACACATTTATCCATTCATCGGGATTCACCCTGGATTCAGAGAGGGAGAAAAGGGAGGCAAAAAGCATTTCAGCTCTTATAAATGGAATTTTTGAAGTCCCAGGAAGAATGCGTGTGTGTGTGTGTGTGTGTGTGTGTGTGTGTGTGTGTGCTCAGTCATGTCCAACTCTTTGGGACCCAGTAAGTATCACATTATAAATTATATAATAAAACAGGCTCAAATAAAAAGCCAATGTGTTAAATTTAATAGACATGCAAATATCAAGAATTTTTACTTGGGCTGATTTCTTTACAGTAAGGTCTAACCCCACAAAACCCCTTTGTAAGATCAATAGGGCAGGAAGTGGCAAAGGCATAATCAGTGACCTTAGATCTTTTTGAAGTGCAAAGAAGTAGAGTAATAGCCTATAGGGGAAAACTAACATCACACCTTTGAATCAGTAAGTGAAGAAAGACGATCATTAACAGCTAACTTATTCTTTAGGGATACTTTCAAAACCAATTAGAAAATCTCTGAAAAATATTATATTTATGCTTAAGAGTTTAGCCCTTCTAAGAATTTTTTTCCCCAGATACATTTCAGAATTAAAAAAATAAATAAATAACAAATCTCTCAGTAATTTTCCATTTGGGAACTTCTTTTTCTACTTTTAATGTAAATCTGAGATTATTTGGTGGTTTCTATGCAAGTATAATAAACAACAGTAACTGCACACGGGTGTAAGAATGTAGCATGTATACACTTTGAGTTTTATCTTAAAAGTTACCACACAAAGACCTAGCCTTTAAGAATTTGTTGCATTCAAAACACTTGGAGACATAGATTGAAAGTGATCATTAAAACCTTCTGAATATGGAACCCATTTCCTTCCAACAAGTATATTGCTGCAATTCAAGCCTGAGACATCCTTTGGACAGTGAGGTATGTTTCTTCAAATCTTCCAACAAATCCTACCCCATCCCTGGGTGGGAGGGGCGGACAAAATTTGTGCATCTTATATCTTAGTCTGCTTTTCTTTAGTTTCCACATATTTATATCCACCTAAAGAGGACAGGAGGAAAAAGAGAAGAGAGAAAGAAGGAAGCCAAGGCCATTAATGTTTATTTTAATATGGCAGAATTAAAAAATGGTAGGTACTATCAAAAGCATCTGGTCTACCAAGGCATCCATGCTCTTAGCTACTCTTCTCAAAGTTTCCTCCTCTTCTATCTTCCTTCCTCTGTTCTCTACCTTTTAGCAAACCCCTCCCACCCTAGTCTCTACGCCACCAATGGCCACACCATATAGAAGCAGGGCAAAAAGTAAATGATGAGTATGTTTCAACAGTTATAATAAACCAGTATAGCATGATAGAGTTAGCCAATTTAAAAATTTGGTAATTGGTTTGAGCCAAGCTGAGTAAGTATTACAAATTAGTAATTCTTCTAATCACAACCAACAATAAAAGGCTGATAGGATTTATCTAAGACATGTAATCAAATTATGTCCTATAGCAATTTCTAGTCTTTCAATAGGAAAAAGGACTCTGTTACTGTTGTGTGTTCAGTCACTCAGTCCTGTCCAATTTTTTGTGACCCCATGGACTGCAGCCCACCAGGCTTCTCTGTCCTTGGGATTCTCCAGGCAAGAATACTGGAGTGGGTTGCCATTTCTTTCTCCAGGTGATCTTCCTAGCAAACCAGTATCTCCTGCATCACAGGCAGATTTTTTACAACTGCACCATCTGGGAGGCCCCTAAAATGATCACAGGAGACCTGATTAATATTTCAGTTTTACTACTTCTAGGCTTTTTCAAAAAATTTCACCAATATTTGGGATTCGAGAGCATGAAAAGAATTCAGTCACTTCAAATGCTTTTAATTCATTGGCCTAAAGCTCTCAACAACAAAATTCTCCAGGAACAAGGTGTACATGGATGTTGTTCAGTTGCTAACAAGTTATTGCTGTTTAAGGTAGGTCTACAAATTGTCATTCAGTCACTCAGTCACGTTCAACTCTTTGCTACTCAACGCTATGGCCTGCAGCATGCCAGGCTTCCCTGTCCTTCACTATTTCCCAGCTCAAACGGACATGTTCAAATTCATGTCCATTGAGTCGGTGATGCTATCCAACCATCTCATCCTCTGTCATCCTCTTCTCCTCTTGCCTTCAAACTTTCTCAGCATCAGGGACTTTTCCAATGAGTCAGCTCTTCTCATCAGATGGTCAAAGTATTGGAGCTTCAGCTTCAGCACCAGTCCTTCCAATGCATATTCAGGGTTGATTTCCTTTAGAACTGACTGGTTGGATCTCCTTGCAGTCCAAGGAATTCTCAAGAATCTTCTCCAGCACCAGAATTTGAAGGCATCAATTCTTGGGGGGCTGTCCATCTTGGGTGGACCTGCACAGCATGGCTCATAGCTTCATTGAGTTATGCAAGCCCCTTCACCACTACAAGGCTGTGATCCCTGAAGCGGTGTGTATATGGATGCTATTTGCTAAAAGGAGGAATTGAGCTCCCAGGGAGGGAGGCAGTCTGCTGGGAACCAAGACATTCTGTGACAAAAGACCCGCCTCTGGGAGGGAGTTTCTGCACACAGACTTCACTCCTAGGATACCAGCAGCCAAGGATGTGTTTCCTTCTGTTAAGTTCTACAAAGCGAACAAAATGACTTGTCACCCTCACTCCAACAATA
This sequence comes from Antilocapra americana, assembly GCA_007570785.1. NCBI lineage: Eukaryota > Metazoa > Chordata > Mammalia > Artiodactyla > Antilocapridae > Antilocapra > Antilocapra americana. Next base: position 32,276,597 of record ML662445.1, read on the forward strand.
CACACAGATAAGGGAGGTCCAAATTCCTTTAAGAATCAATGAAATAAATGGCAAATTATCTCAATTACACTAAATGATTCTACGATAATCCTCAAGAACGCTGAGGTTTTCCTTTGTGAATAGCCTTCTGCCAAATAGCAAACACCCTCCAAATATCAGCCACACGGATGGCATCACAAGTACGGAATTAAACACAGGCTCTACATTCCAAACACTAGAGGACACAGGAAAGAGTCAAACTTCCTTTGGGCATATGTCAGGTGTGGCTGGATCTTAAGTAACCCTTATGGTGCCAGAAAGGCCTCCCTGAAATTAAGCTGGAGAATAATCCTCTGAGAGCAAGAGTCTAACTGTAGGATAGTGTGACTTTATTCAAATAGGCGTCCTTTTTCCTCCCTACTCAGGAATGGTGTCTGTTCTGGAGGGTAGGGAATGATGGGTATTTCAAGATAATATTTCAAGGAAAGACGATAAGAAAGGCAAGGAAATAGCATAATAAAAGGAAGAATATAGCAGTGAAAAAGTTCACCAAACTAAGGCCTGTAAGGGGACATATGAGTTAAAAGATATCCCATTCTTCTTGCTTATTTTGGGCTGATTTTATAGAACAAAACAATGTAACTATATCAAAGCATCTGCAGAGATAAAATCTAGGGACTTCTCAAAACCCAAGAGAGGGGGAGGGGAAGGCGAAGAGGGAACAGAAATTAGAGGAGGATGGAACAGTGACAAAACTGGCTTTTGAACAAAAGCAAACAGGAGCATAAAACATTTATGAGTGTTTTCATTCATATGATTTCTTCCTAAATCAATGAACACTTTGGCTTATGATGGATTGACACCACAGTGAAATTCTTGACAACTTCAAAATCAACTTCATGTTTGGGTTCCATTCTTTCAGGTGATGAATAGTGGGAAATCAGTGAAGGAATGCCACTTGAAGTCAGTCATTTATCATGAACCAAAATGGCTAAGTGCCCCATAAACTGCAATGATCCATTTCCTATTAGCATCACACAACAGAAGGCAGCCTCATCTGCATTAACAAGTCTTACCACCTCTGCAGGCAGAGAGGCTAATGTTAGGAAATAGGTTATTTTTGTTCTTTTATAAATGCTCATTATTATACCATAAAAAATTCTTTAAAGATATAAACTACTGATTGATACACTAAGGAATTCTTTGAAAAGATCTTCCCCTGCTTAGGTTTTTATCATTATATTTTTAAAAATTTAAACCTGGTAAACTACTCTTTTCACTCAACCTCTACCTGGATTTCTCTACATAATACAAGCTTCTTTTACCATGATGTCAAACATCACGACAGACTACAATTAAAATAATTTCCTGCTTGCCACAACATTTAGGTGACACTGACACTTTTTCAATGTTCTAAGTTTGGCAAATACTAGGTTTCCTAATTCCAAGAAAAGGCATGACCATAGCATGCCATGACTTAAAGTAAGACCATTAAAGTGTTAAGTTTGATACTTTTCCCATAAACACAGTCTAACAATTTAAACGTGTTAGTGGCTCACATCCACATGACTAGTGACACTCTTGCCTACAAACATGGTCAGGAGTTGCCTTCCTCCAACAAATGGCATCACTTCTAAACAAAATGAAAAAAAAAAAAAAAAAGAAACCCAAATGGCAAGATGAGAAAAGCAACTAAGGAGAACGGGTACCATTTTAAAAGATGAGGAAAACGGGACTGTTTACTAAGACACTACACATCTAAACTTTTTTAAAACCTCCTCTTTTGAAATGAAAGACTGAAAGCACAAAAAAAGATTTTATCTGATAGTACAACTTTGAGTTAATTTTTAACTGCAGAATGTAATTTAAAATACATAAAGTATTTTTACTGTCTTTGAAGTATTTTTACTGTCTTCCCTCTACCCCTTCTTTCTTTTCTTCAAAGGAAAGATCAACAAACAAACAAAGAAAACAAAAAAAGATGTGGCAAACCACTTTTTATCATTAATACTCAATTATGAGCACCTGAGAACAGTTATTTCAAAAACTCACAAATTCCCAAGAGGACATGTCCTCAAGATGCTTATAATCTACTGAGGAATACAGGATGCGTGTGTTAGTCACTCAGTAGTGTCTGACTCTTTGTGACCCTATGGACTGTCGCCCACCAGCCTCCTCTGTCCATGGAGTTCTCCAGGCAACAATGCTGGTGTGGGTTGTCATTTCCTTCTCCAGGGATACAGGACACCTCCATAAATCAGAAAAATGTTTTAAAAACCCTGTGGCAACATGGATCGGCCTAGAGATTGTCATATTGAGTGAAGTACGTCAGACAGAGAAAGACAAATACACACAATATCACGTATACGTGGGATCTTAAAAATAGTACAAATGAATTTATTTACAAAGCAAAAATAGAGTTGCAAATATAAAAAAACAATTTTATGGTTATCATGGGTAAATGGGGGGATAAACTGGGAGACTAAGATTGACACAGACATACCTCTCTATATAAAATAGATAATAGGAACCTACAGTGTAGAACAGGGGACTCTGCTCAGTACTCTATAATAACCTATATAGGAAAAGAATCTAAAAGAGTGGATATATGTACACGTATATCTGATTCACTTTGCTGTTCAGCAGAAACTAACACAACATTGTAAATCACCTATATTCCAATAAAATTTTTTTTTAAACCTTGAGTGAATTATTACAAAATAAGTATGTACCACAATACTTTTAAAATATCAGGACTAAAAAAAAAATATTTGATGACTCATTAAAAAGGATTTTGGGAAATAGAGAAAGAAAGAATAGACTATGAGCTAGGGTGACTCAGGGAAGAATTCATGGAAGAAGACAGCTTAAGCATGGTGTCGAAGAGCGAGCAAGTTAGTGGACTGATAAGTTCAATATTTTTTTCCAAACAAAATAATCTCTGAAAATATACAGGCTCCCCTAAAAGTGTTGTCCCAACTAGAATACATCATTCTGAGTCTCCACAACAGCCAGCCTTTCATACTTGGACTTTTAACCTCTCCATTTCCTGAAATTCTCCCTCGCTGCCCATTCACCAAATGATGACCATCATTGTTATCCTTTCTCCTTTGAAATCACTAATAACCCTCAAGTCAGAAGATACCACCCACCAAGAAGTAGAGGATCCTGCAGAGTTAGGGTTGCCTGTTTATGACCTTATTTATGTCAAGTAGATTTTAATCATCAGAAACTTTCCTGACTCTCTGAGAGGATGCCCTAAAAGGATAAACTAAAATAAAACAAAAAGTTATAATGGGTCTCCAAAAAGACGTCTGTTACGATTTCTTCCAAGCTCTGCCCTGGAGATTTGGGGACAAGTATTTACATGTTATACAGATTCCTAAAGCATGATCAAGCTCTTAACTCTTGGCCTTTCTCAACTTTCGTGGGAATTACTGCAACATGTAGACCATGTCTCCCCAACCCTAGAACATCCCCGGCCCAGTGCATTCCATATGCTTCTGCCAGGAAAAATCTTTCTAGACTACAAAACACTACACAGAACCCCTTTGGATGAAAAACCTCCAGGGGATCGCCACTACTGATAGAGTGCAGCCCAGTTCTTTAGCTGGTGCTGCCCTTTTTCCCCCTCAAGGCACCCAGAGAGAACACAAGAATATTTATAGAGCACATATAGATAACCAGAGATGTCTTGCAACAAGAAATACAAGCATCCTCAGTGGCTTGAGGGCAAAGTAGTATCACTGCCCACCTGTAATTCATTCCTAGCCCAGCACAAGAAAATCTGGTTAGGTGATCTGCCTTCTTTAACCATCTCTCTCATTTCTCCTCTACAGCAGGGAGTCTAAAACTGTACTGTCCATACAGGCCACCGGGGATCTTGTGAACATGAAAATTCTAAGTCCAGCATTTCTAACAAGCTTCCAAGTGGGGACGGCTCTGCTGGTCCGAGGACTGCACTTTGAGTTAAGGAGATGGTGGCAGTGGTTCTCAACTCAGGCTGTCCATGAAAATCACCTGTGAAGCTTAAAAAAGTCAGCTGCCTAGGTTGTAACTCAGACCAACCAGAATCTTTAGGAGAGCTATTTTTAAAGCTCCCTAGGAAATTTCATTATTTATTTATTTATTTATTTATTGGCTGCCTCACACAGCATGTGGGACCTCAGTTCCCCAGTCAGGGATGGAACCCGTGTCCCCTGCATTGGAAGCACTGAATCTTAATCACTGGACCACCAGGGAAGTCCCTCCCCAGATGATTTCAATGTGCAGCCAAAGCTGCATTTTCTACTTGAGCCAGACCATTCTCTCATTATTCCCTGTTCCCTGTATCTCTGCTGCTTCTCTGCTCAGCTAAGTCCTACCCTTCTCATAGGGCCTGGTGTTAGTCCTCCTCTGGGAAGCTTCTCCAGCCATGGATAACATCAGCCGCACCCCCTCGGACCTTCTAGACTGCCTATCTCGTCCCTGTCCTCCGCCCTGAATCAGCAGCGGAGTGTGCAGTGCTCCTAACAGGTGCTGCTCAGGCCTGGCAGGAACAAATGTTAGATGTACCTTGGTATGACTTTAAGATGCACTTTCGGGGAAATTCAGCAAATGACAGCAAGGGAGTTCTTTCATGTCTGAACTGAAAAACACAGGTACTGTCTCAGTCAGGAAGGAATATTTTCAGGCCTTGACCGTGCCTGCCAGTTAACCTCAGTTAGGTTCCTCTCAGTTAAGGATAGCAGAGCTTCTATCCAGTCACTAAAATCTGCTCCCAAAAAAGGACGAAAGGGAAGAAAGAAGCTGGAGCCCAGGGTCATGACCTTTAGGGTAAGATGTGGAGAGGCTCAAATAACAAGCCATCCCCCCCACGGGGAAGGAAGAATTCTCTGGGAATGATGGTCATGGGAGCCCATTCAAATCTGGGAATGAATGCACTGGCTCCTCCAGTTTAACCGACTAATTCCCTAACTACTCTAATTTAGGATATAAAAGGCTCCCAGTGCCGTAAATACACAGAAAAAGCAAGGAGTTGTCAATTCAGGTATTCTCAAAGCCTGAGTTCACGAAACACTTAGTCAATGGAACAGATGATCTCATAATATCAGCCTCTTTGCCAGAAAAACATTTTCAATATGAAACTAGAAAAATTTTAAAACAAAGGGAGTAGACTTTGAGTGGTGGGAACGTGTCACAAAAGACAGACCAAGGGAAATCCATCATAATTCCAAACTGAGAAGAATCTGAAATGAGAGACAGGGTCACTGATGAAGATACTGATCTCTGAAGTAACAGGCCTGGATTCAAATCCTGACTCTGTCCACTTTGTGTCTGCAGGCAAATTCCTTTACCTTTGCAGGCCTCAGTTTTCTCTCCCTGAAATGGGGATCCTAAGGGCAGCTCATGCATCTGTTTTACATGATAAATGGGGCTGTTTCTCCAACAATGCACACCATACGTATAAGGATGGTGTGCATTGTTTTACTGTAAATACTTTTTCATTTTATTTTAAATGTCATAAGTATTTAAAAAGTTAAACTTGCTTTTAATCTGTTCAGATAGGCCTTTACCACAAGAGCTATGTCAGAGTATAGTACTGCAGTGATTTACACTTAGACCGTACCAAGCCACCGGAACTCACATACATACATGTTTTTAATGCTTCAGTGCTTCTGTACTCTATGCACTTTACCTGGAATGAACCCTCCCAACTTACTGCCCTTTGCCTCTGCCAAAACAATTAAAATAATTACTCCTATTATTATTATTTTGTTTCAAAGTCTCACTCCCATGCAATCTCCCCTCCTCTGGGTTCGTTCCCTGTCACCTCCCCATTGGAGGCTGTCTCCTGTGCTCCTTGTTTGTTGTTCAGTCACTGATTCGTGTCGGGCTAACTGTGACTGGAGTATAATTGTGACCAAATGGTCAAAATGTAAAAAAGCCAGATGTTCTATATAACGTGTATTTATTTCAGTGCAATTTACTATACGCCTGTCTTACTTCCCACGTGGTAGGCTGCCACAAGATAACAAGTGTAGTGGACATCTGCCCTTTGTGGCTACCCAGTATCACTTCCCTGAAGGAGAACACGTGTCTTCCTTTGCTCTTGGCGGCTAGACTATAGGGACTTCACTGAATCACAATCAACTGTCTGTTCCCCTTGGGACTTTAATTGAAAACAGATAAAGCAAAGACGCATCCAGAAATTTGGAAAATTTGCCAACGACCGCCACAGCATGCATCTCCTGGAAGAAGTGTCAGTGAAAATTTCTAATGCTCAGTTCTGTGCTGTGCTATGCTGTATTAAGTCAGTTGTGTTCAACTCTTTGGAACTCTATGGACCATAGACTACCAGGCTCCTCTGTACACGGGATTCTCCTGGCAAGAATACTGGAGTGGGTTGCTGTGGCCTCCTCCAGGGGAGGAGGACATGACTTGGGATCTAAACTGTGTCTCTAGTTTCTCCCATCAGCAGGCAGGCTGTTTACCACCAGCACCACCTGGGAAGCTCAGGTCTAGTTTAGTTCAGTCCAGTCACTCAGTCATGTCCGACTCTTTGCAACCCCACGGACTGCAGCATGCCAGGATTCCCTGTCCATCACCAACTCCCAGGAGCTTACTCAAACTCATGTCCATTGAGCTGGTGATGCCATCCAACCACCTCATCCTCTGTCACCCCCTTCTCTTCCTGCCTTTAATCTTTCCCAGCACCAGGGTCTTTTCTAAGTCCTATGCTCCTAGAACATATCATAGGGACTTATACTGGAGTACATATCATACTCTGAGTTGTGAGCACCTGTGGTTCTTTCTCTCATTTGTGAATTTACAGAGCCATGCTGTCCAAAGTGGTCACCACTAGCCTCATGTGCCACTATTAATATGTAAATTAATTAAACATAATTTAAAACTCCCAGTTCCTCAGTCTCATGAGCCACATATCAAGTGTTCGAGAGACACATGCGGCTATGAATACCATATAGGGCCATCATCACAGTATATTCTCTTGAACAGCAATATTCAGGAGCTTCCCTGGTGGCTCAGTGGTAAAGGATCTGCCTGCCATGTGGAATACTTGGGTTCACTCCCTGGGTTGGGAAGATTCCCTGGAGGAGGAAATGGCAACCCTCTCTAATATTCTTGTCTAGAGAATTCCATGGACAGAGGAGCCTGACATTCTACAGTCCATGGGGCCACGAAGAGTCAGACACAACTGAGCAACTAAAGAACAACAAATTCATCCTCTTGCGCAGGGATTATGTCTTATTTACTCCTAGTGCCTGACACTTACTATAATGAGTTTGTAAATGCAAGACAATATCAACAAATACAGGCATGTCTATACATACTCTTTCGTCTGGAAGAGAAAGGATTAATTATTCATTAACATTTGAGCCTACAAGAGAAAATATAAATACCTAGCATCACCACAAGGCAAGCAATGAATAAAGGATGTTTAATCATGCTTCCCAGGTGGCGCTAGTGGTAAAGAACCTGCCTGCCAATGCAGGAGACATAAGAGATGTGGGTTCGATCCCTGGGTTGGGAAGATCCCCTGGAGAAGGAAATGGCAACCCATTCCGGTATTCTTGCCTGGAGAATTTCATGGACAGAGGAGCCTGGTAGGCTACAGTCCATAGGGTCACAAAGAATTGGACACAACTGAATGACTTTCAGGACAGGAATCATGTTAATGAAGTTGGGTAAGAAGTTGAATTCCTTGTCTTTTGTTATAATTCATAGTCATTCAGCCAGACAACTATTAAAATTTTTTTTTAAGGGAAGTCAGTACAATGGCTGAGTCAGTCCTGTTTGGTGGTTTGGTTGTATCCTGCTTGCCTCATCCGGCCAAGTCCACTTGCTCCTTAATCCCAGCCTCAGTGTTTATCCTTCTGACGTGAAAGCCTGTAAAGCACCTCTGAGATGTCTCCAACAGACTCAGACCAGGTCAACAGAAAGCATTTCCCCACAGGGCAGAACAGGCAGCAAGACCATTCCTTTGAATCCTGATTTCTTCCCAATGATTTTGCCAGCCTCTCTCTCTCCCTCGACCACCTTGAACAAAGATGCTGAGATACCAGTTACTAAACTGCCCTGCTTCATGACATAATACCACCCAGTCCAGTGTTGGTCATCTCTTCCTCTGTCCCTCCAGAAAGCATTCAACCAAGTCCAAATCCAACAAACAGATCTGTATTTTGCTTGCTGAATGCCCCAAAGTACCCCCGCTGTGTTCTTTCCTCACAGTCTCAAGTTAATAAATTTAACTGTGATTACAGTAGCTTTCCCGCAATCTTACCCTGTGACCAAATTTCAGGACTCAGCCTATCATGGCATTCATTGTGTGCCACATAATTCTCCAAGAAGAAAGCAACAGAATATTTTTTGGTCATTGATTTGCTGGTCAAGAGCGACCTTTCTGGTCTTCCTTGGTGGCTCAGTGGTAAAGAAACTGCCTGCAATGCAGGAGACCCAGGTTCACTTCCTGGATCAGGAAGATCCCCTGGAGAAGGAAACAGAAACCCACTCCAGGATTCTTGCCCAGGAAATCCCAAAGACAGAGAAGCCTGGTGGGCTACAGTCCATGGGGTCACAAAGAACTGGACACAACTGAGCGACAGAGCATGCATGCATGCAAGGAAGCCAGACAGGACATATTCAAGTTCTATGCAATGTGAGATCCACTCTCAACTGGAATAGGAAGTGACATTTCAATCAGAGATAGCTTAAAACACCCGACCCACAGCCACGCCATGCAAAGCACACTCATCTCACAGAGAAAATAAACAGGTGTCTCATCAAGAGACTACTGAAAAGAAAAGAGGCACAGAAAGGCAGCACTGTAAATGGATAATGTGAATAACCAGCAAAAAGCAAAGAATATTCGCGGGAAGAACAGCCTTGTATAGAAACCAAGTGTGTGGGCGGGGTATTTGAGCCTGCCCTGGAACAAGTACATCAGTAAAATACAAGGACTTGGAATTAAGATTCTCAAGCAAGGGGGCAGACCTCATCGCCACACACAAATTGGTGATGGAGGACACAGAGAGAGTTCAACCCAGATCATGGCAAGGCATGGTGCCTGGCTATCACCAGCTCCCAGAGAGGAAGAAACGGAAAACCCATCAACACAGTGTTCACACCATAGAATAGTCAGAGTGAACTATATAGACGAGTGATTCTTACTTCACAAGGGTGGCTTCTGTTATCTCTCAAAAATCTTTCAGGCTTTCAGTGTCATTGCATAGAGATATCTGCATTCATGGGGTGTGGTGGTGCTTTCAGGGCTCCAGAAATTCCACAATCCACCCTCTCATGCCCCAAAGTAGTCTCTACTTCATTCATTCTCTTTCTTTAAGGTTTGAGACCCCAGGGAAATGCAGGAATTTAGCCCTACAAGGAAAGCCCAGGGCACCAGTTATTTCTCCCCCTTCACAGTTCACTCCAAGGTTGGCTAATTCCGAAGTTCAGCACGTTTTTTTAACACAAAGCCATCGTGTTCAGAGTGTCTTCGGGAAACATGGTTCCTCTCTGCTTCTCTCCATTAGTTGTATAAAAGAATAATAAAGAATAAAAACACAAGCTTTCCCTGACCCTGCATGCATTCACCCAACACACACTGCGTACCAGGTAGTACCCCAGGTCCTTAGGAACACGAAAGAGACAAAGCATTTACTGCGCAATGGTGAAATCAACGCGTGCTCAGCAGGGAAACGCCCCAGGTGGCCCTTACGGGGGCTGACAGTGAGTCAGAGAAGCTTCACCCCAGAGGTAACACAGAGCCGAATGAAGTCAGGCTTTCCTCAGGCAAGTGCGTCCGTGAGATCAGGGGCAGAGGACAGCACTCCAGGCCAGCCGAGGGGACAGTGCGTGCAAAGTCACTGAGATGTGAGGACGCCTGGGTTTCAGGAACAAAGGGGCAAGTTCCTGCAGCTCAGGCACAGCCTGGGCAGGTGGGAGAGGAGATGAAACAGCCAGATTACAACAGCGTACTCACCTGGCTGAAGACTATGATAGACTGTGGGCCTAGGAATCATTTTTAGTTAATGGTATCAGTGGAATGATAAAGAAAACTCCTTCAGAGAATGACTTGCTTGCCTGGAAAAACATTAGGCAAGCAGCAGGACAAGTACTGCTCGCTATGAAGTTAGGGAGTTTGGGATGGACATGTACACATTGCTGTATTTAAAATGGATAACCAACAAGGACCTATTGTATAGCATAGGGAACTCTGCTCAATGTTATGTGGCCACCCAGATGGGAGGGGAGTCTGGGGGAGAACTGATACATGCATGTCTTGAGTCCCTTCGCTGTTCACCTGAAACTATCATAACATTGTTAATTGGCTATACCGCAGTACAAAATAAAAAGCTTTCTTAAAAATGGAAAAAATATTTTAAAAAATAAATGAATTGTATCAATCAAAAAAGAGAAGTCTCTTTACCTAAATGACAGGTACTACGGGTCTGCTAAGGCTTGCACACTTTGAGCCCACAATAAAGGTTCACCATAAATTTGAGATGTTCTGTTTTAAATGAGCTGAGTTTGGGAAGTTTGAGGGGGAAATAATATCTAAATGATAATTTAGAAAGAGAAATGGAGCCACCTGCCCAGTAGTTATGGATTAGATAAGTATTTATATAACATGTAATTTTTTTTAAGTAATAACATTCACATTAGAGTATTGTGATAGCTAAATAAAACAAACTTAGTGGTTTTAATAGCAAAAGATGAATCATCCATTTCATACAAAATAAGAGTAATTTATCTGAAATATACCCATTTGAATGCAGAGTTCCAAAGACTAGTGAGGAGAGATAAGAAAGCCTTCCTCAGCGATCAATGCAAAGAAATAGAGGAAAAAAACAGAATGGGAAAGACTAGAGATCTCTTCAAGAAAATTAGAGATACCAAGGGAAAATTTCATGCAAGGATGGGTACCATAAAGGACAGAAACGTATGGACCTAACAGAAGCTGAAAAGATTAAGAAGAGATGGCAAGAATACACAGAAAACTATATAAAAAAGATCTTCATGACCCAGATAACCACGATGTGATCGTTCACCAGACATCCTGGAATTTGAAGTCAAGTGGACCTCAAGAAGCATCACTAAGAACAAAGCTAGTGGAGGTGATGGAATTCCTGTTGAGCTATTTCAAATTCTAAAAGATGATGCTGTGAAAGTGCTTCACTCAATATGTCAGCATATTTGGAAAACTCAGCAGTGGCCACAGGACTGGAAAAGATCAGTTTTCATTCCAATCCCAAAGAAGGGCAATGCCAAAGAATGTTCAAACTACCACACAACTACACTCATCTCACACACTAAGCAAAGTAATACTCAAAATTCTCCAAGCCAGGCTTCAACAGTATGTGAATCGTGAACTTCCAGATGTTCAAGCTGGATTTAGAAAAGGCAGAGGAACCAGAGAGCAAATTGCCAACATCTGCTGGATCACTGAAAAAGTGAGAGTTCCAGAGGAGCATCTACTTCTGTTTTATTGACTATACCAAAGCCTTTGACTGTGTGGGTCACAACAAACTGGAAAATTCTTCAAGAGACAGGAATACCAGACCACCTGACCTACCTCCTGAGAAATCTGTATGCAGGTCAAGAAGTAACAGTTAGAATTGGACATGGAACAACAGACTGGTTCTAAATCAGGAAAGGAGTGCGTCAAGGTTGTATATCGTCACCCTGCTTATTTAACTTATATGCAGAGTACATCATGAGAAATGCTGGACTGGATGAAGCACAAGCTGGAATCAAGATTGCCAGAAGTGTCAATAACCTCAGATATGCAGATGACACCGCCCTTATGGCAGAAAGTGAAGAAGAACTAAAGAGCCTCTTGATGAAAGTGAAAGAGGAGAGTGAAAAAGTTGGCTTAAAATTCAACATTCAGAAAACTAAGATCATGGCATCCAGTCCTTTCACTTCATGGCAAATAGATGGGGAAACAATGGAAACAGTGACAGACTTTATTTTGCAGGGCTCCAAAATCATTGCAGATGGTGACTGCAGCCATGAAATTAAAAGACGCTTGCTCCTTGGAGGAAAAGCTATGACCAACCTAGACAGCATGTTAAAAAGCAGAGACATTACTTTGCCAGCAAAGGTCTGTTTAGTCAAAGCTATGGTTTTTCCAGTAGTCATGCATGGATGTGAGAGTTGGACTATAAAGAAAGCTGAGTGCAGAAGAATTGATGTTTTTGAACTATGGTGTTGGAGAAGACTTTTGAGAGCCCCTTGGACAGCAAGGAGATCCAACCAGTCCATCCTAAAGGAAACCAGTCCTGGGTGTTCACTGGAAGGACTGATGCTGAAGCTGAAACTCCAATACTCTGGCTACCTGGTGCAAAGAACTGACTCATTGGAAAAGACCCTGATGCTAGGAAAGATTCAAAGCAAAGAGGAGAAGGGAACAACAGAGGATGAGATAGTTGGATGGCATCACCAACTTGACGGACATGAGTCTGAGCAAGCTCCAGGAGTTGGTGATGGACGGGGAGGCCTGGTGTGCTGCAGTCCATGGGGTCACAAAGAGTTGGACACAACTGAGCGACTGAACTGAACTGACTGACTGATCTGAAAAATTAAGGCTGAAAACTTACTTTATCCTTGGAATATGGTACGACCACTAGATTTCATGGAAGCTTCCTCACTCTCTTTTTTGCTACATCTGGAAGGTAATTAAAAGGATCCATTTGGCAATTGAATGAAGAAGGGGGATAGGAAACCAGGTTTTCATGCTATTATATTTTTTAACAGAGACACTCCTAGGCCAAAGCTCACTTTTGTTGTTGTTGCTGTTTAATCCTAAGTCATGTCTGATTCTTGTGACCCCATGGACTGTATCCAGCCCAGCTTCTCTATCCATGGGATTTCCCAGGCAAGAATACTGGAGTGGGTTGAAATTTCCTTCTCTAGGGGATCTTTCGAACCTAGGGATTGAACCCGCATCTCCTGTTTGGCAGGTGGATTCTTTACCACTGAACCATCAGGGAAGCCTAAAGCCCACTTAACCTTCTCCATTTCCCAAAAGTCAAGTAGCAACACAGCATTTATCACAACCACAAAGACAGGGCAGGAGGTCACTAGAAGCTGTTATAACCTGTCTTTCTCAGTCGTTATAGCCAGTGAGCTATTAGTTATGAATAAATAGTTCAGATGGAGCCCTTTTTTGCATTTGCCCCAAACACTATGCATCTTCAGCAGGGAAAACGTCTTTTTGCTATCATAATTCTGAAAGCAATTACTAGCAGCCCAGAATGGAGCTTGTTGCTATGGTAATGGCATACCACCAGCAACTATCACCCATGGTCAAATATATATATATACCATCTAATGAAAAATATGTGTACCATCTAATGAATCTGCCTGCAGTACAGGAGATCCTAATTCAATCGATTCCTGGGTCAGGAAGATCTGCTGAAGAAGGGATAGGCTACCAGCCCCAGTATTCTTGGGCTTCACTTGTGGCTCAGCTGGTAAAGAATCCACCTGTAATGTGGGAGACCTGGGTTCAATCCCTGGATTGGGAAAATCCCCTGGAGAAGGGAAAGGGTACCCATTCCAGTATTCGGGCTTGGAGAATTTCATGGTCTGTATAGTCCATGGGGTCGCAAAGAGTCAGACATGCCTGATTGACTTTCACTTTCTAGTTTAATTACCTAGATAATGCAGGGGGAAAAAAAAACAGGTTATCACAGTGACTGTATTTTTCTCATTCAGATAAACAGACTGTTTCCCATCCTACACAAAATCAAGGGCAAGACTGAATGCAAAGTAAACTGGAATCAATCGGCGGAAAATTATTACTTAAGCCAGTGTCAGCAAAATGGTAGTTTACATTCCCTACAAACAGGTATGTATACTAAGGATAAGCCTAAAAAGCATATTTTACTGAAGCTCCCCTCTGGTGAATACTCCAGGGAACCAGAAAAAAAGAGAGATGACTGCTGACATTTCCTTTCAGTAAGTCAGCGTCCCCTCCATGCACTGGGCAGCTCCATCTGTAATCTTCAGTCTCCATCTTCCCATCCTCAGGCCTCAGAGAGAGAACAAGAAAGAGAAAGAAAGGTGATGACCTTATGAAATTTATGCCACTTGTTTCAATCCCTCAGTCAAGAGGAAGCCACCATAAACCAAGTCTGTACAGAACAATAGGATATGCTCAGCGACAAAAGGAGTCATATCTAAAACCAGAGCAAGCCGCTTAATTCGGGGGCTGTCCCTGTACTTCTTGCCAGCCATGGCCTTGGAAATGCAAAGAAGACTGGGAAGGAAGGTTCCAACATCCAGTGCCCCAGAAAGAAGAAAGCGTAACAGGAGATGTGGGAGAGCATGCCTTCTGCTTCAAAAGTGTGTGTCTCTTCTGGTCTGTCTCAGACTTGCTCCTCTCTGCTACCACATGGCCCCTCAGCCTCCTCATTACACCAGTCTTAGGACACACACAGTGTACGGGTATGTAGGTCTGCTTTAATGAAAGGGCCTGGCTAATGTGACTATCATCGCTGTTAAAGTAACTTTCCTCATTTCAAAATGGGAATAGTAATATCTACCTCACATAGGTTGCTATAAGGAATAATTTAAAGGAAATGACTTTATAAGCTGTAAAGCATTGCCTCAAATGTTATTTCTGAGTACTACAATGCCTTAGAGCAGACATTTATCATTTCCTTATTGGCAATGTATTTTATCAACCTCCCAAAGTATATATTATGAAGTTAAATAAAACATTTCTGTACCCCCTTGCTATCTTTCACTATTAAAAAAGAACTACATGAGGGACTTCCATGGTGGTCCAGTGGTTAAGAATCTACCTTCCAACAGAAGGGACGTGGTTTCAATTCCTGGTCAGGGAACTAAGATCCCACATGCCTCACAACTAAAGAACCAGAACATAAACAACAGAAGCAATATTGTAACAGAGTCAATAAAGACTTTAAAAATGGTCCACATCAAAAAAAACCTTTTCTTTAAAGATGAGTAGAATGTCACCCGGAGAATGCCAGAAAAACAGAAGACAGCTGTTCTCCTTAAATATAACTTTCCACATTTCTTTGGAGTTTGAAAAGTATAGGTTATATAAATGGAGTATTTTTAGCTCAGCTCTCAAAAATCTCCTAGAGGTATGCTCAGAGACAAACTATGAAAACAACAATATTTAAATAATATGAAATCTACCCTTTTCATTTTTATTTACTATTGATTAGGAAGAAATACCCTGTTGGCATTCTTCAAAGCTGAGCTCACCACCATTCATTAATACGCAGTGCAAACTGGTCAGCTCAGAGGACTGGTACTTGGTCCAAAATCAGCAACCTGGTTGCAGCCCTGCAGGGGTACAAACACGTTCACTGCAGAAATGAGGGACCATAAAACGTGGCTCCACAGACAGACACACACCTATTTTCCCCAAGTAGAATAAAATGTTTCTCTGGATAGACTTTTTGTTTATCTGGGGGGAAAAAATTATCGTAGTCTCTTTTCATATCCAACTCTTTTCATATCCAACTCTTTGCAACCCCATGGACTGTAGACCACCAGGCTCCCCATCCATGGGATTCTCCATGCAAGAATACTGGAGTGGGTAGCCAGTCCCTTCTCCAGGGGATCTTCTCTACCCATGCATCAAACCCAGGTCTCTTGAATTGCAGGCAGATTCCTTACCATCTGAGTTTTCAGCTCACACAACACAAAGTGTCTTATTTACAACAAACAAAAAACAAAACAACAACAACAATGGCAATAATATTACACTGACTTTAAATAACTTAAAATAATTTAATTTATTATATGTAGGTGGGTTTAAATTGCTTTTGATATTCTTTTTCTTTTACTACAGCAAGCCTGCTAAAATCTTAGCAGGAGGACTCTTCCTCATCTTCATCAGATTAATACCTCTCCTCAAATGAAAAGATGGTAACTTTAACTCTCATGCTTGGTTTAGAAATATCTTCAAGGGTAGTATTTCTCTTGTTAAAGGTAGGAGTGAGTCCAAAGATATTTGGCTGCCACAAATGAATTGGGTCTGTTTCTTAAACTAAAATTTATTTTTAGTAACATGTAAAAAAAATAGATAACTTCAAAGAAGTACAGGTGACAGAGTTGAATCTGAATGTCTGATAAGAAACAATCACAAATTTTCAAGTCATGTATTAGGGAATATTTATTTCAAATAGCAATGAACACTACTCCGTTTTTTAAAAATATTTACTTTATTATCTGGCTGTGCTGGATCTTAGTGGCGGCATGTGGGATCTAGTTCCCTAACCAGGGATTGTACGCAGGCCCTCTGTATTGGGAGTAAAGAGTCTTAGGCACTGGACCACCAGGGAAGTCCCTGTATTCCATTTTAATTAAAGAAAACTCCCTCTCCTCCCCCAGGAGTTACTTTTACTGAGTACCAATAGTGCAGTGGAGCGTGCAGCTCTTTAGAACAAGGTGTGTAAGTTCTTGTCCTAAGTTCTGCTGTGGGGAAAAAATAGCATCCGTGACTATTAGACACGCTATCCTATTTCTTAAGCAAACAAATGAAAAACTCAAACTCCAAAAAAGTTTCAAAGAATTAATCTTTTAGAGGGTAAACTCATTTGGGAAGCCATGGCACTAACTGGACTTAACATCAGTTCAGTTCAGTCTCTCAGGTGTGTCTGACTCTTTTCAAGACCCCATGGACTGCAGCACTCCAGACTTCCCTGTCCCTCTCTGTCTCCCAGAGTTTGCTCAAACTCATGTCCATCGAGTCAGTGATGCCATCCAACCATCTCATCCTCTGTGGTCCCCTTCTCCTCCTGCCTTCAATCTTTCCCAGCATCAGGGTCTTTCCCAATGAATCAGTTCATTGAATTAGGTGGCCAAAGTACTGGAGCTTCAGCTTCAGCATCAGTCCTTCCAATGAATATTCAGGACTGATTTCCTTTAGGATTAACTGGTTTGATCTCTTGAACATAGCTTACATTATACTTAACACAGCCTAGATTAAATTCTTTATCCTATGCAATGGAGAGACTACAGAAACACATGACTAGAATTAGATGTATAGGTCTTCCCTGGTGGCTCAGTGGTAAAGAATCCTCCTGCCAATGCAGGAGACACAGGTTCGATCCCTGGTCCAGGAAGATCCCACATGCCATGGAGAAACTAAGCCCTTGCACCACAACTACTGAGCCTGTGCTAGTCTAGAGCCTGGGAGCCGCAAATACTGAAGTCCACATGCCCTACAGCCCAGGCTCCGCAACAAGAGAAGACACTGCAATGAGAAGCCCATGTACCGCAACTAGGGAGTAGCAACCTCCACTCGCTGCAACTGGAGAAGGCCTTTGCAGCAGCAAAGACCCAGCACAACCATAAATGAATAAGTTAAATTAATTAATATTTTTTAAAAGAATTAGATTTATAGAATGCCACCTAAAAATTGGAATTGAGAATATCTGGCCTAGTGTTCTCATCCACCCTAGGTTCAATCTACTTCACAGAGTAGATTTTGCTTCAGCCATTACTATAACCCTCAGAACTGTCTCTTGTGAAACCACTTCATCTCTCCTGTGTCTGTGCTCAGTCACTCAGTTGTGTAAGACTCTTTGCGACCCCATGGATTGAAGCCCGCCAGGCTCCTCTGTCCATGGAATTTTCCAGGAAAGAATACTGGAGTGGGTTGCCAGTTCCTACTCCAGTTCACCTCTCCTAATCAAGGCCAAATCTCTAAAAATTTATACAAAAGAGAGTTGAAGTACTAAAAAGAGTGGCTATTGCGCTATCTGGTATCAGGACACTGATAATCCTCAAGTCCATGGCTGAAAATGCTAAGCGAGATTTTCCAAAACCTCGTATAAAGACACTCATTTAAGAACCTAAGAAATCTAGGTTCTGGGTTACACACTCCAACCATCTGACAATCACGCCATTCATCTGAAGTGACCTTGGGCAAGTTACTCAATCTTTTTTAGAGTCTGTTTCCTCATCTGAAAAATGAGGTTAATAGTGCTACTGCACAGGATTCTTGTAAAGATGAAATGAGATAGCCTAGGTAAAGAGCTTAGTACTATATTTAGTACATAATGGTACTTAGTAAATAATTCTGCTACTGTTCCCTCTTCATTTCTGCAGCCTCAGGTTTGAGTAGGTATTTATTGTTTGTCTTTTGCTTAAACTCTCATGATTTAGGTCTTGAAAGTCTCACTGTGTTTCATTTTACCACTAAAATCAATCTTAAAAATGAAAGCTATTTCCAAAGATACCATTTCAATTATCACAAACTCCCCCTTCCTTCTCAAATCTTTTCATTCTACAGAAGGAGAGGAAACTCAAAACATCAGCATCTTTTCTTACCCCTGAGCTTTCATTATAGTCAAACAGATCTCCTAATGGACTCCACGGACAGATAATCCAAGCCCCTGAGTGGGCAATCATGACAGTCCACCCTCTAGTCCAGTGCTACTCAAAGTGTGGTACAGCAATTTAACTATGTAATTTTAGTCTGTTGGATCTAATTTTTTAAACAGAGGTTATATTTTGTATGTCTTTTTAGCTTTCATTTTTCTCATTATTTATGCTTGTCACATTTTACAAAATTATTAGTCAACTTGAATTGAACAGAAAGAGACCGGTGCTTCACCACACACAGTTTGAGAAGCACTGCTTCAGCGTACTGACCTGTTCGATTAAACGCTATCTTCTGAGGCTCCTAGAGCAAACCTAGTCTCCTTTTCCCAATATGGAGGATTCCAGGTAATCCGACCACTGGAGACAATACTAAGCTCTAAAGAATTCACTCTACCTGAGCAACTCATTGGAAAAGACCCTGAAGCTGGGAAAGACTGAGGGCAAAAGGAGAAGGGCGCAACAGAGGACGAGATGGTTGGATGGCCTCACCGATTCAATGGACACGAGTTTGAGCAAACTCCAGGAGACAGTGAAGGACAGGGAAGCCTGACGTGCTGCAGTCCATGGGGTCTCAAACAGCTGGACACGACTTAGTGACTGAACAACTACCTCAGGAGCAAACACAGTCATCTATTATATACCCGCGTTAGTTGTTTTGCCCACTGGCATCTAGCTAGATGACAACTTACTATGGCAAGGAATTTAATATAGGATTAATCCATTTGGGACCCCTTCTAGACATTCACTAAGTTTTTCTCACTCTCTTAATAAGATGATTCAGTTAGAAAAATATTTAAATAAGTGCTCCTACTGCATGAACCCTGAGGACAACATTATGAGGAAGGTCTAGCTGGTCTGTTTTTTTTTTATCAGTAGTGTAGAATCACCAACATCATCTCCTTATCTGTAAGAGGACTTTTACCAGTGCCTTCTACATGAATCATAAACCCCAGTCACCATATACAAAGCCAGTACAGGAAGCGTCTGTTGAAATTTTTTGATGATCAAGTACACAAATATGGCCACCTATTTAAGTGAATGTCTAAGTTCCTTCTATACTGAGTCAGAAATTTAATTTAATAAACGTGTTCAAAGAATTATATGAGGGAGTGTTGGTATACCAAGATTAACAATACACAGAGTCCAAACTCAAGAAGCTTACAACGTAGTTGAGGGATAATATAAGTATGCAAATAACTGTCATACAAAATGACATCTAGTAGGTGCTGTACAAGATTTATAAAACTCTGTTTATACAGAAGTTCAAACAAGATGAACTCACATCTTTTTTAATGGAGGTTGTATTTTGTATGTCTTTTTAAATTTCATTTTTCTCATTACTTATACTTGTCATATTTTACAAAATTATTAGTCTATTTGAACTGAAAAGAAAGAAACTGGTGCTTCACCATGCACAATTTGAGAAATTGGGGGGTCTAGATAGGTTTTATGGAATATGGTCCATTTGAGAGAAACTTAAGAGGATGGATAAGGCATCAACAGCTCATAGGATAAGGCAGAGAATGAAGAAATGAGCATAAGATTAGTTTTACATACACACACACATACACAAAAACTTATTTGCTTACTGCCCATAAACAGCCTCCTCAAAGTCTATGGAAATTGAATGAAAAACTAGTCTGTCATTTGTAAAAACTGTAAACTGTTAAGGAAATCCATTCTCTCATCACTGGATTATACAGTGTTTTATGGTTGTTAACTCAAAAAAGTGAATGAAATAAATCACATTTCCAAAGTCAGGAAAAGGACAGTGGCTCAAAGAGGTGTTCAGTTTCCATTTATACTATTAGCAAGGTTCTTTAACTGTAAGATATTAACAAGGATATCTTTAAGTTAATCAGAGGTGCAGAAGCCTAGAAGAGAACTTGTATCACCTAGGAATTCTCAAGACACTTGAGGAGGGGGCTGAACTGAGGAACAGACCAAGTTGGGTATTAAAGGGAGCAGACTCTTCCGGCAGGCTGGAGAGCATGTGGACATGGAGATCACAATAACATAAACACACACAATCTCTACCTGACACTTCATCTCAGCAGACCCCCGGGGTCTCCTTATCTGTTAGCTCCTGCCTGGCTCTAAGTCATGAGCATCCCAGTTACCAAGACTAGGAAATGGAACTTCTTACGGATTAAAAAGATATGTTTCAACAGTTGTTTCTTTACTCTCCATTTCCCTGGAGCCTAGAAATGATTCTTCTTTTCCATTAAAGTTTTCTTAGTGAAAAATATCCTTTTTGCTACATATCGTAAATATTCCTCTTATTTTCTATGTTTTAACCTATCAAACATCTACCAATGAACCTGCAAGAACATGGACTTTAGAGAATCAGATAGATGCAGGTTTTCCTGGAGTACAGATCACACCTGAGACAGTAGTAGGAGATGAAGCCATGGATGAAGGATTGGAGAATCAATCTAGATGCAAAAATGCCTGGAGTATAGTTGGTTCTATTATGGATTACTTATACTTGATTATTTATCAGGTGCTTGTTGGGCACATCACATGGATTCTCTCATTTAATCTTCACAACATCTTTAGACAAAAATATAGTTACTAAACCCACTTTACATGAGAGGAAACTAAGACAGAGAAAAACACACTTAATTACTAGCATTTATATGAATGCTAACATCTACATGAATGTTTACATGAACCTTTCTCGTTTTCTCTCAGGACTAAGGGCAATGATAACTTCATTGACTGGGAGAAGAATAAGAAAGGCAGATTCCCAAGATGCCATTTCGATGCCCAAAGCAAACACACAAAACAGGATTTTGAGACCTACAAATTCAGTGTAATCTCTATCAAAATTCCAACTGCTTTTTTTTTTTGGCAGAAATTAACATGCTGATTCTAAAATTCACATAGAAATTCAAGGGATCAAAATTTGCCAAAACAATTTTCCAAAAGAACAAAGCTGGAAGACTTACACTTCCAGTTTCAAAACTGCAGTAAGCCAAAAGCTATAGTCATCAAGACTGTGCTGTTGGCCTAAAAATGGACATACAGGTCAATGGAATACAATTGAGGATTCAGGGAAAAAGTCTTATCTTTATGATCAGTTGACTTTTAAAAACATTTATTTGGCTGCACCAGGTCTTAGTTTCAGTACTCGGGATCTAGTTCCATGACCAGAAATGGAACCCAGATCCCCTGCATTGGGAAAGCAGGGTCTTAGCCACTGGACGACCAGGGAAGCCCTCCATGGTCAGCTGATTTTTTATAAGGGTGCCTAGACAATTCAATCAGGAGAGAAGAATCTTTTCAACAAATGGTGCTAAAACAACTACATATCAACATACAAAGAATAAAGCTGGACCTTGACTTTATACTATATATAAAAATTAACTCAAAATAGATCATAGACCTAAAATGTAGGAGCTGAAACTACAAAACTCTTACAGGAAAACAAGGTGTAAATCTCTGAGACTTGGATTAGGCAACAGTTTCTTAGTCATGACACCAAAAGCACAATGACAAAATAGGAAATGGACAAACTAGACATCATCAAATTAAAAACTCTTATGCTTCAAAGGACACTACTAACAAAATGAATGCTACAGCATGAGTGAATCTTGAAACCATAAAATGAAAATATGAAATATCTAAAATAGGCAAATCTATAGTGATAGGAAGTAGATAAGTGATAGGAAGTAGATTAGTAGATTAGTGACTAGGACTGGGGGATTTGGGAAGAAATGGGGGTAATTGCTAATGGGCACGGATTTCCTCTTGGGGGTTGATAAAAATTTCTAAAATTGATTGTGGTGATGGCTCCACAATTCTGGATATGCTAAAAACCATTGGATTGTACACTTTGAATGAGTGAATTTTATGACATTTGAATTATATCTTAATAAAGGTGTTAAAAATAATAGGCCCTTAAAACCAGAAGGTGAAAGGGCTGATGGGCCCACACACAAAGGGGAAGGAACTGGAGTGCTCCCTGCCCCTCATTCTGAATGTTCCTGGTCACTCAGGGTCTGAAAGGGGAGACAGAGAAAGAGAGAGAAGTAGCTGTTAATGAGGGAGCTAATTTTACAACTTGGACAATCTTTTAAAATTACCCTTTAAAGTGTTGGTGGGTCTTCCCCAGTGGCTCAGCAGTAAAGAATCCACCTGCCTAGGCAGGAGATGTAAGACTCGGGTTTGATCCCTGGGTTGGGAAGATCCCCTGGAGAAGGGAATGGCAACCCACTCCAGCATTGTTGCCTAGAGAACCCCCATGGACAGAGGAGCCTGGCGGGCTACAGTCCATGGGGTCACAAAGAATTGGACGCAACTTAGCAACTGAACAATGACCCCAAAGTGGTGGTGACAAGCCTTCAGGTGTCATGCCCTAGTTATAGGGTAGAGGGCAATGAAGTGAAAGCTGCAGACAGTGCACGTTGTCTCTCAGGAGCCAACTTGACCTTGGACTTCCTGAGCCCCTACCATCTAACTCATTCACTGAGCACAGCATCCTAGACAGGGAAAGCAGGTGGCTGCTTTCTATCTCTACAGACATAACTTATAGTTTCGACTCAAACAAAAAATGAAAATGAATCACATGTTTATGTATCATCCAGAAAAGTCAGAATGGACATGTACCAAAATTTTATAAGTGGTCCATTTATAGATAATTAATTTATAGTTTATTTATAATATATAATATAACTATAAATTAATATATAATTTATAGATAATTAAACTTAAAAATATTCTTCTGAAGTTTTAAACCAATTAACATCTATTGCCAAAGAGAAGGGTATTGGATTTCCTTTCCTCTTAAAAAAAGATATATAAGGAATTCCCTGGTGGTGCAGTGGATAAGAATCCGCCTGCCAATGTAGGGGACACAGGTTCAATCGCTGGTCCAGGAAGATTCCACATGCTGGGGGCAGCTAAGCTCATGTGCCACAACTATCGAGCCCTCTCACGGAGAGCCTGTGCTCCACAAGAGAAGCCACGTCAATGAGAAGCCCACGCACTGCCAGGAAGAGTAGCCCCCGTGCACTGCAACTAGAGAAAGCCTGCGGGCAGCAACGAAGACCCAGCGCAGCCAAAAATAAACAAGTAATTCAAAAACAATAAATAAAAAGGATACATGAGAATTTCACATAAATAACAGATTATACTTTCATTTCTATCAAAGCTAAAAGCACAGAAAAGGGTTTTTAAAGACATGAAAACCAAAGAGAACAGAAGCAAAAGAAACGCAACAAAGACTGAAACTGGAAAGCAAATGGATCAGCAAATGACCACACAGAACTGAGAAAGCTGAACCCCATGTTAAGTTTTAGAAACAACCAGTTTACACAGTAAACCACATACCTCCCCCAAAGGCACTGCAAGGTTGGGTTCCAGGTATGAGGATAAAGGTGAGGCTAGAAACAGGAGAATTAACTGAAATTCTCTTTTAAGAATCAGATAAGTCGCAGAGCCCTTCCCCAAGTCCAAGCAGGTAACTGTATCTCCTGCCTGCATCTGTAGAAAGCTGGACAGCCACAGTTGTCCTGGAGGGAGCGGGGTGGGGCTAGGGGTGGGGTGAGGGGAAAGCGGAACCAGTCTGCAAACAGGGGGATCAGATGAGCATTTTATATACTAATAGCTGAGTCCATCTACCGCCAAACGGCTTTTCCAGCTCAGCTTCCAAACAAAATGGTAACCCATTTTCCACCATTAAGAGAGAAGGTCAGAAGATTTTTCTCTGGAGAATCTAACCAGCCCAAGAGGAAAGTCTTAACATACCAACACTGAGCACTCCTTAGTGAAATGGCCCACAGGTGGCAGGCCTCACCATGAGATCAGAGCTTCTTATCAGCTTTATGGGGCATTGCTCTTAAGTAAGACCAGACAACCAGGATCACCAGACAGCTGAGGAATATCTCAGACCCAAAAGATAGGGGCCGAAACAAACAAACAAATGAAAAGCAATCTGGAGAAAAAAAGAGTCTCTAGAGGGAGAAAAAGGTGTTTAAACATATGTTTCATTAATATATTCTGAGACAGAAGAGAAAACATGTCTAAATCAATAACAGGTAAATATAAAAATATATTTTATCCCATGAGTTGAAAACTTATGTCCATACAAAAATATCTGCATATACATGTTTTTGACAGCTTTATTCATAATTGCCAAAACTGGAAACAACCAAGATGTTCTTCAAAGGGTGAACAGATAATTGTGATATATCCTTACAGTGGACTATCATTCACTGATAAAAAAGGAAACAAATCATTAAGCTACAACAAGACACAGAGGAAATAGAAACGTATATTGTTAAGTGAAAGAAGGCAGCTTAAAATGGCTACATATTTATACGATTCCAACTATATTAACATTCAGGAAAAGACAAAACTACAGAGACAGTGTAAAGATCAGTGGTTGCCAGGGGCGTGTCGGGAGGAAGAATGATTAGGTGGAGCATAGGAAACTTTTAGGGCAATGAAACTCTTCTGTATGATACAGTAATGGTAGACACATGACATTAAACCTTTGTTAAAACCCAAAGAGGTGTACAACACTAAGAGTGAATCCTAACTTAAACTATGAACTTTAGTTCGTAATAAAGTATCAGGGTTCATTCATGAATAACTTTTGTTCATCACACAAATATACTACACTAATGCAAGATATTAAGAACAGGGGAAACTATGGGGGAGGCAGAACTAGAGTGGGTATCCAGGAGCCCTCTGTACTTTCTGCTCCATTTTTATGTAAACCTAAAATTGCTCTAGAAAACAAAGTTTATAGCTGTGTGTGTGTGTGTGTGTGTGTGTGTGTGTGTGTGTGTGTGGCCGCCCTGCACAGCAATATGGGATTCTAGTTCCCCAACCAGGGATCAAACCTGTGCCCCCTGCATTGGAAGTGCAGAGTCTTATCAGTGGACCACGAGAGAAATCCCTAGAAAACAAAATTTATGAACTAAAATAAGACAAAACAACCAATGAAGATGAAGTACTCTTTAAAACACCTGCTAAATTAGCAATGAAACTGGTACTCTTACACTTCAAGGGGAACTATTATTGGAAGACTCCTCTGGGAAGTCATTATGAAAGTATAACTTTCAACTGAGCAATTTTACTCTTGGAAATCTACCATAAGAAAAAAGCACAAAGTATGATGGGGAAAAATCCACTGTACCCAGTAAAAAAATGGACCTCATCTAAATTACCCAATAGGCAAATGGTTAAGTAGATTATGGTATATCATTAGATGATATCAGGTGGAAGTATTAGTCACTTGGTCATGTCCAACTCTTCGTGACCCCATGGACTGTAGCCCACCAGGCTCCTCTGTCCATGGGATTCTCCAGGCAAGAATACTGGAGTGGGTTGCTATTTCCTCCTCCAGGGGATCTTCCCGACCCAGGTAGTGATTTTATTTTATAAAAATTACAATCATAACTATTTGGTAACATCACAGAAAATTTTTCATGAGAGAAATACTAATTTTAAAAGCAAGATACAAAATTATATATGCAATTATAATTATTAAAAAATTTCTGTAAAATGCTGTGTGAAGTTGGTGGGATTATAGATTCCCTTTTTCCTCTATTTTTCAAACCTTCTAAAATGTTATATTTGATTTAAACAAGAAAAGGGTTTGAAGTGATAAGGCAAATTGCTTTGTGGGAATTACTTTAAGGTAATATTGGATTTATTCATGTCTCAAGGATACTTTCTTACCCTACGGAAGACTTAAACCTTAAAGGCTTACTTTCACAATAAGTTTTTGTCAGAATAATTAAAGAAATATGGAGTTAGTTGTAAATAATTGACTTTATAGGATATGTGTTCAGTTATACGGCAACTATTACTGTTACAAAGTGACTATCAGGGTATTCCAATGTTCATTAAATTCAAATTTCCAAAAGTCTTGAATTAACTTAAAAAAATCATTAGTCTTGGTACTAAGGCAATCTGAATTTACAATATATAACTGATCAGTTTCTGGTTCGAGGGGGACATACATATCTTTTTTTATGACTTCTGACTGCCACTCCATTCAGATCTAGGCTCTGAAGATCATAATTCCTCTACGTTATAATGCAATGTGACTGGTGTTTTCTCCCTTGCCTGTTTTTATAGTTGGTGTTACAAATTGCTCAAGGCTTAGTAATCTGACTTAAACATTCTCAGAACACTTGATACTAGAACATTTTAACTTAGAACAACTCACGCTGTGTTCTCAGTGCTGCCAAGAAGCAAGAATTCAGGTACTAGCTGAAACCATGCTAAGTGCTAAATGTAAAATCTTCAGTGGTTACTGCTAAACTTCACCTTTTGAGGAGAATGCTGCCATAGGCTCTGCAACCTACACTCTACAAGCCTAAAAGGCATCGGTACTAAATAGAAAGTCATCTGTCATAGCTACTTAATGAGTTTCAACAGGCCTCATGAGTTTGTATTGTTTTAGCAACAGACCCTAGAAAAGGAGAATGTTTTCTGCATTTCATCATCCAGCCAATTTCCTATCCTCAGTTCATTTCAGAGGACAACCTCTTGACTGATTAGTCGTGATTTCTGTCAGGAAAACTTGAATCCCAAATAGGTCCCATCCTTTCTTGTTTTCCCTCATCTTCCTTACTTCCACTGTCTCACACATTTATTGAGCAAACTCAGTGTACTGAATGCAGAGTTATAAAGATAAAACAGGTTTTCGCTGCTCTTGAGAGGCTCAAATTGGAATTAGGCAGAGACCAGTCAAGGAGCATAATGGCACAGCAGTTCACACAGTGTGACAAGGGAGAGGGTGGTACCATGTGGAATGGCATAACGAGGGTAAAAGCGAGCTGAATTTTTCAGGATTCAGTCCGTGATGATCTTAGGACATCCAGGCATATGGAACTCCTTCTAGGCATTTGTAGGAACTCCTAGTAGGCACTTAGGCATCTGAGAAAAAAGGTCCAGGGTAGGGGTAAAAATTTGTGAATCAGTGGTATGGAGGTAATGAGATGGCCAAGGAGAGGAGAGTGGCCCACAGATGGAACTCTACTTAAGTTGGGGGATGAGGAGCAGCATGCAAAGCTCTTGAGGGAAAGGAAAGAAGAAAATCCGAGCGGAGCAGTACCAACAGAGTGAAGCCAGTTGTAAGAATGAGGTCAACTGCGTCCTCAGAAGCTTAGATGTGTCCAATAAGACAAGGAGGAGAGGCGGGGCGCTCTGCATGGAGACTCGGCCAGAGCACCCTCATGAGCTTCATGGGAGGTAAATCATATGACACTATGAGGAAGGGGTGACAAGCCAGGAGCACGTGCTCAAAAATTTGGCTGTGAAGGGAGAAAGAGAGATGTGTGGCCACAGTGGTGAGGTGTGTAGAATCCAAAGAATCACCATCATCTCTTCTTTATTTTTCTCTCCTTCCATCCTCCCCTTTGGCTTTATCTCATCTTCCTTTCTCTCTCTCTCTTTATTCTTTCCTTCTTTCATTTTTTTATAGGAAGACCAGAGATGAAGTAGGTTTAAGCTACAGGCAAAGAAAACAGTTTAGAGGCAAATGTCAAAAATAGAGCAGGAGTGGACTTCCCTTGTGGTCCAGTGATTGGGAGTCTTCATGCCAATGCAGGGCCCCCAGATTCGATCCCTGGTCTGGGAGGATTCCACTTGTCAGGGACAGCTGAGCCTGTGCACCACAACTACTGAGCCTGAGCTCTAGAGCTCAGGTTCTGCAACAAGAGAAGCTGCTGCAATGAGAGGTCCATGTGCCGCAAACAGAGCAGCCATCAATCACCACAACCAGAAAAAAAAAGCCCATGCACAGCAACGAAGACCCAGTGCAGCCAAAAATAAATAATAAATTAAAATTTAGAAGAAGAAAAGAAAGCAGGAAGAAGGTATCACAAATGAATTCCTCGTCTCAGGAAACAGAAGAGGTTGGGATCCGGTATTCACTGTGTAAAGTCTTCTTTTTTTCCTTTGTGATGTAGAAGCAAGATCATTTTCAGAAAGCTAAGAAGAGAACAGGAATGGTAAAGTGAGAGGAGAAAGTTTAGGTAGAGCAGCCGTGAGATGTTCTTGGAGAGGAGCCAACTTGGAGTCATGTAGGAATTCAGAACAGAGTTCCTAGCAGAGGAAAGAGATCACAAATGCAGTTATATCACCAATTGCTCTAGTTATGTGAATTTCTCCAGCAAAAGTCAACAACCTGGATGCAAGAGGAGAGAAAAGTAGATGGCTGGAGAGTCAGGGATTGAAAAAACACAGGGAATGTGTCTTGAAAGCACTGAAGACTCTAGGGTGTGTTTCCCATGGAAAATATAGGGCTGCAGAGAAAGGTAAGGTTAAGAAAGACAGGTCAAGAGGAGGACTGACTCAGCAGGAATAAGTATGAGAGAGGACAGATGCTTCAGGCATTCAACCCAAGATGAGTTCAATATCAAACAGGATGGAGGTGAGGGAGAGACCTCAAGAGCCTAATTAGACCACCTAAAGCCATTCCAAATGGAAGAGACTCTCTCTTGTCTTTCAAGACCACCAGAAGGGGATATTCCTCCACATCAGAGGTCAGGAAACCTTTTCTGTAAAGGACCAGACAGTAACGAGTGCAGCCTTTGATGGCACAATTATTCAACTCTACCACTGTAGCTTAAAAGCAGCCACAGATGATATGCACATGATTGAGCATGACTATACTCTAACGAAACTTCATTTTCAAAAACAGATGGTGGACTGCATTCAGTCTAGGACTAGTTTGTTAACCCCTGCCCTAGACTATTTTCTTCGGGGGGATTTGTTCCCTTTTTATTGATTGTAAGAATGCTTTATACACAGAGTATTAACACTTTGTTTATTTACATACGCTATCTTGTTTATAGTTTTCATTTGGGATATTTGGGGGAAATGTAAAAGTTTAAAAAAATATATGTTCACCTAGTCAAATCTATCAATTGTTTCCCTTGTTTTTGACTTTATAAGCAGGATTAGAATGGTCTTCCCTATACCAATATTACATGTCTTTCCCCTATAACTTTTACATGTAATGTGTGTGTGACAGATTAGAACAGAGACTCTGGAGCCAGGATGCCTTCGGTTATAGGGCCTGTGATGCTGGTGGTGGTTTCGTTCCTAAGTCATGTCTGACTCTTCGCGACTCCCTGGGCTACAGCCCATCAGGCTTCTCTGTCCATGAGATTTTCCCGGCAAGAATACTGGAGTGGGTTGCCATCTCCTCCTCCAGCGCATCTTCCCAGCCCAAGGACTGAATTCACGTCTCCTACACCACAGGTGGGTTCTTTACCACTGAGCCGTAGTGCCTGTAGTCCCATCATCATCCTCCTAGGCATCCACTGCTCTAACTGTAAAACTGCAGGGGGAGGACTTGCTCCTAATTTATAGGGCTGTTTCAAAGGTCGAATGAGTACAATCTGTGCAATATAATAAAAAGTGCTTCAATCAGGGCTTGACACATAGTACAAGATAAATGTCAGGTATTGTTATTTGGGTATCTTTAATTCATATGACATTTCTGATTTAAAAAGTGAATCTGAAGTCAAATTTTATTTTTCTCTCGACTTATCTAACTCCACCTCCTACCACATTTCCTCAATCTAACCTGCAAAATGTAACCAGTATTTTCAGGGTTTTTCTCTTTCACTCTCATTACAGGGTGGTATTCTTTTTAGCTTACAAATAAAAATTGTACTTCACTGAATGTATATCCTTGGTATTCATATTTTAGTCCTTGGTTAAAAGGTCAAGCTAAAGGGTTTATTATATGTTGCCATCTAAACAGCTAAGTTCTGAGACTTCCCTGGTGGTCCAGTTGTTAAGACTTTGCGCTTCCAATGCAAGGGGTGCAAGTTTGGTCCCTGTTGCAGAGCTAAGATCCTGGTGGTGCCTGCCAATGCAGGAGCCATAGGAGATGCAGGTTTGATCCCTGGGCTGGGAAGATCCCTTGGAGAAGCGAATGGCAACCCACTCAATTATTCTTGCCTGGAGAATTCCATGGACAGAGGAACCTGGCGGACTACAGTCCATGAGGTCACAAAGAGTCGGACATGAATGAGTAACTGAGATTGCTTTCAGCAACCAAAAACCCTGAACAAGAGCTAAGTTCTTTTTTCTCTTTTATTGAGTCACATGAGCGAATGTATTAAAGCAAGGGTCCAATGAGGCCCATGAGGTCTGGGCATGTCTAACTCTGGGCCTGTCCCCCTCCAATCTGATAACCCTGGTCTTTATTCAGGTCCTCCCAACTATCAACCTCCAAGAACCTTCACATATTCTCAAGTGCACTTTCCCAATTCTCCTCTAGCTTTGTCTCACTTTTTCTTTTCGTCTCAACACAGACAATACCTCCTGAGAAACATTCTTCAATCTCCAATATAAATTATGTGCTCCCTGTTACTCTTTGCCTTTCTGGTGTTCATCCCAATTATAAATCATACAGTAATTAATTGCAGTCTAGTATGTTTATCAGTGTCTTCTGTTTGAGTAAGAACTGACTAAATATTGGTTGAATTAATGAATAGAAAATTTAAATAGTAAGTATCACACATATCGCTAGTGAAATAAAAACATCACCAACTTGCTCTCCACAGATGTGAAATTTAAGGTCACTCAAATGGAAATATGTTTAATCTATGTATGAAAAAATGTTAAGATCTTTTTTTTGGTCGTGCACGTGGGATGCAAGGTCTTCCCTGACTAAGGATTGAAACCATGCACCCTGCATTGGGAGCTCCGAGTCTTAACCACTGGACTAGTAGGGAAGTCCAAAATTTTAAGATCTTTACCTCATAAGCATTTGTATGAGCATAAACCATCATTGGAATGAACTGCTGGCAAATAATTAACATGTAGTAATAGCATCTAGTTGTATACAAATATATATATACAAAAATATATATATATATAAAGAAAAAAACACTTTTATAAATATCCTGTAAATCAACATTTTCATGAATTCAAAACTAGCCTTTTCTCCCTTTAGTCTGCTTTGAAGTTTTACTATTGTCAATACGTCATTTACGCATTTATCCATTTAATCATTCATTCAACTACATGTTCATTGACTATCTTCTTGGCATTAAGCCCTGGTGACTGAAAGATGAATTGAACCTGGTCTGTTCCTCTGGGAATTTACAGCCAAGTGAGACACATGCTAACTGGTTATTATGGCCAAGGAGCAGCACACACAGAATTAAAAACAGCAGGCTGCCTGCTGTCTTAAGAAGTCAGGAAGGCTTTTTGGAAATGACATGCTTAGGACTTTGTGTGTTAGTCGCTCAGTCACGTCCAACTCTTTGTGACCCCATGGACTATAGCCCTCCAGGCTCCTCTATCCATAGAATTCTCCAGGCAAGAATACTGGAGTAGGTTGCCATTCCCTTCTCCAGGGGATCTTCCCAGCCCAGGGATTGAACCCAGGTCTCCTGCATTGCAGGCAGATTCTTTACCATCTGAGCCACCTGAGACATAAATTCTCCATATTTTAACTATCTATAAAGAAGAATATTTGGTGAAAAGATCTTGAAGAAATATCAAAAGATAGTCAATCTCATTTATTTATAACTTCTTGTGAAACAAAAACTTTCACATTGGTAAAGAATGCCTTTATTCATTTCGTCAGCTGTCTTCCATGACAACAAGATTTGAGTCGACTGCAGTGTAGCAGAAGCTGACTAGAGGCTCAGCAAACCCACCTCTCTCCCTGGAGACGTGGGAGAACATTTCCTAGTTTTCATGGCAGAATGTGCCTGACATGGTGGCCAGGACAGTTATGTGTTGTGTGCCTTCCCTGCGCTCTGCTTCCTTCTAGAGCAATCTTGGCGGCTAGAATCAGAAGATGGCAGTTGAACAAGATGGAAGGGGACTGGATCCCTGAGCAAATGTGAAGACCTCACCATGACGGACTGAAGTGTCAGCCAGTAATTAATTAAGCCGACGAAAAATTGAGGATATTTGTTAAAGCAGTCAGCTCATTTGGATGAATCACGACACTATGAGGGTAGTACGCAGTCTCTCAGAGCTGTAAAGAAGACGATGATGACATACTTTGAGTCCTTTTTCTAACACCCATCTCTCTTCTTTGCTAATAGGACTCTGACCCTGTTCAGCATGCTAATAAATACAGTTCCAGCCAAAGGATTTTGACTGGTCTAATGTACTAAGTCACTTGAGTCATGTCCAACTCCTTTGCAACCCCACAGACTGTAGCCTGCCAGGCTCCTCTGTCCATAGGATTCTCCAGGCAAGAATGCTGGAATGGGTTGCCATTTCTTCCTCCAGGGGATCTTCCTGACCCAGGGATTGAACCCGTGTCTCTTCTGCCACCTGCACTGGCAGTGGGTTCTTTACTACTAGCACCACCTGGTCTAAGCTCATTTTGAAAACACTGTTCCCCACCTTGAGCCTTCCCAGCAGTGAGGCATGGCTATGCAGCCTGGTTCTAGCCAAGGTGACCTCAGGGGAGTGGGTTGCAGGGGTTTCCAGGGAAGGTTTTCCTCTCCTGATGATAAAAGGGGGCCTACATGGATGACATCACTCTCATCCCTTCTTTCTTCTCCTTCACTCACAAAGTGACCTACATTCTGAACTAAGATAATAAAATGTGTTCTGAACTAACAGAGCATGTTTGCCAAGGCCATAAATCTGTGGGCTGATATGGGATAGCCATGGAAAGAAGAGTACGTACTCCATCTAAAGGTATTCAAAGATAATTTTTTATTTAAACGCTGACATGACAAAATGAAGGCCTCAATGGACCATAGCCACTCAGATCACGAAATCTGAAACATAAAGGCCTATTAATTTAACACTTACTCTTAATATTTTTGTCATCATTTACTGCTTCCCAGATGGCTCAGTGGTAAAGTATTTGCCTGCCTGCACAGGAGATATGGGTTTGATCCCTGGACTGGGAAGATCCCCTGGAGTAGGAAATGGCAACCCACTCCAGTATTCTTGCCTGGAGAATCCCATAGTCAGAGGAACCTGGTGGGTACAGTCCATGGGATCACAAAGAGTCGGACATGACTTAGTGACTAAACAACAACAACTGAACATATTAATAGCTTATCCCACTTTGTTGATGTGCTTCTTTAAATCAGTATAATGCACTGGCTAAAAGCTTAGGTTTTGCAGTCAGACTACCCAGATTCAGATCCTGGCTCTGGCATTTACCATGTGAACTTGAAAGTGTTAGTCACTAATTCGTGTCTGACTCTTTGCGACCCCATGGACTGTAGCCTGCCAAGTTCCTCTGTCCGTGGAATTTCCCAGAAGAGAACTGGAGTGGGTTGCCACGCCCTCCTCCAGGGGATCTTCCCAACCCAGGGATCGAACTCCTCACTTTCATTACAAGCGGATTCTTTACTGCCTGAGTCACAGAGAGGCCCTGTGTGAACTTAAATGCTACTAAGCTTTGTCCACTTTTTTCATTATTAAAATGGAGATAATAATAACATGCTTCTAAGGATGGTGATAAGGATTCAATGACACAGTCATTATCAGGTTCTGAGAAGAGTACTCGGCACATATGCTTAACAAACAAAAGCTTTTATCTTTACCCCAGATTTCATCTACACAGCTTCAAGCAGTAAAATAATCCATTTTCTGAGAGGGGCGCTCTCTGCTGCTTCTGAGTGCAAGTGTGCTTTCTGTTCAGGGCCTCCTGGTGAGTGAACTAAAGAATAATGAAGATTGTGTGACAGCCTTTGGACTGCCTGGGTTTTAAGCAGGGTTAAAATAACATCACAGCTAAGTTGTTTTAAGTCAAGGATTAGAGTCAATGACTAAGAGTCAAGGGCGGGCTGAGGGAGGACAGCGGTGGCTGCGCCCTCTCATCCCTGTGAACCCTTCGGCCCTGGACGTGTGGACTCTGGAGCCTCACCCCGACAAGATGATAAAGAGACAAGAGCAAGTAATGGCCACAGATGATAATCCTCCCAGCGGCAGCAAGTCGGGCTCCGCTCCCACCTCTCCATTCACCTCCCCCATGCTTCTCCGAAATGGATTATCCACCATTACAATGACATAGCCCACCTCCACATGTTACTGCCTTCACATCTCTGCAAATGCTACTCCCTTCCCTAAAAAATCCATCAGCATGCAAGAGGGACTCCAGGCCATGAAAATGATTACAGTCCGGAGACACACACACAAAAAAAATTTACCTTGCATGCCCTCAGACTGCAAGGAGATCAAACCAGTCAATCCCCAAAGAAATCAATCCTGAATATTCATTGGAAGGACTGATGCTGAAGCTGAAACTCCAATACTCTGGCCACCTGATGGGAAGAGCCAACGCAATAGAAAAGGCCCTGATGCTGGGAAAGATTGTGGGCAGTAGGAGAAGGGGATGACAGAGAACAAGGTGGTTAGATGGCACCACCAAATCAATGGACATGAGTTTGAGCAAGCTCCGGGAGAAGGTGGAGGACAGGAAAGCCAGGTGTGCTGCAGTGCATGGGGTTGCAAAGAGTCGGACACTGAGCAACTGAACAATAACAATATATGCTCTTACTATTGTCACTGGACTCAGAACAGGTTGACTGATAAAAATGTTTAATGTGCAATAATAGCCCAGGTTTCTTGGCAGATGAAAGATCTTGAACAAAATTCACACATAAACATGGCTTTCCTTCTGAAACTGGAGGAGGAAATGGCAACCCACACCAGTATCCTTGCCTGGAGAATTCCATGGACAGAGGAGCCTGGTGGGCTACATGGGGTCGCAGATGGTCAAACACTACTGAGCAACCAACACACACACACACTTTCTTCTGAAGAAGGGCAAGTGGAGTTTTATCTTTGTGTGCATTCATATCCAGCATATTTATTGTCACTATACATAGTGAATGTAACCAACAGGAAAAAAAAAAATAGCACCCCATCAGCCTGTCAAAACCCTATTCACTTCTGAATCTAGCATTAAGTCCTTCTTTTTCAAGATAGCATCTCTAGTTTCCCTCTCAAATAGTCTCTGATTTTCTGAATTCTTGCTGAACATTCAAATATTTTTTTAACACCTACTATGAACTTGGAATTATTCCATGTGCTGAGGGGATATGGCCTTCTGAGTCTCTTGCTTGGCAAGTGGATTCCTTACCACTGAGCCACCTGGAAGCCCCATTACGTTGCTACTAGTAAACAATTCGGTGCTTTCCAGGTGGCCCAGTGGTAAGAAATCTGTCTGCCAATGCAGGAGATGCAGGAGACTCAGGTTCAATCCTGGTTGGGAAGATCCCCTGGAGGAGAAAACAGCAACTCACTCCAGTATTCCTGCTTGGAAAATCCCATGGACAGAGGAGCCTGGCGGGCTACAGTCCATCGGGTCATGAACGGGGGGACACGATTGAAGGGACAGCACACACACAGTAAACAATTCCTTCCCAGATAAACTGAGTCTGGTACAAGTTTATCTCGTCTTCTCAGGTGGGCAGATGTGGCATTCAGGGGGCAGTTCTGGGTCTAAAGAGAGATTTAGGGACACTGCCATCCACGGTTCTAATTTTTTTCAAGAGCTTTATTTAGTCCCACTATTTCAAACATGTGCTTTTATCTGAATCTCCCTCATCATGTCAACTTTAATCTAAAATCAAGTTGATCACCTTGCTTTCCAAAACACTGACTTCTGTCTTCCCTATTTCTGTTAACGGCACCATTTTTCTCCCAGGCAATGGGGCTTGAAGACGTGGAGTCATCAGCTGCTCGTTCCTTTCCTTTGATTCCAAAATTTAATCAGCAATCACAAACCTCTTTATTTTTTTCTTCTCTTTCTTTTTCATCGCCAACACTAATATTGAGGCCTGTTTTACCCTGAGCCCACATTTATGTTATAGGACATAGTCACTTTTCTAACACAGCACACTGTGTAACACTGCTGTTCAGAAACTTTCAGTGGTCTCTTGTCACTCCCTAAGTGCAGACTGCCCTTTAGAGCCTCGAATTCACCTGCTCCATAACATGGTCTCTACTCCCTGTCAACTTCTTACCCACCCCACCCCTTTCATACTGCCTTACCCAGGGTCCCTGTAGTCATTTTCATTGCTCCTCAGTGCCCGACTACTCTGCTTACCTCCTCCCCGTCAGTCCAAACTCAGTTCGTCAAGGCTTAGGTACAGTTTCACCCCCACCAACCAACCAGGCTTCTCCATCCTTCACTTAACTCATAGTACTGACTGTCATCTACCCGGATCATTCAATAATTATTTGTATATACAGCTCTGTGATATCATTAATTCTGTCTTATAGAATTTTTCACACTTACACCAATGGTGTATATATTAGCTATGGCTTGTCTTTTCAAATAAAATGTATACTATTATTACATTATCCCTACACGAGTATGCTTATACATCTTATTTTTAATTGAAATGTAATTGACCTACAACATTATTTTTATTTCAAGAGTACAACATAGGAGGTTGATACCCCTATACATTACAAATTGATCACCTTAAGTCTACTTATTATACAAAATTATTACAATATTATTGATATATTCTCCATGCTGTACATTTTATCTGTCCTTCATTTATTTTGTAATTGATAGTCTGTACCTCTTAATCTTCCTCACCTATTTTACTCATTTCCTTCTCTCTGGCAAAGACTTCTTTGTTCTCTGTATCTGAGTCAGTTACTGTCTTATTACATTTGTTCATTTGTTTCACTTTTTAGGTTCTATATGTAAGTGAAATCAGAAAGTATTTGTCTTTCTCTGATTTATTTCACCTAGCATAATACGCTCTAGGTCCATCCATGTTGTCAGAGATGGTAAGACTTTATTATTGGGAAAATAGAGAGGAATTATAGATACATCACAGCTTCTTTATCTGTTCATCTATTGATGGATGCTTAGATTGCTTCCATATCTTGGCTATCATAAATAATGTTGCAGCGAACACAGGGGGTGCCTATATATTTTTTCAAGTTAAGAGTTTTAGTCTTCTTCAGAAGACTACCCAGAAATGGAACTGCTAGATCATATGGCAGTTCTACTGTTAATTCTTTGATGAACCTCCATACTGTTTTCCATAGTGACTGCACCAATTTACATTCCACCAACAGTACACCAAGGTTTCCTTTTCTCCACATCCTTGCCAACACTTGCTATTTGTTGTCTTTTTGATAATAGCCATGTGGTTGTGGCTAGTGATATTGAGCATGTTTTTTGGTATCTGTTGGTCATCTATATGTCTTCTTTTGAAAAATGTCTGTTATACTTCTTTTTTGATCCACAGGACTCAGCACCTAGTCGTCACTTAAATATATCATAGACCTTCAGAAAGGGAGCCCTGAAGGTCCTCTCTTGCCAGTGCCTACTCAAGATTAAGAATCTCTTCAACATTCCTCAGAGCCGATCCTCCAGCTTTTCTTCAACACTGGAGTAACACTTCTTAGTTACATCACAAGACAGTCTGTTCCACTGCTGAAGAGCACAAGTCAACAGAAAGGTTTTCATCAAACTCTGAAATACAACTGAGTGAAAGCACAACACACTCAACAGTACATTTAGTATGCTTCCCTATGTGCATGTATATGTCCAGAATATCTCAGGGAGGATATACAAGGAGCTGGGGGTATCACTGGACAGAGAATTTGGGTGGCTGGGAGACAGAAGAAGATCTAATTTTCACTATAAGACTCTTTGGTATAATTAAAAATTAACAAGTAAAATATGATTTAAATTCTTTCTTGTTGTATACTTATATCTTCCTCTGTGAAACTTTCATCCTGATCCTATTTCTGATCTCTGGAGCTGTCCATCATAACTCAGCTATGCTGATGGACGGACTGACATTTTAATGAACTGTTGCTAAGAATCATGTAAACAGGTACATTCAAGTGAGGTTTATTAAAGGCTTCAAAAGTAGCATATTCTCTTAAATGAGTTAAAAACTGGCTCCAGCAGGCTTTATAAAAATGAATTTTATTGAAGTATAGTTGATTCACAGTTCAGTTCAGTCACTCAGTTGTGTTCGACTCTTTGCAACCCCATGAATCACAGCACGCCAGGCCTCCCTGTCCACCACCAACTCTCAGAGTCTACCCAAACTCATGTCCATTGAGTCAGTGATGCCATCCAACGATCACACCTTCTGTCATTGCTTTCTCCTCCTGCCTTCAATCTTTCCCAGAATCAGGGTCTTTTCAAATGAGTCAGCTCTTCACATCAGGTGGCCAAAGTATTGGAGTTTCAGCTTCAACACCAGTCCTTCCAATGAACACTCAGAACTGATCTGCTTTAGCAGAGATTGGTTGGATCTCCTTGCAGTCCACGGGACTCTCAAAAGTCTTCTCCAACACCACAGTTCAAAAGCATCAATTCTTCTGCGCTCAGCTTTCTTTATAGTTCAACTCTCACATCCATACATGACCACTGGAAAAACCATAGCCTTGACTAGACAGACCGTTGTTGGCAAAGTAATGTCTCTGCTTTTTAATATGCTGTCTAGGTTGGTCATAACTTTCCTTCCAAGGAATAAGCGTCTTTTAATTCCATAACTGCAGTGATTCTGGAGCCCCCAAAAATAAAGTCAGACAATGTTTCCACTGTTTCCCCATCTATTTGCCATAAAGTTGATTTACAACATTGTGCTAATTTCTGTTGCACAACAAAGTGATTCAGTTATACATATATATATATAATCCATATTCTTTTCCATTATAATTTATTACATGATATTGAATATAGTACCACATTCAACATGTTTTAATATGCTTGTGTGTGTTAGTCACTCAGTCGTGTCCCACTCTTTGCAACCCCATGGACTGTAGCCCACCGGGGTCCTCTGTCCACAGAATTCTCCAGGCAAGAACACTGGAGAGGGTAGCCATTCGCTCCTCTAGGGGATCTTCTCAACCCAGGGACCAAACCCAAGTCTCCTGAAGTGCAGGCAGATTTTTTATCATCTGAGCCACCAGGGACTTATTTTTTGCAAAATTTCCAAATCAGCTGTCTTACTTGTCTTAAATTTTTTACATAGGCCTTCTATTGTCACCCATATTAGCATAAGAAACTTGTTGCCTAAGGCTTATGATGTTATCTTGTATATTATGTAAGCAACTTTGTGATGTTCTTGACACCTGCAGTGCCCTCTTACTACCTGAAGGCCTAAGACATGGTTAGTAGCTCTAAGGCTATATTAACAGCTTTCAGATTTATGCATAATCCCCAAATTTCAAAGTAGCCTTGAGAAGAAAGGCCATTTCTAAATATTATGAAAAATTTATAGAACGAATAAATATATTCTTTCAGCAGTATGAACAAGCATTTATCTTAGAAATCAAACAACCTATGTTCTACTCCTGGCTCTTTAAGTAAATCTGGGCCCTCAAATTTCATCTCCATCAGTATCACAGGTATGGGTATTAGACTATTTTCAAGAGCCTTTCTCTAGGGAGCTCTCTGTTTATGACATCTTCGCTGCAGAAGGTACTCAGAAATTACAATACACACAGTTTGGCTTTCTAACTATTCACCTGTTAACAAAAG
Source organism: Antilocapra americana (assembly GCA_007570785.1). Lineage (NCBI taxonomy): Eukaryota > Metazoa > Chordata > Mammalia > Artiodactyla > Antilocapridae > Antilocapra > Antilocapra americana. The sequence continues at coordinate 32,316,396 of ML662445.1, forward strand.
CACCCCTGGGGGTACAGCAAGGCTTCCTTAAAGTGGGAATCATTACTGACTTTAGGCATTCCCCTTGTCAATTATCAGCAGCCAACTTGGACAGAGATCCTTCACAAGTCTGTATTTTCAGACGTGACCAATTTCCCCATTTGAATTATAAGACATTGACACCCATGACAGCTGTCATCCTGAAACTCAGGTCATGAGGTTGCAGAGGTATAGTACAGACAGATAGCAATGATGCCAACCAACACCAGCTACAGTGTGGACTGTAATTAGTACCTAGCTATGAAAATCCCATTAATAAAATGCAGCTCAATTAAATAAGCACTTGTTGAGTGTCTACTAGGCCCAAGGCAATATGACCCTGCTCCCGTCCTTTGCCACCCAGTACAAAGTGAAGAAATACAAAAGGGCTCTGTGAGTGAAAGGGCTTCTTGAGATGACACTGTTCATCAAGCACATGCCTCCCTCTATCAGTTCTATCATGATGACTAGATTCTAATCTTGCATCTAGAAAGTTCTAGTTCTCGTAATCGCAGAACCCACAGAGTCACGAGGCAAAGGAAAAACACACATACACATACAAACATCTGAAGTCCAGACTAGTGATGTGATCCTTTTACAATGCACTCCCCTATCTGTACTTGGGACACCTGGAAATCTCACGTTGCCCTCCCACTGTATCTCAGTTTGGATGGAGAGCCATAATTTCCACATTCCAAGTTTCACCTGTTGGTAACCCCTCCCAGGGGGTGGTGGGAGAGAAGGGGGAGGGGCGAGATCATGTTCACTTTCTCAGACACAGTAGGACACAGGACTCTTCTGGCATATATATATGCTTATCTTAAAATCTCTTTGGTCATTTCTACTATTCCCAGAGGGAAGAAAGCAATAGTAGAAGCAAAAAAAAAAAAAAAAAAAATTTCTGCAAATACCTTCCCTTATCACCCTTCATAATTGGAAGGGGTCATAAGGCAATGAAGCATGTGCTTCTTGAAGTTATTCCTTGTATCAGTAGGTATTTACAGAGCCCTCCATCTATGCTGGGATCTGAAGAATCCAAAAGCAGTGAAAAGACTGTTCCTACCCTCTGGAGCCTTATGATTGAATGGAGAGGTGAGATTTACGCAAATAACCATGGAGAAAAACTAAGAGCCAAATCATCTGATACTGACAATAAAAGAAGGAATCAACCGCACAAACACTATAGGAAACCTAGGGAGGATTCAATACAGCTTCTCCCCATAAGCAGAAATTTTCCATCATCTTTGTCAGGGCCACTGAGCCTCTGACTTAATGGTGGAACTCACGTTTCACGAAAGCAGTCCATTTAATTTTTCAAAGCCTCTTACTGCTGAAACATTTTGTCCTACATTGAATCAAAACTCTCACCTATTTTTTTATTCTATATAGTAATAATTTTTCAAAACTTTAGTTTAAGTGCCTTTAAAAGAAATAGTTGGCTAACAAGCCCAATAAATAAAGCAGTTAAACGTGGAATCCTTCTGTTGGGAGCTGCAGGGGGCCCTCAGCATGTCCCCTTGGGCCCCCATCTCCTCCATGCGGGGTCCCCTGCAGCCCAAGGCATACCACAGAATGAATGCCTGCTGCTCTGCAAAGCAAACCATTGCTTTAAAGGTAATTAGAGTAAATCTAATTTGAGCTGTTTGCCAGCCCTTGAAGACAGCTATCTTGTCTCTAAATCTCGAATTAAATTGCCCCCTTTCAAACTGTGTATTCCTTTTATATTATTTTCCCCCATAACTCCCTCATCCTGCTCACTCTTCTAAAATGCAGAAACCACATCTGAACATGGTTCATTAGTGACCATGATCAGCTAAGGGTAGGGTCTCTCTCACACTCTGGATAGCAATAGAAGCAGACGAGGGCTTAGTGGATGAAGAAGGACCTGATCTGGACCCTGAGAAATGTGGGATTTAGATAGATGAAGAGAAAAGAAGATAAAATTCCAAGCTGGGTAACCAGCATGAACAAAGACATAGAAATTAAAATGAGGGCCTCTAGACACACTTTGAACACTTCTCTTCCAGAACCTTCCAGTTCTTCATTTGGCCTTGCCCACACTCTTGTATTTCTCAGAAGAAAATTAAGCCAGATCTTACCTCCATGAATTTGATTTCTATTGTGTTGATACCTGAGCACCATGATCTAATCCATACTAAAACTAGATCATTTCAATATTATATTTAGTGCCACAGGAAAAGAGTACTTGAGGAAGATATTTAATAAGCCTATAAAAACAAACAGTCATCTTTTGAATGAGTCAATATCTGGATAAAAAGATTCATAAAGGCTATAACACTACTAGGGAACATTCCTGAGGATTCTCAAATCTAAAGCAAACCCAAAGAACATCTTGCCCCTAAGACATTATCTTGTTCATCACTTATCACACCATAGGTAATACATGCCCCAAATGGTCTTTTGACTATGAAAAAAACAACAACCTTTTCATATATAGGAGTGCTAATCCACCAAGGCAAAATATCCCATGAAGATAAATATTAAAAGATCAATTTGTGGGCCAAATATTTAATACGTTTATCAGTCTACCTTCTCCTGTTACTTAATTTTCAGCACATCAGTGTTTCATATAATCTGATTTATTATTCAGGAAGTAAGATCTTAAAGAAAGGATTTTACTATATAAATCATTTTCCCATAAAAATGTATTTGCTAGTGATCATATGAGTATTTGCTATTTTACATTACAGAAATGAAATTTTCACATACACACAGCACTTACAAGACTGAGGAAATTATCTTGTCCTAAATTTTAATGTGTGTTATAAATCTAAGAATTTTAAGGCATTGAGGAAAAAACTGATGTTACTAGCATTCAGGGAAGTTGATTCCAACGTTTTATTTCCATTATTTTTCTCTTTCCCTTCATCTCGAAAGAAGATAATCTGAATTGCTCTAATCTGAAAAACTACAATAAGTGTAGCAAATACTTGACAATGAAGATAGAAAGCCTCTAAAAATCTGTTACCTTAGTAACGGCAAGAATGTGGAAGAATAAGAATACACTGTCAGGACATCATTTCAGATTCCACAGATTTGAGGCCTAAATACAGTCAGCTTTCATTAGCTTTTTGTTTTTCCCAGCAGGTCCTTGGACTTTGAAACAAAACCTGAATGACAGCTATGAGCAATTCCAGCCTGGCTCCTGATTAGCTATGCCAAACAAAACAACTCTCGGCAGTGTAAACTTCCAGGCATCCGCAGCCAAGCCTCAGTGGAGACGAGGAGTCCTCAGTGAGATGTGAGGGAGAGACAGAGGTTGGGGGGGTGAAGGGTGAACAGGATGGGGGAGGGGAGGAAAGGATAGGACCTTCCCCTCTACCTCGAACTAGTTCCATGGACTAGCCTCTGATTAAAATGAAGTAGTAACTAGTCTTGGCAGTATTCTCATCGTAGCTTTATAATTCCCCCTATTCTACGATTCAAGCCATCAGTTCGTTAAATCTGAATATTCCCTTCCAATTAACACCCATAACATTCTCATATTCCAAACTACCCATGCTTTTAAACCAAACAAGCAATTCTGGGGCCCTGCTGGCATCAAATAGAGCAAGCGGTCGATTAAAGAGATTCTAAAGAGACCAGAGCAAAACATAAGAATAGACAGTGCCCCATATGGATGCAAACTAAGATTGTGTGCCATTTGTTGTTATTCACTTTCCCCGTAAGCGGACCTAAAATTAATTACAGAAATGACACTGTGCTGTGCTGTGTGGTCCCAGCTGCTCCATAATTACATCCCAGCGGAACTAACTATTAAAAACCTTTTTTCTCACCATTGATTCTACCTAAAGAACATTCCTTTATCTACACAAAAGCATTACAGATTAGATCTCAAAGAAGATCAGATTTCCTTTTGGTCAGATGCTTGATTTTTAAAGTTATAAGTGGTTTCAGGGAAAGTTGTCTGGAGAAAATTCTGTATTGGATTGCTAGATGGCAATTCAGCTGCAAAGAGAGGAGTCAAACTAAAAGGTTTCTTCAGAAGTTAAAAGTGAGTATTTTTATATTTCTTGGTCACACAGCAAAATGGTAGCACTGACATCTCCTCTTGTCTTCTGGAAAAGTGACATTCAACCATACTCTGATCACTACTGTTTTTGAGATAACTTCCAACAGCTGATGGTTGATTTACTTATAACGCTGGGCAACAAAGGACCCTGCTTGTAATCTGTAATCACCTGTTTTTTCCAACAGTCTGGTGATGATTTTGTAGTATGTAAAGTAAGGAAAATAGCTCTAACACCCTAAGATGTAATTTGCAGATATATGGTAACAGATGCCTAAGAAAGCTTAACGGGTTACATAACCACATCATAAAAGCCCAGTCTGGATTTAGGACATTAAATTTAAATCATCAACAGTTCAAGTGGAAAATTCAAGTTCAGACATAGCGAAGAGAGAATATATAAAGATCCATCAAAAATCACAATCAGGGAGAAAGATTAATTTTGAAAACTAAGAACCAGGAAACTTTCCATCTTTGACATAGGTAGTATCAAACCAGAAGGCTACACTTCCAATTATTTTATTTGACTTGTCTGCAATCCCACCAATTTATTAAACTTATAGAAAAGAACCTTAAGAGTATTTTTTATAATAAATGAGGACAGTTAAGGCTGTCAAAACAACAGAAATCCCCTCAATATGAGTCTATGCTTGAAATCCCAAACCAAACCTGCTGATTCAGCACAAAGTCATCAAACAGAGTTCTTATCAGTAAAAGGAACAATCCATTGTCTGGCTGAAACAAAGGGCAATGCACAGGAAATCAGCCAAATCTGGGCCAGATGGTCACTGATTCAAGTTTCATTCTCCCCATCCCCCACCCTCCCAGGCACTACAGAAATACATTCAGACAGCATTTTTGGTTACCAGGTAACATCCTGGGGTATAAGGTATAAACCTCTAATAATGACTACTATACCACCCCCACCTCAATACCATCTAATTTACTGAAAGAGAAGGTCTTTATAAAAAATTAAAAGAGGAAGTTACTGTGTAGCAATTGTTGAAAGGAAAATACCTCTGAAAACCCAGTGCCTATTTCTTAGGCATGGCATGGAGGTTTTACTAGGTTGGATAATTTAAAATATTCACACTGATTTATGCTCATCTATTTTTTTTTTCTTAAACCATGACACAAAATAGAAATGATCCCAGAGAAAACTGATTTATTACACTCATTTTCTCCAGGTTGACTACTGGGCCATCATTTTATAGAGTATTGTGGTTTGTAACCCAGGAACACTTTTTACCAATGACGAACTACCAACAAAAGGAATCACAGATTCTGATTATAAACCAATATATCTGACCTCATATCACAGAATTTGTAAGTTAGGATACTGCTGTGAATATACATTTCACACCCCTACTAGGTTTTAAATTCTGAAGATCAACTATTAATTAAAGGAAAACATGCAGAATTATGTCTTAAAATTTGCAAGCACTCTATAGAAACCTACATATTAAAAATGGCATAAATAAAAATTCAAGCATTCTGAATTAAAATACTCAAAAAACACTCATTTACATTTCCTAATTGTATAAAAGAAAGACATTTAGATTAAACAAAGGTCTTTTCTTTGAAGAGAAACCCATGACTATAGTGGTTTCTTGGAAAGTAGTTACATTTATGTGACCTACCAATTTTATCAACCAATGAACAGCAATTCCTTTAGTAAACTTTATCATCCTTTGACAACATCACTGTGGAAATGTCAATGAGTGGTATGCTACAGTGACACTCTTTCAAAATTTACATATAGAAAGGTTAGGGTAGATCAAAGAGTTTTTTTGTCTATTTGTTCTTTTCTTTTTATACAAGATAATCACAGGCTGGTAATGCCTTCAAAAAATGACTTCAAAATATGCAACCAACAGCAACTCACACAAATGGCCTGTTTTATTGTAGGCAAGTAGAAAAAGTCAGCAGAAGTAACCTCCATTAAGAGAGCATTCATGGTAGCTGACAAAACGCCAAAAAAATAGGTATAAAATGAAGCCAAATCACAGAACTTTAAATCCTGACCGTCTGTCTTAAAATGAAAAATAATAACTAGAAACTTTTTCAAAAACTTGTTCACAGAAATTGTTTCTGAGAGTTGAGTTAAAATTACAGTGTCAGACTAAGTTTTCAGCAGATGTTAAAAATATAGTCTAAATATATGCATAGCACATATGCATGTACGTAGATTTATGTGTTATGCATGTGTGTGATACATATGTCAGTGTGCTTCTGCTAACTTCAATAGTTTTTTTTAATATCTCAGATTTATTTGAAGTGTATTTCTACAACTTGTACTACAAAATAATACTCAACTTCATACTGAAAATTGTTGAATTATTGCTGTATGTGCTTTTAAAACATAAAAAGTAATTTTCCTTCAATAGGCTTATAAATTAGAAAAACTGCTAATGAGAAAAATTAATCCATTAAGAAACTTTAAAATGAGCTAATCGAGTATCGTCTATTTAACAAGTTTTATTTTCTTTAGCATAAAATGGGAATTTATTTCACTATTCATGAAAAAAGAAGTAAATGACTATTCAAATTAAAACTCTCTACCTTCTGAGCTCATCTTTAGAGTCTCTAAGATAAATTTACATTTAAATGAAACACACACAAAGACAGCTGGACTGTCTATCATAACTATCCCACACACATGAGTGTTTTCAGAGATTTAAATCTCTAGTTGTCCGCAGAGAGAAAATTGTGATTTACAACTATTTTTAATCAGTCAGTTTTATTTCTGCATCATTGCAATAGGATTTATATGCTAATGCTTTAACTTAATAAAGGAGTTAAGGGGAAAGTATCTCTCAACAGTTCAAAACAGAATTTTGACAACAAAAGTCGACTCTGAACAGACTTCTCATGCACAGAAGTTTCTGGAGAGCTAGCTTCTAAATAGGATAAAAACAAAACCTGTATCAACAACAATAAACACAATGCATCAGGATTCAGCAGACTAATAGGCCCTAATATAAAAGAGTAACAGAGTTTAAAGCCAAAATATTAATATATAAGTAATAAGTTGTAGCTGTTCTTTAAGTCCTTTCTTTTTTTTTCTTTCCTTAACGTATATCTTCTTTATCTTATGACCCACAAATCAGGTAGAAAATGTAACTCCATTCAATTTTTTAAAAATTATGTTTTCTTGTACAAAGACAACATATTTATGATAAATATGGCACTGATTAGTCTTATTACTTTTTTTATTACTGCACCTAATAAGAAATATGGGCTTCCCTGGTGGTTTAGTGGTAAAGAATCCACCTGCAAATGCAGGAGACATGGGTTCAATCCCTGGATTGGGAAGATCCTCTGGTGAAGGAAATGGTAACCCACTCCAGTATTCTTGCCTGGAAAATCCCATGAACAGAGCAGCCTGGCAGGTTATAGTACATACAGTTGCAAAGAATCAGACACGATCTGGCAACTAAACAAGAACAATAAGAAACATATATCAAGGGCCAAATTTGAGTGTGCATAGCTTTCACTGATGAAAAACTGGCAAAAAATCAGATTTCTAGAGTGAAATTTATAAGAAAATGCTCTTTGATCCCATACTTTAAACATTTATCATTTCTCAATATAATCTACATGCATTACAGTAAAATAGTAGTTTATTACACAAATGAGTGTGTGTTTTAAACACTGACTGAAGGTCAAAACAAGCTTTCACTCATTTTCTCTCTAAATGATAATTTCTCATACATTATATTTACTACATAAAGAACCTCTCAAAAGGAACTTATTTACTAAAATTAATATTTGTTCTACCAAAAAAGAAAAAAAGGATATGAATTGAATACTCAATGTCCATGAAGTTTTACTAACAAACTTAAGGCTCATACCAGGATTTCCTTAACATCACTAGCACTGTTTCGAACCTTACATTCAATACCTCATGAACAAAGTTTAAAATGTCTTCTAGTTTTAAAAATGGACACTAAATTTCCACTAGATATCAGTTCAACTGAATTGTTATTGTAATTTTGGTATTTGGCAACTAAAATAACATGCTTCCGTATTATGTTATATAAATCTTTTACTATATGAGTAATGATTCGAGAAACATGATTTAAATAAAATTAGATCTAAATCTACAAAACCACAAGCCACAAAACTGTCTTAACTAGATTGTAGGCTTCCCCAAGGTCAGGAATAATTCTTTATTTTCCTCTCTTTCTCTCTCTCTAAGACACCATTCTAATTATAGGTACTCGGTGAAGACTTATTAGCTTGACTTTTATTGTTAATTTCCTGCCCAGTGGAGATTTCTGTTAACCCCACTGTATATTAACTTCTTGCTCAGTAGGAAAACTGAAGAGAAAAATTATTTTTAAGGAAATGACAAATATATTTGATGCGGTAATTACTTCTTATCCAAATGAAAACTGAGAAGCAGTGTGATATTCCAATTGCTGCTGCCAATTATTACTTCAAAGCCTTAAAAAAATAAGTTCAGGTCAAACACAAACTTTACGGTGGAATTATGGTGCCTGTTTGCAATGCGTGAACTTTAGCTTCCCAAGGGTAAACAGCTATCTCCTCATCTCCCGTGTAAAGGTATCTAAAGTGCGTGCGTGCTAAGTCTCTTCAGTTGTATCTGATTCTGCGACTCTATGGACTGTAGCCTGCCAGGCTCCTCTGTCCATGGGATTCTCCAGGACAAGAATACTGGAGTGGGATGCCATGCCCTCCTCCAGGGGATCTTCCCAACCCAGAGATCGAACCCATGTCTCTTTATGTCTCCTGAACTGGCAGGAAGGTTCTTTACCACTAGCGCCCCCTGGGAACTCCTGGTATCTAAGTAAGTCCATGCTATTTTAATTTTGAAAGCCTTATCAATTTAAAATCAAATGAGCAAAATGAATTGTAGTATTTAAATGGTAGGAAAGATTTGTCCTATTTTTCAAAACACTTTTTCTAGACTTCCAATTCCATGGTTCTCTTCCACTATGCAGTCTTATCCTGGAAATAGATGGCTTTCAATTATTTCTTATTAACTAGGATATTTATTGACAAATTTAAAGTTCATGTTACCTAAATTACGTAAGTAAATTTGTAAATAAGCAAATATGATGATAAACTGAACATGCATGAAGGATGCAAGTTCATCCTTCATGCATGAGAGATACATTCAGAGACATCATTATTTTGTAAAACTCAAAAAGAAAAGAAAATCAAGGAAGGACATCTCCTTTCATTTCTGCCATAGTATTGTTTCAGTTTTATTTTTCCTTATTAGCATCCTTTATGCAGAAGATAATGCTACTAATCTAGCTTCTGTAGTGCCTGGGCCTCATCATGGGATTTCCAGAAGTGATAAGCTTATGCTGTTCCATTTACCCTCCCTCTCCCAGCTCCCTTAAAGTCAGTGGCTTAGATGTGAAAGAAGCTTGACCCAGGTGAAGGACAGATTCCACAGCCATAGAAGAAAGCTCACAGGTCCCTACAGAGGTCATGCATTTATTCGTTGACAAATATTGAGTGAGGAGCAATTGCGTGCGTGTTCTAGGTGCAGAGATAGAGTAGTGAGCAAAAGAGACAAAGCGCTTCCAGTCATGGAGATTTCAAGTTTGGTGAGTAAATCCAAGACCTGACCTCCAATATGCTCCTCAGCAACCAAGATACAGCCTTGGTAGAGTCTATTTCTCAAAAATTAGGTACTGAATGGTCCCTTGATGGCCTGAAAGAGTTACTATGCCCTTGAGCACCTACGTATGCCATTTTCAGCAAGAGCAGCAATGCTTTCCATAAGATACACCTTCTGATATCCAGAGCTTCCCTTCTGGTTGAGTCACAAGGCAGGCACCCAAGGATGCGACAGAGAAGAAAGAACAAAGATTCTGAATTAGCCAGCCCTAGATTTGAGTTCTGACTTTTCTACTTACTACCCACAGGAGCTTACAAAATTTACCTCAACCTTTCAGAGCCTTAGTTTTCTTAGATATAAAAAGAAGGGCAATGATGCATACTTTACAAGGCTATTGTGAAGATCAGAAATAGTATGTGTGCAATGACTGATGAAATGTACATTAGCTTTTGTTAATTTAGTGAGTTAAATTATTAATTCCTGCTATAAATTAAATTATTAAATAGCAGGAAAGGACTAGTCAGAAAAGTATATATGGTTCATAAAGACTTTTATGGTTGTTTTTTATTAAAGGTTATGTTTTGTGCCTACACATGTTGTTTTTGTGCTCAGTCACTTCAGTCATGTCCAACTCTTTGTGACCCCATGGACTGTAGCCCACCAGGCTCCTCTGTCCTTGGGATTCTCTAGGCAAGAATACTGAAGTGGGTAGCCATGCCCTCCTCCAGGGGATCTTCTCTGACCCAGAGATTGAACCTGCATCTCTCAGATGGGTTCTTTACCCACCAAGCCACCTGGGAAGCCCTATGCATATTCTCTGACATATACACATACTTTCTCTCTGATATTCCAGATATGTAACTAGGGGATGCATTTCACTGTCCTGCCACATTTCCTGTTCTGGAGGCAGAGTTGAGATAAGGCATACCACTGACTCAGGACTCTTTATGATGGCAAAAACCCTCAAACACTTAGAATATCTGAAATACCATAACTCAGACACTACACTTCCAGACTCCAAAAGAGCTTTGGCTTTAGATTGTGCTTTTAATACCTGCCAATATCCAACAAATTCTGTACATCTTTTGACCAAAATACTATGAAAATACCTCCCCTAATATTAGATTGCTCCATTTATATGAACAAGGGGCAGAAAGGTGATTTTAACACAGCCTAACTTTTCTAGAAAAGGAAAAACTTGGTAATATTAGTTGTGAGGCAAAACATTTAATACTAATTGCTATTCTGATGCTGGTAGTAAAGAACCCGCCTGCCAATGAAGAAGACGCAGGTTCCATCCCTCTGGAGGAGGGCATGGCATCCCACTCCAGTATTCTTGTCCTGGAGAATCCCATGGACAGAGGAGCCTGGCAGGCTACAGTCCATAGAGTCGCAGAGTCAGATACAACTGAAGAGACTTAGCAAGCACGCACTTTAGATACCTTTACACGGGAGATGAGGAGATAGCTGTTTACCCTTGGGAAGCTAAAGTTCACGCATTGCAAACAGGCACCATAATTCCACCGTAAAGTTTGTGTTTGACCTGAACTTATTTTTTTAAGGCTTTGAAGTAATAATTGGCAGCAGCAATTGTAATATCACACTGCTTCTCAGTGTTTGCTTGGCTTTCCTTGGTGGCGCTATGGAGATGTGGGTTCCATCCCTGAGTCAGGAAGATCCCCTGGAGGAGGAAGTGGCAACCCACTCCAGTATTCTTGCCTGGAAAATGCCCTGGACAGAGGAGCCTGGCAAGCTACAGTTCAGACAAGAGTCGGACATGACTGAAGCAACTTAGCACGCGCGCACACACATACACACACACACATGGTGAAGTCTGAGGCATGTCACTCAGCAAATCTGATGAGGAGAAAGAACTGAGATTTCCTGAGGGACAGTTTTGTGCTAGGCATCCTGCTTGGTGCATTGGCCCATTATTTCAGAAATGTTACTGTTTTGGAATCTAACAAATAAATAAATCCAATAAATTTATTTAAATCCAATAAATAAATCAACTGTCTGAATATTAAAAATGTATCAGGAGTCTTCAGGGGAAAATAGTTATTTGTTCAATAAAGATTTCATTTCTTGAAAAATAAATTAGATTAATTTTGTATTATAAGGTGGCTTCCCGGATAGCTCAGTTGGTAAAGAATATGCCTGCAATGCAGGAGACCCCGGTTCATTTCCTGGGTCGGGAAAATCGGCTGGAGAAGGGAGAGGCTACCCACTCCAGTATTCCTGGGCTTCCCTTGTGGCTCAGCTGGTAAAGCATCCACCTGCAATGCAGGCGACGTGGGTTCAACCCCCAGTTTGGGAAGATCCCCTGGAGAGGGGAAAGGCTACCCACTCCAGTATTCTGGCCTGGAGAATTCCATGGACTGTATGGTACACGGCATCTCAAAGAGTTGGACACGACTGACTTTCCCTTTCACTTTGTATTATAAGGTAATGAGCCTACCAGGGAATGCTGTCATTTGTTTTCGTGTCAACCCATAGAATGGTACAATCTGTGAAATTATGCACAGAAGAATGTGAGAGACGCACTCCTTACATTTAGTCTTTACGTTAAATGAGATGCTGCTGTTCCTGACTCCCATTACTAGTAATATGACTATTACTTAAATTAATTATTAATCTAACTTGATCCTTCACTGGCTGCAACTTGTAAAGACATGTCTAATATCTCTAATATACCAAGACCTTAACTTCCTGCTCCAACAATTTTCAGGTGATTATTAAATCATTAAAGTAGAGGAGAATAGTTATTGGATTCTCTAGATAGAAGGTAAACCCTGATTCTTGTGGGGAGTTCAGTTTCAACAAGCAGTTTCTCTATCAGCTATCGCTCCGGAGGTTTGATTAGTTTATGTTCCACAGGAGAACCAAAGGATCAGAGCATGTTTAAAACGGCCATTTTTAAAAAATGCTGCAAACCCAAACTTTTATAAGGAACGTTATCATTTAATATTTGTTAGAAATCTAAGCAGAAAGTTTTCAGGTTTATTACTAACAAATGAAATTGAGGAAAAATATTGTGGAAATACTTTTCTCATCATCTTCTTTCCCCAATACCACAAACAGTTATGACATTTCAAAGAACTGCCAACTAAATACAGACTGTATATGTCAATTCTGTAGAATGTAATCAGTCAATAACTTTGTACTTACTATGTACCCAACTCTGTATTAGACATTTTGGAAAATGCCATAGTATCTCTTCTCAAGGGGCTTACATTCTAACATTCAGAAACAAAATCTTTCTGAAATAGAGATAATAAATAACTATAATGAAAATCTAAAACTTTGACACATAAGCTACAAGTGCTATAGAAGTTTAGAGAAGCAGAAAATTAATAAAAAAAACTCCAGTGTTTAGGATACTTCATAAAGGAAATAAAGTACACTAGATCTCATAGTGATCTAGTTTCTTCAACTTTCGGAGGAATAAAAGTGGTCTGGGGCTAAACACTTAAAGCTTGGTATCTACATTTAAACAACAACTTCAAGTATCCAATAAGTAGTTAACATCCAAAATATACAAAGAACTCATACAACTCAATTTTTTTAAACAACAACCCAATTAAAAAATGGGCAGAGGATCTGAATAGAAGTTTTTCCACAGAAGACCTACAGATTGCCAACAGGCACATGAAAGACGCTCAGCATCACTAATTATCAGGGAAACGCAAATAAAAAACACAGTGAGATGTTCCTCACACTGTTAGAATAGCTACCATCAAAAAAGACCACAAAAAAACAAGTGTGGGTGAGGGTATGGAGAGAAGAGAACCTTTGTATAATGCTGGTAGGAATATAAATTGGTGAAGCCACTATGTAAAACAGTACAGAGATTCCTCAAAAACTAAAAACAGAACTACCACACAGTCCAGCAATTCTACTTCTGGGTATTTTTCTGAAGAAAACAAAAGCACCATTTCAAAAAAATTCATGGGCATCTATGTTCATTGCAGTAGTATCTGCATCATCCAAGGTAAGAAGCAACTTAAGTATCCATTAATAGAAGAATGGATAAAGAAGACATGGGAGATATATATAGATATAAATATAAATGGAATATTATTCAGGCATTAAGAAAAAAACACGGAACTTTGCCTTTTGCAAACATGGATGGACAAAGAGAGAACTATGCTAACCGAAGTAAGTCAAACAGAGAAAGACAAATACTGTGTGATTTCACTTATATTTGAAATACAAAAAACAAAACAAATGAACAAACAGAAACAGTCATCTATACAGAGAATAAACAGGAGGTTGCCAGAGGAGAGTAGGGGAAGAGAGAAGTAAGTGAAGGAGATAAAGAGGTACAAACTTTCAACTGCAAAATAAATGAACCACAGATATGAAATGTACAGTGTGGGAAATAAAGCTGACAATTATGTCCTTTCTTTCTATAGTGATTGATGGCAACAAAATACTGAGGTGATCATTTTGAAATGTACAGAAATATCGAATCACTATGTTCTCTTACAGGAACTAACATGGTGTTGGTCAATTATACTTCAAAAACAAACCAACAAACAAACTCATAGGAAAAGAAACAAATGTATGGTTACCAGAGGTAGAGAGTGAGAGGACCAGGAATCGGATGAAGGCAGTCAAAAGGCACAAACTTGTAGTTACAAGAAAAATAAGTACCAAGGACATGATGTACAACATGATAAACATAATTAGCACTTGTGGATATTACAAAAGTTGTTAAACAATAAACCCTAAGAATTCTGACCACAAGGAAAATAATTTTTTTTTCTTTAACTTTGTATCTGTATGAGATGATGGCTGTTCACTAAACTTTTTTGGTAATCATTTCGTGAGGTCAAATCAGTCAAGTAAGTTAAATCACTATGATGTACACCTTAAGCTATACAGTGCTGTATGCTCAGTAAAGCTGGGGAAAAAATACACATCTCTAGTTGATTCTGATATAAGAGGCCTATAGTTTGGCAAACACTGTTTAAATATGCTTTGCAAGAATCTTTAGAGTAGTGTTGTCCAAACAGAACTTTCTAAAGTGGTGCAAATAAGTCTGTAGCTGTGATGTTCAGTACAATAGACACTAGCCACCTGTGGCCATCAAGCTCTTGAAATGCAATTAGTATGCCTGAGAAACTGAATTTTTAATTTCACTTTAATTAACTTTAAATTGCCACAGCCAGCACTAGGGAATAGGAAGAGATTTCTAAGAGAAATGTGAGCCAAGCCACAGGTAGGAACACATATGAGAAAAGGCAGCAAAGACAACTGATTGGCTTGTCTAAAACAGAGGTCTTATATTTGATTATCATGAGGTCAGATTATAAATAGCCTTGAAGGAAATGGAGGAAACTGGATTTCATGACACATACTGCTAGCTATATAACTGAAACATTTCCTGATCTTTTTCCATATTAAAACGTGTGGATTATTCATGCTTATCTCAGAGCGGAGACTTTTCCCCAAGCTCTGGAGTGAATCTTCGTTATTCTACACCAGTTGTGGTACTTCTGTTTTCCTCATCAGTAACTAGCCGACACACATCATTCAGTTGCTAAGTCGTGTCTGATGCTTTGCAACCCCATGGACTGCAGCACACCAGGCTTCCCTGTCCTTCACTATCTCCCAGAGTTTGCTCAAACTCATGTCTGTTGAATCGGTGATGCCATTCAACCATCTCGTCTTCTGTCGCCTCCACCTCCTCTTGCCCTCAATCTTTCCCAGCCCCGGGGTCTTTTGAGAATGGGATTCAATGAGAATCCCATGAACAGTATGAAAAGCTTACACAGGAGTCCATGATAAATTCTAACCAATGGGATTTGGGACATCTGTGTATGTGGGTAAACTCTTTAGAAAGTATTTAGCTTGAAGAAACAGAACCTTTTCTTGACTGCAGTCAGAACCTTGCAAGGCTTGACTGTGCTGCTGACACCTAAGTACAATGAAAGGACAAGATGGGAAACACCGAACAACTAAGGATGGCAGAAAAGGACAGAAAGAACCTGAGTCCTTGACGATATCAAGCACCAAGACGTGCTCCCCCCACCCTCTCCCCATATATTTTGGAGATATAAGGAATTAATTAGTTTAACATCTTTAGTTTTTTGTTCTCTTCCATGCATTAGAAAGGAATACTAATATTTAGTGGAAATGCTCAGGAAGGCATCTGATCCAGGTTGAAACTGATATGAAACAAAGTTCAAGGCTTAGAAATGACAGGCATGAAAAACAGGTCAGAAGAGAGGACCAAAGTCAAGCAGACTACCGTGAAAGTCCTGAAGTTGCCAAAAGATTTTGGAAATATTAGTGAAATATTATCATTTGTGAAATCATTCATGCATATAGGAAAGTACTTGAGGTAAAGTTGGAAAAGCAGTTCATTTGGTAAGGGTAGTAGGATTGTAAAGTGATATGTGTCTTTGCTGACTTTTTATACTGTTTTCATATGTTATTATTTCTACTTAAAATCTCCATGACAATATAATTTGTTTAAATGCTGTATAGTCAATACTCTTTTGAAAATGGAAATGTTCTTGAAATGTGATTTCTCTATATTAGCTGCAGCTAAAGGCATGAGAAGATTCTGAGGAACAGGACCATGAACCAGAAAGGATGAAGGAGTAGCCAGGTGACCTTGGGAAGTCAAGTAAAACCCTGTTTTCCTCTTAGGATTGATCTCTGGCTCTAAAACCCACAATTTCTGTTTTCAAATTGAAGAAGACTTTTTGGAAAAAAATAAAGTCCTACAATTGATCTCAAACTCCAGTTTTCTGAGCTCTATTCTCATCTCTTGTGCTATGCTGCTGCTGTTGTTTGGTGCTAAGTTGTGTCTGCCTCTGTAACTCCACGGACTAAGGCCCACCCGGCTCCTCTGTCCATGCGATTTCCCAGGCAAGAATACTGGAGGGGATTGCCGTTTCCTTTTCCAGGGCCTTGTGCTATGAGTTGAGTCTAAAAGGGAATAAAAGTCAATCTCTCCTCAAATTCTCTAAGCAAATGAGAAAACTTGGAAAATAATTATGCTTTATAGCTTTAGTATAACTTTTGAGAAAAAAGTTTCTGCATAGATTTTCAGTAATAAAGAAACTGATTTTGGAAATTTTAATGTAAATTAAAGATCTATATTAATATCAGGTAGGTATCAAGTGTAGCTTACTATTATTTTTTACTTGCATTTCCAAATAACTGATAAAGTTAAGCATTTTTCATATTTTTGACCATTTGGGATTGTTCTGTGAATGACCTAATCACAGCATTTTTAAACTGTTTTAAAATTATGCTTTAGAAAATATTTTTATTATCATTTTGTGAAGACTTATATATAAGATGGTAATTTTTTGTCTGCATATGCAATGATTTTTTTTCAATCTAACATTTGTCTATGGTATTTGTTTACAGTTCTTTTTTTGCTTTACAAAAATGTTTTAAAATTATATAATCAGATATGCCTGTCATTTAGTATACAACTCTGGTTTCTTGTTTGGTATAAATAAATATCCTCTGGTGAAGTTAATGGTTGTTTAACTGTGGGATATGTATATCACAGAATATTATGCAGTCATTGAAACGAATAAACAAGAGCTATACCATCTGACTTACAGGTATATCTTGTGTTTAAGTATTAAGAAAAAATTATATACACACTAGTATATATAAGATGTTGAAGATATACAATATATGTATGTTTCCATGATCACGGGAAAAGTTTAACAAAATAAAGAGCAGACTGGCCGCACTGTGGAAGTGAAAACGGAGGTTAAAGACGTAATTTAGACTCCCTGAACCCAGATGACTCAGTGGTAAAGAATCTGCCTGCCAAATTCAGGAGACACAGGTTCAATCCCTGAGTCAGGAGATCCCTTGGAGAAGGAAATGGCAACCCACTCCAGTATTCTTGCCTGGGAAATCCCATGGACTGAGGAGCCTGGCGGCCTACAGTCCATGGGGTTGCTCAGACACAAATAAGTGACTATGCACACACAACAATGCATTTCTTAAAAGATGTGAGTAGTTTTTTAAAAAACATACTACCCTATTATGTAAAATTATTTGTGTTTGTGAATATATATAAATATGCATGGAAATGTGTAAGAGAATGGTGACCAAAACATTAATGGTGTTTTAGATAGTTAGATTTCAAGAAGAAGGGAAGAGGAACAAGAAAAGAAACAAGAGGCAGAGAGAAAGAGAGAATGGAAAAGAAGAAAAAAAGAAAATATGATTTCAAACAATCAAATAAATTGAAATTCACCCTTTCAAAAAAGAAAAAAAAAAAAGATTGGATGAGGGGGAAGACAGAACCCTCACCCTCTGATGTGGGTAACAATTATGACAATAATCTTACCATCCCAGAACACTCCACAGAGGTATACAGATAAACTTACTATAAGTAGTATCAATTTAATCAGTTTTAAAATGCAGGAAGTAAATGAGACACTGTATCAATTACATTTTCTCATTCTGACCTCCACAGGCAGTGGTGAGAATTTTAGACACAACTCCTTTCTAAAAGCTAAACTTGCACAATGATAAATGGGAGGAGTGGCTCTCAGACTTGTGTGTCCATAAAAACCACCTGAGCAGATTGTTAAAACGCACATTCCAGGGTCCCAGCCTAGAAACTAATTCCGCAGGGACAAGTAATCCTCATTTAACAAGCACCCCAGGAGAATAAGGCAGGTATCAACAGATCACACTGAAAAACAGTGAATTTGAAGATGTCTGATTTCATTACAAACTGATTAACCAAAGAGTTTGAGGAGTGGGGTACACCAGAGAGGACAAAGAATTCTGAAGCCAGAAAATCTCGATGGCCGCTCTGATCTGATCTGATCCCCCTTACTCCCTCACTTGCCTCTGCTCTTCTGGCCGTGGCCTCCCAGTTACCCCTCCGAGGATTTGAGCCCGGCCAAGAATGCTCTGCCTCCAAATTTCCAAGAGTTCCATCCCTCCAAGCCTTCAGGTCCTCTCTTAGATGTCACTTCTCAGTCACACCCTGGAGAGAATCTCAACTCCCATCTCACTTTCTAAGTTCTCTTTCTGCTTCAGTTCTCCTCCCCAGAGCTTCTCACTACCTAAAAGACAACATATTTTACTCGCTTATTTCTTTTGCTTATTGCTTGATTCCCATCAGGACAGGGATGTTCGTTAGTTTTCTTCACTGCTGCCTCTGAAGCACCTCAAACAGTGCCTGGATCGAGTTCAAGGAGATCACACTTGGCCAAGATAAAACAAATACAGCTCGGGAGATCAGTGATAGGAGGCAGATAACGGCAGGAAGTAGAGGGCTTGTTATTACACAGATCCCCGGGCCTTTCGAGAGATTCTGAGTCAGGATGTTTGGAATGGAGTGTGAGCCTTTGAATTTCTAACAGGAACCCCAGTGATACTGATGCAGCCTGCAGAACTGTCAAGTGTCTCTGCTTGCTCTTCTGTGAAAGTCAACCAAGTCTAATATGAGAAGAGCTACAGGCTAAAAAGGCAGAGTTTTGTCATAACTACAATCATTTGCTGGAGCAGAAAATTTGTTCCCCTAATCTCTACGTGGGCTTCCCTGGTGGCTCAGACGGTAAAGAATCTGCCTGCAATGCAGGAGACTCAGGTTCGATCCTGGGGTTGGGAAGATCCCCTGGAGAGGGAATGGCAATCCACTCCAGTATTCTTGCCTAGAGAATTCCATGGACAAAGGAGCTTGGCAGGCTATAGTCCATGGGGTTGCAAAGAGTCGGACACAAGTGAGCGACTAACACTTAATTTCTGTGTACCTAAATTATCTACCCAAATAAATAAAATGATTCTGCAACAGGGATATTGTCACGTAACAATGTATCACGGATATTTGTGTGTGTGTGCTGTCACTCAGTCATGTCTGATTCTTTACGACTCCACGGTCTGTAGCCTGCCAGGTTCCTCTGTCCATGAATTTTCCAGGCAAGAATACTGGAGGGGGTTGCCAGGGCATCTTCCCAACCCAGAGATCAAACCCACGTCTCCCACATTGGCATGTGGATTCTTCACCACTGAGCCACCTGGGAAGCTCATGGATGTTTAGTATACAACCCAGTTTTTAGTAAAATATAATGTTCAGTTTGTTTCTAATTTTTCACTCCTATAAGTAATGTTTAAGATGATGTTTTTATTACATGTACTTGTCTAATTATTTCTTTCTAACAAATTCCGAGAAGGGAAGTTTCTGACTCAGAGGTTCAACCAGTGCTATCCGTAAGAACTTTCTCCAATGAAGAAAAAGTTCCACATCATCACAGTCCAATATCGTAGCCACCCAACACATGGAACTAATGAGCACTTGAAATGTGACTAGTGCAAATGAGAAACCAAATCTTTAGTTTTATATAATGCTAATTAATTTAAATGTAAATAGCCACACGTAGTGAGGGACTACCACACTGAACAGGATAGGTACAGACACTTAAAATCTTGACACATGATGCCAAATTGCTCTCCAGAAAAGTTGTAATTGTTTTCATTTTATGATGTATAACAGGAACCATTTCTTTATCCCATTGCCAATGCTCGTTATTATTGATCTACTAAATCTTTATAACCTGAAAGGTGAAATATGTCTATAGGGTTTTTGTGTGCATTTCTTTATTAATAGTGTTGAACAGAGTGCTTTCTTCTGTCATCATAATAATCCAAATGCAAATATTTTCACCCATTTTTTTTTTTGGCTTGTTTTATTGGTTTTTTTTTTTTTTTTTTGGGGTTTTTTTTTTTGCCACCCTGGCCAGCATCCAGGATTTTAAGTTCCCTGACTAGAAATTGAACCTGCATCCCCTGCAGCGGAAGTATGGAGTCCTAACCACTGGACCACCAGGAAAATCCCCACCCATGTTGATTAACTGAGAAGTTGGAAATTATCTGGCTTCCAGATTTGTTTTCCTGGGTACGTATGTTTTCTTTAAAATGTACTGTGTGTTAGTTCTGTCATCTCCGACTCTTTGCGACCCCATAGACTGTACCTCTCCAGTCTCTTCTACCCATGGAATTCTCCAGGCAAGAACACTGAAGTAGACCGCCATTCCCTTCTCCAGGGAGCTTCCCAATCCAGGGATCAAACATGGGTCTCTCGCACTGCAGGCAGATTCTTTACCGTCTGAATTTACTGCCATCATTTAAATTCATATAAAAATATGAATTTTCAGTTCCACTTGAAAAAAATCACACGATCTGGTTAACAGTGACATACAGGGTAAACATCAGTACAGCCTTAGAAATCATGCCACCTTCAGACTTTCTTGCCCACCAGAACTTGGCATACCCTACTATTTTACAGGTGTTCTGCTTCACTCACACAAACTACCTGCTTGGCCTCCAAAGGCACCTGAGTTTACAATTCCTGCTCTGAATCACATTCTGAGAGGTTAAAAGGTGAATGATAATAGCTAACTTTCATTTCATACTCAGCATGCAAAAGTGATGTTGTATTTCTGCATTATCTTACAACTAACATTTAACAAGGAGAATACCATTCTAGTGATTAATTGACATTTACTACTCCCAACGGGAGTGGGTCAGTATCAGAAGTGTTGTTAAAATGCAGAACTGGCCCCACCCTCACGGTTTGGATTGGACCCCAAGAATTTTCCTCTAACCCCATGCTCCCAGCACAGCTCCACACTGGGATAGGGCTTCCTCAAAGGCACAGACACTCCTGGATGTGCAGTGATAACGTGTAATGATGACAACACAGTGTGAACTCATACACCCTTTTCTTCTAAAACATGCCCACATTTATTCGTTCATTTTACCTTCACAATAATTCTGTGCAGAAGGTGGATAATTAGAGCAGTCCTTTAATTGTTCATCCCATTTTACAGAAGAAAAGAAAGACACAAGAATTAAGAATCTCCTCTAAACACACGAGAAGTTCAAAGGGCCAGAGCAAGCAGGTCCCCTAACTCTTAACCTTGGTAGTATAGGCAAACATAGCAATCCAGCACAAGCTGAGCTTGTTTTCTCTTTTTACTGTAAAAACTAGCACCATGCCCAGGAACAGAGAAGACCACACGAGATATGGTTCACAGCAACAAACATTTATCCAGTGGCGATCATGCCTTAATCTATGTTAATCGTGCTTACAGTTTCTACTGTAGGGACTGTTGAAGACACTCATAAAGCATAGAGATAAACTAAAAATAAAATCTGAAACCACAACCTTGAAAAGAGTGGATTCCCTATGTCAGAGGACCAAAGCAAAGGCACGGAAGGGGTGGGTGGTGGGGATAAACACAGAGCTGGGCTGCAGAGAGGCAGCCCTGTGGGGACTTCACATCTGGACTTGGAGGAGCTGCTATCACCAGTCAGTCAAGAATGGGAGGCAAGGAAGAGTACACAATGGGAAGGCCTCCTGGAGCCCAGGAGCACAAAGAGCTGCTGTTATCCACGCTGGGTGTGTGTTTGCAGAAATATCAGGGCTGCTGGAACTCCAGAAGTAACAAGGGCATGCTTTTGTGTAGTCTAAATTACCTGGACTGTATAAGAACTCAAGTCAGAGGATATAACTTCATTACCCACTGGTAGCCAAAAAAATAACATGATGAGTGAGCAGGAAACTTTCTCTCTCTGATCTCCCCCCCCAACCCATTTTAGGAAGCATTCCTAGCCAAAATCCACCAATTTGGATCACAGTAATGCTAATTAATAAAAATCAGCCCTTCAAGGGAAAAAAGAGAGTACTGCATTTTCACTTAAATGGGATTGATACAGAACACTATACATTAATTTTAACAGCCATATTTTTAAGAATAATGGATAAAATCCACCATCAGTTGAGAATACAAGAAAACTACAACTACTCTGAAAGAAACTATTGGAAATTTGGTTCACTCATTAGTGACCTGTCCTACTGGCCTGTCTTACAGTCTTGTTCAAAATGGCTGAGGTGATGAAATTTCCACCTCTTCAAGTAGAAAACTGTAGCAATACTGTTGAAAAAAAATTACCTCTCACCTCACACAAGATCAAAGAAATGCAAATCAAAACAAAGGGATACAATTTTACACTGACTGAATTAGTCACAATAACATAAAAGTTTAAAATAAGTACACACAAGTATAAATTTATGTAACCCTTCTAGAAAGTAATTTGGAGATTACAAGAAATCACGAAATTTCCTAATTAAAAAAGAGCTCACATTTACATGTGTAAACGTTTTTTACATGTATCACTGCTTTTTTATCTTAACCGTATTAAGAGCTATTACTACATATACTTTACAGATTAGGAAGCGCTGAGAAAATAAGTTACTTGCCCAATATTGCCCATAAGGGATGGAGCTATGTTTTGGACACAGAACCTTTAATTTTAGACTCCAACTATTTAGAACTACACTGTATTACCTCTCTAGGGAAACAATTCTAAGTTTGTTTGTTTGTTTTAAAGAGGGTCACATTCATAAAAGCAGCTATTATATTTTTTAAAAAACTGGAAAATCATGAAACAGAGAAAGAGCTAAGTAAATTATGATACAATAAACTAACTGTAAACAGTAGAAAGTAAATTATAGAAAAGTGTTTATAAAAAATCAGAGTAAACATGTGCAATATGATAAGACTTTTGTAAAAATACATATTCACATGGTAAGGATGAGAAGGAAGCTGGACAAAAGCAAAAACGATTCCATTTTAGAAGAACTTCATTACTAGTACTTAATCTTCTTTTGTTTTTGTTAGTTTTGTCAATCAAGTTTACTCTAAGCACCCTTACAAATCTAACCTTCTC
Organism: Antilocapra americana; assembly: GCA_007570785.1. Lineage (NCBI taxonomy): Eukaryota > Metazoa > Chordata > Mammalia > Artiodactyla > Antilocapridae > Antilocapra > Antilocapra americana. The sequence continues at coordinate 32,339,777 of ML662445.1, forward strand.
GTTCATATTCTTATCACCCCAAACAACTCCTAAAACTTCACTGTAGTGTATTTATATTACAGATATTCAAACTAAATTCATCATATTCTTTGTTGTTGACTCTGAATCTTCAAAGTATGAGAGCTCTTTCTTTAACATGAATGATTTCTGTAACCACCACTTACAGTGTACTTTTGAAACCCTGAACTGAGATCATATATAGCGACTAAAATCACCTACTTCTTTTCACTGTCATAACCTGAAATCATTCCTTGGCTCCCTGCACCCCTCTAGGAATGTGAAGTTGCAGGTGTCTCAGAGATTAGGAAAGTTTCCTACTAAGAAAATGATCTCTAAGTGAATATTTATAAAGTCACTAAAACAGCTCGGCTATAAGGATTATTCATATTCTAAATACTTTCCAGAATCATTAATTAAATTAGGTAAAGTTCCTTTGAAGTAGGTCAATGAACTTTATTTCCACTTTACGAAGAAAAGTAAGAGTCTGCTAAGAATAATTTCCCTAAAAATGACACCATGAGCTATGAAGAAAATTCACTCTCCTTAGCCATATAAGGTGACAAAATAGACATTTTGTGGGAAAATAAAGTAGCTGTTCTCCAATGATATCAATCTCAAAAAAGCGGGAATGTTGTTTAAACATCTCAACTTCTTCTTTATGAATCTACCATTTAGGATTTTTTTTTTTTTTTGGTCACTCCACTAATACCCACAGATCCAACTGGTTTATCCTTACCCAGTCTTAGGACACCTACAGAACTACCATTTTACCAAAAATCAAGAATTTTGGAGTTAGGAGGCTCAGAAGCCACATGGTTCAACTCCTTTATTTAACTAGGGGAGGAAACAAAAGCATTTCTTAGAAATTTAGTTCATTTAGCTAGTTTATGGCAAATCCAAGCCTGGAACTAAGAGATATGACCAAATGTCTTAACCTTGGCCTTCATACTATTAAAATTTTTATACTATCTCGTGTCAGTGGGAGTATTCATATATCCTTTCAATGTCTTCAGATATGTGCTGCGCTGGATAGAATAGCTATAGTTCTCATTCTGTACTTCATAAAGAACTCCGAAATGGAAGAAAAATCAAAGATTATAAATAACAAAGCTTATAAAAACCAAGAGAAACTCGTGCGGAGGGAGACAACCATTTAATAGCTCTGCTTTGCACTGAATGCTTAATTCTAAGATTTTTAGCATTCTAACTGATAAGTGCCTTAGGCCAAATGAAAGGGTCTAACATTATCATAAGTGAATATCAAATTCAGATTCACCACTACTGAGACTAAGTTCACTTTTATATATCCAGTTCCTTTCATCCTCTATTTCCACAATGTGATTCCATTCTAACAGGTTTATAGAAGGATATACAATGGAAGAGAGTGGTTGCCTCTGGGTGGAGGGAGGGATAGAGCATTAGGGGTATGGGTCTCTGAGACAGAGGGTGTATTTTACACTGGTGTTTGAAATTTTCATCCTATGCATATAACTTTCTAATATTCATTAATTAAATCTTTCCCTTGAAACACATGCCTACATGCACGTAATTCTAATACTATTTTAATAAAACAATTATTTAAATTTTTCTCTATCTGTAATTTTCAGTATTGCGATCTGTAAAACTACATAGAAATATTCCGAAAGGGGAAAAAAAAACCCAACACAGTTTCAAAACTCAAAAGAGAATTCCGGGATTTAACCCTCCTCCCCAAAAAAGATGTACAGAGGAAGGGGAAGTTTCTAAAAGGGGCGTTTCATTCAAAAAATCTTTTGCGGACAAATTCTTCCCCATCTTTAAATAGCTAGATTTGAAAGAATGAGATTTCAGTGGGATTTCCTACCTCCCGGGCGAGGTAGAGGGAGGACAAATTAAAACGTGGCTTCTGTCTTCTCCACCCGGGCCAGAGGGCCGCTGTGGTGGATAAGGACCTTGCATCAGTCACGCAACCGGAGGAAAGGAACCGGTAGAGGAGGTGTTTCTCCGGGCTCCGTCCGCCCCCGCGGGCGAACCCGGCTCCGGACCCGACGTGGGCTCGGGCGGACTGATCCGCCCCTCGAAGTGCATCGGGACCGAGCGTTCCTTTTTCCCCAGAGCCCTGAAGACGGGCTGAGGAAAACGGATGAACTTTAACAAACCGCCTTCGCATCCCTCGCCTTCCTCCCCATCCCCGGCCCTGCACACACCGCTCCGCGCCGTCCGCTCGCGTCAGGTCAGCTGTCAACACAACCCTTTGTGTCTCCGTCGGCACCAGAGGGGTCCCCAGCCCCTTACAGAGAAATTCGAACGACGGCCGGAGGACACGCGCGCGCGCCCGAGACCGAGTGACATTTCGTGCGGAGCCGAGCCGCCCGGGAACCCGGGGTAAGCGCCCGGCCACCGCCGGACGCTCCGCTCCCAACTTTCGCCCCGGGGCTCGGCTCTCTCCATCCTCGCGCGTCGCCTCGGCGCCTCCCTACCTGCCGCCCCCGACCCCGCGCCCGGGAGACCCCCTCGGCGGCCCGAGGGCTCCAGGAGAGGCTCCCGAGGGGCGCTCCCCGCCTCCCTCAGCCCCCCGGCTCGGGCTCCCTGGCTCCCGCCACAAAGGCGGCGGTGACAGGCCTCTGGCCTTGGGGCGCGGACCGCACGGGCTGGGTCTCCTCGCGGGGCTGGGGGATGGCACGGGCGCCCGCCCTCGCCGCACACACGCAGCGGCGCTCACGCCCCGCGCTCAGCCCGGCTAGCCCTCCGGAAAAAGTCCGCCGCGCGCCGGCCCGCGCAGGCAGGGTGTGCACAGCCCGCCAAAGGGCAGCGCCGGCGGGGCAGCGGCGAGCCCTCGCGCCCGGCGGGCCACCTCGCCTCGCCACCGCCCCCGCGCCCCGCCGCCTCCCCGCGCCCCGAGGCCCCGCAGCCGCTCACCTGGCCCTGGCAGCGCGCGGGGGCTGACGACCGGGGGTGGCCCTCGCCTGGGCCGGGGCTCGTCTCCCCACCCCCAGCCGGGTGGCGGCGCCGCGCTCGGCTCGCTCGGCCGCGCTCCTCCGAGGAGCTAGCGCCGCCGCTGGCTGGCGTCTGTGTGTGCGGGGCTGGCCGGCCGCGCGCCCAGGTCCCCGGGGCGGAGCGAGGCGGCGGCCGCCGCGGCCGGAGGCGGATTCCTCAGGTGCGGCCCCTCCCGCTTCCCCGGGACCTCGGCGGCGGCGGGGACCCCCGGACCCCCCCTGCCTCCGCCCCGCCTCTCGGCCGACCGCGCTTCCAGGCGCCCCCCTCCCGGACCCTCGCGGACTGCAGTGGGGAGTGGGCGCGCGGCCGCCCGCCCCGGGTGAATCCCCTCTCCCCGGGGGCTCGCGCCTCCATTCCCGAAGTCGTACGGCCTTCGGGGGAGACGTGTGTGGCCACTGCGGGGATGTGTCTGGCCACTGCGGGGACTGGAGGGGTCTTCTCGGGAGGAGGACTGTCCCCGCCCCAGACGCCCCCGGGGCGGCTGACGGGCTCAGCCGAGAAGAAAAATTATTTTCTCGCCGATTCCACCTTCCTACACAGAGGGCTTTCGCCTCGCTGCGGGATTGCTCTCTCTGTCCGCTGGAAGGCGGCCAAGGGGCCCTAAGCGTGAGCTCGAAGTGGGCGATCGGGGGTCGAAACCCTTCGGCTTTTTTGCTTGAATTGGAGCTGGGAGGTGGGGCGGGGACAGAACGCGCACAAAACCCAAGTGACACCCCTCGCCCTCCGCCCTGGAGCTCCGGCCGGATCTTCCTGGACACCTCTCAAACGAGCACGCGGCCTCCGGCCCGCGGACCCCGGCCGGACGCCGCCTGCTCGCCCCGGGACCCGAGCCTCCCCGGGCCGCGAGGGCTGCTCCGACCGACCGCGGGGCCTCGACGGGGCGGCGGGGGCAGAGCTTCTGCAGAGATGCTGGGGCCCGTGGTGACAGATGTGGCTCCATTCTTCACAGCTGGTGGGTTTTGTGATTAGAACTGGAGCTCATTTATTTTTAAGACGGTCATTGTGGCCAAAGATGGGCGACTAGACGCCTTTGCAGGATGGCCTAGACTGGAAGAAGCCCCTCGAGGCTGGATGTGATGGGAGAGTCTAGCTAAAAGCTTATCTGTTTGCTGTACCTTTGGGGCCAGCATAGCCCGGGGTAGATCAGTCGATGGGTGGCTGTGGGGAACGGACCGTGGTGCCAGGCCCCGGGCGGGTTGATTATCAGTCTTGAGAAGGTATCATTGTCAGTTACAGTTTAAAGACAGCTTCAATTAAAGCAGATCTCATACGATCTCTAAGTCAGTACGTTTTGTTTGCTCGTCTTGCCTTTTTTTTTTTTAAGAACCGAAATGCATTCCCCCATTCCCCATTTCTCTTTTGGTCCATACAGAGGGAAGTGACTGGAAGTCTGAAATCACCAGACAATAACTCAAGGCATGGTTCAGTTGTGGCTTGCAAAAAGTAAGCAATTTGTGATTTGGATTTGTCTTTTCTTCCTCCTCTACTGGGAACACAAGCCCAAGTACCTTTTTTTTTTTTAATCGATTTGTTCCATGTGGGAATAAGGAGTAGATATGTTTTTTGCCTTGCTTTACAATTGAATCCTCATTGTCCAGTCTTTTAAAACACATAACACTTTTCTTTGCCATGAGGGTAGGAGCCATGGCTCTCTCAGTCATGGTCTGTAATGCCGCTGTCCTAGATCTTGCACACAATACAGGCTTAGTGAATGAGATCAGTGCGGTTTTTAACTAACTACAATACAGAAAGGTGCCGCTGATAAGCAGCATTAAAGCTCAAGGTATCAAAAAGGAATCGAATGTCAGTTCACAAACTCAACTTGAGAACCAGCCATATATGTGGGAAAGATAGTGAGTAGAAACTTAAAATTTCAAGTTCACCTCCGTGCATAAAAACTAAGCTCGTGGGAGGTTAAAGCAAGTAACCATCTTTTGAAAAACCCAGTCTGTCACAGGGTTGGTAGAACTGAGGAAGGGAACACCTTCCATTTTAAAGATGAGGGAACAGGGAACAATGAGCAGCCTTTATGTAAAACCACAGTGCAGTTTTCTCTTAGTTTAGTTCAAGAACCATTTGTTGAGCATCAAACACACTAAACTCTGAAGATATGAAGGTAAATTTGGCACAATTGCTCAAGAACCTTAGACCAATATTACAGAACTCTGGTATTCATTCCCCATTCATTCAACAAATATTTATTGAGCACCTACTGTGAGCCAGATGGCAAAGTGAGAACTGGTAATTCATCAGTAAACAAAACAAGTCCCTAACAAGGTTAAAAAGTTAGTGATGGTAATCTACCTATATTCTGGTAGTTTGGAAATGTTTCAGTATCTCCTTCATTACATAACACTCCCTTGCTTTGAGTTTATTTGTGTATATGTCCTGTCTCCTTTTTGAGGTTTATATATTCCTCCTCATGTCCAATAGACTTCTGTGATTATAAAATATGACAGAATCAGGACTTCGCTGGTGGTCCAGGGGCTAAGACTCCACACTCTCAATCTAGGGGGCCTGGGATCCTATCCCTGGTGAGGGAACTAGATCCTACATGCCACAATGAAGAGTTTGCATGCCACAACTAAAAATTCCACACACTGCAGTGAAAGATCCCGCATGTTGCAACTAAGACCCAGCACAATCAAATAAATGAATACATTTAAACAAAAAATTGTCAATAAAAATATGACAGTTAAGGGTGAACCCTTTGGAGTTAAGGTGAGCCCTTTGGACACATGGTTTTGAATCCTGGCTCCAAGGCTCACCTATTATGTAACCTTGACAGTGTTCCCATTTGTAGAATAGCATCATGATAGTACGCACTGAGGGAGTAGCCGTGCAGATTAAGACAATGCACAGTGCCGAGCTCACTATAAAAGTTAACTCCTATCGTCTGTGAATCCCTCTTCTCTGTAACAATGATTCCCAAATGCTTCTGCAGAGATTCACTGCATCAGAACCAAGTTCAGTGAAAAACACGTGACTCATAGCAGTCAGGATCCATAGAAATGACGGAATCCTTCTTAGTGATGATTGGGAAGGTCCTCCATCTGAACGATGGGGGGACATTCCATGATTACATCCTGGTTCTGCTCTCAAGAATGAACACCCTTTTACATTAATTTCTGTGGCCCTTGACTCACAGTCTCTTCCTTGTTCATTATCCTTTATGCCCACGTCTGAAGTGTTCCTTGGGAAGTAAGCCCTCCTTGGAGACCTCAGTTTTCACAACCCATTTCATGTTGGTACAAGTTTGGGGCCCTGAGAGCTTATTTACAGTAAGTTTTTTACAACTGGATTTGTGATTTGGCCACACACTTCCCTCATACACTTACTAGGCTGTTGGTTGGTTTTAGTCACTAAGTTGTCTCCAACTCTTTTGTGACTCCATGGACTGAAGCCCGCCAGGCTCCTCTGTCAGAGGGATTTCCCAGGCGAGAATACTGGAGCAGGTTGCCATTTCCTATGTCAGGGAATCTTCCCAGACCATGTCTCCTGCATTTGTAGATGGATTCTTGACCACTGAGCCACCAGGGAAGCCCACACTTAGTAGACTTCATATTTATTTGCTTCCAGTGAGTTCTATGTGCCAATAGTTACATGTAAGTTCTTTTCTGGACATGGTTTCAAATAATTGATTTCTTTGCTTCCTCACCCTGATCCTTTCTTTCTAGGTTCAGGTTTGAGACTTGGTGGCTCAGCATCTTGTGCACCATCATAACCAGTATCTTCCATGAGGAAAGGGGATGCTACCTTGCCACTCAGTGTCAGTTCACTGGCTTCACTACCAAATCCCAATTGTCACTCTGCCACCATTGTCCTAAGAGGGTCAGACCACTATAGGGGATTGAAGAGTGATCTCTCTAATTCCAGGTGGGATGTCAGTTACTGATGATATGATCTAGATCTCCACTTATAAATATGAACAAAGTCCTTACTCTGTCATATTTTATAATCACAGAAGTACACTGGATATGATGAGGTACACATAAACCTCAAAAAAGAAACAAGACATACACACAAATCCCCTAGTTATGAAAAGAGGATCCACTAGTTGAAAGAAGTGGATCAAATTAGAGCAACTATCACTCAGTAAAATGGAATTAATGCAGGAAATAGGAGAAAACTTTTTTTTAAAAAATCCTGTTCAGGTTCTTAACTGAAATTTAAAAAGTGACAAGGGCAAGTAATTGTGAAAATGGAACATCTAAGAGCCAGAATGTCCTCAGAAATTTAAAAAAAATAGATGAATATTTAAGTTGAACAGATTATGAAAGAAGTTAATAGGAAAATAGATGCTACTGAAAACTGAATTAGTGAATTATAAGATCATATCAAAAAGTCCTTCCAGAGTGCTTAGCAAAAAGATAAAGAAACAGAAATTGTGAAAGAAAAGATTTTTTTAAATATTAAAAATATATCCAGGAGATCTAATATTTATATGTTGAAAGTTTTATAAGGAAAAAAATGGAATAAATATTGTATTTTACAATACTTATTTTGTAGTATATGAATACTACAAGATATGTAGACTATAAAACATCATTAAAAGAAATTAAGGTTTAAATAAATAAAGGGAAACACAGTGTTGTTGGAGTTTAAGAGTTAATATTGTTATGGTAGCAATACTCCCCAAATTGATCTACAGATTCAGCACACTTCCTGTCAAATTCCAAAACTGTTCCTTTCTTTTTTGAAGGAATTGAAAAATTGATCCTATAATTTATGAATTATATGGAAATGCAAAGGATTCAGCCAAAACAATCTTTCATCATTTTTTTTACTGTGGAAAAAAGCACATCATATAAAACATACTATTTAACCATATTTAACTGTATGGTTCAGTGGCACCAAGTACACAAAATTATCTTTAAAAAAGAAACTTTTATTTTGTATTGGGGTATAGCCGATTAACAAACAATGTTGTGATAGTTTCAGGTGAACAGCAAAGGGACTCAGCCATACATATATACATGCATCCATTCTCCCCCAAACTCCCCTCCCATCCAGGCTGTCACATAACATTGAGCAGAGTTCCATGTGCTGTACAGGAGGTCCTTGGTGGTTATCCATTTTAAATATAGCAGTGTGTACATCTCCACCCCAGACTCCCCAACTATCCCTTCCTCCATCCTTTCCCCCAGCAACCATAAGCTCATTCTCTAAGTCTATAAGTCTAAGTCTGTTTCTGCAAAACAATCTTTTTAAAAATAAAAAATTCTGACTACAGTTTCCAATTTCAAACCTTATTACAAATCTATAGTAATCAAGATAGTATGGTACTGGCATAAGGACTTACATATAGATCAAAAGAATAGAATTGAGAGTCTACAAATAAGCTAATGCATCTATGGTCAATTGATTTTCAACAAGTTGTCAATACAATGGGGAAAGAATAGTCTTTTCAACAAACAGTTCAGGGACACATGAATATCCACAAGCAAAAGAATGAATTTGGGCATCTGCCTTACAGCAACTATAAAAATTAACTTAAAAGGGATCTTAGATCTAAATGTAAGAGCTGAAACAACAAAATTCTTTTCATAGAGTTATTTGACATTGGGTTAGATAATGGTTTCTTAATATGACACCAAAAGCACAAGCAACAAAGGAAAAACCAGATGCATTGATTCATAAAATTAAAAACTATGTTCATCAAGGGACAGCATCAAGAAAGTGAAAAGACAACCCACAGTATGAGAGAAAATATTTTCAAATCACATATGTGATATAGACTTGTTATCTAGAATATATAAAGAACTCTTACAACTCAACAATAAAAAGACAAATAATCCAATGAAAAATAGACAAAGGATTTCAATAGACATTTCTTCAGAGAAGATATATAAATGGCCAATAATCATGCACAAAGGTGTGCAACATAATTAGCTACTGGGGAAATAGAAATCAAAACCACAATGATATATCATGTTATATCCACTAGGAAGGCTACATTTTTTTAAAAAAGTAACAAGATATATAGAATGGAATGTTATTCAGCAAGAAAAGGAACAAAATTCTGACACATATAACAGTGTAGATAAACCTTAAGACATTATGCTAATGGCAATAAACCAATCACAAAAGGACTAATACTGTATACACAAATACAAATACACTTATATGAGATACCTAGAGCAGTCAAATTCCTAGAGACAGAAAGAATGAATGATAGTTGGGTTGGGGATGAGGACCCTGAAGAGGGCACGAGATCATGATGGGTTGTTGTTTAATGGATACAGTTAGGTTTAGGGTTAAGGTTAAAGTTTCAGTTTGGGAAGATGAAAAAATCTTGGGATGGATGGTGGTGATGAATGTACAACGATGTGAATATCCTTAATCCCACTAGGATGTACACTTAAAATGTTTGAAATGGTGACTATGTTATGCATAGTTAACCATAATAATAAAAAAGAAATTTAGGACATTTTTTAAGCTGTAATAATAGATGTTGGTTAAGCTATAATCACAAATGGAGCCCTTATACATTGCTGGTAGGAATGTAAAATGGTGTAGCTCTGTGGAAAACAGTTTGGCAGTTCCTCAAAATAGAGTTATGATATGATCCAATAATTCCATTCAGAGACATATACCCCAGAGAATTTAAAACATATATTTGCACAGAAACTTGTACATGAATGTTCACAGCAGCATTATCCTTGGCAGCCAAAAGGTGGATACAATGCAAATGTCATTGTGTCATACATTGTGTGATTCCACCGATGTGAAATATCTAAAATAAGCAAGTCCATAGTGATAGGAGGTAGACTGGGCTTCTCAGGTGGCTCAGCAGTAAAGAATCCACCTGCCAATGTAGGAGACGTGGGTTCAACATTGGTATATGAATACATTCTTAGCATTAATAACAATAAACTATGTGAGCTAGATTTCCTTACTGAAAGACAAAAATCTTTGAAAAAAGAAAATTTAACTATATTCTCCTTATACATTATACCCAAAATAAAACAACATAGAAAGACTGAAAATAAATGGACAGCCTATTAAGGTTACAAGCACATGTAGAAGGGGAAAAATGTAGCAATATAAAATCAAAGTGAAATTCATGATTGAAAAGTAAGTATCAAGCAGGACAATAAAGCCAATTTACTTGGAAGAATAGCAGACATTTATTATACACTCACTACATGCCAAGCACTCAAGTGGCATGTAGCTGAGTAATCATTACAACAATCCTAAAGTAATCCTTACAACACTATGGAGTGACTTCCGTTCTGCAGATGAGGAAGCAGGCTTAGAAAGGTTAAGTGTTCTCAGCGTCTGCCACACGGCAATAGATGGACATGGAACTCAAACCCTAATGTGCGAATTCCAAAGGGTATGTTTGTAGCACCAAAATATTCAAATAAACAATGAGTTGGGTTAAAAGAAGAATTTGTTTTAAAATTTTTTTTAACCCACTTCTCAAAGATCTCATAGACCAAAAATAAATAGAAGAGACAATTGAAGGGCTTCCCTGGCAGTCCAGTGGTTAAAACTCTGTGCTTCCAACTGCAAGGGGCATGATCACTGATTAGGGAACTAAGATCCCTCATGCCTATGCAGTGAGGATTTGGGTAATGTAAGAAAATACTTGGCTGGGCTTCCCCAGTGGCTCAGTGGTAAAGAATTGCCTGCAATTCAGGAGCTGCAGGGGATGAAGATTCGACCCTGGGTCAGGAAGATCCCCTGGAGGAGGGCTATGGGATCCCACTCCAGTATTCTTGCCTGGAGAATCCCGTGGACAGAGGGGCCTGGCAGGTTACAGTCCATGGGGTTGCAAAGAGTTGGACACAACTGAGCAACTAATATGAACATGAACATCTCAGGCATGGAGTCATATTAAGGGCTATTGAAAACTTGAAGGAATTTCTTCCTTTCCTTTTCTGTTTCTTTCACCAATACAATTTTTTGGGGGAAGGTATAATTTACATAACACATTATATTAGTTTTAAGTGTACAACATAATGATTCCTTATAAGTCTAGTTAACTAACATCTGTAGGGAATTTCCTGGTTAGGACTCCACGGTTAGGACACTGCTAAGGGCATGGGTTCAGTCCCTGGTCAGGGAACTAAGATCCCACACGCCCCGTGTTTCAGCCAAAAAAAAAAAATTGTCATTATCCATATTGACAGAATTATTTTTCTTGTTAAGAGAACTTTTAAGTTGTACTCTCTCAAATATGCAATACAGCGTTATTAACTAGAGTCATCATGCTGTACATTATAGCCACATTGCTTATTTATTTTTTAACTGGAAATTTGTATCTTTTACCCATTTTATCCATTTTAAAATGGATCCATTTTTTATCCATTTTATCCCTTTACCCATTTCATCCACTGCCTCCCCTTCCCTCCCCTCCATGGAAACCACCAACCAGTTGTCTATATTCACGAGCTTGTTCTTTTGTGGGGTTTTTTTTTTTTTTTGGTCTGTTTTGTTTTTGTTGTTGTTTTGTTCTCAGATTACACATATAAATGAGAGATCATTTAATATTTTGTTTTTATCTGGCATATTCTACTTAGCATAACACCCTCAAGGTCCATCCTTGTTGCAACTGGCAAGATTTCCTTCTTTGGGCTGAATAATATTCCATTTTATATAGATATAGATCACATTTTCTTTATCCATTCATCTGTCAATGGACATTATTATTTCCATATCTTGGCTCTTGCAAATAATGTTGCAATGAATGTGAAGATATATATGTATTTTGAAGTTAGTGTTTTCGTCTTGTTCAGATAAATACCCAGAAGAGAAATTGTTGGATATATGGTAGTTCTGTTTTTAATTTTTTTAGGAACTTTCATATTATTTTCCATACTGGTTGTATCAATTCATATTCCCACCATGAGTGCACAATGCTTCCCTCTTCTCCACATCCACGCCAGCATTTGTTATCTCTTGTCTTTTTGACAACAGCCGTTTTGGCAGGTGTGAGGTAGTATCTCACCATGGTTTTGATTTTCATTCCCCTGATTAGCAATGTTGAACATTTTTTGCATGTATCTGTTGGCAGTCTGTATGTGTTCCTTGAGAAAAAGTTTACTCAGATCTTCTCCCCATTTTAAAATCAAAGTGTTCATTTTTTAATATTAAATTGTACGGGCTTTTTTCATAACCTGTGTATTAGGAATTTCTTAACTTTGTCGTTTCTCTATATTTATTAGATTCCTTAGTGATTAACAGTAAACTCCATAAAACCTAAGGACCAGGTTGTTGGCCTTTGGGCATCTGAGGAGGAAGGAATTTATGGAAATTCCAAGACTCCACAGTCAGTATTGTTAAAGAAAATGACAAAAGAATGCAGGGACAATGACAACATAAAAAAGGAAAGACAAGAAGGCTACCCTTGGGGCCTCCTCCCCTCCCCCACACAAGAAAAGGAGAAGATAGGGCGCTGCCTGGGCCTAACTAACAGCCTAGAGGTTTCTCTGGTTTCCCAACACCTGTAACTCCTCTTGTTCAGACAACTGCAGCCATCTTTTTGCCAGTCTCTTATATCTCCTCTCTTTGCTCTTGCGGTTTCTTCAGCCGATGTGCTCATTTACCTCATCTGCGAGTAACAGAGCTGGGACTGCGGGGAACTAAGGCCCCTGGGGTGCAACGTGGTAAGGAAGCACCACTTTCAGGTGCCACCCCTGCATCTCCACCATCCTGGGAGCGTTCTTAGTTCTGCACCCTGGGTGTACACTGAGCACAACAAGGCTATTCAGTCTTTGTGCATGTATGCTAAGCCGATTCAGTCATGTCTGACTCTTTGCAACCCTATGGACTGTAGCCTGCCAGGTCCTCTGTCCATGGGATTCTTTAGGCAAGAAAACTGGAACGGGTTGCCGCGCCCTCCTCCAGGGGATCTTCCTGAACTAGGGATCGAACCCGTGTCTCCTGGGTCTTGTGTCTCCTGTATTGGTAGGTGGGTTCCTTACTACTAGCACCATCTGCAAAGCCCCATAAATGGCCCTACCTGAGACCAGCTCTCCAACCTGACTTCCTACCACATCCCTCTTTCTCTCTCCATTCCAGTCATGTGTATTACCCTCCCTGGTGTTCCCCCAGGCCATTCCTGCCTCCTTTCTTTGCCATTTGAGCTACCTAGAAATCTGTTCACTCAGAGAGTAGCATGTTTTACTTCTTAATCTTTTTCAGTTCTCTGCTTAAACAGCACATTCTCAGAAGCTATCTAAAATAGCACCCTCATCACTATTGTACACTGTTTATCCCTTCATATTGCTTTGTTTTTCTTCAAGGTACTTATAATAATCTATATTTTATTACTTATTTATTTGTACATTATATGTCTTCTCCACTAGAATGTGTGCTAATGAGGGAAAGGATTTTTTTCTGTGTTTTTCTAGGTGCTTTATCTTCAGCACCTAGAGCGGTGATTAGAATAGGACGGGAGCAAAATAAATATTTATTGGATAGGCCTATGAATTCTGCTTAGTTTTATAGCTCATCTTCATGATCGTCTTACCCATTACAAGCCTTTATGGTAACTGTCAGGATTTCTGCTTGTATTTCCAAGGCATCTATCATAGTGCCCTGCATTTCATACAAACTCCATAAATGTTAAGTTGAATTAATCTACCTTTCTGTAACTTCTCCCTTAACTCTTTTCCACCACACATAATTCTATAGGATTAAGCTACCTAAAATATGGATCTGATCATGTTTCTGTAGTATTATTGTAAAACCTCCAAGGAATTTTTTTTCTGAATTTTTCTGAAACTATTGTTTTGGGAAATCTTCTATTAATGAAATACAGATAGAGTTCAAATGTGTAACTTAACCTTCACAATTACCCGTAAGACAAATAATACTCTTGTCACTTGACATTTGAGGAAACAGAGCCTCAGAGAAGTTTACTACTTTTTTCAAGTGCAGTTATCTAACAATTGTCTGATCTACTTGATTCCAAGAATACAGCTGTCACACTACATTTTGCTGTGATTTCTTTGGTATTCAAAGCCTTCCACAATATGATCCTTATCTGTCTTTTCAGTCTTGTTCTTCTTCTTTAGCCAGAAACTAATATTAAACCATAGAAGTGTAACCTTCCTATGAGGTCTCACATAAGCTAGTGGAAAATGGCAACTGAGCAATCCATCAATAATAGGGACATAATGTAAAAGAAAATATTATTTCACTCCAAAGACTGTTTATGAAATTAATATCTATACATTTAATTTGAGATACATCAAAGTAATATGGACTGATAGGTGGATAGGGCAATATTAATAGATCTGTGACAAAACATATATAGTAAAATGTTAACTATATTTATGAATATAAGCGATGAGAATATGGTTCTTCATAGTAAAATGTTTTTGACTTATGCTCCAAAATTTTTATAATAAAATCTTGTGAAATGTATTAAACAAGAAGGAAACATTTTATAATGAAGTAGTATATTTTAAAACATGAGAAAATTGTATATAAAAAGAAACTCTGTCCCTCCCCCCTCAAGAAAATTAATTTACTAGATTATTACTAGTAAATGTGGTTAGAAATTGTAATTTTTCCCTTGTGTACTTTTTAGCATTTTACAAATGTTTATTGAACATGTTATAACATTCAAATTTTTTTAAAAAAAGCATTTTAAAAAGTAAAAATGCATAGTAAATTGCACTTTACAGTCCTACAATAAAATTAGCAGGATTCATGAGAAAGGATAGGAATCAACAGATGGAAGCAGGTAGATCAAATGGAGAGCTGGCCCTAAGACTGCCTCTCTGCTTTGATAAATATTACCTGACTTACTTATAGGGCTTCCAGGTGACCCAGTGGTAAAGAATCCACCTACCAGTGCAGGAGACACAAGAAACTTGGGTTTGATCCCTGGGTTGGAAAGATCCCCTTAGAGGAGGAAATGGCAAAGTGCTCCTGTGTTCTTGCCTGGGAAATCCCATGGTCAAAGGAGCCTGGCGGGCTACAGTCCATGGGGTCACAAAGCACCAGTTACTTACAAGATCACTCCCCTCCCTTTACCAAAAGGTATCTGCTATGAAAGTATACCTATTTTCATGTTTTCCTTGATGATCAGAAGGCTATTTCTAGTGGAACTCTTTTATACCCCTCTAGGTCCTACTGCTTAGAGTTAAACCATATCCACATAGGCCTTGACAGCAACCCTTCCCTAGAACCCACCCCTATATTACTGGAGGCTTCCCAGTCGTGTGGGGGTGGGTGAAGATTTGGCAAAGGCATCTTGGAGATTTTTGTAAGAATGTTCCTGGAATTCCGACTCCCTACTGTTAACATAAATAAATTCTCTACATCAGCATGCCAGAATGGAGTTGGGCTTTAGAGCTAAGGTCAAGGGTAGGGTCAGTCAGCAGGGGTCTTACAAAACCTCAGAGGCTGTGACATCTCAGTGTAGGGTGAGTTTTTTTCCTAACATAAAAGTGTTTGCAGATTCTTGAAACCAACAAACAAATGTGACTTCACTTTTTTTCTTTTTTGTCTCTTTGAAAAAATAAAAGAAACTCTCTTGCAGTTATCAGATGGCAAACTCGATTAAATAAAGCTCTCTAGGCCTCATTTAATTAAAAGATAAGTTTTCTTAGACAGCTATTATTTTAATCAGGTAATTTTCCACCATATATCAAACAGAATCCATTTAATGGGCAAATTTAAGTACAAAAAGTTGTCTCTAAGGTAGGATCTTTGGAGAAAACACTAGAGAATCAAGAAACTATAAAATTAATATTAAAAAAATTATTTGGCTTCAATTATGTATTCGGCACAACTTCAATATTCTAGTACCATACAGATTTACCTGTAAGTACAATTTGGTTTGGATTATCTGAGGATGAAAGTGAACACATTCTTCAAGTTTACAATATATAAAAGTCACATGATTGGCTAACTAGCCCTAGCAAAACAATTGTTTCATATAGATCTACAAATATACATTTAATGTACAAATGAGGACTCATAGCATTTTTTAAGCCAGAAAAAGCATTCTTATTTCAAATTAAGTTTTCAGAACACAGTCCTATGTGACATTTCATGAAAAAACAATATCATTTTAGAAAGAATAAGATATTTGCTGAAGTTGAAGCTCCAATCCTTTGACCAACTGATGCAAAGAACTAACTCATTGGAAAAGACCCTGATGCCGGGAAACTTTGAAAACCAAAGGAGAAGAGAATGGCAGAAGATGAGGTGGTTAGATAGTATCACTGACTCAATGAACATGAATTTGAGCAAACTCCAGCAGACACTGAAGGACAGGGTAGCCTGGTGTGCTGCAGTTCATGGGGTCGAAAGGAGTCAGACACAATTTAGCAGCTAAACAACAATAACAAATGGAGGATAAAACATGAACAAGATCCAGTCCCTCAAATTGTTCATTGTCAAGTTAGGGCAAGAAAGATATTCAGCTATTGTGTAGAAGACAGAATGTGATAATATGCTCCAAGAGGTTAGAACAGAAGGCTGTGGGAACCCTGAGGAAAGAGCAGATATGGTTGTAAAGTAATTAGCCTCCAGTTAAAATAAATAAATTTTAAAAATTAAAAAAAAGAAGATACGGGCTTTAGAGAGAAACAATTTTTTATAAAGTCTTTTAGTGTCAGATCTGGAAGGAACTGAGAGAATTTTAGCAGGTAGAGAGATTAGTGTGGTGGGTAGTCCAGGTAAAGGACTTGTATAAGTTAAAGGCAGACAGGCAGAAAAGCTATGTCCTTGTCCAGGAAGGAAAGCATAATCTGATCTGATGGCATATGCAGTGCAAGCAAGGAGCGCTGAGAAGTAAGGCTGGGCAGGGAAGTTGAGGACATACCTTTGGATGACCTCGAAAACTCCATTAAAGCTTTTGGAAGACAGTGGGAAATGGCCAACTTTTTGGAGCCAGGTACTAGTATGACCTGACCTGCAATTTAGGAAGATTATCTGGCAGCAATACATGAGTTGAATTGGAAAGAGAGAAAAGGAAGACAAAAAAAATAAGGAGGAATCCAATTCAGTAACCCAGAACAGAGATGTGAGGGCCTGAACTTGAACAGGGTTGATGGAAATTGAAAGGTGGAATAGATAAGAGACATGTCAGAGATAAGAGTTAAACTGGCTTTTGTATTATTGTTTTGGGGGGACTTCCCAGGTGGCTCAGTGGTAAAGAATCCACCTGCCAATGCAGGAGATGTGGGTTTGATCCTTGGGTTGGGAAGATCCCCTGGAGAAGGAAATGGCAGCCCACTTGGGTTTTTTTGCCTCAGAAATCCCATGGACAGAGGAACCTGGCTGGCAACAGTTCATGGAGTCACAAAGGAGTTGGACACGACTTAGCAACTATTATTTGCTTTTGCTTTTCTTCTGTTGGAAATTCTTGATGGGAACTGTGGCTTTAACTGGCTGAAGTAGGGAAACAAGGTGCCAAGTAAATCATGTTGGTTTGTAGCTTATGTATTTTTAAAAAGCCAAACTAGTTAATAAACCTTGGAACATCTCGATCTTGGTACAAACATTTGATGTGCTCATATTTTCTAACATTATAGTTATTTCAGTTAGCTTTTTTAATATGTAGTTACTATGTTGTTGGGGGCTTCCCTGATGGCTCAGTGGTAAAGAATCAGCCTGCCAATGCACAAGATGTGGGTTCGCTCCCTGGGTTGGGAAGATCCCCTAGAGAAGGAAATGGCAACCCACTCCAATATTCTTGCCTGGGAAATCCCATGCACAGAGGAGCCTGGTGGGCTACAGTCCGTGGGATAGAAAAAGACCTGGACTCAACGTAGTGAATAAACAACAACTACATTGCTAAGTAGTAAATTACATTTCATCATCTCATCATTTACGTTTCATCATCTTCATCTCATCATTCTCATGAGCCAAAATTATTTTTAAATAAATTAGGAGACAACCTCACAATTAACATCACACTCAGTAGTGTGATGTTAAAAAATCAGGAATAAGACAAGGATACCCACTCCTATCACTTTTATTCAACATAATATTGGAATTTGTAGCCAGAGAAATTAGGCCAGGAAAAGAAAGAAAAGGCATCCTCATTGAAAAGAAAGAAGTATCACTATTTGCAGATGACCCAATACTAGGGAAGTCAACATTACATACAGAAAACCTTAAAGACTACATCAAAAAACTGCTAGAACTAGTGAACAAATTCAGTGAAGTTGTAGAATACCAAGTGTGTTAGTCACTCAGTCGTGTCTGACTCTCTGCAACCCCACGGACTGCAGCCCACCAGGCTCCTCTGTCCATGGGATTCTCCAGGCAGGGATATTCAAGCTGGTTGCCATTTCCTTCTGCAGGAGATCTTCCTGACCCAGAGATCAAACCTCAGTCTCCTGCATTGCAAATTGCAAATATTCTATTCTTTCTTACTTCCCTGACTTCCCTGGTGGCTCAGATGGTAAAGTGTCTGCCACAATGTGGGAGACCCGGGTTTGATCCCTGGGTGGGGAAGATCCACTGGCAAAGGAAATGGCAACCCATTCCAGTACTCTTGCCTGGAAAAATCCCGTGGACGGAGGAGCCTGACAGTCTACAGTCCATGGGGTCTCAAAGAGTCGGACACGACTGAGGGACTAAATTTAAAAACTAAACTAATTCTTCTAAAATGATTTGTAGAATACCAAATCAATATGCACAAATCTGTTGCATTTCTAGACACTAATGATGAACTATCAATAAGAGAAATTAAGAAAACAATCCCATTTACAGTTGCATCAAAATGAATAAAATACCTAGGTGCAAATTTAACCAAGGCAGTGGAAGTCCTCCTAATAATAATAAGGCAGATCTATTATGCCAATTATGTTATGGCAATAATTATGTTACTATTATATTTGGGGCTTTCCAGTTGCTCAGTGGTAAAGAATCTGCCTGCCAGTGCAAGAGACACAGGAGACAAAAGTTAAATCCTTCAGTTGGGAAGAGCCCCTGGAGGAGGAAACGGCAACCCACTCCAGTATTCTTGCCTGGAGAATCCCACGGATAGAGGAGACTGGCAGGTTACAATCCATGGGGTTACAATGCAAAACAATTATATTTAACCACCACAGTGGCTGCATATCTAGTCACACTGACTTCAGTGTCTCCCATATTCCCAATCTACCCAATCATTCATAGCATTGTCAGATAAATGTTCCTGTGTAATATTTAATCACCACTCAGATTTATATAGTGGTTCCTTAATGCCTGCCCTCTAAAAACTACAAATTTTCTGCTCAGTATTCAAGGCCAACAACACCTGCTCCTGTTCCCCTCTGCAGCTTTGCTATAAGTGACCTCTGACCCCACACCCCCATTCCACTTTGCCTGATCTTATCCTCCACTCTCTACATGCACCGTTTGCAGTT
This sequence comes from Antilocapra americana, assembly GCA_007570785.1. NCBI lineage: Eukaryota > Metazoa > Chordata > Mammalia > Artiodactyla > Antilocapridae > Antilocapra > Antilocapra americana. The sequence continues at coordinate 32,359,081 of ML662445.1, forward strand.
TAGGGTTTTGCCTTCAGGCTCTTCTTACAGAGAATTCCCTCCCTTGATCTTTTTTTCCTTATTCAAATTCCTACCTGTCCTTTAAGGCAAGCTCAATTTCTACCTCTCCATTACCTCCTCTCCCAGGGACTTCAAAGGAAGTTGATCTCTGCATTTGCTAAAGTGATATAGCATTTAAAGTCTGCACCATCTAATTTAACATTTAAATATCTGCTTTATTTGCGTATGTGCTGGCTACCTCTCCTTTCCAAGCAGATTATCATTTCCTGGAGAACAAGTTAATTCTATTATATACTTCTGATTCTCTCCATCTTTACTCTCTGTTTTGTGTGTGTGTGTGTGTGTGTGGTGTGGTGTGTGTGTGTTAGTCACTCAGTCGGGTCTGACTCTCTGCAACCCCTCGGACTGTAGGTCACCAGGCTTCTCTGTCCATGGCACTCTTCCTGGCAAGAATACTGGAGTGGGTTGACATCCAGGGGATCTTCCTGATCCAGAGATCAAACCCCAGTCTCCTGGATTACAGGCAGATTCTTTACTATCTGAGCCATCTGGGAAGCCCTACTCTCTGCGTTAGTCAGAAATGTTTTGGCTGAAAGAAATAGAATCTCGATTCAAATTCTTAGACAAAAAGATTGTTTTCCCCCCTCAACCTAAATAAAGAAGCTATGGATACAGCAAGATTTGGAAGCACATTTGATCTTAGGTGTTTAGGTGCGACATCATCACAAGTTAGTCTCCATCTTTTGGCCCTGCCTTCCTCTGAGAGAATGAGCTCAGGCGGTTTTAGAAGGGGGCCAGCAACAACAGAAGGTACATCTGACCAGCTTGGTAAACTGAGCAGAAAGAATGCATGTTTTTCTCCATTGTTCTAGAAACTACCCAAGGCTGACTCCCATTGGCCCAGAGAGGGTCATAAACTCACTCCTGAACCAGTCACAGCAACTCTGACTAATTAGGCTTGGGTCATGTGATCAAGTCTTAAACAGGAAAGAGGCAGAGACAGGGTCACTCCTTGTTGGCAGACCACGCCCATTGAGGAAGGTACAGGGATGCTATTCCAAAGGAAAATCCGGACATGGTTACCCACAGAAGTGTTAATGATTCTGGGCAGGGAAAAATAGCCCATGTCTGCGTGAGTGTCCCACCTGCTATGTCCTTTAGAACCTTATAGAAGAGCTTTCAAATATGATCAACTTCCCGAGCTGTTAAATTATATTTATTTTTGATGCACTATGGTGAAGATCTGGATGGGCAAATTGTGATGTCTAAGAGAGTGGAGGGTCATCTTTTTATTCTTATGTAAACACTGGAAGTCATGACAAGCATAACTTGTGGTGAAAAAGCATCACCAAAAGAATTCTCCTTAAGCTTTGCTTCAGGCAGATTTGAAAGGGCTGATTAATGTGCTATAAATCATCTTATTGAAAGTTAGATTTTATTTTTGTTTCTTGTGCCCTTAGAGCCTGATGAACTTCAAGAATAAAGACCTTCACATTTTGGAGAATTTTAAATAGAAAACAAAGTTAACGATAAGTCATAATCATTTTGGGGTCCAAAATCACTGCAGATGGTGACTGCAGCCATGCAGTTAAAAAACGCTCACTTACTCCTTGGAAGGAACGCTATGCCAAACCTAGACAGCATATTCTGTCTAGTCAGTTTTCCAGAAATTATGTACAGATGTGAGAGTTGGACTATAAAAAAAGGCTGAGCACTGAAGAATTGATGCTTTGTGGTGCTGGAGAAGACTCTTGAGAGTCCCTTGGACTACAAGGAGATCAAAACCAGTCAATCCTAAAGGAAATCAACCCTGAATATTCATTGGGAGGACTGATGCTGAAGCTCCAATACTTTGGCCATCTGATGTGAAAGCTGACTCATGTGTGCCTGTACCCAGCACACACTTGTGGAATGAATGGAAGAATGACTTTCAAACACACTCGTGAGGACATATGTCCCCTTAGAAACCATGAAATGATTCTATATGTGTCAGAATTTAATAGGCAACTCATACTACAACCCATAGTTTCTAGAAAGGGGCTTCCCTGATGGCTCAGCAGTAAAAAAAAATCTGCCTGCAATGCAGGAGACATGGGTTTGGGTAGGGAAGATCCCCTGGAGAAGGAAATGGCAATCCACTCTAGTACTCTTGCCTGAAAAATACCATTGACAGAGGAGCCTGGCGTGCTATAGTCCAAAGGGTTTCAAAGAGTCAGACATGACTGAGCACATACACAATTTCTAGAAGAGGAGAGATCTTGATAACTACCCATTTCTCTAAAGGATTGTTGTGTGTGGATGAAACGTCCTAACATCAAGAACCCTAGAAATTGTCATTGTGTTTGCTTCAGTTTTTATGCCGCTGTTGCTTCCAGAATATTGGAACTTTGTGCAAAGATAAGGCAGAATGGGCTGTGAGGCTGGGGTCAGATTTAAAATATGATTCATTTTCAAATTCAAAGTAAATGAGTGTATACTCAAGTCCCCACTAATTAAAGCTATTTTGGGTAGCTTTAAGAACCTGGGCTGCTTTACCTTATTATTGCCTTTGTTGTTGTTCAGCAATTCTGCAGTGTACCTTCTCTCCATGTTCAGCGCTCCTTCTGGCTGCCATCTGGGAACATGACTTAAATGTGCATTGACACTGTTTTCAAAGAAAACAGGGACAACAACAAATTTTAACCAATCTACTGTAACATCAAAAAAGACCATATACATTGGTAAAGCAGTATATAAAAACATTTTTTTAAAAGTAAATTAGCTTTTAACACACAGCTAAATGCTGTCTAAATAAAGTTTAGCCGTGGTTAGTGATTGAAACAGCTATAAAGTTCAATAGGTCCCAATGACATAGCTATCACATGATTTTTTGCTGATGATATGCAGGAGAAATGACATCTTCTTTTAAATGCAAAGTGTATTCTGTAACTACTAAACAAATGTGGACTTAAAATTATTGGGAAATAAAAGGATAAAAGAGAATATAGGTAAAGACTAATATGATGAAAGAAAAATATATTACAAATAAAGAAACATGAAATTGGAAGAAATAGGGTTGACTAAAAGAAAGAATAAAGAAAAATTGAATGGGTTTTTGCTGAACCTGACTTTTGGGTAAGAAATGATGAGATGAAGGGTTTGAGGAAGGGCAGGGAGGTTCCTCTAACCTTCCATATCAAAGAGAAACTGAGATTTTAAGCCCAGAGCCTGGAATTCTCTTGGGACTCTATACAGACCAGCATCTGCCACCATAATTACAAAAGGTGTCATCTGACCAACCTCAGGCTGCAATGTTAGGCTAGTGGTGTGAAACAAAACAAAATTTTACTTTCTTAACATCCTTTAAACAGGTGTTACTTCCCTTAATAGCACTGCCATGCTTGGTTGGGGAGGAAGGAAAACCTACATCCTCATTCAGTAGCTCGTTCCAAGTATTATTTTTAAGCCTATGCATTTTCCCCTCTAAAATCCTCTGACTTCTTAAAGGGTTATACGTTTACAGTTTTTTTTTTCCTTCTTACTTAGATGATTAACAGAGCATTTCTCATTTGTTTCATTAGAAACACTCAATACTTATTAAAAGTTCTATAGAGCTTGCCTTTAGAATGCATAACTTATATAATTATAAATTTAAGCTGTCTTAGAATCAGGACAAAATTAATTTCCCTTTCATTTGTGTGGCATCTAGTTTCCAGGGTGCTGGTTGTTGCTGTTTTTGGCTACAAATGAATCTCACAGTTGATAATGTGAGAAAGAAAAAATACATTGAGTGATCAAATAAAAATTTAATTTTAACATTTTCCCTGGGGGAAAAATAAGGGATGAAAAATTAAGTTAAACATGTCTTTAATTCTGCTGACAGTCTAAATGAATCATCTTTCACTCTTCAGTGAAACTTGCATCTCATCTCCAACATTTATTAAATAAATAAAGCAAACCTTTTAGAGAATAACAGGAGTTAAGAGAAACGTTTGGCAAATAAAGTAATGAATTAACTATTGCTGGTTACATTTATGTTTATTCTTTTTTTTTAAGATGTTAGCTACAGTCATAAATTGACTTGTATAGAATGTCAGTATAGCACCTCTTTGGGACTTCCCATATGGTCCACTGACTTCACTTGTGATCATCTGTCCTTTCAGACCTTTCAAACCTTTTGTCTATAGCGTATCTATCCAATGTAAACTTTCATAGTTTTCCCTGGCAGCCTGGGCAGAGGACTAACAGTCCTTGAGGTTTGTTAGGCTCTTCTGCATCTACAGGATTCATCCCTACTTCACAATAAAAATTGAGTTCTCGATCAGATTTCAGCTTTTATATCAACTCTCATGGACACAGAATGTAGCTAATGGAGAAAGACTTTGTTTAGTACTACATAAGGTATCTAATCTCTCTGGTTGATTTTGAAAATGCTGTGTATGTTTGTTTCTTTTTGTATTTTAAAAGACAATCTGGTCAGTGCTTTCTAAAATTGTCCACTCAACTCAGTTGAATCCTCCGCGTTTCATTACATTTTAGACTAACTCACTGAAAGTGATAGAAAATGCCAACAATTCAGAATCTCCCAAATACCTGAAGGTTGTTAAGTTATTCGTGGCATTATCTACTTGAGAATATTTTGGGGAGAGAGGCATAAAAGAAAGTACAGGGTGGCTAAAAGCAAACAAATGCACTTTGGGTTCAGAAGAAACTGGGTTTGAGTCCCTGTGCTGTCACACACTGTCAGCATGACTTTAGGTGGTTCCTTAACATCACCGACCTCCATCTCCTCACCTGAAAGAAAAGTAAAACCTAGCTCATAGGGTAGATGTACAGACTAAATAAGTTAAATGAGAAAGCATAGAAAATGTCCAACTTAGCAAATGACATATAGAACATACTCCATAAATGGTAACCAATATTATTATTTTTTAATATTTATTTTTATGCATTTATTTGGCTGTGCCAGGTCTTAGCTTCCACACTTGGGATCTTTGGCAATCTTTAATCTTTGTTTGCCAAACAAAGTATGTGGGATCTCGTTTCCCCGACCAGGAATTCAAACCACGCCTTGTGTACTGGGAGTGGAGAGTCTTAGCCACTGGACTGCCAGAGAAGTCCCAGTAACCAATATTATTAAAAACATATTAAGAGCATCCCTGATGGCCCAGTGATAAAGAATTCGCCTGCCATTGCAGGGGACACGGGTTCGATCCCTGGTCCAGGAAGATCCCACATGCCATGGAGCTGCTAAGCCCGTGTGCCACAACTGTTGAGCCTGTGCCTGAAAGCCCGGGCTCCACAATAAGAGGAGCCACTGCAGTGAGAATCACACGCACTGTAACTCAGCTAGAGCAAAGCCCAAGCAGCACCAAAGACCCAGAACAGCCAAAAAGAAATAAATAAAAATTATTTTTTAAAAATACAAACAATGAAGACGTGTCTAAGTGTCTGTTTATAATGTGTTTACCATCAACTGGACAGTTTTTCCCTATTTCTTTTATCCAGTCTTGGGAAAAAAAACCTCTTGGAGTAAGGATAAAAGCTTTCTATACCTATAAATATATACTTTTACATAAACATTAGAAAAAATTAATTTTCATTTGGGAACAATACACTCTGTGCATTAAAAGTGGTGCCTAAATCTTATTTTCTGATAGCTCTATGTGTTTAACGTCCCTTCTCTGTGCTAAACAGAGAATGAAGGAAGATATTGGATAAAAGTGCATGGCCCAATATAACCAGAATCAGGAGACCCTGAGAGACAAAGGAACACTGAGGAGCACAGGAACATGCCATTCCAATACCCTAAAATATGATTCTTAATTTCCCTCTTACGTCAGGCAACAAAACACAAATATTGTCTAGTTTCAGGCTCAAGGCTGATCTCCTAGATGAAGCTAACAACAAATGATAGGAAAATTTAATAGATTAGCCAACCTTATGTTGTACGCAGTAAGGATTATCGGAGAAATAACCTCTCTTTGAGGAAAGGAGGAAAATGTCACTCTAACTCAATCACTAAGAATCACCTTGGAACCTGAGGCTTGTCAAATAGATGTTTGCCAACAAAATGAATTGCAAAGAGGTTGAACTGCTTGATTAAAATAAGAAGATGAAAATTTCAATTTTTTGCAGAAGTGGCATTCACAGTATAATAAAACACATTATTATTGTTTTAAATATTTTAATGTCTTAGATAATATTTTTAAATATTTTATTTTAAAATAAAAATATTGTTATTATTGAATACTTTCTTGTCTTTCTTTCCTTTTTCGGCTTGCAGGATCTAAGTTCTCCAACCAGGGATTGAACCCAGGACCTTAGCAGTGAAAACATGTTGTCCTAACCCCTAGACCACTAGGAAATTTCCCCAAAAACATTATTGTCACAAGAGAAATGCTTTCAAGACTCAGTTTGGGCATTCCCTGGCAGTATGGTAATGGCACAAAAACAGAACTATAGATTATTGGGACAGGATAGAAAGTTCAGAGATAAACCCACTCACCTATGGTTACCTAATCTATGAAAAGGAAGCAAAAATATACAATGGGGCAGTCTTTTCAGTGTTGGGAAAACTGGGCAGCTATATATTTGTGAAAAAATGAAATTAGAACATTTTCTCACATCTAAATTCAAAATGGGTTAAAGCCCTAAAAGTAAGTCTGGAAACAATAAAATTCCTAGAAGAAAACAGAGAGAGTCCACTCTTTGATATAAGTCTTAGTAATAGTTTTTTGGCTTTGTCCCCTCAGACAAGAAAAACAAATGCAAAAGTAAATAAATAGGGCCTAATTACACTTAAAAGCTTTTGCTGGTTGAAGGAAACCATCAACAAAAGAAGACACAATTTTACAGCGCAGCATCAGTGGCTGTTCATTTGTTCAAACAAAAGATATGAGTGACATCTAGTGTTCACTGAGAGTATCTGCAACTTTTACCACTATTCTCATGCATTCACCCCCACCTGCAAGATATTGAATGTAACATAAGCACGAATGAGAAGCAAATAAAAAAGGTCACTGTAATAATCAGTTTAGTTCAGTTCAGTCACTCAGTCATGTCCGACTCTTTGTGACCCCATGGACTGCAGTACACCAGGCTTCCCTGTCCTTCACCAACTCCCGAAGCTCACTCAAACTCATATCCATCAAGTCGGTGGTGCCATCCAACCATCTCATCCTTTGGTCCCCTTCTCCTCCTCCCTCAATCTTTCCCAGCATCAGAGTCTTTTCAAATGAGTCAGTTCTTCGCATCAGGTGGCCAAAGTATTGCAATTTCAGTTTTAGCATCAGTTCTTCCAATGAATATTCAGGACTGATTTCCTTTAGGATGGACTGATTGGCTCTCCTTGCAGTCCAAGGTACTCTCAAGAATCTTCTCTAACACCACAGTTCAAAAGCATCAATTCTTTGGTGCTCAGCTTTCTTTATAGTCCAATTCTCACATCCATACATGACTATTGGAAGAAGCCATAGCTTTGACTAGACAGACATTTGTTGGCAAAGTGATGCCTCTGCTTTTTAATATGCTGTCTCGGTTGGTCATAGCTTTTCTTCCAAGGAGCAAGCATCTTTTAATTTCCTGGCTACAGTCATCATTTGCATTGATTTTGGAACCCCTCCAAATAAAATCTGTCACTGTTTCCACTGTTTCCCCATCTATTTGCCATGAAGTGATGACACCACTTAGTTTTCTGAATGTTGAGTTTTAAGCCAACTTTTTCACTCTCCTCTTTCACTTTCATCAAGGGGCTCTTTAGTTCTTCTTCACTTTCTGCCATAAGTGTGGTGTTCTCTGTGTATCTGAAGTTATAGGTATTTCTCTTGGCAATCTTAATTCTAGCTTGTGCTTCATCCAACCTGGCATTTCGCATGATATACTGTGCATGTAAGTTAAATAAGCAGGGTGACAATATGCAACCTTGATGCACTCCTTTCCCAATTTGGAACCAGTCTGTTGTTCCATGTCCAGTTCTAACTGTTGCTTCTTGACCTGCATACAAATTTCTCAGGAGGCAGGTCAGATGGTCTGGTATTCCCATCTCTTGAAGAATTTTCCACAGTTTATTGTGATCCACACAGTCAAAGGCTTTGGCATAGTCAATAAAGCAGAAGTAGATGTTATTCTGGAATTCTCTTGCTTTTTTTTTCTCTCTTGCTTTTTTGATGATCCAGCAGATGTTGGCAATTTGACCTTTGGTTCCTCTGCCTTTTCTAAAACCAGCTTGAACATCTGGAATTTCATGGTTCATGTACTGCTGAAGCCTGGCTTGGAGAATTTTGAGCATCACTTTACTATCGTGTGAGATGAGTGTAATTGTGCAGTAGTTTGAGCATTCTTTGGCATTGCCTTTCTTTGGGATTGGAATGAAAACTGACCTTTTCCAGTCCTGTGGCCACTACTGAGTTTTCCAAATATGCTGACATATTGAGTGAAGCACTTTCACAGCATCATCTTTTAGGATTTGAAATAGCTCAACTGGAATTCCATCACCTCCACTAGCTTTGTTCACAGTGATGCTTCCTAAGGCCCATTTGACTTTGCATTCCAGGATGTCTGGCTCTAGGTGAGTGATCAACATCATGGTGGTTATCTGGGTCATGAAGATCTTTTTTTGTACAGTTCTTCTGTGTATTCTTGCCACCTCTTCTTAATATCTTCTACTTCTGTTAGGTCCATACCATTTCTGTCCTTTATTGTGCCCATCTTTGCATGAAATGTTCCTTTCGTATCTCTGATTTTCTTGAAGAGATCACTAGATTTTCCCATTCTATTCTTTTCCTCTATTTCTTTGCACGATCACTGAGGAAGGCTTTCTTATATCTCCTTGCTCTGTTCTGGAATTCTGCATTCAAATGGGTATATCTTTCCTTTTCTCCTTTGCCTTTCTTGTCTCTTCTTTTATCAGCTATTTGTAAAGCATCCTCAGACAAACATTTTGCCTTTTTGCATTACTTTTTCTTGGGGATGGTCTTGATCACTGCCTCCTGTACAATGTCACAACTTCCGCCCACAGTTCTTTAGGCACTCTGTCTATCAGATCTAATCCCTTGAATCTATTTGTCACTTCCACTGAATAATCATAAGGGATTTGATTTAGATCTTACCTGAATGGTCTAGTGGTTTTCTTCAATTTAAGTCCGAATTTTGCAATAAGGAGTTCATGATCTGAGCCACAATCAGCTCCTGGTCTTGTTTTTGCTAACTGTATAGAGCTTCTCCATCTTTGGCTGCAAAAAAGATAATCAGTCTGATTTCAGTATTGACCATCTGGTGATGTTAATGTGTAGAGTCTTCTCTTGTGTTGTTGGAAGAGGGTGTTTGCTATGACCAGTACATTCTCTTAGCAAAACTCTACTAGCCTTTGCCCTGTTTCGTTCTGTACTCCAAGGCCAAATTTGCCTGTTACTCCAGGTGTTTCCTGACTTCCTACTTTTGCATTCCAGTCCCCTATAATGAAAAGGACATCTTTTTTGGGTGTTAGTTCTAGCAGGTCTTGTAACTTCAGCTTCTTCAGCTTTATTGGTTGGGGCATAGACTTGGATTACTGTGATATTGAATGGTTTGCCTTGGAAACAAACAGAAATGCCAATCTCATTCTGTCGTTTTTGAGATTGTACCCAAGTACTGCATTTTGGACTCGTTTGTTGACTATGATGGCTACTCCATTTCTTCTAAGGGATTTTTGCCCACAGTAGTAGATATAATGGCTATCTGAGTTAAATTCGCCCATTCCAGTCCATTTTAGTTCACTGATTCCTAAAATATTGATATTCACTCTAGCCATCTCCTGTTTGACCACTTCCAATTTACCTTGATTCATGGACCTAGCTGTGATAATAATGGGAAATAAATACACAATTTCTGAGAGCTCAGATCCCTGCAGCACGCTGAGTAGCTGCTTCTTGTGCTGATTCTCATGGGAAGTGGAGAAGTCACAGGTGACAAGGGTAGGAAGAGCATTGTTGTCAAAAGAGCAGCATGAATCAAGGTAGGAAATTAGGTGACAATATGATATTGTGGGACAAGTTCAACTGCCCTGGGGCAAAGCAAGAGGCAGTTAGGAAAAAAGGAAGGGAGGCAGGAGAGGGAGGGCAAGTGGAGATCAAGCAGAGTTTGTGCTTTCTAGATAAGGCAAAACCACCCTAGAGACAGCCTTGAGATTCAGATAGAGTGGTGGCAGTTCTTGGGGGATATTTGGCCAGGGGCGGGGGAGTCAAGACTAAAATTCGATGCTACTCTAGTAGATTATGGCAATAGTCAGGAAAAGAGAAGATGGGTTAAATAAATTGGGCCACAGGGGACTTCCCTAGCAGTCCAGTGGTTAAGACTTCACCATCAGTGCAGGGGGTACGGGTTTGATCCCTGGTCAGGGAGTTAAGAAATACTGCTACTTTGCCCAAAAACCAAAACATAAAACAAAAGTGACATTATAAGAAACTCAATACAGACTTTTTAAATGGTCCACATTTTTTAAAAGTTAAAAAAAAAAAAGGAGAAAGGCAAAGAGTCAAGGAGGTCATTAGGGGTCGGGTAGATTGTATGTTCATTAGTTAATATTTTAAAGTTATAAGAAACAGCATAGTTAATGGAAAAGATAATTCATCCATTTTGACTAGTTAACTTTGAGGTGCTTGGGAAACAGTTGTGTTGTTTCTGAGATGCAATTGAGTATCCTGATTCTTGATGGTTTGAGGAGAGGATTAAGCAAGTGGCATGAATTTATTCTCATCAGCATAGAGGTGGTTGTGGAAACAATGAGAGGTGAATACAATTGCCCAGGAAGGATATATTGTATAAAAATATGAGGGTGGATAGAAAAAGCATCATTAACACTTCGTGAAAAAAAGATAATTTGGAACTGGATTTATCTAGAACATATTAGGAAAAAAATATACAGTTTCTTCAACATTAAAATATAATTTACTGAAAGCATCAGTATTTCAGAGGTTGCCTTTTGAGGTCTATCCATACAAATACTATTGTAGTAAGCTTCCCTAGAGGCTCAGTGGTAAAGATCCACCTGCTAATGCAGGAGACATGGGTTCCATTCCCAGGTCAGGAAGATCCCCTGGAGGAGGGCGTGGCAAACGATTCCCATATTCTTGCCTAGGAAATCTCATGGACAGAGGAACTTAGCGGAACCTGTAGGAACGTACAGCCCATGGGGTCTCAAAGAGTCAGACAGCACATAGTGACTGAACAACAACAATCAACAAATGAATGTATGTTCTATTTATTAACTATATTAACCAGGACTCCTTCAGCAAGAAATAGGAACTATCCCTGAACGACTTCATTGCTAGGTAAACTGAAGTCTCATGGGAGGTGCTGAACCCAGGCATGACTGAATCCAAATGCCATATCTTCAGGGGGCTCTCTCTCTATCTGGATCGTACTTTATTGTGTTGACTCCATTTTCACTTAGAGGAAGAAAATAAAATTAATTATAGGATTTAGTTCAGTTCAGTTCAGTCGCTGTCATGTCCGACTCTTTGTGACCCCATGAATTGCAGTACACCAGGCTTCCCTGTCCATCACCAACTCCCGGAGTCCACCCAAACCCACCGAGTCAGTGATGCCATCCAGCCATCTCATCCTCTGTCATCCCCTTCTCCTCCTGCCCCCAGTCCTTCCCAGCATTAAGGTCTTTTCCAATGCGTCAACTCTTTGCATGAGGTGACCAAAGTATTGGAGTTTCAGCTTCAGCATCAGTCCTTCCAATGAATATTCAGGACTGATTTCCTTTAGGACGGACTGTTTTGATCCCCTTCCTGTCCAAGGGACTCTCAAGAGTCTTCTCCAACACCACAGTTCAAAAGCATCAGTTCTTCAGCGCTCAGCCTTCTTTGTGGTCCAACTCTTACATCCATACATGACTACTGGAAAAACCATAGCTTTGACTAGACAGACCTTTGCTGGTGAAGAAATGTCCTTGGTGCCGGAGCTAAACACATACCTGTCCTGGAGTCAGGAAGCTGACAGGCCTGCAGGGGAAGATGGGGCATTTGCAGACCCGGCTCCGGCCCCAGGCCAACCACGTGGGGCAGCACAAGTACCTGCCCAGACTGCTGAGCACAGACACACAAAAGCAGAAGCCCCTTCACCTCTCCTCTTCAAATACCATGAGAAGATGCCCTCTGTGGCCTCTCCTAACTGGAAACCTTCGGGGAGTAAATTCTGGGACATATAACCCAGCCCCCACCCTACTGATGTATCACCAACCCACAACCCTCCTTCCTCAGCCTTGAGTTGCTCAGAAGGAGAGATCATGTCTAGCTTAGTACATTACATTTATTCAGCAAATTTGTATTGGGCATCTACTATGTGCCCTGTACCAAATGCTGGACACACAGAACTGACTTGGACCTAAGCCTTATCTGAGGACCAACCAGAGGGAGCATCGCTCTGGTCTCAGGGCTGGATTCCCTGCCTTGATCTCTCTCTGCTCCTTGGAGAGGGTATGTGTCCCTGAATCAGGCACTTCTACACCGTCCATGCAGGGACTTTGTGAGAAATAAGTGAGGTCTGAGCTTGAGCTCTCTTGGAACTGTGTCTGCATGTGGGCATTGCTCTGACCTGTTAGACACTCTGATTTCTTCAGCATCAGATTGACCTCAGATTCCCAGAAGCTTGAAGGTGACTGTCAAGGAGCTTGGACATCTGTTGGGTTTTGTTTTTCTTTTATTGTTGTTGTTTAGTTGCTCAGTTGTGTCTGACTCTTTCACGATCCCATGGACTGTAGCCACCAGGCTCCTCTGTCTATAGGATTTTCCAGGCAAGAATACTGGAGTGGGTTGCCATTTCCTTCTCCAGGGGGTCTTCCTGACCTGGGAATCAAACCTGTGTCTCTTGCATTGGCAGGCAGATTCTTTACTGCTGAGCCATCAGGGAAGTCCCCAATACTTCCTTTCTTCTTTTACCAATTTTTTTTTAACAGACTTTCTGTGTATGTGTATATGTATATGTGATAAATTATACATAATATAAAATTTGCCATCTTTGGGTATACAGTTCAGTGGCATTTAAGTACATTTACGTTGTTGTGCACGCATCACCACCATCCATTTCCAGAACTATTTTCATCTTATAAAACTGCGACTCTGTCCTCATGAAACAATTCCCTGCTCCTCCAGCCCCTGGCAGCTACTTTCTATCACTATGAATTTGGTGACTCCAGGTCCCTCATGCAGGTGGAATCATGCACTATTTTGTGTGTGGGTGTGATTAACTTGTTTTGCTTGGCATGCTGTCCCCCCATTTCATCTATGAGGCAGCATACTCAGAATTTCCTTCTTATTTTAGGGCTGAATGGTGTTACATTCAATGTATATATCACGCTGTGCTTATCCATTCACCCTCTGACGGACACTTGGGTTGCTTCCCACTTTAGGCTGTTGTGAATAACGCTGCTGTGAACATGAGTTACAAATACATGTGTGTGTGTGTGTGTGTGTGTGTGTGTGTAAAATCACATGGGTCTGGAAAAGAGTAGTTCTGAAAAGGAAGGGTTGCAAGGCAGACAAAAGTAATAGACATCTACTGCTTTTAATTTTCTTCTTGGCCAAGAAAAATGAATAGACTAAACCAAATCACTACACATTTTGAAACTGGTTTGTTCTTTTAATATCCTAAAAGAGAGACTCATGGTACTTGCAATTTCTTTTAACATTTTAGATTTTAAAGTTACAAAAATAGTTCAGAAAGTTCCCTTATATCCTTCACCCAGCTTCTGTTAATGTTAACTTAGAAAGTTCAGCAAGACCAGTGGTTTCCTTGACACCAAGTCAACCAGCAGAGGAGTCCTTGGAACCGCTCTCAGTGTTTGACTGGAGCAGTCCACAAGTGTGGCCTCAGGACAAACATGTGATGAATTTCAGAGAACAGCAGCGCAAGCCCTCAGTCTGTTGTGCTCCTGAGAGCTGGTAGCCTTGGAGGCAATTCTCATGACCACCATAGTCAGTGAACTTGAAGAAAGAATATTAGAAATGGTACATTCTGAAAAGTGAAGGGAAATAAGATCGCAAATAATGAACAGAGCCTCTTCAGTCTATAGGACATTTTAAGTGGTCTAACACAAGTATAATTTGAGTTCCAGAATGCAAAAAGAAATCAAATGATACCCAAAAAGAGCTGAAAAAAAAAACAGTTGAAATTTCTCAAATTTGGTGGAAATAATCTAATTACATATCAGAAGTGAAAGTATTAGTAGCTCAGTCATGTCCAATTCTTTGCGACCTCATGGAGTGTAGCCTGCCAGACTGCTCTGTCCATGGAATTCTCCAGGCAAGAATACAGGAGTGGGTTGCCATTCCCTTATCAGGAAGGTGCCATTCCCTGGATTTTCTTGATCCAGGGCTCTAACTCCAATCTCCTACATTGCAGGCAGATTCTTTACCCTCTGAGAAGAGGGTCCACAATTTCCAAACAAGACAAATACAAGAAAATCACAACTAAGCACTTCATAGTTCAACTACCAAAAATAAAAATTATGAAATTACATTAAAAGCAGTAAAAGGAAAATATTACACATTTGTTATGGTATATGACGCATTCCATCAAGGGAAATAATATTTCATGAGAAACAGTAGACAGAGACAATGGAAACGTTATCTTTAGAGTGTTTTAGCACACCCACCAATATGGTCACAAGCTAAGCCACAAAGCAAGTGTCAAGAAATTTCAGAAATATTGAAATTTTACAGAGTAATTTCCCTGACCACAGTGGAATTAAAAAATAGAAAGGAAAAAGTAAAATTGTCTTTATTCACAGATAATATGATTATTTATAAGAAACAACAAAATAAATGTACAAAAATGCTAGTAGGTCTAAAACCTGAATTTAAGGTCATAGTATATAAGGTCAATATACAAAAATCAATTATATTTGTTTACTGTCAAATAATTTGAAAATTAATGTTTAAATACTAAATATAGTAACATCAAAAATATAAACTATGTAAGAACAGACTTACAAAAATTCTGTAAGACTGCCACACTGAAAAATACAAAACACTCATAAGAGATACTAAAGAAAAACTAAGTAAGTGGAGAATTGTATCATGATTGTGGATTCTAAGACATAACGTTAAGATAAACATTCTTACAAAACTGATCTGTAAATTCCACATAATTCCAAACAAAATCCTAACAGATTTTTTTCTAGAAATTGACAAATTAAAGCTAAAAATTGTATGGAAATGCAAAAGACACAGAATAGAACAAGGCTGGGAGACAAACACTATCTTACCATAAGACTTTGTGTAGAGAGATAGAAATTAAGATGACATAGAAGGATGTAATGACTGGTAAATAGGTAAAGGGAACTTCAGTTGGAAGTTGAGAACTAGACCCACAGTCAGGTAATTTGATGTGAAGAGTAAAGTCTTTTTTAAAATGGTGCTGCCTTAGCCTCGCCAAACTCTGATCTCTGTCTCAATTCAGTAAAACCTCCACAATATGCTTGGATTTCTGCTGCTTGCAATCTGCCTCAGGTAACCAGGACAACCACATGACTCACCTTATTGTTTCCTTTGTCTCAGGGATAATGGTCCTAGGCTTCCAGTTGTCTGGTGTTGTCCAATCAGTTTTATAGTTTTCAGTTTTCTGAAATTGAAAACTGAAAATTTTCTCCAGTTTGCTAGTCACGGGGGAAGGTAAGTCTGGACCTTGTTCCACCATTATGACTGAGACAGAGCTGGTGTGCACTTTTAAAAGAGCTCTCTGCCTGCTCTGTGAAGAATGGGTTGTCATGGAGCAACAATGGAAGAAGTGGAAGCCAAGAATCTATCTGGGAAGTACTGCGGGTGTGCAAGTGAGAGGAGACGGTGCTCGGTTCCTGGAGCAGCAGGGACATGGACTGGTTGACTGCTGAAGGTGATTTGGAGTTAGAATTGGCAGTAATTGCTGATGGAGTGGATATGAGGCAGAAAGGAACAGACAGATACTGACACTACTAGCAGACAGCTGGGGCCTGAAAAACAACCTGCATTGCATTTACTGAGAAGAGAAGGCAGAATATGAGGAGATTCTGGTTTGTTTGGAGGAATGAAGGTGGGACAGTGACAGAGGAAGGAGTCTGAAACCTCCATTCTTTGGCTAGAAGCATAAAAGAGAAAGGTTTTATTCTCCCTATAAGACTGAATCTTCTAAGTGTTTTTCTTATATTTTTCTTGTATATTATAGTTTTAGGTCTCTTCTCTAGGCCATGAACTCTTTGAAGACAGTGTGACTGTCTTATTCATTCTGCTGTTACATACAATGCTCAGAGTGGTCTAATAAATGTGTTAAAGAGAGAGAGAGAGAGAAAGTAGGGGATCCAATCAGCTTGGTGTCAGAGGTGAGGAGCTGGATATTCTGGGTTGGAGGAGAGAGAATCCCGCATCTCTGCAGAAGATCTGAAATCTTCTGCTCTTCTTTTTTGGAAACCAACTGAGCCAAGTAAGGATAAAGAATGTGTCTTAAATTGTAAGTACTGCATATGATTTACATAACCTTAGATGGAGATAATCTAGAGAAGATGCCTTGTGATTTTGATATCGTTGTCTCCACGAAGAATAAAAATCTTTCTTTGAATTGAAAAACACAAGGGTGAAATGGGGAATGGGCTCAAGTATGTGTCTAATAACACGCCAACATATCTCAGTACACTGCTTAAAACCTAGTCTTTCTTGGTTACAGTTTATAACATGACCTCCACAGAACTATTCACGGTCATAGATGGTTTTATTTTTATAATCTTTAACCGCAGTGTTAAAAATGCCAAATCGATGCTGCATTCTGTGGGCATGGATGGAATAAGTTAACCCTAAGTGGCAGTGAAAGACGTTTTTGAAATTTTCACTATTCAGGTTAAAGTATTGTCTTGAAAAATAGCCACTAAAAGCTTTTAATTCCTTACAGTGTTAGCACAGTAAATATTTTTTCATATCGGGAGACTCTGTGTAGCGGTTAAAAGCTGTTACACTATAGACCCTCTTTGACTTAGCAGCCTTGTGATCTTGAGCAAGGGTGACTTAACCTCTCAGTCTCAATTTACTCATCTATGAAAGGGGACTAATCGTATCCCTCACACCAGGGTCTTGTAAAGATTAAATTAACTATAAATGTAAAGTTCCTCTGAAATAGTTTGTGGTACCTCTTGTCAACTAAGAAAGAACAAAGAATAATGAAATAAGACCCTGGAGAGGTAAGTTTTGATGTGACATATGAGGTCAGAAAAGACGTGAGGTGGGACTTTCCTGGCAGCCCAGTCAGTGGTTGGGACGCCGCACTTTCGCTGCAAGGGACCCAGGTTCGATCCCTGGATGGGGAGCTAAGATCCCATATGCTACCTGGTATGGCCAAACAAAGAAAAAGTCGAAGGCATACAGAGATACCATTGAAAGAAAGAAAAGGCCTTGGCTGAGAATGTTAGTGAACAGATGCCATCATGGGGATTCTGCAAGGCAATGGGGACATGCTGGGAGGAGAGCTAGGAAATATTGCCAATAGAAGACTGGGAGCTGGTGCCAAGAAAGCCACATGACTCCTTGGCCATCTTAATTCAGACAAATCTAAGTAAGCGTTTACCCAATCTTACTATGGGAAAAAGACTACTTGATTTTGGAAACAATGAAAGAAATCAAACACACAAGGTTAACTATGTTTGCCTTTAGAAAAAGACCCCTCAACTTCTGTACTTTAAAAATATTTAAAGAATTTTAGGATGAAAGGGAACTTCATAAGCAGAAGTTATAATCCCATAGAAGGTCTTCCAGGTAAAGTTAGAGGATTATACACAGGAACCTGCTTTTGTCCTTCTCACAACCCACTAAAATGACAGCAAGGTGAGGGTTATAAAGGCATAAACCCACAAGGATGGAGAGGAAAAGGAGAGGAGGGGACAGAAGTAAGATTTTGAAGGAAGGAAACAGATGGGGTAGTAAATGACTTAGAAAACCAGCCCAAAACAGGATATGAAGTCAGCAGTGGGGAAGCTGATGCCCACCCCAGTTTGCACTACAGAGGGTCCAAGGGGCTTGGGCAGGGGCAGCGTAGGGAAGCAGGAAGGGAAGTGGGGAGAGGCTGAAGGCAGGACCATCACTTTGAGAGTCTGTTAAGTAACTGGACCCCAGGTCTCCTCCCCACTCTGCAGCTGGGCCACTGATGAGACCCAATGAAACCAGGGAGGTTAAAACAGAGGACATCAGGTATGACTGAAAGCAGGGCATATAGTACTGAACAGAGATTAAGGAAACTTCTATATGTGCATCCTCAGACATGTTGGCCTCATCTATCAGCCAGCAAACCAGAGGCCCATCCTGAAGAAAGGAGATCAGAAGTTCCCTCAGAGTTTGACCAGCCTAATAAAACAAAGTGTCCCAGGTGGCGCTAGTGGTAAAGAAAACGCCTTCCAATGCAGGAGATAGGAGACAGGGGTGGGGTGGGGGCGGGGTTCAGTCCCTGGGATTGGAAGATCCCTGGGAGGAGGGCGTAGCTAACCCACTTCAGTGTTCTTACCTGGAAAAATTGCAC
This sequence comes from Antilocapra americana, assembly GCA_007570785.1. Classification (NCBI taxonomy): domain Eukaryota; kingdom Metazoa; phylum Chordata; class Mammalia; order Artiodactyla; family Antilocapridae; genus Antilocapra; species Antilocapra americana. The sequence goes on from ML662445.1 coordinate 32,377,579, forward strand.
AGACAGAGGTGCCTGGTGGGCTATAGTCCATGGGGTTGCAAAGAGTCAGACATGACAGAGCACTGAGCACTCAATAAAACAGATCTAAACAGACTAACAATGAAGGTTCCTAACTCTGTGATCAGGCCAGATCGCCCTGTTCTGGAGGTCACATTCAACACATACTCCCTTCCCCTTCCCCTGTCAGAGCCTGCAAGCAGCTTTTTAATTCCCTACTCCTGAAGATATGAAAACAGCCAAGAATTACCAGACATCTGACGGAAGCTCCCAGTATGAAAGACAGAAGCCAAAAAAATAAACAGAAAAAAACAACTTGGAGGATACAAAACTTGCAAGAGAAATAATCACTTTTTAAAAGAAATAATGCCATTAAAATCCTGAGAGAGATAAGAAAAGGTATTGCTGCATAAAAGTAAAATAGAATACTGTTTTAAAACAAGGGGCAGGTCTTGCAAAGGAAAAATTCTTGAAACTAAAATTTTATAGAAAAAATTAACACAATAAAAATATTGAAAGAAGAAAATTAAGGAGATCTTCCAGAAAACAAGGTAAAAGACAAACAGATGAAAAATAGGAAAAGCAAATAGAAATATTAGAGGCCTGACAAGAAGGTCTAAAACCCTAATAATAGGTGTTTCATAAATACAGATCAAAAGAAATATATAAGAAAGTATTCAGAGAAAAGATTCAATAAGATTTTTCAGAACTCAACCATGTGACTCTGCAGGTTAAGAGAGTCCTTTGAGAGCACAGCGCAATGGACAAAAACAGGCCTGCTTCAAGGATCATGTGATCAGTCATTTTGTTGTGTCAACTTGGATGGGTCAGATACCCAAATAGGATATTCTGTCAAACATTATTCTGGGAGTTTCTGTGAGGGTATTTTGGATGAGATTAACATTTAAATCAGTGGATTTGAAATAAAGCAGATTGCCTTCCATAATTGGGGTGGGCCTGTCCAGTCAATTGAAGGCCTTAGTCTGGCCCACCCGGCAGACTTCTTCAACACTCATGAGGATTCCCCTCAGGCTTTTATTTTCTTCATGGTCTCAGTTCAGTTCAGTCACTCAGTCATGTCCAGCTCTTTGCAACCCCATGGACTATAGCACGCCAGGCTTCCTTGTCCTTTACCAATTCCCAGAGCTTGCTCAAACTCATGTCCATTGAGTCAGTGATGCCATCTAACCATTTCATCCTCTGTCATCCCCTTCTCCTCCTGCCCTCAATCTTTCCCAGCATCAGGGGCTTTTCCAATAAGTCGGTTGTTTCCATCAGGTGGCCAGAGTATTGGAGCTTCAGCTTTAGCATCAGTCCTTCCAAGGAATATTCAGGAATGATTTCCTTTAGGATTCACTGGTTTTATCTCCTTGCCATCAAAGATTCTCAAGAGTCTTCTCCATGGTCTGGCTCCTGGGATATTTTTGCTCCACGCTTGAGTCCATCAAACTTGAGTGAGTCCATTCAATTGTGAAGAGAATTCAACTCCTTTCCCACAGGACTCTTCGGATCCATTCAAATGTTGAAATATCTCTGGGTACATGTGTGAAAGTCTTCAAACATCCCACTGAGGGCAAGCATAAGGTAGCTCCCTGGCAGTACAGTGGCTGGGATTTGGCACTTTCACTGCCATGGGCTTGGATTCAATCCCTGGTCTGGGAACTAAGATCCCACAAGCAGAGCAGCCAAAAGAAAAAAAGAGGGCAAACATAAGATCCTTGAGGAAGGTGTTTCCTAATATCTCAGGCTAGCTTTTCACAATTTCAACTCCCTTCAGCCAAGATAACGTATTATAAAATACAATTATTACATGGCATTTTATACTCCTGGTTTCCTAAACTTTGAAACCATTTTATTTTTACATAATTATATTCTAAGATAAATGATTGTTTACCAATTAAGATGCTAGTGTTTGTACCGAAAGGAGAAAAAAAGGTATGCTCTTTAAAGGGAATCATCAAAATGAAACTGAAGTCCAAAAGCATTAAAATTATTATCATGATTTTCTGTGAAAAAAGGTTATTACAATTTTTTTTTAAAAAAAGGACCCATTTTGACTGTTTCTATTTTTTTTTTGTTGTTGTTTTCTGAAATATTTGACTGTTTCAATGAGACCTTTGGTATTTATTACACCAAGGAAGACCTACCCCATCACGTGGCCTGAGCTGGTGACACATTGATATAATCCTGCTCGTGTTCTTTGTACATGTGTTAAACAATCAAGGTGAAAATTCTGCTAGTATCAAAGATAGCCTAGTGAAAAGAGGCAATTATAAGCAGCTGGAACCAGAAAAAAAAAAAAAAGAAAAAACTGTGATAGTTACCATCGTTTTGCATTCAAGCTTGTTTTTCTGTAAGTACTTTTCCTACATATGGGTTGCATCACCACTAGATGGCAGTGCAGTGGCATTTTGACGGTCTTTAAACTTGCATGTCTATCACAACCAGGAAACGGGTTCCAAGACTCCCCTCAGCCTGGCTGAAACTTAGAACTGAGACTCACATTGGCCTTATTCACCCACCCAACCATCCATCCACCCACCCAACCATTCATTCATCCTAAAAATATTCACTGCCTTTAAGAGAACTCTTGATTGAACTTCTGTGGCTGTCCAGTGGTTAAGACTCTGTGCTTCCACTTCAGGGAGTATGGGTTCACCCCTGGTCCAGGAACTAAGATCCCACAGGCCACGGCCAAAAACATAGAAATCTCTTGATACAGACACAGATGAGTTTAAAACAATATTACCGTACAGGGTGCTCAGGGCTGGTGCACAGGGATGATCCAGAGAGATGGAATCAGGAGGGAGGTGGGAGTGGGGTTCTGGAAGGGGAACACGTGTATACCCATAGTGGATTCATGTCAATGTATGGAAAAACCAACACGATAATGTAAAGAAAATTAATTAATTAATTAATTAAAAATTTAAACAATACTACCAGAACCATATTTTAAAATAACCTAATAACTGATTGATTAATTGATTGACTGACAGACTGAAGGAGCCCAGATAGAAAAGGAGCAGATTAAAGGACAGAATTCCTGCACAACTGGTACAGAGGAATAAATCAAAATGTAAGCACTGGATGTTTTAAAGCACAAGGGGTCAAGCATTAGATTTGACTCAAGGAGGGAGCCTTGAGAGTCATTTCTTGCACTCAGAAACCCCAAATAATTCAAGGTCAAAGCTTTGGAACCAGAGGAAGTGAATCATGATCAGAGTCAGGATAACGTTGGTGTTGATGAGATTTGGCCACTGTTATTTGTGAACCCAGGTGATTTTATAAAGGTGTCACCCTTTTAATTGCTGACAAAGGCAGTTTGGTACCAAGTTTACCAATTTTTAACTGTTACTATTTTTCTTGCACAGGCTTCCCCAGTGGTTCAGAGGTGAAGAATCTACCTGCAATGCAGGAGACACGGGTTCAATCTTTGCATTGGGAATATCCCCTGGAGAAGGAAATGGCCACCTACTCCAGTACTCATGCCAGGAAAATTCTATGAACAGAGGAGCCTAGTGGGCTATAGTCCTTGTGATGGCAAAAAGGACACAACTGAACAACTGAACACACACATATTTTTCTTGCACACTATCAGATTCCTTTGCTTACATATTTGCCACTTGTATACTTCTTTCCGGCCCTGTTTTTACTAGCCTAAACCTCACCTACATCTGGTAGGAGATTCTTCTTCTCTACTAAGTCTTGCTTCGTGTAACTACTCCAAAACTAACGTGACAAGTAGGTGAGTCTCCCAATTCAACTTCCGTAGTTCAAACTGCCTTTTTCAAACACTCCAAAAAGGGAAGCATTTGCATATTCTAGAGGTCCAAACTGTGATTTTATTTTGTATTTATTTTGTTCTTTGATATAGAGAGAATAGCATAAATTAGAGAATAGCTTTGCCTGGTGGCTGAGACGGTAAAGCATCTGCCTACAATGCGGGAGACCTGGGTTTGATCCCTGGGTCAGGAAGATCCTCTGGAGAAGGAAAAGGCAACCCACTCCAATACTCTTGACTGGAAAATCCCATGGACAGAGGGAGGAGAGTGGTAGGCGACAGTCCATGGATCACAAAAAGTTGGACATGACGGAGTGACTTCACTTTCACTTTTGCCTTCTAAAACAATGGGCTTTAAACTTTTTAAAAGCTGACCTTCAATCAGAAATACATTTTATTACACAGCTGTGCCAATCCCTGGCCTTTTCCCCCTCAAATCCGTTTCCTGTTCTTCCTCTGCTGTGTCTCAGGGATGCTAATCCCAACAGGCTATGTTTCTGAGGTTTCCAGGTTATGTACGTACTTCTGGCTGGGTCCGATCCATGGGCATCCCTGCTATGACACTGGAGGGCAGGAAGAATGGAAAAGCAAAGAAGAGTCACCCCATCTTCCTTTGACAGATGTTCCAGTTCCGGCCAAATCAGACTGCAGTGACTTCAGCTTCTTCTGGATAATCCCAGCTCCAGGATCTATCAACATTGACCCTCCCTGGATCCCTGAGTATTATGGTTTCTGCCACTGCTGATCTCTGAGTTGCCTCACCTTCTTCTGTTTCATTTCTCAATTTTTTTCATCACTTGTGTAACCTGTTTCTTGTATTAAATTCCCTCTATTTTGACAATGGTTTATATATATATATATATATATATAATTTTATTAACTTAGCTATTTTTGGCTGTGCTGGGTCATGGTTGCTCTGCAGGCCTTTCTGTAGTTGCAGAGAGATGGGTGCTACTCTCTAGTTGTGGTGCAAGGGCTTCTCATTGCAGTGGCTTGTCTTATTGCAGAGCACGGGCCCTGGAGCACGTGGGCTTCAGTAGTTGTGACTCCCAGTCTCTAGAGCACAGGCCCAGTACTTGTGGCGCATGGGCTTAGTTGTTCTGTGGCATGTGGGATCTTCCCAGACCAGGGATCGAAGCTGGATCTCCTGCATGAGCAGGCGATTCCTCATCAGGGAAGCCTCTGACAATGGTTTCCGTTTTTCTGATACATTAATTTCCTGAAACAAATGTTTTGTTAACAGTTTTCCTTTTTTGGGATACTTTGTGCATTGGTTCTGATATTTCCTATTCTATCTCACTTTTATAAAATGTCAGCCACAGCCTCAAAACTGAGTCCACAATTCACTGATGGGTTATATCTCACCAGAGGAAATTTGAAAGTTTCATTCGAGACTATATTTATTCATTTATTGTTTAAAGGTGGGTTTATTGAATTATAATTTGTGCACAGTAAATTCACCTTTTTAGGTACACATAATAATAATTTTTGACAAATGTTTACAGAATATTTGCATCTCTCTCAAAGTTCCCTGCTCTCTTTTGCAGTTAACTAGTCCCTCCATCCCTAATCCCTGTTAACCACTGATGGGTTTTGGTGGGTTCTTTTTTGGGGGGTGGGGGGAGGTTTTTTATTGTTTTATCTTTTCCAGAAAATCATATTAATAGAATTATACAATATGGGATCTTCTAAATCTAGTTTCTTTCACTTAGCATAATGCTTTTTACACACAGAATTCACGTGTGTTCTTTATCTATATTGCTAAATGATAGTCTATTATCATGTTAAACCTTAGAGACTTTTTTGAGGTTCAAAATGTGTATTTTCTTTTGCTATTTGTTCTGTAAGCTATCAGTCTGAAACTGTACAAAACCTTTCAGAGGCCGTAACTGCTCAGCTCAGTGATTGAAGCCATGGAGGTGGGAGCTCGTCACAGAACAATCTCAACAATGCCCACGTTCAAAGGCAAGAGAGTAAACAGCCTGGACTCTGGAGCTTTACTCTTTGGAGTTGAATTCTGCATCCAACTCTTGTTTCTTCTTGATCTGGAGCAAATTGCTTAACATCCCTTAAGTTATAGTTTCCTCATCTGTAAAATCATATGATAAGAATGGTACATGTTTCCCTGAATTATTGGCCTTCCCTGGTCACTCAGGCGGTAAAGAATCCACCTGCAATGTGGGAGACCTGGGTTTGATCCCTGGGTTGGGAAGATCCTCTAGAGGAGGGCATGGCAACCCACTCCAGTATTCTTGCCTGGAGAATCCCCGTGGACAGAAGAGCCTAGAGGGCTACAGTCCATGAGGTCACAAAGACTTGAACACATCTGACCAACTAAGCACACATTGTGAGGATAAAATGAAATAAAATGTATAAAAATATTTGGTGCGTTGACTGGCCACAGAAAATACTCAGTAACTTGGCATATGTACTATGAAAGCTGGTATGATTGTAACCAGCCTAAAAAGCTAGGCGGAATAACTTTCTACAAGACTAAACCACTCCCTTTAAGCCTCTATTGCTCACTTCTGAGTGTCTGGGAGCAGCGTCACTACTAACCAAGGAGGAGAAGATGCATGATTCAGTCCATGAGGTCACGAAGACATGTCTGTGAAACTCAAATGCGGGAACTTCTCCTTTACTCTGGCACCTCACATCACTAAGTTAGATGATCAGTTCCGTTTAGTTCAGTCGCTCAGTCATGTCTGACTCTTTGTGACCCCACGGACTGCAGCACGCCAGGCCTCCCTGTCCATCACCAACTGCCAGAGCTTGCTCAAACTCATGTCCACTGAGTCAGTGATGCCATCCAACCATCTCATCCTCTGTCGCCCCCTTCTCCTCTCACCTTCAATCTTTCCCAGCATCAGAGTCTTTTCAAATGGCTCAGTTCTTCCCATCAGGTGGCCAAACAATTGGAACTTCAGCTTCAGCATCAGTCCTTCCAATGAATATTCAGGACTGATTTTCTTTAGGATGGACTGGTTGGATCTCCTTGCAGTCCAAGGGACTCTCAAGAGTCTTCTTCAACACCACAGTTCAAAAGCATCAATTCTTCAGCACTCAGCTTTCTTTATACTGTCACATCCATACATGATTACTGGAAAAACCATAGCTTTGACTAGATGAACAATTGTTGGCAAAGTAATGTCTCTGCTTTTTAATATGCTGTCGAGGTTGGTCATAACTTTTCTTCCAAGGAGCAAGTGTCTTTTAATTTCATGGCTGCAATCACCATCTGCAGTGATTTTGGAGCCCCTCATAATAAAGTCTGTCACTGTTTCCATTGTTTCTCCATCTATCTACCATGAAGTGATGGGGCCAAATGCCATGATCTTAGTTTTCTGAACGTTGAGTTTTAAGCCAACTTTTTCACTCTCCTCTTTCACTTTCATCAAGGGGCTCTTTAGTTCTTCTTCACTTTCTACCATAAGGGTGGTATCATCTGAATATCTGAGGTTATTGATATTTCTCCTGGAAATCTTGATTCCAGCTTATGCTTCATCCAGTCCAGCATTTTGCATGATGTACTCTGTGTATAAGTTAAGTAAGCACGGTGACAGTATACAGCCTTAACGTACTCCTTTCCTGATTTGGAACCAGTCTGTTGTTCCATGTCCATTTCTAACTGTTGCTTCCAGACCTGCAAACAGGTTTCTCAGGATGCAGGTCAGGTGGCCTGGTATTCTCATCTCTTTCAGAATTTTCCACAGTTTGTTGTGATCAACACAGTCAAAGGCTTTGGCATAGTCAGTAAAGCAGAAATAGGTGTTTTTCTGGAACTCTTGCTTTTTTGATGATCCAACAGATACTGGTAATTTGATCTTTGGTTCCTCTGCCTTTTCTAAATCCAGCTTGAACATCTGGAAGTTCACGGATCATGTACTGTCAAAGCCTGACTTGGAGAATTTTGAGCATTACTTTGCTAATGTGTGAGATGAGTACAATTGTGCGGTAGTTTGAGCATTCTTTGGCATTGCCTTTCTCTGGGTTTGGAATGAAAACTGACCTTTTCCATTTCTGTGGCCACTGCTGAGTGTTTCAAATGTGCTGGCATACTGAGAGCAGCTCTTTCACAGCATCATCTTTTAGGATTTGAAATCCTGGACTCTAAATCAACAGACATGGGGTCTTTATGATCTCTTCAACTCATATGAGTTTGAATCTCCAGTGCATGTCTTGAAAATATGCAGGCAGCATAGTGCAATGGGTTTAAAGCCAAATGTGCTTGGATTTAAAGCCAAACACTTTGGTACCAGCTTACACTTTGCCACTTTTTACTGATGTGACCTTGAGAAAGTTACTTAGCATTTCTGTGCCCTGCCTTCTTCATCTGTAAATGAATATATGACTATTTCCCATAAGTGTTCCTGAATCAATTGTCACTTGCTATGCTTTCAAATTGAACATTTCATTATTATCTTATATAGAAAATACGTTTTATTTTTCAAATGTGGCCATTCAGATTAGAATTATATGAACTCTCTGTAATATGATGACTACATTGATTATTTCTGTGAAAGTATTTGTTATTACTTCTGTAATAAAGACTGCGTTTAGAAAAAAACCACCTGACCCTTGAATGCCCGTGCTTAATACTCACCAGGCATGCACATTCTAACAGCCTTTGTGTTGGTATAATGGACCAGCAAATTCTATTTTCTTCTGGGGATTCGATCATATCCTAGAAACAAAGACAGATTGTTTTGAATTAGTTGGCAAAGATGTTCCATTGTTAAATTACTTTATGTGTGAGTTTTGATCAACTTGAGCCTATTTACCTTACAAATTATATTTCTCTACAGAATAAAATTTTTCTTTATGAATTAGATAAACTAGATTATTAATGTATTTCTATTATACTAAACTCAAACAGTGCCTAACCCAATAAGGTTGTAACTTCTGTGTCACGAAAGAACAAGCCACAGATTCACATGCAGTTACTGGATATTGCCTTTACTATTTTTCATTTCCATTTGTCAAATAAGTAGTTCATGCAATGGCTGGTATTTCAAAATGTTCCGTTGGACCCTTGTACATAACTACCACCCGTATAGGTGAGAATGCAAGTACTAAGTCAAGCAAGACAATGGAAAGGAAAGAAAAGGAGATGATGGTGGCTGTGATATCACACAGAGAGTGCAGCTAACCTCAAGGAAATTTGAAGACAGAAGGAATTTTAAGTCCAGTGGGCTGGAATGTAGGACTCTTGACCTTCTCCAGTTGTATACCTTTTCTCAGATTTAAAAAGCAGATCTTTTAATAAAATTTGAGCTGGACTTCATTATGAGTCAAAGCATAGTAAGTAAATCAACTGTTTCTTTTGAATCTCAGAAGCAGTCTTCCACCATGTATCACTGGTAGCGGCCCTTAAATTATAGATCCTAAGTTTGATCCGTGACTGGTATCTGGCATCATGATTTCTAAAACTCTGTTTAAATATTGTTTTAATGTGATGTAGTCAGCCACTTCTACCGTCATGAAATTCACAGACTGAATATCTCAAGTTAGGAATCATTTGTGGAGATGACTCCTAATTATAGCGACTCTTCATTTATTTTGAATTCGTCTCTGTTGCCCTTTGATCTTCCTTAATATTCCAACCCTCAGCCTCCTTCTAAATATTAATTTTTTTTAGTCTTTACTTTTTCCTCCTTACTGTTAAGTTTCTCCTCATTCCTCCTAAATTATAAATTCTCAAACTGAAGGAATTAAAATAGGATTTCTGGTAATATACTCTAACGTTATTTTAATACTTTTATTACATACTCGAGGCACCTAATGCTCTGTAAAAGATACGTTTCCTTTCCTTCTAACACAAGCTCATATGTTGATTACTAATGCCTGAACCACCCCTCCATGGTGATAACATAGCTCAGATCATCTTTCTAGTGTGTTGAGGAGGCTGTCATGTGGAATGGAATCAAAGCCTCAAAGAGAAAATTATATTGACTTGCTCTCCCATACAAGACCCAGAAGGAAATTAAACTGCTTTCATGTGGCTTGTATTCAGAAGCGCTTTGGCATAATACGCTATGTTGCCAATATATTTCCCTCTTTTCCATGTGAATACAAATAAAAATCTTCCTGGGTAGATAGACAAGTTTTGAAACAAAAAAAAGAACTGTCTTCCAACTTTTAAACGGTGCATTCACCTTGCAGAATTTTTGTAAGGCCAGAAATAATTTGGCCAAGTCTTACTGAGGATGTGTAGACAAGCAGTCCCCAAAACTTAACACAAAGCTTTTCACTTAACATTAATGCTTTTCATCTTTTGGATGATGATCTGAGAAATATAGCACCATGCTGAGAAAGATGTCTCATGGCTGAGGTTTTAAAAATGTTGTGTTGTGGAAAAGTAGTATAGAAAGTTTGGAACACCACTGGAAGGGCTGAAGCTGAATTTCCAATACTTTGGCCACCCTATGCAAAGAGCCGACTCATTGAAAAAGACCCCGATGCTGGGAAAGATTGAGGACAGAGGGATAAGGAAACGACAGAGGATGAGATGGTTGGATGGCATCACTGACTCGATGCACATGAGTTTGAGCAAGCTCCAGGAGATGGTGAAGGACAGGGGAGCCTGGTGCTGCAGTCCATGGGGTCGCAAAGAGTAGGACACTACTTAGTAACTGAACAACAACAAGGCATAAAAAAAAATTATTGTAACCTAATTGGGGTTACAATTAGGGGGAGGAGGAAGGAGAGCAAAATCCCAGCCCCGATATCAGAATCACTAAGATAGGGTAAATAAATTTTAAAAAGCAAAAAATAAAATAAATGTAAGGCATGATCACTAATGTAAGATTTCAAGATTATTACTAAGGTGAATAGGGCTTCCCAGGTGGCGCTAGTGGTAAAGAGCCCTCCTGCCAATGCAGGAGAGATGAGAGATATGTGTTCGATCCCTGGGCCAGGAAGATTTCCCCTGGAGGAGGGCATGGCAACCCACTCTAGCATTCTTGCCTGGAGAATCCCAAGGACAGAGGAGACTGGTGGGCTACAGTCCAGAGTCCCACAGAGTTGGACACGACTCAAGTGACTTAGCATCCACACACTAATGCAAATAGTATAAGAGTGAGGAGTTGGAGGCGCAGCTGCATCAGAAGCAGTGTGGGTGCTCACCGGCAAGAGATTTCATCTGTCCCGTGAGACAATACTGGTCCTCACAAAAAAACAGCTCCAGGCAGATTTGTGAAGGAGACTGTGTCTACTTGGCATCAAGAATCTCCCCCTCCTTCTTACTTATTCATTCCAACAGTCTCTTCCTTTCTGTACTCAGGAACATATCAGATATTTTCTCAGCGAAATACAAATGGCTAACATGGCTTCATCTGTTTCTTCCCAGAGGTAATTACAAAGATCAAAGCGTAAAGCAAAAGCAGTGTAGTTGAATCACATGTCACTGGGGCTGGGCAGGTGATGTAAATAAGCAAAACATGTAGCAGTTAAGGCAAGCAGGAAGGGGTGACCCAGACGGAGAAGATCACTGGCCTCTGGCAAAGATGGCCTCTAGCTCCCACACTCTTTTGCCAAATGGGTTTGTGGGCTCCAGCCTTCCCAAATCTTCTGATGTATCATTTACAGTTCAGATTTTTATGGAAACCCCCAGTTTAAAAAATTTCAGACTTCTACTGTTTGAGGGCTAAACTTAACACATCTGACAGTTGTATTTATCTGTGGGCTACCTGTTTGTATATTTGGACTGCAGGAAGCTGTTCAAACCTTCAAAAGGCTATATGGACCAGTGGAAAGAGATTGGAGTGCCCCCATGCCTACTGAAATACCAGCTTTATCTCCCACAGTAAGTGAGAGCAAATAATTTAATGTCACTGAGCTTAACTCTTTATTTGTACTTTGGGGATAAATCATTCCTGCCTCACAAAAATTATATAATATATAAAAAGCATGCATCAGAGTCTAGCACACAGCAGTTGTTTCGTATGTGGTCGCTATTACCACCACTCCTTACGTTTAATATAGTGGGATTGTAGGCATCCACCAACACGTGGGGAAGGTACTCAAAAGGGCTACATTCCCTGAAACCCCTCAGACACACCATGAAGGAGGGTCTCCTTTCTGTACATAAGATGATTCCTGGCTGTCAAGTCTGATGTGGATATAGTCTGATCATGGATGTTCCAAAGAAGTTCATGGTTGTCGGTTATTGGATTATTGACATGAGACATCAAAATATACAACTTATATTTGAACAGAGGCGACATTGCTACATACATTGAAATCAACAAAGAATAATTTTATTTTAAATGGGTTCTAGCTTTTATTTTTTAAAAAACTGATACCTTTAGATTTTTTCTCAAAAAATCTATAGTATAATATCTAGATAAATAGTTTTGATATCTATTATATGCAAAATTTGTAGCGAAACTTCATTTACCTAATAATTCTATGGAGTGAGAGAGATGACAAAAAAGATGGCATAAAGGCAAGCTTATGTGAAAGTGAATTATAATATATTTATAATCTCATAATTTTAAGTCCCAGTCCATAGTGTAAAGTCCTTGTAAATAAATAGGGAAGTTGATTAAGTCCTAATAAGGAAAATATAATTCAAACTAACCTTATTAAAATAGACTAGAATAGTCCCAGTTATCTTTTTTTTCCTATTTATTTCCGTCTGGATTCTGCCAAAACTGAAAGACCTTCACCATGGATTCTCCCCTTTAAGAAATACAGGGAAGAAATAGACCCAGAAATGCACAGGATAGAATAAGGCAAAGAATCTGCTGTCGGCCATATCTATTCTGCTGGATGGTAAGGGATTGGTAATAAATGTGCTGAGTCTGGAATCTGAGGACACCAATACAGAGATGTTAGGAGCAAAATTCCTGGTACATGTGGGTCCAATAGGTAGCATTGGTGGTGATGGTGGTGGTGGTCTGGTTTAGTCGCTGAGTCATGTCTGACTCTTTGCAATCCCATGGACTGTAGCCTGCCAGGCTCCTGTTTCCATGGGAGTTCCCAGGCAAGAATACTGGAGTAGGTTGTCATTTCCTCCTCCAGGGGACCTTCCTGACCCAGGTCTCCTGCATTACAGGCAGCCTTCTATATTGCAGCTAGATTCTTTACTGACCAAGCCACTGGGGAAGCCATAGGTAACATTACTAAGGATTAATCCTTTTGGGTCAATTTCCATGAAATAAGTCTTAAAATTTTCTTTTATCAACCTTCTTTCAATTGTTCTCTCCAACTTTATTAAGTGACAACATTCTCAAAGTTCTGATAATTCTTTTAATAAGGCCAGTTTGTTTTTCCTTGGATGAGGTAAGGAAGAGGGAGAGAAAAAGTGATGTATCAGCAGTTGTTCTAAGTTAAAACAGAAGAGAAAGATGACTGTCAAAGAATTTATGACTCTGATAATCAAGATTGCTGATTGGTATTCTACATATTTTTTAAATGATGTCAGCATACGAGATTCATCTGTTTACTACTTTAGGACAAGCTTTGTTTGTTTGTTCCATTTCAAAGGAATTTGGTTTCAATCATGCCTTATTTTTATATTTAGTTTACATAGAGCAGTCATATTTTCTTGGTTTTATTTTTTCCCTAAGAATTTCAGTTCAGAGCAATACTATATTTGAAGTGGTTTTTGTGAATTTCTTTATGTTTGTTTTGATATCTGATTGGGACAAGGTGTGTCCTTCTGTAGAGTTTCTGGTTTGGGGAAATAATTTTTTTCTTTTTCATGCCACAAATCAGATGGTTAAATAGGTCCCCTTACATTTTTTCTTTTAAAGTGAAAATATCTTATGGAAAAAGGGAAGGAAGTCTGAGTGAATATGACAGTAAGCTTTAGAAAACCATCATCCTCTTTTCTCCTCCCCTTTTGCACAGCTAAATAACTTCTGATGCAATGAAAAACACCAATCAGTCATTTTATTTTAATTTGTCTATCTCTTTAAACCCTGCTGCCCCATGGCCTCTAATAATAGAATACTGTAAAAAAAATGTATTCAAGGGCAAATAATAATAATAGGTTTTATATTTCTAGTATTTGTGATGATAGAATATGAAATACAGTAAAGTTGGGATACCAAGGAAAAGCCAAATGTAGAGATCTAGGAAGCAAGAAATATGTTATAAAGCTCTCAACCAATTTTTTGGAACATTTTTTATGTTTGGGAACCCTGCTGACCACTGGTGAAATTACAAAAGTGTGTCAAATGCAGTCCTTACCTTTGATGAACTTACCTACCAAAATTATCAGTCAGTTCAGTTGCTCAGTTGTGTCCAACTCTGCGACCCCATGAATCACAGCACGCCAGGCCTCCCTGTCCATCACCAACTCCCCGAGCCCACCCAAACCCATGTCCATTGAGTCAGTGATGCCATCCAACTATCTCATCCTCTGTCTCCTTCTCCTCCTGCCCTCAATCTTTCCTAGCATCAGGGTCTTTTCCAAAGAGTCAGCTCTCTGTATCATGTGGCCAAAGCATTGGAGTTTCAGCTTCAACATCAGTCCTTCCAATGAACACTCAGGACTGATCTTTAGGATGGACTGGTTGGATCTCCTTGCAATCCAAGGGACTCTCAAGAGTCTTCTCCAACACCACAGTTCAAGAGCATCAATTCTTCGGTGCTCAGCTTTCCTTATAGTCCAACTCTCACATCCATACATGACTATTGGAAAAAGCCACAGCCTGGACTAGACAGACCTTTGCTGGTAAAGTAATGTCTCTGCTTTTTAATATACTGTCTAGGTTGGTCATAACTTTCTTTCCAAGGAGCAAGCGTCTTTTAATTTCATGGCTGCAGTCACCATCTGCAGTGATTTTGGAGCCCAGAAAAATAAAGTCAGCCACTGTTTCTACTGTTTACCCATCTGTTTGCCATAAAGTGGTGGGACCGGATGCCATGATCTTAGTTTTCTGAATACTGAGTTTTAAGCCAACTTTTTCACTCTCCTCTTCCACTTTCATTAAGAGCCTCTTTAGTTCTTCTTTGCTTTCTGCCATAAGGGTGGTGTCATCTGCATATCTGAGGTTATTGATATTTCTCCTGGCTATCTTGATTCCAGCTGTGCCTCGTCCAGCCCAGCATTTCTCATGATGTACTCTGCATATAAGTTAAATAAGCAGGATGACAATATACAGCTTTGATGTACTCCTTTTCCTATTTGGAACTAGTCTGTTCCATGTCCAGTTAGTTCTAACTGTGGCTTCCTGACCTGCATACAGGTTTCTCAGGAGGCAGGTCAGGTGGTCTGGTATTCCCATCTCTTGAAGAATTTTCCACAGTTTATTGTGATCCACACAGTCAAAGGCTTTGGCATAGTCAATAAAGCAGAAATAGATGTTTCTATTTCTATTGCTATTCCAAAATCATAGCACAAATTATAAAATATTTGAAGATGACCTTAGGGATATAGGGGTGTCTACAGAGCGTGTGTGTGGTCTTTTGGTTGATTGTTAATACCTTTATTGAGATATGATGTATATGTGATAAAACACGCCAACTCAACATGCACACTTCAATGATACTTAGTGAATTAACACAGTTGTACAGTCATCACCACAATCCAGTTTTAGAAAATTAGCATCACTCCAAAAAATGTCATTGTGTGCCCGTTTGTAATAAGTCTCGCTCTCCCCCCTTTGCCTCAGATGCTCATTGATCTGCTTTGTCAGAACAGGCTTGAGTCTAGGGCTAAAGCTGACCTCACTACTGAAGACAGTGACCCTCTGGGGACTTGACCCGACACTGGTGGGAATGTGAACCGCTCTTAGCCATGGGCGGATAGTCCTTTAGGGATTTTTTCCTCCTACCCCTTTCCTGTGGCTCTTTCCTCAGTCTCATTAGTTCTCTTATCTTCGGCCTTAAATTCAAGAGGGCCTATCCAAGTCTCTGACAGCAATGGCCTCTGTCTGTATAACTCTCTCCTCGGAAGCTTTGCCCCACTAGTTTCAGTTGCTCGGTCTTCCGGTTCTCAGTTCTGGCTCTTCAACCCAAGGACACTACTGGGCTTGACGTGTCTTCCTCCTTCCTATGTTATGGCCTGTTGTTAGGGCGGGGTTAATCACTGGGCTTTCAGTTCATTTGTTCCCTATCCCAGGGACTGCTGTCCTGTGCTGCCTGAAGTCCAGTGTCTGGAGACACATGGTTTTATATATTTTAAACAATTTCCTAGCTTTTAAAGTTGGAGGGTGAATCTAGTTTCTATTATTCTGAGTAGAAGAACAAGTTTTAGTTTTTTTTGTCTGTTTTGTTTTCAATTAATTATTTATTTTTGGTTGCACTGGATCTTCATTGCTGTGAATGGGCTTCTCATTTGCAGTGACTTCTCTTGCACAGGCTTAGTTGACCCATGGCATGTGGTATCTTCCCAGACCAGGACAGAACCCAAGTTCCCTGCGTAAGCAGATGAATTCTTAACCATTGGACCACCAGGGGAAGTCCACAAGTTCTAGTTTTAAGGGTTTTAAAATTATTCCCATACGCCCTCTACCTATGGCCAGTTCCATATAATAGAATTAATTCTCAATAAGTCAGCAGTGGATTAATCCAATTTTGAGATCAAACATAGTAAATATAGATAGACATATATACATACTCAATAGAGGTGTGTGTTTATACTTAAAAAGCATAAAAATGAGGATGAATCTGTGAAAATCTCTTCATATTGTTATGAACTACAATGCTTGCCACGTTATGTCAACTTAGCAACAATCTATCCCTTCCCAGTTCACATATAGATAAATGTTATCCAGAATTTCATATGGAATGGGGGTCAGATGATGACTTTGTTTTTAGATTTTTTAAAAATGAATTTGTTTTGTAACCTCTTGCATGAGACTGCAGGTTTGCTTAGTGGAGAAGAGAATGTTAGTAATAGAAGAGTGGAAGCAATGAGCACCACAGCCAGTACCCTGCATGATGTACTTAATAGTATACTCTTATCCAGACAACTGTGTTTGGATCCTTGCAATAATTTTTAAAATATTTATTTATTTATTTGGCTGTGCTGGGTCTTAGTTGTAGCGTGCAGGATGTTGGGAGCCAGGGTGAGACTATAAAGAGACTAAGGGACAGTCGTACCAGTTCTTATGCCCCAGGCTACAGATTTGAGTGACTCTGAATGTGCTTAAGGCCTAGGTCAGCAAATTTTGTCTGTAAAGATCCAGATAGCAAATGTTTCAGCAGGTCAAGGGCAAAATCATAGATATAAGGCATGAACTTACACAATAAGAGAGAAATTAAATTTGCATAATGAAGTTCAAATTATAATAAAAATTATTATTTTTTTTTGTATATAGGCCTGCCAAATGATATTCATTGTGGGGGGATCATGTTTTACTGCATTGAGGCTCAAAGTGAGCATGCCCTATGAACAAATGGATGAATGCATGCATGCTCAGTTGTGTCAACTCTTTGCAACCTTTGCAACCTTATGGACTATAGCCCACCAGGCTCCTCTGTTCATGAGGATTCTCCAGGCAAGAATACTGGAGTTGCCATGCGCTCATTCAGGGGATCTTCCCGACCCAGAGATCTAACTCAAGTCTCTTATGTCTCCTGCATTTATTGCTAATGCCACCTGGGAAGCTCAAATGGATGAATACATGTGTAGAAACCATTCTTAGCTCACAAACTATACAGAAACAACTGGATGTAACCCACAGGCCATAGCTTGTTGACCTCTGCACTAGGGACTCAGTTCATATTTTTGAGAAGGGGAGGTTATCTGATCATAATATTGTTACATCAGCATGAGACACACTGGAGGCAGTAGCATAGAGGCAAGAGATAGTAAGGACCTAAATTAGCCTGTCTTGGGTTTGGGTGGTCATGTTCATGTAAGTAGCTGACATGAGAGGTAACGATCTGGGGTCAAGTCAAAATCAGACGGAACAGAATTAACCACTCAGATCATAAACCCTTATCACAAGGAGTGTCGGCTCCCTTTTCTGTAACCTCCTTGACCTGTGCAGGGCCTCTTATTCCTATTGGGAAGGGAGTCCAGATGCCTTCAGGCATGTCTTGCTCCTGATAGAAGCAGATGTAAGAAAAGCTAAAAGAGCCTCCAGAAATAAAACACTGGCAAGATGACTGACTGAGAAAGAAGGCCAACTCTTTGAGTTCTATTATCAGGGAATGCAGAGAACCTTTGAAAGAAGAATCACTTCTCTCCTAAATAATTTTGGCACTAAAGAGAGTCATCATGTCTTTGGAACCCATCCTGTTTGGTTATATAATCTTCTTAATTGGGTCAAACTCTCAGTTATCTAATACAAATCCTAATTCTCAACAGCTTTTAAGGCCACATTAGATAGATACTGCATCAAGTGAAACTGTTTTCCAAAAAATGGAAATTAGGTGCTATGTTTCGTTTTGAACTGGAACCTTATTTACCTAGAGTCCAAGGTGAATACAGAGAAGGCGATGGCACCCCACTCCAATACTCTTGCCTGGAAAATCCTGTGGATGGAGGAGCCTGGTAGGCTGCAGTCCATGGGGTCGCTAAGAGTCGGACACGACTGAGTGACCTCACTTTCACTTTTCACTTTCATGCATTGGAGAAGGAAATGGCAACCCACTCCAGTGTGCTTGCCTGCAGAATCCCAGGGATGGCGGAGCCTGGTGGGCTGCCGTCTATGGGGTCACACAGAGTCGGACACGACTGAAGCGACTTAGCAGTAGCAGCAGCAAGGTGAATATGCAAGCATGTTTCAAGAAGCAGTTCTGGGCCATAGAAGTCTGTTTACAGGGAGGACCAGGGATCCTGCTTGGATAGTCAGTGTTGTGGGAGAGGGGCAGTTCCCAGAAAGGTGCTGTCTGTCAACTCAGTTGTGCTCTAATTTGGTTCGTATAGACTTATCCCCAGTCTTAGAGTACTGGGGAGACAACAAAGGAGGGAGTAAAAACGTCACTGAGAACTGTTTACAATAGCTAAGACATGGAAGCAACCTAAATGTCCATCAACAGACGAATGGATAAAGATGTGGTACATATATACAATGGAATATTACTCAGCCATTAAAAGTAACGAAATAATGCCAATCCATGCAGTCACATGGATGGACCTAGAGAATGTCATACTGAATAAAGTAAGTCAGACAGAGAAGGAGAAATACCATATGATATCCCTTATATGTGGAATCTAAAAAGAAAGGATACAAATGAACTTACAAAACAGAAAGAGACTCACAGACTTAGAAAACTTATGGTTGCTGGGGGGAAGGAACAGTTAGGGACTTTGGGAAGGTCATGTATACACTGCTGTATTTAAAATGGATGACAAACAAAGATTTTTGTATAGCACATGGAACTCTGCTCAGTG
Organism: Antilocapra americana; assembly: GCA_007570785.1. Classification (NCBI taxonomy): domain Eukaryota; kingdom Metazoa; phylum Chordata; class Mammalia; order Artiodactyla; family Antilocapridae; genus Antilocapra; species Antilocapra americana. The sequence continues at coordinate 32,396,655 of ML662445.1, forward strand.
TTGTGTGGCAGCCTGGATGGGAGGGGGTTTGGGGGAGAATAAATACATGTATATGTATGGCTGAGTCCCTGCACTGTTCACTTGAAACTACCACAACACTGTTAATTGGCTATACCCCAATACAAAATGTTTTTCTTGTTTAAAAAAACAAAACAAAACAAAACTGTACTAAGAGATTAAGAACCCTTGGAATTCAACATTTCATCAGTAACAGGAGACTGGCTCTTGGCACAAATCTCAGTACCCTTGATTCAAGTATTTACCATCTTTGGGTAGATGTTGTCAACAGGGCACCTGCATGTCCCTGAAAGTGAAGGGGCTCCCTAAATTTTGTTGCTTAGTACCATGGTCCCAGCCCTGGTTAGCAGTCATAGACAGCAAGATGGCAATTTTGGTGACAACAAGATGCTAGTAGGTAGATGGGGGTGAAGTGGTGAGTTGCATAGGAGGCCGTTGTGTGCAGTCTGCAAAAAATTCATGAAAAGAGAGTCACTCCATGAACACAGAGGGGGCAAATGTCAGGGTGGCCTCAGAATATGACTGTTGCCTTACATCCTTGGAGGTATTAACATATGCAGGCCTCAGTGTTAATGGAGAGATGTGAATTCCTCTTCCACACATCAAAATGTATTTGGTGCATTTCATTTGTCCTGGAAAACTACAGAGAAGTTCCAGCCGTGCAACTGTGTTATTTCCCACTAAGTGTTTGCTTTATAATGAAGGAAAACAGGCATATTTCTTAAGAAACAGGTGTAGTGCTAGTGGATAGGAGAATAGCAAACAGCAGGGGCCCGCTGCCTTGGCAACAGCCTGGTGTCCTAGCAACAAGCATATTCATTTGCCTGGCCGGCCCTGTGGAGTTCTGTCAACAGAGGTAAAGAGCTCACCCACTAAACTTAAGTGGCAGCCTTTCTGTTCCAGAGTGAAGCTAGGCCAGTAAGTGTGAACTTGGAAGTGGAGGAGAAAATGAATCATTCTGCCAAGAAGCCAGTAGTTGGGAAGCTAAGAGGTCAGCAATGTAGGAGTTAAATTGATTCACATCTACTCTTTATCTAGATGGGTTGGACTTACACGTCTTTCTTTCTTCGTTTGCTCTCCTAAAGGAAGGATCAAAAATACTGTGGTGGTGGCTAAATTAGCCATGACTATGCCTCTGCCCCCCAGGCTTTCTTTGGATTAAGAACTGTGTTATTTTCCCCAAACTTCATTTGACCTGTGCCTCTCTGTTTGAAGCCATGAAAACTAGGAGAAAGAAGACAGGACAGTGGCAGTGATTTAAGTGTGGGAGCTTCCCTTTTCCCACATATTTTCATGGTAATCGTTAAATGCTGTGAGAATGATTGAGAAGATTTTTGATCTGGAAAATGTCCAAAGTATTTCATGAGACCCATAGGAAATTTCAAATGATTGGAACTAGCTATGGGATAGGATTAAGGGCAAATTTTCTGAGGCTGAGGCAAGGGCAGAAACTATATATATAGTATATATGTATATGTATATATATATATATATATATATATATATACACATACACACATATTAGTATATATATATATACACACACATATATATACACTTTATGTGTAATTTCAAAGAGTGCATAAAAAGGAATTAAATACTTAAAACTTATATTCCTTTAGAATGGTTTAAATCTTTTATTAGTGGGTGTCATGGTCTAGTAGGTCATCTACACACATACACAAAATGTTTAAAAGTCTTTCATAATTAAATCAACCAGAAGCCAAAAAGAAAAAATATCTTTAATAATGAATCTTAGGGAATTCCCTGGCAGTTCAGTGATTGGAACTCTGTGCTCTCACTACCAAGGGCTCAGGTTCAGTCTTTGGTCAAGGAACTAAAAACCCACAAGCCACACAGTACAGCAAGAAAAAAAGTTAAAAAAAAAAAGAATCTTAGCTGTTAGTTTCTAAAAGCAATTCAATTTTTCATTTTGATTCAAAATGATATCATAAAGTTCTAGTGAATTCATATTTTTTTTAAAAAAATAGCAAAGAGAGTAATGAAACAAATTATAAAGTTAGTTTAAAAATTCAAGTGGATGCCTGAAAATGTCTTTGGTAACTGTGGAGATCATTGTTCAGAACAAAGAACACACTGAGTATGCCGGGATCATTATGACAACTTAGGCTTTTAAAATGAGTTCTTACACATTTGAAATGAATTCCTTACATCCAAGCTGGTGACTGACCAATCAATTTAGAGATTGAAACTACAAACAGATGGTATTATATTTCAGCTGATTACCTGTAATTGATTAGTAAAAGTAAAGCACATAGAGATGAGACTATTTTTTGGAGTATGATGTCAAGAAAAAAAAACAAATGATATTGACTGAAGATATAAGGCAAGTTTCAGCAGAGCATTAGGAGAACCTGGAAATAATCACAGGTAAAGCCAATCATATGAGGCAGGGAGTCTTGAAGAAGTTAGGGAAAGAAAATCTTTGTTAAATGTGAACAAAGAGAAAGTTACATATGTGTATGTTAATGGTTTAAATAAACACCCAAATATGTTTTACTTTAAGCAATGTCTTTAATTAAACGTAAACAGCAAACTCAGTCATGTCAGCTTCTATTTTAGTAACATGTTTAAAGGAGGTTACAAATCTCCTAGTAACAATGTAGCTAGCCACAGTTTTTCTTAGGAAAAAATTTATTTCTCTAGAAGTTTGTTCTAAAAGACAATGTATTTATAGAAAATGAAATTTAACACCAAAGAGGTACTATTTTGCAAAGTATGTGACTGTTGGCTTGAGGTATGCTCATCAAAATGCATTTAGTTTTCCAAAGGACAATTTTATACAAGGTTTGACCAAAGGTTTAATAAAAGTTTCAAAGTCCTGTTAAAGATTTCCTAAGAGTCCCCATCTCACTTGCTTCCATTTTACTTCTGCTTCTCTGTGGTCACTATGAATGCGCAAGAAGCAATTTTGCAAGCATTTATATGGCTCTGAGCCATGTATGAGTCAATTAGATTGCCTATTTTTTAAATCTCTCTAACAGTTTATAAAACAGACTAACCCCTTCTCTCACACTGCATCAGGCCTGGATTCTGCCCTTTTGAGGAAGAATGCATTACACCAAAAAAAAAAAAAAAAAAACCCACCGTGAGATCAGGGCAGAACATTTGTATCAGACTCTTTTCCTTGCAAAAATGATCTACAAATTCTTGAGATCTCTTTGAAACACATGTGCAATACTCAGAAAACAGCAATTCTTTGGTAACAAGGCCCCACAGATTCCCAGGCCCTAATCACCCCCCTCAACACCTTATTCTTCTAGATTTGTTTGTTTTAGATGGACTAAACCATGTTGCTTATCAAAATTGCAAATAACTTCCCATGAGAAACCCACTTTCCATGAATACAGGTCTCTAAAGATAGAAGTTTCAGGGATGTGAAACACAATCTGTTCAATATTACTAATAGGCCAGTATTAATTATAATGAATCACTAAAAAGAGGGGCATGGATAACACAAAAACTATTTGTGTTATTTGTATTTCAACAGGAGGTTGAAAAAATGTTTTAATTGCCTTCGAGGGCAGTAAACTTGCCTTCCTTCCTCTTTTCTTCCTTTCTTCCGACCTTCATCCCTGGGTGCTGATGCAGTTGATATCAGCATAAGTTTGTATTCTCTGACCCCAAGGTAGATGCTAAGACTACTAGTGATGAGACGTGGACTAATAGTGTGTTGAAAAAAATTCAACCTGGAATTTCTGCTTCATGGACCTACTTTGACCGGCCTTGGTAAGATAACTGGATGCTATTTTATTCTACATATACATTCTGTATTTGGCAACACAGCACTTGATGTGGGCCATTCGTTATATGGGAACAGGAATGGACCTCTCTTTGTTCATCATTAGAGTCCAAGAATCAAGAGGAGCATGGCATACAATATAGAGAAACACCATGTGCTCAGTCATGTCTCTGTTGTGACACCAGATTCGTTTTGTCTATGGGATTTCCAGGCAAGAAAACTGGACATGAGTTGCCGTTTCCTTCTCCAGGGGATCTTCCTGACCCACAGATCAAACCCATGTCTCTTGTATTGCAGGCAGATTCTTTACTGCTGAGCCCCTGGGGAAGCCCATGGCATACAATAGGCACTCAACTCACTGGAAAAGACTCTGATGCTGGGAAAGATTGGAGGCAGAAGGGAAAGGGGATGACAGAGGATAAGATGGCTGGATGGCATCACTGACTCGATGGACATGAGTTTGAGCAAGCTCTGGGAGTTGGTGATGCTCAAGGAAGCCTGGCCTGCTGCAGTCCATGGGGTTGCAAAGAGTTGGAAATGACTGAGCAACTGAACTGAAAGGGGCTTTGATTTACTCTTTCTGAACATTTCCAAATGCAAATAGAGAAAGAAAACAGTTATGCTAAAGCTATTTGTCCTTATCCAAACACACCATGTTCTCTACATCTCCTTGTATTTTGACCCATTGCTTACTCAATGTAAAATGTTTTGAACAGCCTTTTACTTACAGATTACTCCAACCTTCAAATGGAGGGGTAACAGTTCTGTGATGTTTTGACAGACTCCTCTGTTTTGTGATGTTTCTTCCTACACACATAGCTTCTTATACTCACAGTTCTCCTATGGCATTGTGATTGTTTATTGACCTAATAGGATGTTCTCTCCCTAAGCCATGAATTCCTTAATAGTAAGGAATATATCTTTTCATCATGGTAGTACCAATTCTAGCATGGGTCTGTTTTGTTGGGATACATGCAGTGTCCATTGAATAAAAACTGTTTCCTTTCACATCCCAACAAGAAAGTCAGACACCTGATCAAGCAATTTGGTTACAGTATAAATCATCTTATAGTAGAAATATGATACAATGAGAGAACAAAGGGAGGGGATGGTTACTTTTTCCTAGAGTTTGAGATTAGAATGCTTAGAGAAGACAACATTTGACCTGTCCCTGGAACATGACAAGGAGCTCACCAAGTAGATGACCTAGAAGAGAGAACACAATGAGCAAAGGCAAGACAATTTAAAAGTGCACAGTATCAGGGCCTTCCAAGGTGGTCCAGTGGTTAAGAGTCCCTTCTTCCAATTCAGGGGACATGGATTTGATCCTTGGTCGGAGAACTAAGATCCCTCATGTACCGGGGCCGCTAAGCCCATGCACGCAACTACCGAGCCCACAGGTCACAACGAATGATCTCACGTGCCACAGCAAAGATCCTGCATGCTGCAACTAAAACCAGATGCAGCCAAATGAATATTTTTAAAAATAAAAGTATTCTGCATGGGGCTGGAATTTTGCTTCCAGACAAGGTGGAATTGCAAGAAGCAGATTTATCTTCTCATCTGAACCAACTGTAAAACCAGATAAAATATATGAAATATGTTTTCAAGATCTTATACACAGGTAACAAAAGACAGTGATGGATGCCAAATAGGAAACGAGGAAGATGAGTCCTATTGATTGTCCCAACTTACCTGGAGTTTTCAGGCTCTGGTTCAGGGAGAAGGAAGCCAGGCAGAGCTCACTGGCCTGCCTGAGTCAGGGAGATGAAGCTGGGCATCTCAGGAAGCTTTATTTCCTTGAATCTGAAGAGATTCCTTCTGGAATCTTCAGCTGAATGCTGATTAAGATATTCATGTGAAGAAACTACAGAAAGAACCACCAAAAGGATGAAAAGGAATAATCCCTGGAGTTAATCCATTGATGAAATGGCTTTGGTTCCCATAGCCGGAAAGGAAAATCTCATCATTCACAGAGATAGAACAGATAGGTTTGCACCAGGAGTGGGAAAAAATTAGGCATAGACTCAAAGTTGTTCTAGTTCCCTCTAACGAAGCTGGAAAGCAGGAACCGTGTATTGGTTTTTTTTATTACTGTGTAACACAGACACACAAACGTAGCAGTTTAAAGCAACACTCAATTTATCTCACGGTGGTTGTGGGTCAGGAGTCCAGGTACAGACTAGCTGGTTCCTCTACTCAGAGCTCATCAGGCTGAAATGAAGTGAGGCTATTGGCTGGGGACTGATTCTCATCTGAGTCTTGGAGTCCTCTTCCAAGGACTGTTGGAAGAGTTGTTGGCAGAATTTACTTTCTTACAACTATAAGACAGAGATCTCTGTTTTATTGTGATTGTAAGGGATATAAATAGGAGCATGGTTTCTATACTTTATTTTAACTGATAAATTGTCAATACCAGCAAACTGTGATAAGTTCTACATATATAAAATATCATACTTAAAAAAGTGTACAAGGTGATTTCTGCAAACAAACCATAGGTACATAGCAATGGAATTGTAAAATCGTTCAAATAACCCACTGGAAAACAGGAAAAAGAACACAAAGACGCGAAAAAGAAGAGAATGAACATAAAACAAAAACTGGCACATTCAACTCCTAAAATAATAATAATTACATTAAATATTACTGGTCTAAAGTACCAGTAAAGACTTACTATAAAGCTAAAATAATCAAGACAGTTTAGTATTGGTGGAAGAATAAAAAAAAAATAGATCAATGGAACAGAAGAAAGAGCCCAGAAAAACACTCACATGGTCAAATGATCTTTGACAAAAAAACAAAGGCAATGAGATGGAGCAATGACTGTCTTTTAAACGAATGGTACTGGAACAACTGGACATCTACATGCAAAAAAATTAATTTGGACAGAGACCTTACACCTTTCATAAAAGTTAACTCAAGATGGATCACTCAAGATATAAAGTGCAAAATGCAAACTGTAAAATTCCTAGACATTAACATAGGAGAAAACCCATAATCTTGAATACGTAAACTTTTTAGATATGATGACATCAAAGGCATGATGCATGAAATGAATAACTGATAAGTTGGATTTGCTAAAATTAAGAACTTCTACCCTGAGAAACACAATGTCAACAGAATGAGCAGACATGTCATGAAATGGAAGAAAATATTTTTCAAAATATCTGATAAAAGACTGTTGTCCAAAATATACAAAGAACTCAAAGCTCAACAATAAGAAAATGAACAACCTGACTTTTAAAAAATGAGCAAAAGACCTTAATGGACAACTCACTAAACTAGATACAGATGGCAAATAAGCACATAAAAAGATGCTCTATATCTCATGTCATTAACAAGCTGAAAGTTAAAACAATAATGAGATACCTTGACCTACCTCTTAGAATAACCATATATTTTTGAAAACCCTTAAAAATTATACAATTATTTGGTCTCTTATACTATAGAAAAATATTTTCCTAGCTTCCTCTTTTAATACAGTGAAAATGGTACAGAGTCTTTACTTGTATATTAAGACAGACACACACTCAGAAATACATAGAAACACATGCAGATTAACAGACTATGAAGTCAGAGACCTTGTTCAAAATTTGTTTCTGTCATATACTAGCTTCCTGCTATGTATAAGTTAATTCACGTTCTGAGACTCAATGGCTTTATCTATACAATGGAGATATGTCAGAGGGTTATGATAATTAAAAAAAGATAATCAAATAAAATTCTATACTGGTACAAGGCACTTAGTAAGGACGTAATAAACATTGATAAATATTCATTAAAATTATAAATTTTAACTGTTATTAGTAAATTCACCCAACACCTTCCTCTGACATATTTCATATAATGTATGAAATTTAAAATTAATAAATCTAACTATCTTAGTGAAATAGCTATATCTGTTTCTTAACCATTAAAAAATACAAAAAGCATTTTTCATTAATATTTTAATCTTTCAGGATGCTTCAATTTGAAAATCTAGTTATTAGATTTTAATAGTGAGAAACTAAATAATGAAATGAACAATCCAGTTATTAATTATTGTGTATTTATCTTTCACAAATGCTAGTTCTTAGTCATTATGAATGCATTTTCCCTCTCCCAACTGCCTATTTAATGAAAAATACACAAAACTCCAGTTTATTTAGAGTGCAAGCAATTGAGATAATCAAATAATTGAAAATTTTCTGTACTTCATATTTTGAAAGAAAATCCCAATCAAAATTAATTCCAAATAGGCAAGCTGATTTGGAGAACTTTTTATTTTATTTATTATTAGCCACACTGCTCAGCTTGTGGGATCTGTGTTCCATGCCCAGGGATTGAATCCCAGCCCTCAGCAGTGAGAGTGCAGAGTCCTAACCACTGGACCACCAGGGAATTCCACTGGAGAAATTAAAAAAAAAAAAATTCCAGGTAGCTTCTATGAACAGTCTGGTTCCTATTGAAACATGATGTGGAAAAGGATGCTGTTGAAGTTCTCTAAACATCTTTGAATTATTGGTATAATCTGTGCTAATCAAATTCTTTTAAAATATACTTTATTATGTATTAATTACTTTTGTCAGTGTCACACATTTCAAAGAGTGCATACACTGTGTGCAGAGAGTTTAAAAATATGCTTTGTGTAGACTAAAAGAGCTGGATTACACAATAAGAATATATTCCAACTGACCTTATCTGAAACAGAAACTATATATATACATCTTGAGCTGCAGTGAAGATTGGATATGAATTCTGAGAACTTGAAGACTGGTATTTAGGGGAAAAGTATTTTAGAAATAGCTGAGAAAAGCTTTTTAGCTTTTCAAATTTAGTCTTTAAAAGATAAGATGTATCATGTATATTTGTGGGAATATTTTGTATCCTTAAAATACCTTTAAATGAACATGGCTTCCCTAAAGATAATGTGGACAGACTGAATCATCTTGTTGAAAATAGAAAGCAGGGGAATTAGCATAAAGGCTAAAGGACTTTTAAAAATAGTTTGCTTGTAGTATAAGTCAAATCATTATGCCTTTAACTTACACAGTGATATATGTCAAGTATATCTCAATAAAACTGAAAGAATGAAAATTGCTAAAATGCCAGTTGCTTTTCTCCGTAAAGTAAAAAAGGAATTTGAAAGTATCAACTTTTCCAATTAAACTAAATTCTTTATGTGATAAATCTTATAGGTACATATAAAAGGCAATATTAATAACTGACATTTGCTTAGAATCCTACAGCTTATTATTTCTTATTGGTTATCTTTTTGTTTTTCACAACTGAGGCAGGCATTATCAAAATCTTCATATTTCAGATGAGAAAATCTGAGACGCATAAAACATATTCCTCATTTTCATCATTCAACTTTTCTACCAAATCACAACAAAGATAGTTTTCCCTTTTGTTAGACAGTAAGAACTGTTTTTTGATTTTGTAGCGTTCATTTTGTTTTTTTTTAAAGTCCCATGACAGGGAAATGACAGTCATAAATAATAAAGAGAGGTTGCTATTTTCTTCACCATTGAAACAGCAGCTAATCCTGCCTTCTTAGGACTAAAAACAACCTAACAAAACTCTGCACTATTCTAAGACCCAGAAATAGAGATCAAGTCGATCTTGGCTCCCTCTGGAATTTAGGCTGGCATTTAGGGAGTGGGAGTGTGTATTCTGGCATTAGGGATCACTCTGATGCTCAGTCCCACTGGTGTCTACGAGAAGATTAGTTTTGGAGAACACAGGACCAGGAAACGGGCTAGAGGTCCTAAAATGTAAGGAAAAAACACAAGCAAGTTTTCATACAGGATTTCAAATTTCATTGAGTCTATTGTTTCTACTACCATCACAGAATCCTTTCTAAAATTTTACTCTGTTGCTAATGTGAGATTTTCTTGTTTTTGGAGGGCATATGTTTCAATCACTATATAGCTCTCAACTTGTTCCATAAGCCAAACAGTTCTGTTTTTAGAAACATATAAACTACTGTAGTTACTAGAGAAAATTAGATTTAGACGTGAAAAAGTGAAAGCAGTGACAGATTTGTGTTCTTGGCCTCCAAAATCACCATGAACAGTGACTGCAGCCATGAAATTAAAAGACACTTGCTCTTTGGAAGGAAAGCTGTGACCAATCTTGTCGTTCAGTCACTCAGTTGTATCCAACTCTTTGCAACCCCGCAGACTGTAGCATGCCAGGCTTTCTCATCCTTCATCATATCCCAGAGCTTGCTCAAACTCATGTCTGTTGAGTCAGTGATGCCATCCAACCACCTCATCCTCTGTCGTCCCCTTTTCCTCCCACCTTCAATCTTTCCCAGCTTCAGGGTCTTTTCCAATGAGTTGGCTCTTTGCATCAGCTAGCTGAAGTATTGGAGCTTCAGCCTCAGCATCAGTCCCTCCAATGAATATTCAGGATTGACTTACTTTAAAATTGACTGGTTTGATCTCCTTGCTGTTCAAGGGACTCCCAAGAGTCTTCTCCAGCACCACAGTTCAAAAGCATCAGTTCATTGGTGCTCAGCTGAAATAAAGATATTGTGTTACTGGACTCTATACAGTACAGTAAAGTACACAAAAGCACAACCACTTGTAGAGGATACACACATGTGACAATGTACACCAGACATGGGAACCAACTTATGTAACTGGACATGCAAATGTACATTTGCATCTTCAAATGTTCACAACTTGAAGGTTCGAATGTAGGGGACTTAATATGATGTGCATATGATGTGTCATTTTTCCTTAGCTGCTTTTAAGACTTTTTTTACATTTCAGTTAAGTTCAGTCGCTCAGTCGTGTCCAACTCTTTGCGACCCCATGGACTGCAGCATGCCAGGTCTTCCTGGCCATCGCCAGCTCCCAGAGCTTGCTCAAACTCATGTCCGTTGAGTCAGTGATGTTATCCAACCATCTCATCCTCTGTCGTCCCCTTCTCCTCCCGCCTTCAATCTTTCCCAGCATCAGGGTCTTTTCAAATGAGTCAGCTCCTTGCATCAGGTGACCAAAGTATTGGACTTTCAGCTTCAACATCAGTCCTTCCAATGAACACTCAGGACTGATCTCCTTTAGGATGGACTGGTTGGATCTCCTTGCAGTCCAAGGGACTCTGAAGAGTCTTCTCCAACACCACAGTTCAAAAGCATCAATTCTTTGGCACTCAGCTTTCTTTATAGTCCAACTCTCACATCCATACATGACTACTGGAAAAACTATAGCCTTGAGGAGATGGACATTTGTTGGCAAAGTAACGTCTCTGCTTTTTAATATGCTGTCTAGGTTGGTCATAACTTTCCTTCCAAGGAGCAAGCATCTTTTAATTTCATGGCTACAGTCACCATCTGCAGTGATTTTGGAGCCCCCACAAAATTAGGTCTGCCACCATTTCCACTGTTTCTCCATCTATTTGCCATGAAGAAATGGGACCGGATGCCATGATCTTTGTTTTCTGAATGTTGAGTTTCAAGCCAACTTTTTCAGTTTCCTCTTTCACTGTCATCAAGAGGCTCTTTAGCTCATCTTAGCTTTCTGCCATAAGTGTGGTATCATTGGTATAGCTGAGGTTATTGACATTTCTCCCAGCAATCTTGATTCCAGCTTGTCCTTCATCCAGCCCAGTGTTTCTCATTACATTTAGTTATTAATAGTTTGATAATAATGTGTCTGTGTTGTGGTTTTCTTTGAGTTTATTCTGTTTTATGTTCTGTGAAATCCTTGAATCTGCAAGTTAACATCTCTCACCAATTTGGAGAAGTTTTCAGCCATTGTTTCCTGAAATATATTTTCCTGAACCAATTTCTTTATAGAACTCTATTGTTACAAATGTTAGGCTTGTGATATAGTTCCTTGACTCCTCATATTCAGTTTTTTCTAATCTCTTCATTCTTCAGATTGGAGAATTTCTGTTAATCCGTCTTCAAGTTCATTGACTTGTCATCTTCATTCTGTTATTGAATTCATTAGTAATTTTAAATATCAGAGAATGTATGTTTTAATATAATTTTGTCCTTCTTTTATAAGTTATTTTCTTTGCTAAGACCTCCTAGCTTTCCATTTATTTTATCTCATATGTGTTTACCTTTATCTTGTGAAGTCTCAGTGGTAAGAAATCTGCCTGTCAACACAGGATCCAGCAAGAGATGCAAGTTCAATCCCTGGATCAGGAAGATCCCTAGGTGAAGAAAATGGCAACCCACTTCAGTATTCTTGCCTGGAAAATTCCACAGACAGAGGAGCCTGGTGGGCTATAATCCATGGGATCACAGAGTAGAACATGACTGAGAACACATATGCATGGAATTTTTTATAGTACCTGCTTTAAAGTCTCATAATTTCAACACATGTGTCCTCTTGGGGTTGGCATCTGGCAATTGTCTTTTCTCTTGAAAATTGGTCATGTTTTCCTGGTCCTTTGCTTATCAAGTAATTTTGGATTATATTCTGGATTCTTTGACTATTGAATGGTGTGGATATGAATCCTGTTAAAATTCTCTAAAGGATGTTATTCATTATTATTATCTTTATTTCTGTTTTAGCAGGTGATTGAACCAGTTAGCTTCAGCCTACAAGTGATTTTGAAAATCACACTCTAGACAGCCAGCAAGACAGCTGGGTGTGCACCAGCCTTGAACCTGCAAGCAGACTCTCCCTTCCCCAGGGACTCCAGCCCTGCCATGGCAGATTCCCAGCGCAACAGCTGCACTAACTTCCTGTGCACCCAAAAGGGAATGCTTCTGTTTGCTGAGATTATATTGTGCCTGGTGATTCTGACCCTCTACGGTGCCTCAACATCAGGATATATCTATCTGTCGCTGATTGAATTGATCCTAGCTATCATCTTCTTCATCATCTACACATGTGACCTACACACCAGAATACAGTTCATTCACTGGCCTTGGACTGATTTCTTTCGATCCCTCATAGCGGCCATCATCTACCTGATCACCTCCATTATTGTACTTGTCGAGAGAGGATATCGCTCCAGAATTGTTGCAGGGATACTGGGCCTAATCGCCACGGCCCTTTTTGGCTATGATGCCTCTATTACTTGCCCAATGCGACAATAAAGACACACAGCATCACCTACTGACCCTGCTAATACCCAATGTCCATGAGCTGCCTTCATTTCTCTCTGTCATCTGCAAATAAATCAACTCCTTTCCCACCCTACAACACTCTCAGCCAACCCTGAGCCCCTCTGGTATTGAAGTGCAAGTGCCATTATTCAGAGAATTTATCTTCCAGCCTGCCCACCAGCCCTCCTGGGTGTGTCTTGGTCCCCTTTCCTTATACCGTATCCAAAAGGAGATGCCAATTCTGTCTGGTCTATGCCCTCACCTAAAGCACAAAATGGGGCTTCCCTGGTGGCTCAGTGGTAAAGAATCTGCCTGCCTATGTAGGAGACAGTTTCAATCCCTGGGTCAGGAAGACCCCCAGGAGGAGAAAATGGCAACCCTCTCCAGTATTCTTGCCTGGCGCATCCCATGGACAGAAGAGCCTGGCGGGGTACAGTCCACAGGGTTGCAAAGAGTCAGAGATAACTGAGCCACAGTGAGAGAGAAGAGTACCTCAGGTTTCATACTCCAGGCCCCAGGCTGTGGCTCACTCCAAATAACTTCCTCAATATGTGTGTGAGGAGGGGTGGAGGTGGGGGGCTGGGGAATGTGGTTCTATGTAGGAATAAACAAATAACAGATTGTTAGAACAACAATCAAAAATGCACTTTCTGTGGGCAGTGGTTCTAATCTCAGTTCAGTTTCCTAATCTTGCTGATGCTCCTTCAACCACATACACCTCTAAGAGGTTAGTCTGTGATCTGGTTGGTGGTTTAAATCTTAACTCAAGCCCCAAAGCTTTTGCTGCTTTGTGTCTGTCCCATGCATATGCAGCTTCCCTGGTGGCTCAGATGGTAAAGAACCTGCCTGCAACATAGAGAACAGACTTATGGACATGGGGGATGGGTAGGAAGGAGAGTGGGGAACAAATGGAGAGAGTAGAATGGAAACATATACACTAACATTTGTAAAATAGATAGCCAGTGGGAATTTGCTGTATGACTCAGGGAACTCAAGCCAGGGCTTTGTGACAGCCTAGAGGGGTGGGATGGTGTGGGAGGTGGGAGGAAAGCTCAGAAGGGAGGGGACATGTGTATACCTATGGCTGATCCATGTTAATGTGTGGTAGAAATGAACACAATATTATAATTATCCTTCAATTAAAAATAAATTAAAAAATTAAAAAGAATCTGTCTTCAATGTAGAAGACCCGGGTTCAATCCCTGGGTTGGAAAGATCCTCTGGAGAAGGGAATGGCTACCCAACCCAGTATTCTTGCCTGGAGAATCCCCATGGACAGAGGCGCCTGATGGGCTATAGTCTGTCTATGGGGTCACAAAGAGTTGGACATGACTGAGTATGTATGCATATGCAGCACAAGGGTAAGCCAGAGTCTTGTCGAGTTTCTTATACAATTTTGAGACATCCTCTTCTCCAGCTCACTTCTCTTCAGGATTTCTCCTACACTCTCTGCCCCAGAGAGACCCTCTTCCCAGTCGTTCTGTGCAAAAAGGCAAGAGTTTTAGAGTATCAATACTGCTGAACAGTTCTGCACTTAGGGCAAAGTCACAGGAGGAAAGAGGGGGAAAATGGAAAACTCATTTTCACATGCATTGCTCCTTCAAGTTTTGACACCACTCTGCAATCTGCCTGATTTCATTTACTTTTAAGAGTCCTGAGCTGATTATTTTTGTGTATTTTGTCCAGAGTTTTCATTGCAATCAGCAGGAGAGATGGGCCATAGTTGACACACTCTTAACATGGTTGGAACGGGAAGTCACATCCTGGTATTAGACATAAGAAAACAATTTTAAGGATGTTTGTAAAGATGTATAAAATGAACATAAGGAAGAGTAGGGTCTTAGTGATCACACGGTCCAATGGAGCTCCCTTAGTAGTTGGAGTTGGAAGGGGGTAAGAGTGCTAAGTATAGACAACACCAATCAAGTGAATTCTTAAAAATAAAACACCAGGTCAGAGCGCAAGCATTCTAGTTATGGAGAGACGTCTTAATGCCCTTTCTCATACTTTTCTTTAGTGGGTAGTTTGCACAAACATCTTTTAGTGATGTCGTGTGTGTGTGTGTTAGTTGCTCAGTCATGTCCAACTCTTTGTGACCCCAGGGACTGTAGCTGTGACCGTCCAGCTCCTGGGTCCATAGAATTCTCCAGGCAAAAATACTAGAGTGGGGTAGCCATTCCCTTCTCCAGGGGATCTTCCTGACCCAAGGATAGAACCTGGATCTCCTGCATTCAGGCAGCTTCCTTACTGTTTGAGCCACTAGGGAGACCCTTAGTGATGTCTAGGGTAGTGATTTAGAAATTATGTTGCTCAGAGCTTTAGGCATTCCAGGGAGCCCTTTCTTGGCTAAAGTAGTGGGGAGAGGGTGCGTGTCCTGGTACTACTATTGGCTTCAATTATAGCAGCCTACTTTTATCTGTTGTTCTTATTGGATGGTGTTGTAAGATGTCATAACAACTAAGATTTGCACTGGTTGAAAACAAAATAGAGAGCCACTTGTTTACAGTTGAGAGCCTGTCTTGATCATGATCAGTCCAACAGGAGCATCTGTATGGTGCTTTCCACTTCTCTGATGCTTGTAAAACAGCTGAGATTTCTAGGTAAGAAGTGTATGCAAGTCACTTCAGTGGTGTCCACCTCTTTGTGATCCTATGGACCATACCTCGCCAGGCTCCGCTGTCCATGGGGTTTTCCAGGCAAGAATACAGGAGTGGGTTGCCATGCCCTCCACCAGGGACTCTTCCCAACCCAGAGATCAGGCAGGTTCTTTACCACTAGTGCCACCCTGAGATGTCTAAAGATTCATGGAATCATACGAAAAGATAAAAATGCACAATCACTTCTGAAATAAAAAATAAAAGTCAATCATGAATGAGATTGCTGGAATTATTTCTATTATTAAATTTTCATTAGTGTCAAACTAGGAAACAGAACTGATACCTGAGGCATACCGCATTTTTTTTTTTTTTTTTTTGGCCACCATGAGGCTTGCAGGATCTTAGTTTCCTGATCAGAGACTGAACCTTCATCCTTGGCAGTGAAAGAATGGAGTCCTAACCACTGGACTGTCAGGGAATTCTCCATATAGCATGTTTTGAATCTGGAAAGTACAGCTGTGAATTAGGTAGAAGGAACCCTGTCTCGTGACTCCCCTTGATTCCTTTCACTGACTGCCCACAGTTTGGGAACACAGTGGTTCACTAATGAGAAATCTAGACATGCATGGCCTTAACTGTGGAAACAGGTCTGAACACTCAGAGCGCCCTTCCTGTCATTCACGGCCCCTCTTATCCAATTCAGTTTCTACAATCCCCAGCACACACTAAGGCTTAGGATGAAGAGGATGGAGACCTTGGGATAGGTAGTCTTCTCAAAGATAAGAATTTCAGGTGAAGTAATACCTTAATCTTTTGTTGTTGTTGTTGTCGATTTATGTTTTTATTTTTATTTTATTTATTTATTTTTTACATTATTGTGTTGGTTTTGCCATACATTGACATGAATCTGCCATGGGTATACATATGTTCCCCTTCCAGAACCCCCCTCCCTCCTCCCTCCCAATTCCCTCTTTCTGGGTCATCCTGGTGCACCAGCCCTGAGCATCAAACCTGGGCTGGCGATTGATTTCACATATGATAATTAACATGTTTCAATGCCATTCTCCCATATCATCCCACCCTTGCCCTCTCCTATAGAGTCCAAAAGACTGTTCTATACATCTGCGTTTCTTTTGCTGTCTTGCATACAGGGTTCTCGTTACCATCTTTCTAAATTCCATATATATGCGTTAGTATACTGTATTGTTGTTTTTCCTTCTGGCTTACTTCACTCTGGATAATAGGCTCCAGTTTCGTTAATCTTATAGAGTGCTGTGTGTCAACTGTCTCATAAAACTGGGAGGAAAAATTAGGGGAAAATGTAATTGACAAATTATAAGAGGAAAAAGAATTTAAGGTAGAGGAACCCTAAGAAGAATGAAAGTTGAGGGAAGGGGTAAAGTTGTCCGTAAGGAAGAGTAAATATAGTTAAAATCTCTAGGTTAAACATCCTCTTTCTAACAGAGAATCAGGAAGTAATTCCACTGCATTTCAAAAGAACTACACAAAAGAAATGCTTGCTTAGCAGAAAAAAAGAAAAAACTAGAATACATCCTATGGATATCAAATCACAGAATCTTAGAGAAGAGAGGGACTTCTCTGGTCATCCAGTGACTAAGACTCTGAACTGCCAAGGTGGGGGACCCAGGTTCAATCCCTGGTCAGGGAACTAGATCCCACATGCCATGACTAAAACTTTGTGTGGTGCAGCAACTAGAGATGCCACATGCTGCACCAAAGATTAACTATCCTGTGTGCTGCAACCAAACAAATAAAATATATATATTTTTTTGTTTTAAAAATTGGGACTTCCCTAGTGGTTGAGGGGTTAAAACTTCCCATTCCAATGCTAGGTGGGTAGGTTCAACTCCTGATCAGAGAACTAAGATCGCACATGCCTCAAAGCCAAAACATAAAGCAGAAGCAATATGGTAACAATTCAATAAAGACTTTAAAAATGGTCCACATCAAAAATATATATTAGAAGATATGGGAGAAGGGCATTGAAACAAGTTAATTATCATATGTCTAATCAATCGCCAGCCCAGGATTGATGCTCGGGGCTGGTGTAGCGAGATTTCCCGGGGGGGAGGGAGGAGGGAGGGGGGTTCTTGAGGGGAAGCATATGTAAACCCATGGTGATATCAAGACATTGTATGGCAAAAACAATAAAAAAAAAAGTTAATGAAAAAAAAATGTATTAGAAGAGAGTCCATGAGTACCTAAGCTAGATGATGAGGGAACTAAATAACAACACTCTGCCTCTAATTTATTTTCAAACTTTGGGCCTAGATAGTTTTCTCTCAATTCAAAGCTGAGAAAATGGGGGTGAGAGTAGGGGGTGGCGAGTGAGAACTATGCAATAAATTTCTGCAGTATAAGACCAAAAAAAAATCTCCTAAGAACTTTTTTTGAAGTCTTCATCCAATACTGATTTATTACAGGAAGAGGAAGACATTTAGAAAAATGAATTTTCAAAAATTTACATGTCCATTAATGGATGCACAAATGAATAAAATGTGGTATTTCCATACAATGCAATACTATTTATCCTTAAAAAGGGAGAGAATTCTTACACATGTTACGTGGGTGAACTTGAAGATAATATGCTAACTGAAATAAGCCAGACACAAAAAAGATAGATTGTGTGATTCCACTTATTTGAGGTACTTGAAATAGTACCTCATTCATAGAATTCTATGAATAGTACCAAAGTCATAGAGATGAAAGATTGCCAGGGCCTGGGGTGCGGTGGGGGGGGCGGGTATGGTGTTTAGTGGGTACAAGATTTCAGTTTGGGAAGATGGGATGTTCTGGAAATCACATCCCATCTTCCCAAACTAAAGATGGGTGGTGATGGTCCTGCTGCAATGTGAGACAGTTAATACCACTTTTCTGAACACTTATACATGATGAAAGTGGTAAATTTTATGTTATATGTATTTACTACAACTAAAAAATGTTTCCCAAATCTATTTAAAAAGTCAAGAAAGTACATAGTATACGATTTGATTTATATGAAGTTCTAAGACTTGTAGAACTAATCTATGGTGATAAGAATCACAATATAGATTAACCTATACTAATGAGCTATTTATGGTGAGCTAATTATGGGAAGGGGGATGAGGAACTTTGGGAATGTTGAAAGTGTTTTAAGTAATTGATCTGGTGGTGTTCACACAGGTGTGCACATGTTTTAAATTCCACTGAGTTGTACCCTTAAGATTGGTACATTTTACTAGATCTAAGTTATACCTTTTTTTAAAATTGATGTCTATGAAATACAAATAGGGTATTAAAAAGAGAGAGCATGCTAAATTGAAATGAAAACATATTGAGGGCAAAAGGGAAAAGAAAGTCTTTAAGGAAACCAAATTTTTTAAATGCAGTAACGCAAATAAAATCCATTCTGGAGGTCCTATGTAGCAGCTGTCTTGGTGCAGCAAATCAAATCTGTGTCTCAGAAGACAAACTTCAGAAGCTTTCTCAGAATGTAGAATAAAAGAAGAGGAAGAGAGATAGGAAGACAAAGATGAGACCCTAAGTACTGATAATAGACACTCCAAAAGATGAGATAAATGAAGCATACGCAATAACCTAATGAGAAAATTTCAGTGAGGTGAAGAAAGACCTTACTCTTTTAAAAAGGTCCCTCTTCCAGAAAAAAAAAAATTATGAACAGAGATCTACTCCTGGGATTATCCCCGTGAAGTTTTTGAATTTCAGAAATAAACAAAGAATTCTGCAAGTGTTAAGCAGGAAAATGTTGGCTATAAAGTAACAAAGCACAGATTGGTCTTTTTCTTTTCCTCAGTAGCATTAAGTCTAAAGATGATAGTGGAGTAAATCTGAAGAATTCTTAGGGCAAAGATTTATGAACCCAAAATACTGTGTCTAGCCATGTTGTGAAGACAACAGACACCCTTAAAGATGTGCTAAACCTCACTTAAGTATTCTTCATTTTTTAAATTATTTAAAGTTTTAAATGAGTTAGGGGTTTGAAATGGACAATGTGGAGAATTCAGCCAATAACTATGTAATATCTCTGTATAGTGTCATATTGCAACTAGATTTATCATGGTGATTGAATAAATAGAAATATTGAATCATTATGTTCTGTAATGGAGATTAACATAGTGTTTGTAGATCGATTATATTAAAAAACCAAACAACCAACACAGAAAAAGAGATCAAATTGTGGTTACCAAAAAGGTAAGGCAGATGATGGGAGAAAGGAGTGGATGAAGTCAGTCAAAAGGTACAAATTTCCAGTTATAAGGTAAGTACTAGGGACACAATGTACAATACGATAAATATAACTAACACTGCTGTGTGTTATATATTCCAGTTGTTAAGAGATTTTAGGTGAGATTCAGACATGGTTTTAACTCTGCTGAGAACATTGCTGCAATTCTCTTTGTAATCTGATTACTTCCAGGAGAAAGTTTCAAATTTGCATGTTTCTTTAATACTTGCTAATATCCTTTTTGCTTTTAATAAGTAGCAGTTGGCATTAGGCTTGGAGCCTTAAGCAAGCAATAGTAAGTGAACAGAATATAACATTATTTTGTACTTTTTAAAAAATTTTATGGTTACCTCCCATTTATGGAAAGTGATTCTGCTTTTCCATCTTCTTTTTTGTTGTTCTTTTTGCTTTTCTTTTTCCAACTTCTATAATGATGTAAAGTTTTCCACTTAATCTTATATTAGTTTACTTTAAAATTTACATTTAAAAAGTGACGCACTTTAAGAAAAATGATAGGTAAATAAAAGCACAGCATAAAACATATGAAATTGGTATTTGACTGATATCCATTGAATGGAAAGATATTGTCCTAAAATGATGAAGAGTATTTATTTTAATCGAAAGTTAACATCAGGCTTATAGATGAATTATCTCTCTGGAAAACTGGTGAAGGACAGGACTGCCTGTTATTTGCCTCTACTGCTCTGGCCAAGACATGGAGACCTGAAAGAGATGTAAGGTATGATTACTGGTGAGAAAGAAACCCAATCGTCATCATTTAGAAATCTATGATATTTTATCAAATCTATGACTTGCCGTTTGCCACATTTTAACATCTCCAAAACTGAGATATGTCTCAGAATTAGTGATTTGTCACAATTTGTTATGTCCCCTCTTTGGAGGACATTAACGATTTTATAGACCTGAGAGTAGTTCAGCAAAATGGCTTGGTAAAAGACCACTACATATATCAAATTCAATACTGCTCCTTTATACCAATAATCATGAAATAATCAGAACATAGGTCCTATTCAAGACAGCCATCAACATTTTAGAATCCCAGAAATAATCCCAATGAGAAATACGTGTTTCCTAGGTGATAAAATCTATAAAATTTTGTCAAGAAACATTTTCACAATTTTTGAATAAATAGTTTACTGATTTTTGAACTGGAAGATATCATAAAGTATTCCTTCCAAATTAAGTCATAAAATTTTTTCAGTTAAAATAGTAATGTAATGGAATACAATAGGGAGTGAGGAGGTACTTGAAGAAATGTTCTTAAAATCATATGGAAGAATAACTGGTTAAAATAGTTTGGGAAAATATTTTAAACGAAAAGTAACAAAGAAGGAATAACTTTTCTGGGTTATTAAAATAATCACATTAACTACCATTATATTATTATGTTGGTAGAATTAATATATCTGCAATGAATTACAATAGTTTGAGAATAAATATAGATATCATAATTAATATATGACAATGAGAGTAACATAATCAATAAGGCAAGTTAAATTAACTTGATAAATGATGTTGATAGAACTGTTCAGCAATTTGAAAAGATACAAGTAGATTCCCAACTTATTCAATATATTAAAATGAGTTTCAGTTGGAATTTTAAAACTATGTAGAAAGCAAGCCATAGCAAGGGTGGGGAAAGGAGGCAAAAAAGAATAGAGCTATATATATCAAACTTTTGGAAGGTGGGAAGAGTTTCTAAGCATAAAAATAATAAGACAAATTCCTTTTAAAAAAGTCATTGACAGAATTTTTTAAAGTATGTATTTTAACTGACAAAAATACATCCAAAATGTTTAAATAAACAAAAAAATTGGTAAAAATTTTCAATTCTAAAACAAAACTTGGTATCCTTAAGATATACATATATATGCATACCTACATATATATTCAGATATATACATACATTCATATTTATACTCATTTGAATCAATAAGAAAAATCCCAAGGGCCCAACTGATGAATAGGCATAAATCGTAAATTAATTCATAGAAAAAGAAAAACAGCTAGTTAACAACAAATGGCAAAATATTCAACCTTGTAGTAATCAAAGATATGCAAATTAATACAACAATGAGCTAAGATGTTAATAATGACACATTCAGCGCCAGCAAAGAGGTATTAAAAGGGACATAAATGTCTGTAGCCAGGGACCTCCCTAGTGGTTTAGCGGCTAAGGTTCTGTGTTCGAAATGCAGGGGGCCCAGGGAACTGGATTACACATGCCACGACTAAAGATCCTGCATATAGCAACAGAGTTGCTGCAACTAAGACCTGTGCAGCCAAATAAATAAACAGTAAATATTTTATTTTATTTATTTATTTTATTAGTTTTGCCATACAATGACAAATATCGCCATGGGTTTACATATGCTCCCCCTCCAGAACCCCCCTCCCTCCTCCCTCCCCCCGGGAAATCTCGATGCACCAGCCCCGAGCATCAATCCTGGGCTGGCGATTGATTACACATATGATAATTAACATGTTTCAATGCCATTCTCCCATATCATCCTACCCTTGCCCTCATCCACAGAGTCCACGAGTCTGTTCTATACATCTGCATTCCTTTTGCTGTTTCGCATGCTGGGTTCTCATTACCATCTTTCTAAATTCCATATATATGTGTTAGTATACTGTATTTTTGTTTTTCCTTCTGGCTTACTTCACTCTGGATAATGGGCTCCAGTTCTGTCCACCTGAGTAGAACTGATTCAAATGAATTTTTTTTTTAATGCTGAGTAATATTCCATTGTGTATATGTACCACAGCTTTCTTATCCATTCGTCAGTTGACGGGCATCTAGGTTGCTTCCATGTCCTGGCTATTGTAAACAATGCAGCGATGAACATTGGGGTACACGTGGCTCTTTCAATTCTGGTTTCCTCAGTGTATATGCCCAGCAGTGGGATTGCTGGGTCATATGGCAGGTCTATTTGAGTAAATATTTAAAAAAATAAAAAAAAAATAAGTAGCCAGAGTATGAACTTGCATTATTTGAAAAACAATTTGGTAAAATACATCAAAAGTGTTTAAAATGCTTTGGCCCACTTCTGAGAATCATTTTGAAGGAAATAATTTTCAATTAAGGAAAAATTTTATAATATAAAATTAAAAAAACTTTTTTAAAGGGAAAAAAATCCAAAAATAGAAGGAAAAGAAAAAAACTTTATGCACAAAAAAACTTAATGAAAACTTATGCACAAAAAATCTTTATAGTAGCACAATTTATAGTAATGGTTAAATAAGCTATGATAAATTTCTGTACTGGAATATTATGTGGGTATTAAAATGTATATTTAAGGTAAATATGCTTATACAAATCATTACATAAACTGAAAAATAGCCAGTATATAAGTACTGTACATATAGCATATAAAACAAACAAACCTCTGCAGGGAACTAAATAATTACAAAAAAACTCCAAAATTATCAATAGTAATTATAGTTGAGTGGTGGGAATATGGATGAATTTTGTTCTCTTACTTTTCCATATTTCCCAAAATCTTAAAAATAAGCATGTACTATTTTTATAAGAAAAAAAAAATGAGTATTGCTTTTAAAGGCCTAGCATATGCCCTAGGGAACGCATGAAGCAGTAATGACAAGAACACATAAACAAGAGTATATGTATTAATTTAACTAGCAGAGCACTAATACTGCCTGCAAATAAAAAGCAAAGTTTATAAAGGGTCATGGTTATTGGGAAAGAATATGCAGGCAGCTCAGATCCTTGCCACCCCATGGACTGTAGCCCTGCCAGGCTCCTTCTCGGTCCATGTACTTTCCCAGGAAGGAATATTAGAGTGGGTTGCCATTTCCTTCTACAGGGGATCTTCCTGCCCCAGGGATCGAACCTGAGTCTCTTATGCCTACTGCATTGCAGGTAGATTCTTCACTGCTAAGTCACTGCGGAAGCCCCAAGAAAGAGTATGTAGAGTATATAGGGTAATATTTACATGTTGATGGGTAAACATGAGGAACCAGTGCCTCTCTTCAAGTTACAGGGATTTTAGACATGTTATGTTTCAACAGGGCTTTGAATGAAAGGGAGGGGGAAAATGGTGAAATCTCAGAAACAGACATTTTTCTGTTTCCACATGTTTGGCATGGAAGTCTTTTTTAAAAAAAAATTTAATTGGAGGATAATTGCTTTACAATGTTGTGCTTCTGCCATACAGGAACACGAATTAGTCATAACTATAAATATATAAATATATCCCCACCCTCCTAAGCCTCTCTTCCTCCTCCCATCCCACCCGTCTAGGTCATCACAGAGTGCCAGGCTTGGCATGGAAGTCTTAAAGTTGAGACAGAGATGAGTGATAAAAGTTGTCATCAAAAAAAAAAAGGGAAGTAGATGTTGAGCGAAGAGCCTGTCACTGCCAAAAAAGGCAATTCACTGATTAAGAGGAAGAATATAAGTACCTAAAAAGCAATGGGCCAGGAAGCTCACAACTGGGACTCAATGGAGGGCTGCTGGGTGGGACAAGGGAAATGTGGACAGGAGGCTCTTGGAAAAAATGAAAGAGAGTTTGTGACCAACCATGTGTATCTGTTATTATCTCCTTGATCTGGCCTTTCCTCTCTCACTAGGGTCATGTATACACCATCTCAGGGGTTCCATAAACACAAACTATTGTGGAACCCACCCTTGGCATGAACTTGCAACATCAGACATTTACATGCTGGAGCTTGTGAGTGTGGTAACAGAAGGGTCCCCAAGATGGCAATAGCATAGAGCAGGGAAGTAGCTGTTTTACAGAAATATGTTTCCTTCTATTTCTCCATTCTGTTTCCAGGGTCAGTGCAAGTATTTTTGCAGTTGAATGGAATAGCAGCTTCTAAGAAATAAAAAACAGATGTTAGAGAAAGGCATTCCAGGGTGAGTCAGGAGAAGCCCTTAAGGGCGCCCTGTGCTCATGGCTGGCTCTACACTTTGCCTTGCAGGAATCTTGATAGATGCCAAATCCTCAACTTTCCTAGGCAGCACCTAGGCTGCCTAGGATGTAACCATGTTTACATAAAGGATGTAAACATGTACATCTGCTACTGTACACCTAGTAAATATAAACATGTCAAACTACATTGACTCCCAAGCTTGAATGCTCTGTAGAAAGAAAACAAAACCATGCCTGATCTCAAGAGCACTCCTGAGTAAAGGAACATATTCTTCCTGATTCACATCACAGATCTAGAAAAACATGTATATATAAACTACTTTGTGGGAAAATATTAATCATATAAAACCAACTTCCTAAAACAGAACTGAACATAAATTTTCACAACTTTGAGTTTACTAAAGTTGTTCAGAATCGATTGAAACTCTTCTAGGCCAAAAAAAGAAAAAAAAAGTAATGCCCTTTTGGAAAGTTACATGAAACATAATAAGTATCATACTTTCTTGGAAATGTTAGCTATCGTTTCTGTAGGAACTTAGCCACATGACATTCTTAACACATTTGTGGTATGCAATTTTGAAACTACATGCAATTTATGGCACTGAATTACAATTGATATGTAATTTACAGTATGTACCTGAATTTTTGATATGTTTTAAAGACACACTAGACATCACTATGCACTAAATTGAGAAAATATAAAAATACAGGTGAAAATGTGTTTATATGGGAATATGATAGCTTTATAATTTTTTAAAAATGTGGAAACATTATTTAATGTGATTAAAAAAGCTTTTACATTTCTTTTGTACAAAGGTTTTATTGAAGACAATAAACATGAGTTAATTTGTCATTCCTTTGTGTGTGTGTGTGTGTGTGTGTGTGCACGCTCACTCGCTCAGTCGTGACCCCCATGGACTGTAGCCCACCAAGCTCCTCCGTCCATGGGACTTTCTCAGCAAGTACACTGGAGTGGGTTGCCATTTTTTCCTCCAAGGGATCTTCCTGACCCAGGGATTGAAGCCACATCTCCTGCATCTCCTGCACTGCAGGCAGATTCCCCACCAGGGAAACTCTGTCATTCCTTTGTAACACTTTATTGTGGACCACTTCCTAGTTAAGATTTTAAAAAAAGTATAAAAGGTACTCTCAATATATGCCTATATGCATTTTCATTATGAATTTTTTTTTTGCCTGAAATCCAACTGTTTGGTCATCTCATGCTGAGAAACTATCCCAAAACTCAGTGGCTCAAAGTAGCAACCATTTACTTATGTGTTCACAATTCTGATGTGTGGGCAGTGTGTGGGGGGATTAGCTTGTCTCTGTTCCTGGTGGCATCATCAGGGGCATTACAAATGGCCAGGGACTGCTGGAATGGTTTGATGTGGGTCAGAAGTCTGGAGTCTCTGTTCTCTATGGATTCCTCAGTCATCTTCCATCTGTCTTCTTGTGGTTAGTTAGCTCGGATTTCTTCACACCATGGTGATCTCAGTTTAGTTGGACTTCCCAGAGCACCAAACCGTTAGTTGCCAGGCAAACTCACAAAGTTTAGGCTTGATATTGGCACACTGCCATTTTTGCTGCACTCTGCTGGTTAAAGCAGGTCACAAGGCCCCAGCCCAGATTCAGTGTGGGAGGGTCCTCCAGGTAGGAGTGAATACTGGGAGACAGGGTTCAATGGGGACCTTCCTTGGAGGTTAATTACTACATCACCGTTTATGAAAGAAATTCTGTAAACATTAAGAGGAATCTATTTCCTACCAAATAACCAAAAGCAAAGGAATGTTGGACTTAATTGTCTTTCACTATACACAAGTCTACACCCAAATCTTTCTACTTTTTCCATGATCTCTCCCAACTATGCCTCACTCAAATTCTTTTAGCACCGCAGTCTCTTCATTAGGTCCTAGCAAGAGTCTCATCTAAATTAAACATTTCCAGATGTTTGAACTCCAAAAACCAGAAAAAAAAAAATATAACTAACTTGATATATTTGCTTAAGCTGCCAACTTTGTAATTGTTCAATTTCCAAGTGAAAACATGAAAAAAAACTGTATCATTTCCTGTTACTCTTTCTTCTTAAAGGAAAGTACATGTAGTTTTTTTTTTTTAAGTAGTCAAGAGAATTTCAGATTGAAAGACAGTCTTAAAGTAGAACTGCTTACTTTACGAACATGCCATCAAGGATGGCCACTGGTTCCTGGACCCAGTGTTTGGAAACCTCTAGTCAAGTCACTGTTACTAAACACTGTCAAGATCCTTTTTATTCACATCTTGCTCTTTTCATTTCACATTTTTCCCCAGCGACTGAAACCCATATTGGGGGGGTGCTAAGTCACTTCAGTCTTGTCCAACTCTTTGCGACCCCATGGACTGTAGCCTGCCAGGCTCCTCTGTCTGTGGGATTCCCCGGGCAAGAATACTGGAGTGGGTTGCCATTTCCTTCTCCAGAAGATCCTCCCAATCCAGGGATTGAACCCGGTTTCTCTTATGTCCCCTGCATTGACAAGTGGGTTCTTTACCGCTAGTGCTACCTGGGAAGCCACCATATTGATCACTTTGGAAGTTTTATAATTCCCTTTTTATATGGAATCATTTATCTGTGTGATGTAAACAATACAATTGGGAGATAATACTAGGGCCTCCCTGGTGGCTCGGTTGGTAAGCAATCAGCCTGTAATGTAGGAAACCCAGGGTTTGAGCTCTGGGTTGGGAAGATACCCTGGAGAATAGCATGGCAACCCACTCTAGTAATCTTGCCTGGAGAATCCCGTGAAAGACGAGCCTGGTGGGCTACAGTCCATAGGGTTGCAGAGAGTTAGACATGACTAAAGCAACTTAACACACACACAAATATATTGCCTAACAGATGGTAAGCACTCAATATGTGTAATCAGTATTATATTCTTAATCTATTTGTACATGGTATCAGTAGTTTGCAATTGCATTCAGGATTTTAATATATACTTTAAGGGTGATCGCAAATGTCCACAATGCTTTGAAGAGACTAATAACAATAGAATTTTTATTTTTTATTTTTTTTACCTTTTTTTTTTTATTGTTTTTGCCATACAATGCCATGATATCACCATGGGTTTACATATGCTCCCCCTCCAGAGCCCCCCTCCCTCCTCCCTCCCCCCAACAATAGAATTTTAAAGTTAGAAAGGAAATTTAGTATCATATAAGTCTATTCTATTACAGGTGAGGACTTCTCTATTAAAAAACAAAAACACTGATACAGTCTATCTTATGGTAAAAGACAACTAGTGTGGGGTTACAATAATCTGATAGCCCCGTCAATCAATAAAATATATAGGCCTCACCTATATTTCTAGTAGTTTGGCCAATGGACTTTCAGTCCCACTTACACTTGCCAGGACCACTCAAGTATTGTCTTAGCTAGCAGCATTTTTTCACGTGCCCAAGTGGAAAGCAGCATAATGCTCACAGTTCTGAGAAACAACAAAATTCCTAAGACTACCTAAAAATGGTAATAAAAAAGGACAAGCAGGGTTTAGGAAATTTATTTTAGGGCAAGTGCCAGATTTATTTTAAGCTCTATGCTTAAAAATAAATTTAACTCACATGACTGGCTTAAAATACTGGAGCCAAGAAGTCACTGCAAAAGCATTTAATGAAATACTTGAAATTTATCTAATTGTCTTTTTGTGAGGACTGACTTTTATCTTCATTGATACTGTGGATTTTATAGTTCAATATTTCTTGCATCTAACACAATGCAAACAGAATGCCATTTTTCAAACAGTACATTTTCCTAAGCTTTGACTCACAGCAGAAAGTTGGTGTGCTGTTCAGATGCTGTACGATGCTTTTTATATAGAAAGACAATTGGTTCGTCTGTAGCCTTTTCCAGTGGAAGATAACACATCCACATTTTCGATTTTTAGCAATCCTTTATTTGACCTATGAGTCAAACTGAAGATTGATTGGAAATGAATTAAGGTGGATTTCCTGCTGAAAGTATCTTATCAGTAAGTTAGGTAAGACGTCTCACCCTCTCGCACAACAGTCAATGAAGCAATTGAATTAGGAGGAAAGGCCCATTATTTTCATGTTCTACTTCAGTCTAGTAAAATCACAATTTTAAGTTTCACTGAATGTTTTTAAATGGAAACGGTAGGATTACACATCAAGAAGAGAACTACAGTGGGAGGCTTAACGGTGTAAGGGAACTAGTATGAATGATTTAGAAAATATTGGGTTTTTTTTTCCTATGGGTTTTTTTTCCCTTTTTTTTTTTTTTTAAACTAAACTGAGCTTGACGTCTACTGACTGTATGTTCCGGAGTCCATAGTTTAAAGCTCCCCTGACACACACGCTGACTTTAGAGGGTTATGTGCTACATTGCTTCGTAATTTTCCCATGGAAGCAAAGACGGGTTAAACCGACGTGGGGTTCGCGGAAGGCTGACGCTGAAGCCCTACTGAAGACCAGCCTCCGCGGGTGCTAAAATGTTGGTTCCTGTTGGCGAAGAGACACCGTGCCTTTAAAAAAAGAAAAAAAAAAAAGTATCTCCAAAATAACAATAACAAGCATCCTTTCTCGTCACAATTCCTCCGACCGCTGCAGCCCAGAGGAAGCAGAGCGGGGGCAACGGCCAGGACGTGACCGAAGGCGGCGAGAGCTCCTCCCCGTGCGGATCCCACGCCGCTTCCCGAGCCCTGCGTGGCTGCTCAGAGCCCGCCGGGCCGAGGGCGGTGCCGCCCGCCGCGCCCAGTCCACCCGTCCCGGCTGCCAGCCTGCCCGCCCACCGCGAACCCCGGGGGCGCCCCGCCCCGCCCGGCGCGGCCCCGCGGAGGCGCCCAGTGCGCGCGCGCGCGGCGCCCGCCCGGTTCCCCTTCCGAGCGCCCGCGCCCCGCATGCGCAGTGCGCGCCGGCGGTCTCCGTTTGTTTGAACAGGAAGGCGGACATATTAGTCCCTCACGGCCCCCTCGCCCCACCCCCTCCACCCGAGCCTTCGCCGCGCGACTCGCCCTTTCCCCAGCCGGGGCCGCAGCGCCTCTCAGAAGCTTCTCCCAGCTGCAGCCGCCGGGACCCGACTCTCGTCTGTCCTCGCCGCCCGCTCGCCAGCCCGTCCTCCCCCGAGCCTCCACAGGGCACCGACCTCGCCCTGCCCCGCCGGACACCGCGGCAGCAGCCCCAGCAGCGCCGGGACAAAATGGGAGAGTGAGGCTGTCCCGTGGGGGACCAGCTCCTGGCCGAGGCGGATCGGGGCGTCGGGCCGGGCCGAGTGGAGCCGGGGATGCGGGGCTAGACCGCCTCCAGCGCCTCAGAGCGGAGCGGGCCCGGCCCGGGGCCCGAGCGGCGGCGGCGGCAGCTGGCACAGCTCCGCGCCCGCCCTTCGCACTCGCCTTTCCTCTTCTCCCTCCCCTGCTGCCCGGAGGAGTCTCCACCCTGCTTCTCTCTCTCTCCCCCCACTCCTGCCCGAATCGGCACCGGGAACCCTCCATGGCGAACGCGGCCGGGGCCCGCTAGGCTGCAGCCCTCCGCCGGAGCGACGGCGCGGGCGGCCGTCGTGAGGAGCTGCCGGGTGGGATGCGACTTTGGGCGTCCGAGCGGCTGTGGGTCGCCGTCGCCCCCGGCCCGGGGTCCGGAGCGCGGAGATCCCCTCAGTGAGGGGGAGGAGGGGGCGCCGGGCGCACCTGGTGACCCTGGGGTTCCGGCTCCCCCGCCCCGCGGCCGCGAACCCACCGCCGGAGGAAGTTGGTTGAAATCGCTTTCCGCTGCCAGTGCTGGTACGAGGGTATTGTCACAGCAGCAGCAGCAACATGTCGACTGGGGACAGTTTTGAGACTCGGTTTGAAAAAATCGACAACCTGCTGCGGGATCCCAAATCGGAAGTGAATTCAGATTGTCTCCTGGTGAGTAGCCCTGTTCTCTTGTGCTTGTCTGAGTCGCTCATTTATTTCCTTCCTCTTGCTGGTTATCTGGAGCTACGAAAGAGAGTTTCAGGTGTACATCATCTTGGAAAACACCAGAACCTGGCGTTTTCCCTGAGGAGTCTTGGAGTCCCTCTAAAATCTCCTGCCCTTTCCCGGTGTATCATTGGACTGGTTCTGAATTCCCTGAACTTTCAGCTCTGACTCAGTTCATCATCACACAAAAGATACTTATAAAATTCTGTTGCAGGCATCATATAAAAAGTGACCACGTCAGAGTTACTACTACGTATGTAGCTTGTTGAACCGCGAGCTTAGTTACGAACTTTCCGTTCGGTTTGACAGTGAGGTTGGAAAAGACTGCTTTCCATTTCCATCTGCTTAGCTCCTTAAGGGTTTAATTTTTAGACTTGTGACAATGGAGAATCGATTTTGAGGAAGTGATTTTTGAGCCAAAGTGTCATAGGTGATTTGAGTCAGAGGAACTTTTTGCTGGACTGTTAAGTGTAAAAACCCAAGCTAACTGATGATGGAGCATCACAATATTAACGTCTTTTACAGTACTGTTGATCACAAAAGTACTGCACAGATATTTTGTCATAACTGCCTTTTTTGGTGTTGTGCTTAACATGATAGATTTTGTAGCATTCTAAAAAAGTTTTTATATGAAAGGCCAAAACACTGTTTAAAAAATTCTTCAGTGTTTGATAGCATGCACAGCTATCTATAGATAATTGGAGTTTTTAAGTTTTGTCAATTTCCCCTGCTACTGATAGCTGCAATCTATTCGTAAGCAAGTTTTTCCTTTATCAAACAACTAGCAGTTATATAATTATTCTGTTTTGGTCCAAACAAAACCACTTTATCTTTAAAGTTGCAAAGAATATGTACGTGGGTAGTAATTTACAACCTTCTCAGGGAATTAATGTTAGATGTACACAATATTTGGGATTAAAGTTAGGTGAACTAAATGATGCCATTCAGAGAAATAATAACCATTTTAACACCTTATCTTGAATCAGGAAAATGTAAGTTAATGTATGAAATTAATATACATTTCAGTTACTCAAAATAGCTGTGTACATATATATATTTAAATGTATGGGTCTACAAGAGAGTGTCTCTCCAAAGCTTTCTAAATGACTCTAAGCATCCTTGACTGAAATAAGAGTTATGGGTTGTATATTTGAAATGTCTCACCCACATTATGGATGCTCTTCATATTGAGAAAAAAAAAGGAGGGTTGATGCTTAATACAATGGAAAACATTTTATTGAATAAGAGAAGGAATTAGAACATACCTTTCTAGGAAGGATCGCTAGAATTTTTAAGAAGTCTCATTCTTCTTAATACTTACCCAGTTTTTGTATATCTTTTGCCCTGTTTTTGATCTCAATCCATGGCGCAGGGTTACACAGAATGTTTAGCAAGGGTGGTTTCGTTTGTGTCAGTGGTCTTTTAGCCTCTTGTCATGGTTTCATTTCGTGGGAACCTCATAAATTTATTGAAATGTGGAGGATACTGGGAAATGTAAGTCATGAATTCTTTCCTTGAAAATCCTAATCTCATACATATACACAAAAATAAAGCAAAACACAGATTGAGAAAATATGTATGTAGTAAGTTTCAAATGACTGGTATAGTTAATATATGCTCTTGGATATTGAAAGGAGGAACTCTTGAGTTGATAGAGTATATTGGATGCTGGATGGATAGGATTTGGGTAGAAGACACTCAAAGGGGGAGTGGAAGATAACATGAATTGAGGGTGGAAACATGACTGGCTGGCACATGTTTAGGGGAAGAGAAGATAAAGGTAGAAGGATAGATTGGGTTAGAGCATGGAGGATTTGATTGCTAGGCTAAGGCGTTTAGATGTTTTTCAGAATGTTGTGGCTATTAAATATTTGTAAATAAGATTACGCCAGGATGAATGAAGAAGGTGAGTGTGGTGGTGGTTGTGTGGAGAGAGACTAGAAATGGGATGAGATTGGGCATTTAAAAAAAATACTGCAATAGCCCAGAAATGATTGAAGCTCCAAACTGGTCGTTTGGATGGGGAAGGAGAATTGATGGAATTTGACTGGCAGAGTTGGGGAGAAGGGACAACTAAAAAATTAGATGACTCTAAGCCTGGGTTATAGGGAGACTGATGAAAACATGGGTGAAACAAGTCAGGTTTGGAAATCACTCGGGAAGAATTGGCAACAGATGAGCTTTAGGTTTGTTGTGTTTGAGAGGATAGTGGGACGACCACAAAGACTATCGGAGATGTGAAACTGAGCTCATAGTTAAAGATAACATTTGGAAATCATCTGATAGAGGTGCTAGTTGAAACTGATGTAATGATAAAAGGGTGAAGGAATAAAGAGGAAGAGTCAAGAAAGTGGGCAGGCAGTCAGGGCCTCCCAGAGTTAGGACCCCCAAGTATCTTAGAACCCACAACCTTAAAGAATCATAGTCAATAGACTTATTCCCCCACCCTCTTCTTTCTGTTTAGTTCTGTAATTATTTATTGTTAGCTGTTAAAATTGTATTATATTAATCTGAACTTGTTAAAGATTGAATTTTTCTTTGGAGGCAAAATCCTTTCTCCAGATTCATAGTGTCTAGCATGAATTTTCTATTTTATGTTTCCTATCAAGCGTTCATTCTTTCATTCATTCAGCCATTTAGAATGACCTACCAGATGGCCTCATCTTTTTCCATGAGTCTGTTTTTCCTTTCCTGTTTGGACTTTGGACATCTGATGTATTGTAGCAACAGTACCCTTTTAAAATTGATTGACTTTATCTATTTTTTGGCTTTTGTTTCTTTATTTATCTGGTACTTATTGAGTAGCATGCATTATGTCTATATATTATATATTATGTGCCATGTGAAACACTGAAGTTCTGATATATTTTTGATAATCTCAGGAAAAAAAAGGTTGTCAAATTATGTTTCCTTGACTAGATCCCTTCTTCAGAAATGAAAGTTCCCATACCTTTTGCTTTCAGAAGAATTTACTGGCAAAGGGTCTTTTAAACCACCTCACCCATCATGAAAACAGCTTTTTTTGTTGAGTGTTAGAGGTTATATGATATTGTAGCTGGGAGAAGCCCTGATGAATGATTTCTTCAACCTTATCTTGAACGCATAGTTTAAGAACTAGATAAGCACATTTTTCATGTTGCAAATGCTGGTAGAGTCTGCAGATACTAAGGTAATATGGTACCCATTCCCTTGTTTCTCAGATCATCCAGATTGCTCAGTAATTTGGGTTTTTGTCAGTCAGATTCTTTCCAGTGTCCTAATGGTTCTCTTACTGCCCATGTCTATGATTATCCAAGAACCGTTTTCCTTTTCCCAACTTTTTTTTAAACTTTAGAATTATTTTATCTAAGGCTTGTTAGCAATTTCTCAAGTTGTGGAATACGTCTAAAAACAGTAAGAGAGTTTAATTAATGTTAACTTTTCCAGAGGGGAAAATGTCTATAATTTGTAAATTAAAAAGGAAAAACAAAGCCTGGTGAGTGGGAAGGTTAGGTATATATTTGTCTTGAAGTTTGACATACATTTCTTGAAAATATAGCCACCTGACTTTTTTTTTTTATTAAGTTTTTGGCCTTTTCCCCCCTAGTTTTGTTTAGTCATTGGAGGTGTAGCAATGAGTTGGTGGCATGAAGGGAAGGGAACCAATGATACTTGAACAGTGCATACATACTAAGTTCTAACACTGCTGTTCACTTTGTTTGTGTTATTACCATCTATCATTAGTCAGTTTTTCAGAATGTAGAAGGCAGATGTTTCAAGTTTTTGTTTTTGAGTTTTTCCTCTTTAAGGTCTCTCTTTCTGGGCTTTCTTGACCTACTGATTTCCTATCTTTTCATTGCTGACTTCTTTTTCTCTCATCTTCAGTCTTGGGCACCATGATACTTATCTTTCTCTTCTCCTCTCTTGAAGAATTCATCCATTCCTACATCTTTGACTGATAATCATCTCCTTACTCATGATATCCTGGTCTTCATTTTTCAGTCTTTTTGCTGCTTTTGAATCCTAAATACCTGACTGCCTATTTGGCATCTCTACATGGATGTTATATTATTATTCAAATTACTAATATTCCAAAAATAAGCTTTGTCCCATGTAACTTAACCTGTTAACACTGCTAGTATGCCTGTCACTCAATTGGAACTTTTGTTGTGTACTTTAATTTTGACAATCTTAGGTCACATGTTGGATTATTTCAAAAGAGTGTGGCTAGCATTCCAGATTTTAGATTATTGCTGTATAATCCCTCTATGTGTTCTGCCAGTTGAATTGATCACATTTGGGTTTGTATTACTGTTGGTGGAATGAAAAGACTGAGTTCATTGAACCTTTGGGCCTTAAAGCTATATGCTTGTCAGTGTTCATAATTTATGAGTTAATGAGTGTTACCAGTATATGTTGCATATCCAGTTAGTTTTGGTCAGAATGTTTTGATAGTATGTTGCAAGATTAAAAAAAAATTACTTCTTTCATTTAGCAAATCTTTGTGTAGGTTCTAAACCTGGATTCAGATGTAGGCTTTGCCATAGTACTTACCAGATGATTGTTGGTAAATTATTTTAACCTCTCAGAGCTTATTTCATCTTCAGGAAAGTGGGGGGATAATAGTACTAGATTTTCAGAAGGATTAAATAATATAGGCCGATTATCACAACATGTGGCATTTAGCTAGCATTTGTTAATTGGTGACTATTATTTTTGTCCTATTTACAGTATTCCTGTTAACATGCTAGTTACTGTGCTTAGGCTGGAAGTTGAAATTTATTGTGTTCTCTAAGGGCAGAGTAATTTATCTGGCACTTCAAACCATGCTCATAAATTCATAATCCAGCTCTACTTTATTTGAAGTGTCCAAGCCAATTGGTACTGAAAATGGAGACATTTAGATGAGATTCAGTACGGTGAGGAGGGGCTTTTTGATGACTGTTTATTCATTTAGTCATGATTTATAACATCCCTACTTTGTACCAAGAGTTTAGGTTGATAAAAAAAGACAGCTGGGAGCTGGTTTGTAGAGATGTAGTTTTCTTACTCTCTTTTGCATATGTTACACTTTTGCTATTCTGTTAAACAGGCTTTGCACTACAAGAACCCTGTGGGTGTATAGAGAGGTGGCTCAGAGTAACAGCTGAGACATGAATTGGGCCATTGATTAGTTTTTTGAGTCAGAAATGCTTTTTATCCAGAAGAAGGAACCACGTATTATATTTTATAATGAACAAAAGAGTGAATATTCAGTTTTCGATTAGATTTTGTATAACTCTACTGTTTTATTTCACAATTACAAATTTTGATGTTGTTGTTTATGTAGTAAAAACTAGAGATTCTTTATGATATATGACAGAAAGGTCTGCTGCTGCCACTGCTAAGTTGCTTCAGTCGTGTCCAACTCTGTGCGACCCCATAGATGGCAGCCCACCAGGCTCCCCCGTCCCTGGGATTCTCCAGGCAAGAACACTGGAGTGGGTTGCCATTTGCTTCTCCAATGCATGAAAGTGAAAATGAAGTTGCTTGGTTGTGTCCAACTCCTAGCGACCCCATGGACTGCAGCCTACTAGGCTCCTCCGTCCATGGGATTTTCCAGGCAAGAGTACTGGAGTGGGTGGCCATTGCCTTCTCCGGACAGAAAGGCCTACATATCAGAGAAGACTACATACGGAGTTCTGTTGCTGAAGATTGTCTGGTAGCTCCCCTTTCCCATTACCATCCCTACTAAAAGAGAGACACATCCACTTAGTTTAAGCCCAGAACATAGCTGATGAATACCCCATACATGTGTGTTTAATAAGGTGAATAGATACTACTATTTCACAGTGGAAACAGTTTTCAAAAATATCCTGTTAGCGTGGTATAATGATAAGTA
Source organism: Antilocapra americana (assembly GCA_007570785.1). Lineage (NCBI taxonomy): Eukaryota > Metazoa > Chordata > Mammalia > Artiodactyla > Antilocapridae > Antilocapra > Antilocapra americana. The sequence goes on from ML662445.1 coordinate 32,433,058, forward strand.
CACTGGACTGGAAATTCAGAGCATTGGCCTACCCTTGTTTTTCTGTTAACTCGCTTTATAACTAAGGAAATCTTTTTTTCTTACCTGGGCTTCAATTTCCCCAGTGAAGAGTTGGGCTGTGTAGTTGCTAATGTCCATTGTGTCTCTAAAATTTTATAAGTGTTTATTATAATTCCTTAAAAACTTAAAAAGTTGTGTTATTGATTTATTATTAAAAAGGAAAATTTAAAAGTTAAGTGATTTGGGGGTAGAAATATAATAGGGACCATCTTTGGTAAGTTCTAATTTTGCAGCTAGTTCTACATAGCCTCAGAAGATCACCCTAAAATAATTTTTGTTATATTTGGCAGTTATTCTTTTTTGCATTTGTGACTTGTGTTATTATTTTAGGGGATTGTGCTGTTTGAATAAAGCAGTAATTGTGTTTTTTGAAACAGAACACAATAATTGAGTTACTCATTTGTATTTCCATTAAAATATGTACATGTGCTAGTTTACTTCTCTTATCTCTTTGCGCCCACTCCACCCCCCATTTGGGATTGTGAAATGTAAAAGTACACATTTTCATTATAGTTTCTAAACAGTTAGTAGTAGGTTGGATGTTTAACATCCAAAGTTTGATTTCTTAGGTGAGAGGTTTGTCTTGTATTTTAAAGTGTAGGCTAACCTGTGTCCCCCTCTTTTTTCCTATGTTTATTTATTATTATTTAATTTTAGTTTATTGTTATTCCCAGACTCTTATTTATACCATACTTTCTATACTGACTTTTGGCAACAAATTGAAACTTTATCTTAGGTTGTTCCCTGGAACTAATTTTGAAATAGTGAACTGCAGTTAACTCTTCTTTTTTCTCTTTGCTGTTATTCATTCATTAGTGAGTAAGGGATTCATTTATTCAGCAAATGTTTATGTGATGTGTACTGTGTGCGAGGTGTTGTGTCAGGCACTGGGAACACCATGGTGAGTGAAAACAGAGGCCCTGCCTTCATAGACTTTACAGTCCCAGGAGAAGGGTAAGTTAGGAGCAGATATGAGTGGGGTAAGCCTTGAAGGGATTTAAGAGATTCCATCATGCCTTTTCTTTAAGGTGGGGTATGCTTAAAGATTTGTAGTGAAGTAGTCTGAATATATAATGTTCAGATACGAGCCTGTAGATTTTGAAATTCCCTTGAGGAATTGTTAAAAATGGAACCTGGGCCCATGCCCAGACAAACAAAATCAGAATCCTTTGGGGTGAGTCCTAGGATTCTGCATGGGACATGGTCTCTTAGACAGGCTCTAGTTTGCAAACTATGGTTGTAGGGAAGGAACATGAATTTTTGTTTTGTTTGGTCATTTTATAAATGAGAAATTTCAAACATTCACAGAAGTCGGGAAAATAGCATCGTGAACCCCCACTACCCAGATTCTGCAGTTTTCAAAATTATGTCACTCTTGCTTCATCAAAGACCCTTTTTTCTTGCCAAAATATTTTAAAGCAAATTCCAGACATTGTCATTTCACCCTTACATACTTCAATAAACATCTCTTAAAATTTTTTTTCTTACATTAACACAGTGGCTGTTATTGAGTCTTAACAGAATGAAAAACACCTTGGTACCATTAATTCCCAGTTTATATTCAGATTTTTCTGGTTGTTTAAAACCATGTCTGTTTTGCAGTTGTTTTGTTAGAATCCAGATCTGGACAGATTCTATGTGTTACATTTGTTTCCTAGGTCTTTTATTAACAAATCTCTTCTTAATATAGAGCAGTCTCCCCCCGCCCCCATCTCCTCTGTCCACCACCCACATTTTCTTGTTGAAAAAACTAGGTCATTGGTACCGTACAGTATTTCACATTCTGGATTTTTTTGTTTGTTTTCCTGTCATGTCATTTAACTTGCTCCTATATATCGTCCATATTTCTCATAAGTTGATAGGTATAAAAGCTTGATTTAATTATTTCACCTTTTAGTCAGTAGTGTTTCATAGATAGTGTTTTCTTTTGCATCACATCAAGAGGCACACAGTATCTGGCTGACCCACCCTTTAGAATGCTAAGGTGTGTTCAGTGTGTTCAGGTGGTGACAGCCTGTAATAACTTGCTTTGTAAAATCCTTTAGTATCCTTTCAGCTAATGGTTCCATCCATTTATAATTTTTAGCTGAAGCAGTTATTCATTAGGGAAAGCAAAATAATGGTTTTCTAATTATATCATTCCTTTCACATTTATTAACTATAATTCTTCCGTTAAGAGAACATAAGCAGTTAAGAACTTTTACTCATCGTCTTTAAGGCTGTTTGCTTATCATGATATAGAGTTCATAAAGTACAGGGTGAATGCTTCGGGCTTTCTCTTTATTTATTTATTTTTAAATTCTAATTGGAGTATAGTTGATTTATAATGTTGTGTTAGTTCAGGTGTACAGCAAAGTATGAATCAGATACACAAATATCAACTTTTTTATTTTTAAGATTCTTATAGTCTTTCTCTTTATTTACTACTTTTCAGAGTAAGTATTTTAGAGGTTTAGTGTGCTAGACATGGCGGAAATTGGGTACTTAAGGGAAATTAAAGAAAGGGGCTATTTACAAACATACAGACAATATTTAAGGAAATCTGTAGGAATAGTGGAGTACCCTAGGGCAAGAAACACTGGAGAGAGAACTGCTACCACCTCTAGGCCTGAAGGGACAAAGGAAGAGAGCAGGTGGGAAGGGTAGCCTTATGGAGGGGGCTTTTTGGCTAGGGCTGTGGTTTAAGTAGAGAAAGAACCAGGGAAGTATATCCCCTCTCACCCTGTAGTCTCCTATTGTGGGCTCCCTTTACCTGAAATGCTGGTATATAAAAGAACCCATTGCTCCAGGCAATAAAAAAGTAAAGTGTTAGTCACTCAGTCGTGTCCAACTCTTTGCGACCCCACGGGCTCCTCTGTCTGTGGGATTCTTTAGGCAAGAATACTGGAGTGGATTGTCATTCCCTTCTCCAGGGGATATTCCTGACCCAGGAATCGAACTCAGGTCTCCTGCATTACAGGCAGATTCTTTACCATCTGAGCTACCAGGGAAGCCCCTGTCCATAAAGGTCAGCAAATAAGATAGACCCAATGCTTATTTATTTATCTCTCTCTCTTGAATTTTTGGCATCGTGTAGACCATTAAAAATGTATATATATGCATGATGTATTTCAGTCAGTTTTTGTCATCTTTGCTGTACTCAGTTTGTCTTGTCTTTGACTAGTGGAGGAAGCCTCTCTATGTTGACTCCTGTGTTGTTTGTCTATGATCTTAATAATCTTTGAGGAACTTCCTTGTTTCTTGGTGTAATAAGATGTTCAGGCTCCTCTTGTACCTTTCTTGCCCCAGTGTTGGAAGTCATCTGTTAGTGGGGAACGATATTCTGACACTTCAGCCTGGATGCTAGGAGTGCTCATTGCTGAATGGTTGGTGGGTGATAGTGGGGTGGAGTCTGAGATCCTGAATTATATTCTAGTTGACACTGTAAGTTGTAAATTGAAAAACTGTATGGCATTGGACAGCTAATATTTACTCTCTGACCCTTGTTTTTATTAGGAGTATAATGCAAAATTCACTAATTGAAATCATCTCCAAATTGTTGTTAGATGCAAGTTGTTTTAAATTCCCAACCTTATTAAGAAATTGTTTTAGATTTGTCTTCTATCTTTTTGTTAATTTTTAAAATTGTAATAGTTCCCTAACAGTAGGACAAAGAAAGTGTTTCTCTGATTTTTATCATCCACTCTAAAAGTATTTACTTATCTCACCCTAATTGTATTTCCTCTGCTTATTTCTAGTAATATCTAGTCATGGAGGCAGTGCTATCTAGTGGTTGAGAGCATGTGTTTTGGAGTCAGATTGTGTGATTTTGAATCTCAACCAGATAAACTGCTTAGTAACCTTGTGAGTTTCGGCAAAAGTCTTGATGCATACATCATCCTCAAATAAGATTAATCGTAGACTCTTATAGGGGAATATTAAATGTTAGGAGTATTAAGTGAGATAATGCTAGGGCATGTAACATGTTTTGCTTAGTTCCCACCATTTAGTAAATGTTAGCTATCAGTATCATCATTGTCGTCATTAATGTCTTCATAATTTGTCTGGGAAAGAAGGACTTTGGTGTTGATTGACCAAGTGCATTATTATCTACTGCCCGACTCCACAGACCAAATTTTTACTTGGTTGAGTGATCTTGGACAAGTTATCTCACTTCTTTGAACTTGAATATATTTAATCTGCAAAATGAGAATCATGATAATATTTACTTCATAGATTTAATCATGAGGATTAAGTGAAATAATTTATTTGCACGTTCCGTAAGTCCTTCCAGGTGTTGATAGTAGTTACTCCTTTCTTTGCTATACTTTTATGTTACAAATTTGATGAAGGTTCCACTGTTAGAAACACTAGTACTTGGAAACTTGGGAGAAGAGTAGGAGATTCTTTATTTCAAATGTTTCTCAAACCTGCTCTTTGCTTTGTTACTGTTGCCCGACTTAAATCCACACTTTCAACCAATATTTTTGGGTTTAGTGGGGCATCCTCAAAATTTGCCAGTATAGTCCATACTTCTGCCTTTCTTTTTCTTAACTTGAGTGCTTTTGGTCATATGGTCTTGGCTTATGTATTTACTTAGTCTTCATTCCTACTGTTCTCCAAAACAGATTGTTTGTTCCAGGTGGATTTTGCCTCAATCTCCAGAATGTGCCTGCTCTTTCCTACCAGGCCTTCCCTTTCTCTCCCTTTGAGTTCTTCTCAATGTCCTCTTTGCCAGTTTTCTCATCTTTGTAGTCTAACATAAGTCACAACTGTGTTACATTGTTATTTTATCTTTTGAATTTCTATAAGTACTTGTAATCTGTCTCAGGTAGTTTAGAACTTGATCAAAACTATCTTGTGTGAGTCTGTCTTAAGGTCTTAAGTGTTACTGTTCAATTAATATTTATTGTAAATAGTTATTTGCCCCCCCCCTTCTGTCTCTATGAATTAGTTAGGACTCTGTCAGTTATACATGATAGCTCTCAACTTCAGTTTTCCTAGGCAAAAAAAAAAAAATTTTCTAGAGTCAGGGAACCTGATCTCATTAAAGGTTCAATTGAACTTCAGTAAGAATTGAAACTTGGGCCTCAAATGCAGGCAAGCGTTAATGCTCTTCTTGCTTTGTGTTGTCATTCTCTCTGACAGTAAACTAGTTTTAGTCGCTTGTGGAGGATATGTTTGCCCAGAGCACTGGCTTTACATTTTAACAACTTCAACCACTGACTATAAATCTTGGGGTCTCAAACCCAGCGCTCTGGAGCGAAGACGCATCGATTCAGCTTGGGTCAGATGCTCACCCCTGTGATAAGGATCACATGAGCACTGTATGCTTGGAGAGGAAGTGCCCAGGAAGAGAGCGGTGGGGGAAGGCAGACTCTGACATAGTCTTCTCCCTTTTTCTTTTTTTTGACCTTGGATCGATTGAACTCTTCAACAACCATTTCCTCAGTCTGTGAAATAATTTATTTCAGAGGGTGGTTGTACACTTTCAGTGGGATCATCTGTAAAGCAAGGCTTTGAAACCTCACGGACAGTGTGAGGATGAACGGCTGCCCCTCGCTCCCTTTTGCCCTCATGTGCTGTGCTCCTCTGGCCTGGTCCCAAAACCTTTTTGCCTGTAGGACTTAATCCTGCCATTCTAGGTTGTTAGCTGTCTTTTGGCGTTACCCAACTCAACCCAGTCCCCCATAGCTTTTCTCATCTTTTTGAGTAGAAGAGCATGACGAAGTTATATAAATATTTAATGTAATTAAGTGAATTATTATAATTACAGTCTAAATGAAAACAATAGGCTTATTTTTTGTAATTGTGGCATTCAGGCTCTGTCCCTGTGCCTTCCTTGCTTATGGTAGGGGCCAGGTAGCCATTTAATTTAGTGATTGAAGGTTAAAAGGGCGTATGGAGATTCCACTCCTTTTACTAGGAATCTTTATTGTAACAGGTTGAAAACTCAACCCCAATTAACTTAAACAACAAGGGATGTTTCTTGCCTCTGAATAGTTGGTAGATAGATGTTAGCTTCAGAAATGTCTTTTTTGCGGGCCCAGGCAATGTGACTGGGAGCTAGTTTCCTGAATCAGCTATTTTAGTATTGTCTCCTTTCTCAGATACATAATTCCTTGTGGTTGTAAGGTGCCTGCCACTAGGCTCCATGACTGCTTGTTCAGGTCCAGTGAGAAGAGAGTCTTTTCTTCTAACCTTTTAGAGTTTCTAACTGATCTGGTGGACTGGATCCTTTGCCTGTATCTTAATCAGTCACAGTGGTCTGAAGAGTAGTATGATGATAAGCATAGGTTTCCTGTGTGCTGTAGTCTCAGAACTGGGAGAGAGTCAGCTTATCCCAAGATAAGTGTTCGCGTTGCATGAAGGTGGGATGGAAATTTCATTTTCCAAGATAAAGGGAGATGATGACCTGCTGGGCAGTCCCAAAGAGCATTAGCTCCTCTCAAGAGAAATCCAAGTTATGATCATTTATCCTCTCTTATCATTTTTGGAAATGCTTTTTTAAACTAAATTCTCAAGTTATCTGACATTAGAGTTAGAATTAGTTGCCTAAGACCACAGCTGTGATAGCATTTGGTTCTTTAACGAAGGGGTACCTGAATGCTGCTTTGCTTTAATGACAAGTCTTTGGGTAGCTTAGTGAAAGATTTCCAAATGCCTGTTCATGGATCAACCTCATCAAAGCCAATTACGGATTCTGATGGTCCTCACCACGGCCTTACCATCTGAGAACTGGAGTTGGAAGATGTAGTGTGCTTAAGGGGGTCTGGGTGACAGCATAGCCAGGTCTGTGAGGACTGATGCCCAGTAGCTAGGCATCAAGCCTCCTGCATATGCTTGATTTGGTCTCTCAAAAGAGATTAGAAGTTTACTGTTCCTATGAAATTAATATTTTTTCCTAAATGAAAACATTTAAATTGTTTAAATAACTCTTGACCTTCTGAGCTATTATGTATTGAGATACTGATGCTCCACATGTAAACTCCATGAGAGCAGATACCGATTGTCCAGCTCACTGATGGGCCACTAGTTTTAAAAGTAGTGCCTGGCATATTTTTAAGTTTTCAGTAACTATTTGTTTGTTGTTGAATTACTGGAAAATATTTTTTGTTTGTTTCTGTGATGAAAGCCAGGAATGGCTGACTTGAAGTTAAGAGATAGGTATAATTGGTAATTTATTTAAATCTAAGCTATATCTATTCTAGGGGGATAATATATTTTAAAACTACAAGTGGTATGTATAAAGGAATAGGTGGGTCCCCCACACCCCAATATCTTTTACTTTTAGGTGAGAGACCAAAAGCCAGTGATACTCATTTTTATAACTCTGCACATTCCTTATTTTATTCAGTCTTTACAACAATCCCATGGGCTGGCTGATGCAGATATTAATCTTTATAAATTAAATTAAACCTTAGGAAAGGTAAATGAATTTCCCAACATACAGTGTTTCATCAGTAAGTGGCAGGCTTTCTGATCCTTACTCTGTAGCGTAGTGGAAAGAGCATCAAAGTTGCAGATAACACACCACCAAGAGAAGTGCTTCCACAGCACTTAAGAGAGTGCTTTGAACACAGAAGGTATAAAGTGAAAAATATTTAAATTGAAAGGTATCGGGGTTGGTAAACAATGGAGAAGGGAAGGTGAGATATGTAGTAGTAGGGAAAAGATCTTGCCAAGTGTTGATTGACAATGTTGGAGGGAAGGTAAGTTCTGTAGTATTTTACCTCAGAAGCAGTCATCTAGAACTTGATTGGATAAGGGATGGAAGTCAGTTCTTTGATCAAAGTGCAGTGTATTTACTGCAAGGTTTAGGTAACTTTCTGCTAAAACATATCTTTGTTGGATTTGACATGTCTGGAAAGTATTAGTAGGCAATCCAAGCTATGAAGCATGGCGATCTGAAGTAGAAGAAAATGATTATGATGGTGAAGATTAATGGCACTGTCATGCACAATACTTTGAGAGTAGACAGTAGTAACATTTTACTAAATTGGCATGAAATAAGATAGAGGATGACTTTGGGAAAATGTTAAAAAAAATTAATACCCGTGTATTTGGTGAAGGGATTACTGTCCTGTAACAGAACTGAACATTTATCAGGGGCTGGGGTAGAGGATTGACTGCAGAGAGGTACGAGGGAACACAGGGTGATGGAAGTGTTCTGTATCTTGATTGAAGTCGTAATGGTGGTTATACAGCTGTTAATTTGTCATTATTCACTGAATTCAAACCTACAAAGGATGGATGGATATTTCTTTATGTAAATTATTCCTCAATAAACTTGACTTTTTAAAAAATAAAAAATGTTTATTTGGTGAACGGATTAGTAGCCCCATTGACAGAACTAACATTTGTTTGCTACTGTCAGTAATATGGTCTTGGACTATGAAGGATGTGTCTGTGTATGGCTTCAGTTATGTGTATGTATGTGTCACTTGGGAAGGACCTGTGCTGACTAAATTTTGACGTATGGTTGAAAAACAACTGATAATATTTGTGGCCAGTGATAAAATTAGGGCTTTTAGGTGAAAATTAGGATTTTGAAAAACTTATATTTGCAACCGTGAGCATGACAGCTTTCCAGCACCTAAAAACTTTGGCCATGTAGTTGGTGGTGACATTAAATGTGATTTTTCAGTATAGTGTGATGAAATATATCAACATTTGGAAGAGCTCATAATTCAGTGGGCCAATATTTTCTAAGTTACCAGTTATAAAATCATCCATTAGTATAAGATCTAAAGAGTGCAAGAAGTTCATTGCTGCAGTTTCAGATTCCATCTTGTAACTGACTCCTGCCCCGCCCTGCGCCCCCCCTTACCATGTAGCATGTGGGATCCTAATTCCCCAGCCAGGGATCAAACCCAGGCCCTGGCAGTGAAAGTGCAGAGTCCTAACCACTGGACCACCAGGGAAGTCCCTAATGGATTTGTTTTAAAAAATCCTTTCTGATGATCTTTTAGTCACTGTGCTAAAACTATTCACATTTAATGTAGTATTAATGCATTTGGTTTCTTTCCCATTTTCGTACTTATTTTGTACATTTTCACTTTGTTTTTGTTTCATTTGCCTCTTTCTTGGCTTCTTTTGGATTATTTATACATTTTTTAGTATCTAGTTTATTGTGTTTTTGATTATATTTTTTTTTGTATGTGGTTTTTTAGTGGCTGCTTGCTATTCTAGGGATTTCAATGTACATGCCTAACTTTTTACAATATGCTACCACTTCTTAAGGAATGTAGAAGCCTTATAAATGCCCCTTCAGTTCAGTTCAGTTCAGTCTTTCAGTTGTGTCTGGCTCTTTGTGACCCCATGAACCACAGCACGCCAGGCCTCCCAGTCCATCACCAACTCCTGGAGTCTACCCAAACCCATGCCCATCGAGTCGGTGATGCCATCCAGCCACCTCATCCTCTGTCGTTCCCTTCTCCTCCTGCCCCCAATCCTTCTCAGCCTTAGGGTCTTTTCCAGTGAGTCAGCTCTTCACGTGAGGTGGCCAAAGTATTGGAGTTTCAGCTTCAACATCAGTCCTTCCAATGAACACCCAAGACTGATTTCCTTTAGGATGGCCTGGTTGGATCTCCTTGCAGTCCAGGGGACTCTCAAGAGTCTTCTCCAACACCACAGTTCAAAAGCATCAGTTCTTTGGTGCTCAGCTTTCTTTATAGTCCAGCTCTCACATCCATACACGACCACTGGACAAACCATAGCCTTCCTTCACCCTCCCCTTTATGTTGTAGTCATCTTTGTATTTCAGCTGTGTACTTAGTTGCTCAGTCATGTCTGACTCTTTGCAACTCCATGGACCGTAGCCCACCAGGCTCCTCTGTCCATGCGATTTCCCAGGCAAAAATGCTGGAGTGGGTTACCGTTTCCTTCCCCAGGTTTCAGCTGTACCCACTGAAAGTCTCATAAGAAAATGTTATAGTTTTTGTCTTCATTGGTCAGATGTATTTTAAATAACTCAGTAGGAGAATAGATATTTATATTGGTTGCTCTTCTTTCTTGCCTCACATTCCAAGTTTCCTTCCACTGTCATTTTCCTGCTGTCTCAAGAACTTGATGAACTTTTTTCTCTTTTTTTAAAGTTCTTACAGCAGGTCAGTTTGCTATGGTTTTTCATAGTTTTCCTTCCTGTCAGGCTTTTTAAAATTATATTTTTATTCCTGAAGGATGTTTTCAGTGGCTATAGAGTGTGGGTTGACAGTTCTTTCCTTTTGATACTTTAAAAAGGGTGTTCCACTTCTTTCAGAGGTTTCACATAGTTTCTGGTGAGAAATTTGCAGTTGTCCATTTCACTCTTCCCTGGTAATTAATGTCATTTTTCTCTGGTTGTCCTCCAGATATTTTCTTTGCTTTTGGTTTTCAGCAGTTTGATTATGATGTAGGTTCCTTTGGGATTATCCTGTTGGGTTTCACTGAGCTGATGGAATCAGTAGTAAATATGGGAAGTTTTCAGCCTTTGTTTCTTCAAATATTTTTACCACACCAAACTCTTCCTCCTTTCCTTTTGGGACTCTTTAAGAGCCCAAATGTTCCCTTCTGCTGTTTTCCCACAGGTCCCTGGGGCTCTGTTCATTTAAAACCTTTTATTTTTTTCCCCTGTGTTGACTAGATAATTTCTACTGATTTATCTTCAAGTGCAGGCATACCTCGTTTGATTGTGCTTTATTTTATTGCACTTCACAGATACGACATTTTTTACAGATCTGTGGCAACAATGTTCTGCAAGTCTAGTGCTGTCATTTTTCCAACAGCATTTACTCACTTTTTGTCTTTATGTCACATTTTGGTAGTTCTTGCAGTATTTCAAACTTTGTTATGAGGACCTGTGATTAGTAATTCTTGATGTTAGTACCATGACTGTTGAAGTCTCAAGTGGTGCATTTTTTTTTTATCAATAAGGTATTTTAAAATTAAGGTCTGTACATTGTTTTTCAGACATAATGTTATGGCACCCTTAATAAACAACAGTATAAACATAAGTTTTATGTACACCGGGAAGCCAAAAATTTGTGTGGCTCACTTTATTGCAGTATTTGCTTTATTGTGGTAGTCTGGAATCAAACCCACACTATCTCCAGGGTTTGCCTGCATAGTGAATCTTTTCTGTCATCTCCATGCTGCTGTTGAGCTTACTGAGGGTGTGTTTTTCTTTTTGGTCATTGTATTTTTCCCTTCTGAATTTTCCATTTAGTTCTTTTTCTTATTGCCTGCATTGTCTAACCATTAATTTTAACTGCTTGCCCTTATTTTGGGGAGTGTTTTAATAATAGCTGTTTTAAAAGTCTTTGTTAGATAATTCCAACCTTTGTGTCGTTTTGCTGTTGGTGTCCTGTCATTCATCTTTCTTCTAACTTTATAGGATATTACAAATTAGTGCAGAGAGGTCTAGTGCTCCCTTCGTCCAGTTTTCCTCAGTGGTTATATTATGTGTAACCGTGGTACAGTACCAAAACCAGAAAATTGTAGTTGGTCCAATGTGTATGTATAGTTCTGTGCCGTTTTTTCTTGTTGAGATTCCTGTAGCCGTTGCTGCAATCAAGATACAGAACTAACCCATCACAGCAACTATTTCCCAGTGTTACTCCTGTATAAATGTATCCCCCTAACTTTCACATCCCTAACCCCTGGAAACCACTAATTTGTTGTCCATCTCCATAATTTTTTCATTTGAAGAATATTATTAGAACAAAATCATGCAGTAAACAGCTTTTGAGATTTTTTTTTCTCCTTTTTTTACTCCTTATAATTCCCCTGAGATCCATTACCGATGTTGGAGGAATCAGTAGTTGACTCCTTTTTAGAGTAGGGTATTATTCCATAGTGGACTTCCCAGGTGGTTCGACAACCCACTCCAGTATCTTGCCTGGAAAATTCCATGGACAGAGGAGCCTGATAGACTACAGTCCATGGGGTCGCAAAGAGTCAGACACGACTGAGCGACTTCACCTTCGACTTCACTTTCAGTGATAAAGAATCTGCCTGCCATGCAGGAGATGTGGACTTGATTCCTGGGTTGGAAGGATCCCCTGGAAAAGGAAATGGCAGCCCACTCCAGTGTTCTTGCCTGGGAAACCCCATGGACAGAGGAGCCAAGTGGGTTATAATACATAGAGTTGCACAGAGTTGGCCATGACTGAGCGACTGAGCACGTTCTTATGCCTCAGTGGGACACTGTTCCCTAGTATGGATGGACTGCAGTCTGTTTAGCCATTTACCTGTTGAAGATAATTTTTGTTGTTTCCATTTTTTGGCTGTTAGAGATAAGCTGCTGTGATCATTTGTGTGTAGATTTTTGTATGTGCATTGTTTTCGTTTCTCTGGGATGAACGTCCATGAGTGCAGATGCTTGGTCATATGATTTGTTGTTGTTCAGTTCCTAAGTCATGTCCATGTTTGCGACTCCATGGACTATAGTACACCAGGCTTCTCTGCCCTCCACTATTTCCTGGAGTTTACTCAAATTCTTGTCCATTGAGTTGATGATGCTATCTAACCATGTCATCTTCTGCTGCCCCCTTCTCCTTTTGCCTTCAGTCTTTTCCAGCATCAGGTCTTTTCCAGTCAGTTGACTGTTAGTATCAAGTGGCCAAAGTTTTGGGTATTGTGATAGTGGACTAGAATGCAAAGAGGGCTTAGTTGTAAAATAAGAGCTTGGACTTTCAGTATAGGATAAGTCCTTGGGGTGTAACACAAAGCACAGTCACTATAGTTAACAATACCGTACTGAGTATCTGAAAGTTGCTAAGAGAGTAAATCTTAAAAGTACTCTTCATATATAACTCACTACATGAATAAGCTACAACTTTGTTTTTAAAGTCACTACTGTACACCAGCAAAGTGGTAGACTAGGAAACTCCAAACTCCAAACTCTCATTCCCCTACAGGAAAGAAAAAAACCCACCCAGCAGCTCCATAAACCAAATTTGTAGGAGTTCAGGAAAACCAAAAAAAGCGAATATCTCATGGTTGTTGCCTCTGTGTGTGTGTGTGCTGAAATGTGAACAGGGGCTAGCCATCACTGTGGTTGAAGAAGGAAGCTTCTTCAGGCTTGCTACTGCTAAGTTGCTTCAGTCGTGTCCAACTCTGTGCGACCCCATAGACGGCAGTCCACCAGGCTCCCCCGTCCCTGGGATTCACCAGGCAAGAACACTGGATTGGGTTGCCATTTCCTTCTTCAATGCATGAAAGAGAAAAGTGAAAGTGAAGTCACTCAGTTGTGTCCGACTCTTAGCGACCCCGTGGACTGCAGCCTACAAGGCTCCTCTGTCCATGGGATTTTCCAGGCAGGAGTACTGGAGTGGGTTGCCATTGCCTTCTCCACTTCAAGCTTGAGTCATTCTTAGCTCAGGGGTCTTTATATAATGAGGTGACAGTCACTCTGCTTTCTCAACTGCTCATACAAGCTGGGGAGTCTTCAAAGGAAAGAATTCTTTCCAGTCAGAAGTCTGAGAGTAGACATGTGCCTCCACAACCTTTCTTTGACTCACAGAGTTTTGAAAAAGCCCCTTCTTTAGACCAAAACACCTGTATCATGGTGGTCTGGTACGTGGGTCGATGCCACTGATTTTATCCTGGGCAATTTATGATGTAATCTTATGTGCCAGAGTTAGAATTTAAAAATGAAAGTTCATCATATTCTTCCAACCAATTGGTGAAAACAGGCTTCTTTATCTAGAATGCTTTTGTGTATTTCTTTGTATAGCTTTTTTTTTTGATTGCTGTAGGTGTTAGACATGTATAATTTACAACATTGGATTGGTGTTGACATTTTGCTGGTTTGAGGAATGGGTAGAAATCTTCTTTATGTTCCTTTACCCGCCTAGTATATAATATATTCGTCTTTAATATTTATGTAAAATGAGAAACAATCAGGTAATATTAAAATTTTTTTGCTTCAGCTTTCAAGAGGGTGAAACTAGGTTGTATTTTCCCCTATTTTTACTTTTTCATTTGTTCTTTCTGTTATCTGAAGATTTATTCTTTTATCATTTTTAATTTGAAAAATTTCCTTTATTATTTTATACCAACTATACTTAAATTAAAATTTTAAATTATTTTTTAAAATAACTATATAAAAATAATTTCCTTAAACTGTCATTTTTAGGATAGATCTGCTGGTCACAAATCTCTTAGTTTTTTGTCATCAGAGAATATCCTGTTTTTTTTCTGGATATGGAATTCTACTTGGACAGTTTTTTTTTGTTGGTTTGGATTTCTTTGGCTATGTCTTATTAGTTTCTTCAGTTTAGAGGCTTAGGTCTTTTGCCGAATACAGGGAATTTTTAGCTTTTATTTCTTTCACTCCTTTTCAGTCCCATTATCTTTCTTTTCTCCTTCTGAGCCTCTAGTGACATTAAATCTTATGATTACATAGGTCCCTGAGTCTCTGTTCATTCCCCCCACCCCCAGCCACCTTTGATCAAGGTCTGACTTTGTGAAAATCTGTATAGGAACTTTAAGAAGATAGCAATGAGCTGTGTATTTTTTTTTTTAATTCAACAGTAAAATGTAATCATTCTGAAAAACTATTCCACATTTTAACTACATGTGTTGATTAGGGTGACATGAAGCACACGGGCAAGTGACTCATTTTGCTGCCTTTAAAAGGAAACACTGCTTTGCATCCCTTTCCTCTTATTAAATAGTCAAGATCACACACTGGTGGTTATTAAAATAACCAGTAGATTTGGCTCTTTGAAATGTGCCAACCCAGTGACAACGAGGACTCTGAAAAATGAAGATTTTACAAGCTATTTCTGTGACTCATCAAAAGGCTTCAGACTGGGAAGGAAAGTGCGTTTCATTTTTTATTAGTCAATACAGTTGGCTGGAAATCGGTTTGTTTTTCTCACTTTCATTTACAAAGTCAATGGGCTGGGATTATTGGAAAATATTTTTATACTACTGCTAACTGAACATATGATGTGTTTTATTTTTCCCCAAAGAAACAAATCAGACACTTGAAGGAATAATTTGAAAAGTAAACTCTCTTCCCCCCAGATAAAGTCAAACCATCTGAAAGTTTTCAGTTATTCATGCCCACACAAAATCTAGCTTGTGTTCACCCATACCTGTAAACTGTTAAAATGATGGGAAGGAAAATCCTCTGTGAAATCACCCATGAATATATTTTTATGACCAATTATGATGTATCAGTTTCTTACAGTACAACAGCTCTACATGGTCACATTTCACATGTGATAGTTATTGTTGTTACACTTATTTTACAGATGGGGACGTTGAGGCTGTGAAGGGTTAGGTAACTTGCTTAAGATCACATGACTGTCAAGTGTTCTCCATTGGAATATGACTGTGTGCTTATGACGTGATACTGTTTACATAGAAATATTTTTCTTTTTTAGAAGGTTGATGTCTCAACTTTGTATCTTAATTCTGTCTTCCCTTAGATTTTTTTGGAACCTTACTTAATCATTTTTAGTCTGTAAAAATATGTCTCCTCTACCTAAAAGTATCTCATCAAATTTAAATTTAAATCATGCAGGCTTCTAATTTTTCTCATTTCTTTTGGCCATTATTTCATTTGTCCCTTTTCCACTAGCTTTTCTACTCATTATAAGTTGGTTTATGCCCCTTCCATTCTGAGAAGCATTCTATTTAAGGTCAATAGTAACCTTTAAAAGAAAAGCTTCCCCAGGAGTCTTACCCTGGCTTCTCTGGGCATAGGGGGCTATTGTACATCTCTACTGTGACCTCTTGCCCCAGGTGTCTCTGGGGTTTGTAGTTTTCTGGTAGCTTTTATGAGCTCTGCCCCCACTGCCATGTCTGCCTGTATTCTTAGTTACACAGAACAGAAAGCTCCTTGCCTCTGTCCTTCAGACATCCCTCAGAGAGGTTAAGCTGCTCACAAATATTGTCTCGCTCTGCTCCCTCCAGTTCAAGGTGGGGAAGTGGGAACCAAACTGTTACCTGCTCAAGACCAAGACCACCCCCACCCTGGGAGAGAGTGGGGTAACAGTGAGTTAACGTATCACAAATTTTCCTACCATTTGAATGTGGCTTTTACTCCATGAGATATTTGTTTTTTTTTTGTTTTCCTGAACTCCTGCAAATTTGGTTTACAGAGCTGCTGGGTGGGTTTTTTTTTCCCCTGTATGGGAATGAGAGTTTGGAGTTTCCTAGTCTACCACTTTGCTGATGTACAGTAGTGACTTTAAAAACAAAGTTGTAGCAAAATACGTAGAATATGTAAGTTACCATTTGAATTATTTCTAAATGTTCAGTTCAGTGACATTATGTTCTACACCTATCATCAGTGGCATTTTAATTACAAATTATTTGCCTCTTTTTGCATTTTTCATTCTAGTTGACCTCCCTGTGGCATTTTGCTCTGCTCTTAAGTTCCTTCTACAGTTTTTTCAATGTCATGACGCTGTTGTATCTTCCTTCCCCATCTCTCATTGCTCCTTGGTCATGTTTGCTCTGCTTGTCTTTCAGATGTTAATGTTTCCCAGGAGGCTATTATCCACTCTTTTTCCATTTCCCCTTGGTTTACACTTGGTGGGTAATTGCATCTGTTATCATGGATTTAAATGTATTCTTGTGACTTCCAAATGTGTATCACAGCCCAGTCTCTCCGTTGAACTCAGACTCATATTTTGAACTACCATCTAGTTATCCATAAAATGGTAGGTATCCTATAGGGATATCAAGTTCAGCATATCTAAAATCTTTATCTTTCCTCTCCAAAATGTATTCTCTGCCTTGGTTAATGAAGTCACTCTACTCACCTAAACTAGAAGATATTCATTCTTAATCATTCCTGTCCCTCTTGCAGTCATTCTTCAGATTCTTTTGCTTCTAATGCTCCATTCCTGTTGCCCCATTTAGTGCATACTTGGCTCTTTTTGTGCTTGTATTACCACAGTTTCCTCCTGACCGCTCCCTCTTCCACCTGTCTCTTCCTCTTCTAATTCATTGTCAGACTTTAGTAGAATAAAAACTAGTCACATCACTCTTCCTCTCCCCAAAATTCCTATGGTTCCAGTAACAGAAATAACCAAAATTCTTAACATGGTATGTTATACCTTTAATACACATTCTGTAACCCATCCTCACAGCATTGTTTCCCTCACCACCTCTTTCAGATATCTTTGGAACCAGAGCATCCTATTTTCATTCTTTAAATTTTTCTTGCTTTCTCTTTAGATTGCTTTACCCCACCTCCATCTTGCTCTTTTCAAATTCTCTTCTTTAAAGATCAACAAGCTCAAACAAATGGAGTCTAATTAGCCTAATTAAACTTAAAATCTTTGGACAGCAAAGGAAACCATAAAACAAAAGACAGCCTATGGTCTGGGAGGAAGTATTTGCAAATGATTCTACCAATAGCCGATTAATTTACAAAATATGCAAACAGCTCATACAGCTTAATGTCAAAAAACAAACAACTGAATCAAAAAAAAAAATAGAAAACCTAGGAGACATTTCTCCAAAGAAGACATACAGAGGGCCAACAGGTACATGAAAAGATGCTCAACATTGCAAATTATTAGAGAAATGCAAATTAAAACTACAGTGAGGTATCCCCTTACAATGGTCAGTGGCCATCATTAAAAAGTCTACAAATAACAAATGTTAAAAAGGGTGTGGAGAAAAAGGAACCCTCCTTACACTGTTGCTACTGCTGCTAAGTTGCTTCAGTCGTGTCCAACTCTGTGCGACCCCATAGATGGCAGCCCAGCAGGCTTCCCCGGCCCTGATATTCTCCAGGCAAGAACACTGGAGTGGGTTGCCATTTCCTTCTCCAATGCATGAAAGAGAAAAGTGAAAGTGAAGTCACTCAGTTGTGTCCCAACTCTTCACGACCCCGTGGACTGCAGCTCACCAGGCTCCTCCATCCATGGGATTTTCCAGACAAGAGTACTCAAGTGGGGTGCCATCGCCTTCTCTGCCTTACACTATTGATGGGAATGTAAATTGGTGTAACTGCTACGGAAAACAGATAGCGGTTCCTTAAAAAGCTAAAAATAAAGAGTTACCATTTGATTCTGCAATCCTACTCCTGGGCACATACTTAGAGAAAACTAATTCAAAATGATACATGTACCCCAATGTTCATAGCAGCGCTATGTACAAAAGTCAAGACATGGAAGCATTAAATGTCTATCAACAGATAAATGAATAAAGATGATGTGGTGTGTGTGTGTACATATATACAGTGGAATATAGGATAGTGCAAAATTACTCAGCCATAAAAAATGATGAAATAATGCCATTTGCAGCAACATGGGTATACCTAGAGATTATCATATTAAGTGAAGTAAGTCAGACATTGAAGGACAAATGTGATATAACTTACATGTAAAATCTTAGAAAGTAATACAAATGAACTTATTTACGAAACAAACTCATAGACATAGAAAACAGGCTTTTGGTTATAAGAGGAGATGGGGGATTAATTAATTTGAAATGAACTGATACACTCTACTATTTATAAAATGATAAACAACAAAGACAGGGAACTGTATTCAGTGTCCTATAATGGAAAAGAATCTGAAAAAGGATAGATATATATGTAACTCAGCCACTTTGCTGTACACCTCAAGGTAATACAACATTGTAAATTGACTATAATTCATTATAAAGAATGGCTAAAGAGAAATAAAGGTCAGCTCATATTTCATGTCCTTTATGAAGCTCCAGTTAAGCAGTCTTTTCTCTGTGTACTTTGTAATACTCAGGATCCCATATTATTTACTTTTTCTACCTATTAACCTGTGAGCTCCCAGTAATAAGAAATATTACTGTTTTTATCATCAGTATTATTACTACTACTACTCTTTCTTTTTTCTGAAGGCAGACATATGAATAATTACAACAAGTACAGTAATTTCTGAAGCAGGAAGTAGATAGGTGGTGTTTTATTTTTTAACATTTTCTCAGAGTGTTGGGGAAGGCAGCACAAACATTTGAGGCAGTCTGCATATAAGAAATATTCCTGTTCCAGCTGGGGAAAAGAGCAGGTAAAAAGGCAATTGGGTAGACTGAGCAACGGGCGGTGACTCTAGCACATATGACTCAAGCCTAGATACATGCATGTAGAGAACAATGAGGCTGCAAGGTATAGCTGGAGAGTGATTGGGAAAAGCTACTGTAGGTTTAATTAACTATTTGGAATACTAAATTTTCTGTTGTATAATTATCCTAAGATGCACTGGCGTGTATATAGTAATGTCACATTGCTTTAACATATTTTAGTTTAATATCAGAAGTTGTTAAAATTCCCTGAGGAATTCTTTTTCCATTTTCATATCACTGCTTAATTTTGAGAAATTTCTTTTCTTTTTACCTAACAAAGAGATTAACATGGACCCAAAGTATTTTCTTTAAGTGGTACACCGACTGCCATCAAATATTTGACAGTAGTCAAAAAAAAGTTTGTTATTTTCAAAAGTCTTTGTTTTACTGCCTTAGATTTAATTTTTTTTGCAGCAAGGGGGTTGTTTCTCAAAAAAGTCTTATTTGGAATAGTAACAATTTTGATTTTGAAATTTTACTTAAAAGATGAAATTTTTTATACATAGTATATTTTTCTTTCCTAGTGCCTTTATATTCTTGTACTTTATAATAAGTGTATTATTACTAATGGACCTAATCCTAAATGATATTTTACATGGGAATCTTGGACCTATTCCTAAATGATATTTTACACGGGAATCTTAGTTTTGTAATTCAGAACTATCCAGAGACTGAAGTTTGCAGCCGTGTTAAGGTGAATAATTTCCTCCTGCTTCTCCTTTACTTAAACTCTGTTGTGAGGTAACACAACTGGTGCTTTCCTTGCCCCTAATACTGGCTCTTTTTAAGATATATGAAATGTCCATTCTTTAGAGTTTCTTGTAAAATGTTATACTTCCGTTAATTATGGATGCCTTCGTGTGTTTATATGAAAGTATTCAACACTTCTCTAATGTGACTAGCCTCTTTCAAAATACACTGCCATAACTGGTCTACTATCATTGTTCAAATATACATAGCAAAGGATTTAATTTTTGTAATTCTTTGGCATTGACTCCTTTCCATAATAATTGATTATTATGAGAGGATAATAATTGGTGTTAATTTCTGTTAAGGTTCTGAATTCTGGTACTAGAATATGGACTTTAGGAAGTGGCAAGTCTTATTCTACATTATTTTACAGAACTTCAGAGTATTGAATAAAAGTCAGGATTCTTTGTCCTCCTCTAAGGTTGTATTACCTTGTGTAGCTTCTCTGCTTCATTAAAGTGAAAACTTGCATCCCTCTCTCCAACCTCAGTGTTTTGACTCCCCTTATAGCCTCTGTTGGTATATACCTTAGATTATGCTAGAAGGATACCTTCTTGTCCATTTTATTTCTCTGATAAAAAAATATAATTTTGGCATATGAATGATACTGAAAAACTGTATACCATCTCCTACAATTGTAAAATCAAAGTATATGGTGATAGGGCCAGACACCTAGTCCTAGTGACTGTACACAAGTTAGTGGAGGCCGCTCGTTTTCCATTAACAAATGCATGCTTGAATTCTATTGTTAAGAATAGTCAGATGCGCTATTTTTTTTTTTAAACCCATTTTTAATTATATATGGCCTTTCTACACTCATAAGGGTTTTAATATCATGACCTGAGATTTACTTTTGAGGTTTTATGACCACATGACTAAAATACCTATTTTCTCTTTATGTCATTTCTGTCAATAGTGAGGCTAACTTGTAGAGCTTTCAAATGTCAGCTGGAGAAATAGAGTGAGTGAAAAGAGGAACTGTTTAAGGGTTGAATGCTTGACTCATTTAACTCTCACAGAGCCTTTCTGAGTTGTAGTGAGTTATTTTCATTTTATAAAAGAGAAAACTGAGGCTCAGTTATACAAACAACGTTTACCAAAGAGTGACACTTTTTGTCAGCCCCATCTTGCCCTTGGTCTCACTGTTTGAATGGATGATTCTCTCACCCTTTCAGTGCAACAAATCCTAAATCTCCTACATTGGCATTTGATGAACTCTGTGTATTTCAGGGTGCTTTATGTCACAAGAGGGGCTTCCCTGATAGCTCAGTTGGTAAAGAATATGCCTGCAATGCAGGAGACCCCACTTCGATTCTTGGATCGGGAAGATCTTCCCGGAGAAGGGAAAGGCTACCCACTCCAGTATTCTGACCTAGAGAATTCCATGGACAGTTCATGGGGTCACAAAGAGTCGGACATGACTGAGTGACTTTCACTTCAGTTAGGTCATAAGAAGTAGAAGATCCAATGTAAATTGAGTTAAACCATAAGGAAAATATATTATCTTGAGATAGAATAGGAAGGATAAGTTTCCAGAGTAGATTAATTCAGTGGTTCAAAAACATCACCATAAACTTGGGTTCCTTCCATCTTTCATCTTTCTTGTCCTCATTGTGTTTGGTTTTGTCTCCTGTCAACTTCCCTTGAGGCCCCAAGGTGGCTACTGTTGTTTAAGGGTCATACAGAGATATGACAGTTTCTCATAAAAGGAGACACTATCTCTGACATGTATCTCTTTGAGGAGAGAAGAAACTTTCCCCAGAAACTTTTTTGTAGGTTTTGACGTCACATTGATGTGCCATAATATTACCATGTTCCTGTACTTAAGCTGAATACTGGCCAAGAGTAATAGGCCCCATGTTTAGCTTAAATTAGAAGTGACCACCTCGAGTTGGGGAAGCTCTCTGCTTTCATGGAAGCTCATAGTTTCATGGAGAAAGGTGGGTTGCCCAAACAAAATCAAGATTGAATTAGGAAGGTAGAAGGAGGAAATAGTTGTTGGGGTAATAGAGCCAACAATGTCTGTGATGCTGTGAGTAAAATGCCATGCTCAGTTCTGGGGCTCAGTTTAGTTGCCGCATCAGAAATCGAGCTGTGGAGATTAAAGTAAAAAATAACTCTAATATAAGAAAAATCGTTCTACTTCATAGGTAGTTTGGGGAAGGTCATGCAGAACAGGGCATGGTGGCATACTAGAAAAAATGTAGTACTTTGACCCAGGGCACTAGGTTTGAGTCCTAACCAGTATACTTTCTACTTTTAATTAGAAGAATGACTTGTAATTTTCTATTAATTTTTAAATGGTGCATATTGGACTTAAATATACATGTTTGCTCTCAATTCCTAACTTCATTTTAGAGATACAGGGTTTTTAAATCATGTTTTTATCATGGTCATGTAATTTCTGTAACTATTAGACTAAGAGTTCGTATTTTGATTGTAACACAACTAGCTCTGTGGCATAGGACAAATCAGTTAATGCTTCTGATTGTTGTTTGCCTTGACTATGGAATGTAGTGGTTAAACAAGGGATTTTTTGAGGTTCTTTCCTAACATTTAGTACCTCAAAAATTTCCAAACATTTAATGAAATAGATGCTGGTGGCTTAGACAGTAGAGTGTCTGCCTACAATGCAGGAGACCCAGGTTCAATCCCTGGGTCAGGAAGATCTCCTGGAGAAGGAAATGGCAACCCACTCCAGTATTCTTGCCTGGAAAATCCCATGGACAGAGAAACCTGATAGGCTATAGTCCACGGGGTCGCAAAGAGTTGGACATGATTGAGTGACTTCACTTTCCTAACATTTAGTAATTTAAAAAAATTATTTGGAGTAAGATTGTGGGCAGTTTGCAGTATATTTATTGGAAAGAGTGTGTTGTGAGTAAAGTTTAATGCACATTTCCCCCTCACTTTCTAATGTTTTATTTGATACTAGAAAACAACTTAAATGGTCATAAATTTAGATGTTCTGAACCTTTTAAAACTGGAAAGTGTCTTTGGAAGTAGGAGCTCTTAAAATAGTGCTTATTATAAGATGTAATAATATGTTGATTTTATTGCATTATACCTGCTTGTATTTTCTAGTAATGTTTATCAAAATTCGACCTAAAATTGTGGCGCTAGTATTATTTGCATTACTCTATAATCTGTGCGATTGTTTTGGAGTGACATGGTCTGCTGAAACTTACTATCTAATAAGGAAAGTGTTATTTCTTGAGTAATATAATGCATTTGCTCTGGAGCAAAAAAATCACTGGTTTAATGTACATTTTTATGTCCACTTATTCAAGACATTTCAGAAAATGCTGTGGGAGAAAAATGAGATGTTAACTGTGGTTTCTGCTTTAAAAAGTTTAAAATCTAGTCAAAGGAGCATATATATATTTAATTTACCTTGTCCTAGAAAATAGTGAATTAATACATTTATTAATTGATTTTCAATACATCAGGTAAAGATTCTCATCTCTTTATTGTAAAAATCATTAACAGAAATATTCAAATGCTTTATGAGACTAAGAAATGTGTCTCAAGGATAGATGAACTTGTTCAGGTGGGGAGACTTTTTCTTCAGATCTGTACAAACCTCTGAATTCTAAAAGCCAGCAGTAGGGTTAGTTGGTCTCTTTAGGCAGTCTGCAACATTGGTGTTACTGTAAGTTGTCTTCTCGATAGTCAGTCTCCAACCTAAGCATGATGTATTTTAACACCTATTAAAATTTGACTAGACTTTTCAGTTTCCTAGAGAAATATTTTAAGTATTCTAAAATAGCTGGAGTTATTCATACCTTTGACTTAACACAAAGTTAAGCTTTAATTTCCCTTTCAGACTTTTTTGAACATGACTGTTCATGGTCTCCAGAAGGTATGTTTTCCTTTGCTGCTTTTTATTTTTTGGACTCTATTGTAGCAAACTAAATTTCCCCAGTTAAATAAAATGAAGATGACTTGGGATTGTCTGAATGTTTCCCCTTTGGCACATGATAATATATAATCTGAATAGATGCATTCCTATTTCAGCACTGATTGGTATACCTTTTCATTGTCCTGCTCTTGCTTAGATAATACTTAAATGTCCCCCTTAGAAGTAAAAGTAAAAGCCCATGTTTGTCTCTTACTCTAGTGGTTGTTCTAAAAAGTGTTTCAAAGAAAGAGAACCTAGTATATTTATATACACACCATAAAAATGTATCTAAATGCGGAATTTATTTTAACTAAACTTCAAATTTTAGGAATTAATATTTGATACTACCTAATAAAATATTTGTGGTCCAAAATGTAGGTCATTTGTTTTTTATGAATGTCTATGAAATAAATAAATGCAGTAGTTAAAGGGAAGTGGAAAGTAAAATTTCATGCCCTTATATGGAGAAAAGGGCATGAGTTAAGGTCACTTGTAGCCAGTTTGTGGTGATTTTGCTGCTCCTCTTCCTGGGAGAGTTAGAAAGTGAACTCTGTTATCAGCGGTGTCCAACGTTCTTGGCATGAGGGACTGGTTTTGTGGAAGACAACTGCTTGCTTCTGCTGTGCCGCCGGGTTCCTAGGAGGCCACGGACTGGTACTGGCCTGGGAGTTGGGGACCTGTGCTCTGTATGAAATAAAAATGAGTTTTTCTCTTTTTCCAGTGCTCATGTAACCTTGTACAAGGTGTTAAATGAATGCAGGATGTGTGAGAGAAAGGCAGATTAAGCAGATTAAATGTTAAAGCATAAGGTTTATTCTTTATACTCATGAAAGATGAAAGAGGAACGTGTTCATAGCCTGATCCAAAAACTAACTTTGTTTGTTTGTTTATTTGTTTAGGATGGATTGGATGCTTTGGTATATGATTTGGATTTTCCTGCCTTAAGAAAAAACAAAAATATTGACAACTTTTTAAGCAGATGTAAGTAATTTTTTGTGGAGGTTAATGCTAGACTATATATAATGAAATACTGACTTAGATAATTCAAGCCCTTCTTTTTTCTTTCTATTTACTTTTGCTATTTCATCAATAGTATCTACATCAGATGAGAAGGAAATAGGAAAGAAACTTTGCCAGTTTGAGTGCTCATCAGAAAAATCTAAAATATCTTGCAGAGAAGGGAATAAAAAGTAAATGGTTAAAATAAATATGTTAAACATACGTGTACATTGAATTTCAATAATATTTTATTTATTCTCTATTTTTCTTTTATAAATGAATTAGCTTGTTATATTTTAATACCTGCAAGTTAAGAATTGATTACATACAGAAAGCCCTTCTACCTGTAAGATATAAATTTTCTTCATGAAACCTGGCATATACTTAAGTTTTACAAATGTTCTTTTATAAAAAAATGTTTATAAGATTTTGATATTAGATATTTTGTTTAAAATTTGATTAGAAAACTTAAATAGTTTCAAATTTTTCATCTTAAATAATTGATAGTAAGAATTTTGGTCATAAAATCTTCTCCACTCCATTTTTTTAAATCTATTCCTAAACCATATGTATTGATACATTTAGATTGAGTTTGTTTTAGTGTTATCTGCCAATTTTGGTTACGTATGTTTTGTTAGAAAAGTTTTATTTTTCTAAATAGTCAGATCTTTTTAACTTTAGATTTACTTCCTTTATCATTTCTACACTTTGAAATCCTGCCTCAGAATTTTACTTATCAATCTTTTGGGTTTTGGTTTCTCTCTTTTTTATAAAAATATTTTTTCAGCCTTAATTCTGTTTTGGAATATAGTGCCAGATTCTGAATAGCAAACTTTTAAACAAGTTTTCTTAATTTCTCACATCTTACTGATATTGTAGGAAAATTTTAGTGCTGTTTAATTTGCTTTACCTCCTTACTTAACAGTACAGAAGAACTGAAAAGATGGAGAAGCTTGACCAGTTCTTTTGATGGGAGGAAAAAGGATAAATGGTTGTTAGTACATTTACCTAACAAATAAATGTGGTGGGGGGATATAATTTGGTGAAGTAAGATCACAAGAATTGGAACACATTTTAAAAAATCTATTCCTAGTTTTACTATGCAACATTGCTACTTTCATAATGTTAAGTTTGCCTTTACATTATATTTTGTAAATAGGAACATCAGTAGCCATAGTAGAAATGTAATAAGTAAAATGAAGGTAAAAAGCTAAACTATTTAAAGTGACTAACCTGTGTAGTTTAGTCTAGTTTTTAGACTGAAGAAAAATACAGAGAATAATATTAAAAGTTTTAGCGATTCATATCTAGCATTAGGTAAAAATTTTGACTGAGTAGGATTTATACCAGGATTGCAAAGTTCATTTAAGGTTCAAAAATCAATTTGTGTAATTTATTATATTAATATATTAAAAAGAAAATCCATAATATCATCTTAGTAGATATAGGAAAAGCATTTGAAAAAATTAAGTATTCACTCTTGGTTTGCAGATATCTCTCTGCAAACTTGGAATTGGAGGAAAATTTCATACGCTGATAAGAGGCCACAAGAAAACCTATAGTTGAGATTGTATTTAATTATGTATGACTACATGCTTTCCTCTAAGAACTGGGAAAAGGCAAATCTGTTTTCTTTCATTACTTCATTCACTGTTGTCCTGGAAGTTTTGGACAGTGAAACAAGGTAAAAGGAAAAATCATAGAGATTAAAAAGGAAGAATTAAAATTTATTCAGACAGCATTTTTTTTTTTTTTTGGTACAGAAAATCCTCAAGATTCTACCGAAAAACCTACAAGAACTTATCATTGAGGTTGTAAGCTAGAAGATTGATATACGAAAAGCAGTTTATTTCTGTATTTTAGCAATAAGCAATTTTAAATAGACATAACAAATACAGCACCAGTTGCAGTAGAAGCAGAAGCATGACAAAATGTGTGTAAGACCTGTATACTGAAAATGATTTCATATACTGAGACAAATGAAAGAAAACCTTAAAAAAGATATTCAGTGTTGATGGATTGGATAATTTAGTATTAAAATGTCAGGAATTCCCCAACCAGAGTCCATGTGGTCTCAGAACCTAAGCAGGCTTTTTTGTATAAAGTTACCATAAATGCTAAAATTCATATGGCAATATTGGGTCTGGAATAGCCAAAACAACTTTGGAAAGTAAGAACAAAGTTGGAGGATTAACAGTGTTGAATTTTAAGATCAGGACAGTGTAATGAAATGAAAGAGTAAGCATATAGATAAATGGAACAGAAATAGATCTATACATATACAGTCAATTGATTTTCAACAGACTTGACAAGGGATTTCAATTCCCAAACCTTACTTCACAGTATATGCAAAAATCAACTTAAAATGGATCATAGACCTAACTGTAAACTACTTGCTAAAACTAGTAACCCTTCTAGAATAAAACATAGAAAATATATAGGATTTTAGTTAGGGAAGAATTTCTTAGATGGGCCACAAATAGCACAAACCATTTTTTTTTTTTTAAGATAGATACTGTCAAAATTCAAAACTTTTTCTTTTCAGAATTATATTGCTAAGAAAATGAACAGGTAAACCACTGACTGGGAGACTATTGTTGCAAAGACAAGTGAAAGAGGAAAATAATCTTGGATATCCATATGCGAGAGAATGAAGTTGGACTTCTATTTCACACTCCATACAAAATTAATTCAGAATGTAAAACTGTAAAACTCTTAGGAAAAAATCATAGGCATAAATTTTTATGACCTTGGATTAGACCATTGTTTCTTAGATATACACCTAAAGTA
The DNA here is from genome assembly GCA_007570785.1 of Antilocapra americana. Lineage (NCBI taxonomy): Eukaryota > Metazoa > Chordata > Mammalia > Artiodactyla > Antilocapridae > Antilocapra > Antilocapra americana. The sequence continues at coordinate 32,460,590 of ML662445.1, forward strand.
CAGCGGCAGAAAAAAATAAATAAATTGGGCATTGTCAAAATTTGAAACTTTTTTGCTTCAAAACTACACTGTCAAGAGAGTGAAAAAACAACTTACAGAATAGGAGAAAATATTAACAAATCACATACAGTTAAGTCACCTACATATGGACCTTCAAATTGCGAACTTTCAAAGATGCGAACATGTGTTCATGTGTCCAGTCATATAGGTTAGTTCACATATCTGACATTCATTGCCACATGTGTGCATCCTCTTCAAGTAGTTGTGCTTTTGTGTACTTTACTGTACAGAACTCTCTAAGTCCAGTATAATATCTTTATTTCAAGCTCAACTTGTCTGTAAGCAAGTGTAAAAGTAGCAGTAATGTAACTGGTACTGCTGTACTTTTTAAGGTACGGTACTGTAAGATTTAAAATGTTTTCTTTATTTTTTATGTATTTGTGAGAAGTATTATAAACCTCTTACAGTACAGTACTATGTAGTGGATTGTTTTAGTTGGGTACCTTGGGCTTACTTTGCTAGACTTACAAACCAATCGACTTACAAACATGCTCTTGGAATGGAACTCAGGTGTATATAAGGGTCTTACTGTACTTGATAAAGGATTGATATCTAAAATATTACAACTCAATAATAAAAAGATAGTCCAGTTTAAAAATGGGCAAAGGATTTGGATAGACACTTCTCCCCTCAAAAAAAACACGCATAAGAAAAGTTGCTCAACGTGATTAGTCATCAGGAGGTTGCAAATTATGACCACAGTGAAATATCAATACACACCTATTAGAATAACTAAAATTTTAAAACTGACAGTATCAAGTATATGTAAAAATGCAGAACAGCTGAACTCTGACACATTGCTGGTTGGTTTGTAAAATGGTGAGCCACTTTGAAAAACAGTTTAGCCTTTTTCTTATAAAATTATACATGCATTTATCACATAACCTAGGGATCCCCACTGCTGGGTATTTACGTAAGAGTAATATAATATGTATGTATATACACAAGGACTTATGAGAATGTTTAAGGAGCCTTTGTCTATAATTGCTATAAACTGGAAGCAACACAAATGTAAATCAGCTGGTAAATAGATAAATAAATTGTGGTACACCATGTAATGGAATATTCAAAAATGAGAAAGAGTGAATTACTGATAAATGCTGCAACATTGATAAATCTCAAAAGCACTGTGGTAAGTGAAAAAAACCAGGAACCCTACCCCTAAAAAACCAAGCACAAAAGGGTACATACTTTGTGACTCCCATTTACATGACATTGTGACATTCACCCTCAACTCCTGAAGTTGTAATTCATAGAGAGGAATAGGTTTTCATAGGATAGTATTCTTCATGTTGCTGAAATTAATTTATATGGATTTTTATAGTTTTCATTATTGGGTACATCAGAATTGTTTCACTAAATGTAAATGTTTTGATTTGAATTACTTTTTGCTGACAAATATCTCGTGTAGTGATCTAATATACCTGGAATATGGAATAAGATCTTTTTCTTTAGTAAAGCTCAAGTCTCAGTAAAGTTTAGCAACTTTAAGGTATAGCATCATGAAATATTTCAAGCTTCAGGCCTGACTATATTATAGGCTGTATTTTCATCTTTTTGTATTGAAGACTATATGGGGACTGAAAGGGGAAAGATAACCTATGACCACTTGACTGAATACCTAGTTAAATGTAAAGATTTGTTTCTCTGGACTCTAAACTATAATATCTGAATAATGAGGACTACAAAGAAAATTTCAGCTTCACATAACTGATAAGGACTAAAAGTTGAACTTTTAAAGTAAGGGTTAGAAAGATATCCAGATAAAATAAAACTGTCTTGGTGGCAGTTAGTCACATTTTTGAAGAAACATATTTTGGGGGAGGTATGCAATGGAAGGAGGAGGAGGGGCAGATTTGAAAACAGTAATTTTTGGCTGTCTATGTTTGTAAACCATTATGAATTTAACAGATTTTGGGGTATAAGATTCATAATTTTATGAATCTTTTAGAAAAGCGTGCTTATTAAACAAATCTTATCAGTCAAAAGAACGTAATGGAGATCGTTGTATGTATGAAAAAAAGTCCATGAACCTGAAAGTAAAAATATGGTAGAGAATTTGTTTGGATTAAAAAAATAAACCCAGCAAGGGAAGTTTACAGCTGTACAAGCTTATCTCAGGAAACAAGAAAAATCTCAAATAAACAACCTAACTTTATGCCTAAAGCAACTAGAGAAAGAAGAACAAACAAAACCCAAAGTTAGTAGAATTAAAGAAACAAAGATCAGAGCAAAAATAAATAGAAACTAAAAAACAATAGAAAAGATCTGTGAAACTAAAAGCTGATTCTTTGAAAAGATAAACAAAATTAATAAACCTTTAGCTAGACACATTAAGAAAAAAAGGGAGAGAGCCCAAATCAATCAGAAATGAAAAAGGAGAAGTTAAAACCAACACCACAGAAGTACAAAGAATCTTAAGAGATTACTATGGGCTTTCCTGATAGCTCAGGAAAGAATAGCTTGGTAAAGAATCCACCTGCAATGTAGGAGACCCCAGTTTAATTCCTGGGTTGGGAAGATCCCCTGGAGAAGGGAAAGGCTACCCACTCCAGTATTCTGGCCTAGAGAATTCTATATACTGTATAGTCCATGGGGTCTCAAAGAGTCAGACACGATTGAGTGACTTTCACTTTTCATGAGTAACTGTACACCAGTAAAATGGAAAACCCAGAAGAAATGGACAAATTCTTAGAAAGGCACAATCTCCCAAGATTGAACCAGGAAGAAATAGAAAATACAAATAGACCAGTTACCAGCACTGAAATTTAATCAATAATTTAAAAACTCCCAACAAACAAAAGTCTAGGACAAGGTGGCTTCACAGGTGAATTTTGCCAAACCAGTTCCTTCTAAAACTATTCCAAACTTTTGCAGAGGAAGGAATACTTCCAAACTCATTCTGTGAGGCCACCATCACCCTGATACCAAAACCAGAGAAAGATAGCACAGAAAAAGAAAATCATAGCCACTATCACTGATGATGCATATAGATGCAAAAATGCTCAGCGAAATACTAGGAAACCAGTTCTAGCAATGAAAGGATGATGATAACCATGATCAAGTGGGACTCATTCCAGGAATGCAAAGATACTGCAATGTCTGGAAATCAATCAGTGTGCTACACCATGTTAACAAATTGAAGAGTAAAACACATATGATCATCTCAATAGATGTAGAGAAAACTTCTGATAAAATTCAGTATCCACTTATAATAAAAGCTCTTCAAAGTGGGCATAGAAGGAACATACCTCAACGTGATAAAGGCCATATATGACCAAACCTTAACATCATACTTAATGGTGTAAATCTGAATGCGTTTCTTCTGAAATGAGTAACAAGACAAGGCTGCTCACTCTTGGCCATTTCTGTTCAACATAGTTTTGGAACTCGTAGCCACAGCAGTCAGAGAAAAAAAGTGGTAAAAGGAATCCAAATTGGAAAAAGTAAAACTGTCACTGTTTGCAAATGACGTGGTGTTATACATAGAAAATCCTGAAGATGCTACCAGAAAACTTCTAGAATTATTAATGAATTAAATTGCTGGATACAAAATCAATATAGAGGAATCTGTTGCATTTCTATACACTAAAAGTGAAATATCAGAAAGAAAAATTAAGGAAACACTCCTATTTACCATAGCATCAAAAAGAAATAAACCTGCAGGCAAGGAACCTGTGCTCTGAAAACTCTAAGGTACTGATGAAAGTAATTGAAAACGACACAAGCAGAATGGAAAAATATATTGTGTTCTTGTATTGGAAGAATCAGTATCGTTAAAATGACCATCCTACTCAAGGCAATTTATGGATCAGTAGTATTTTTCAGAGACCTAGTATAAAATATTTTAAATTTGTAAGGAAGCACAGAAGACCCTGAATAGCCAGAGCAAGCTTGAGAAAGAACAGAGCTGGAGGAATCAAGCTCCTTGACTTCAGACTATACTACAAAGTTATACTAACTAAAACATTATGGTACTGGTATGAAACAGACATAGATCAGTGGAACAGTATAGAAAGCCCAGAAGCAAACCTGCGCAATTATGGTAAATTAGTCTGTGACGAAGGAGGCAAGAGTACACAATGGAGAAAAGACAATCTCTGCAGTAAGTGGTGCTGGGAAAATGGGACCTCATAACATTCTCTAATACCATATAAAAAAATAAGCTGAAAATGTATTAAAGACCTAAATGTAAGACCAGGTAGTATAAAACTCTTAGAGGAAAACAGAGGCAGAACATTCTTTGACATGAATCACAGCAATAATTTACTTTTGGGATTTTTTGCTTTCTAGATTAATGGAAATAAAAACAAAAATGAATAGAAAGGAGCCTAAATAAACTTAAAAGCTTTTGCATGGCAGAGGAAATCATAAAACAAAAGGACAGACTCTGGACTGGGAGAAAATATTTGCAAACACTGCTACTGACAAGGGATTAATTTCCAAAAATATCAACAAACAACCCAATCAAAATATGGACAGAAGACCTAAATGGACATTGCTCCAAAGGAGACTTATAAAGGGCCAAAAAGCACGTGAAAAGGTGTTCAACATCACTGATTATTAGAGAAATGCAAGAGGTATTTTCAAAAGGTTCTGTTATTGTCTTAAATCACTGCACTAAAGGGTAAATTACATGCATCATTGTAAAAAGGTTGTATCTCAAGTTTTTATTTTTCCAAGTAATTATATTTAGTAATCTACTGTACAGTATTTTAGTGGAGTTTATCTTTTCTCTAGTGGCTAATTAAATTCCTTCCCAAAACAACATTTCATGGATTATACACTTAGATATTTATATATATGTAAACAGGCAGTGATAATCATTAAAACTGTCATCTTTCCCCCATCTTAAAGTCTTAATATTTCATTACTCTGGCATGCTTCAAAATGTAAAATACTTATTTTTTAAACTTGTTAAAATCATGATACTTTCCTGCTTATTAAATGATATATGCAGGGAAAATGAAATTGTCTCTACAGCTTGAACCAATGTAAAGACAAAAAAGTACTAGATGAAATTATAAGTGTTATGTGTATAGTCTTCTAGTAGAGAATGACTTTTTAATGTTTTCTTGAAGCAAGATAACGGCTAGAAACTGTAAAGCAAACATTGACAGATTTTGTCATTTCAAAACTTTTTAAAGAAAATTGGGAAAAAGGATAACATATGTAAAAGAATTATATTCCTAATGTTTGCAGAGATCCTTCCAGTCTGTTAGAAAAACAGAAACTATAAAAATGGACAAACTAACTGAAAATGTAGTATAAAGGAGAAAAAATAAAATGACCAATTAGCAGTTAATAGATTAACAAATGCATTAATATTTCAAGAAATGTAGGTTAAAATAAGAACACCCTTCACCTCCAGCAATATGAGGAAAAAAGATAAAGACAATAATATCTAGGATTGGTAAGGTATATTGGAGAGAAGTTAGACAGGATATTTTAAAACTAATAATCTTCATGAGCATAACCTAATGCTTAAAGAAATGTATCTGGCAAAATCAGGTCTGCAAAAACTTTGGAATATCAATAGATTATATTGTCATTGGGGCAAAAAGTTAGAACAGCCGAAATAAAAATCAGTAGGACATTTCTGTCAGCTATCCGTAGCTTGTTCTGTGAAAAAGTACATCGTAGACTCTTTTTATGCCAATGAGTATGGAAAACACATATTTTTTTAATGAATACACATAGTTGAATAAATGTGCCATGATTTTAAAAACTGTTTATATAATAGGTGGTTCTCAGGTTCCTCCCAGTTTTTCACTGTTTAAGGCTGTAATTAACATTTTTGTACATACAACTTGGTATACTTGCTCTTCCTTTCTTTGGAGTGAATTCCAGGAATTTCTGAGTCAAAAGTTGCATCCAGTTTGCATTTTGATATATGTATTGCCAAAATGCAGTTTTATACCAGAAAGTGGTATAAAAGTCAGAATTTTTTTAGTGGAGCCATAAAATTGAATATAGTATGCAGTCTAAGTTACGGTATTACATGATCTTGTTTGAAGCTATTGCAAGTAAAATATTACTAAATTTCAGATTTTCCTACACAAATATTAAATATTCTCTTTATTTAGTTTTAAAATAAATTGTCTGTCTTGGAATAAACTCATGGAAAAGTTGCAAAAATAGTACAGAGTATCCTGAAGCTTCCCTTCATCCATTCCCTTTCTGTAATGTTAGCATCTTATATAGCTGTGGTACATTGACAAAACTAAGAAATTAAAGTTGGTATATTACTATTAACTGCATACTTAGATATCAGTTTTTGCACTAATCTGCCCCCTCCTTTTTTTTTTGGTTCCAGAATCCAGTCAAGCATATAGCATTGTATTTAATTGCCATTTTTCCGTAGTCCTCTCCAGTCTGTCAGAGTTCTCAAGCTTTCCTTGTTTATTTTTATGACCTTGACGGTTTTGAAGATTATTGATGAAGTATCTTGTAGAACTTCCCTCAAAAGTCCAATATTTTCTCATGATTACACAGGGTTTATGGGTTTTGAGGATGAGTACCACAGAGATGACATGTGCTTTTCATCACATTATATTTGGTATATGTGATATCATCGTGATTTATTAGTGATACTATTAACCTTTATCACTTGTTTTAAGATAGTGTCTGCCAGGCTTCTCCCTTGGAAAGTCACTATTTTTCCTTTTCATACCTGATTCTTTGGAATCTGATTACCAGTCCAGTCGATGCTCATTGCAGAGGAGCATCAAAAAGCTACATCTCCAAACTCAGAAGATAACATACTATCTTACAGAGCAAATGTTTTTGATTTTGACAAGCTCTAATTTATCATTTATTTCTCCTATGGATTGTGCTTTTGTTGTTGCTTGTAAAAATCATTGCCAAACCCAAGATTGACTTTTTTTTAAAACTACTTTATTGAGATATAATTTATGTACTGAAGATTCATCCATTAAAAGTATACGGTTCATTGGTTTTTGTCTGCATTTATAAGGTTGTGCAGTTATTCATTTCAGTTCAGTTGCTCAGTTGTGTCCGACTCTTTGCACCCCCATGAGCTGCAGGACACCAGGCCTCCCTGTCCAACACCAACTCCCGGAGCCCACCCAAACTCATGTCCGTTGAGTCGGTGATGCCATCCAACCATCTCATCCTCTGTGGTCCCCTTCTTCTCCTGCCCTCAGTCTTTTCCAGCATCACGGTCTTTTCAAATGAGTCAGCTGTTCACATCAGGTGGCCAAAGTGTTGGAGTTTCAGCTTCAGTGTCAGTCCTTCCAATGAACACCCAGGACTGATTTCCTTTAGGATGGACTGGGGGCCAAGAGACTCTCAAGAGTCTTCTCCAGCAGCACAATTCAAAAGCATCAATTCTTGTGGTGCTCAGCTTTCTTCATAGTCCAACTCTCACATCCGTACATGACCACTGGAAAAACCATGGCCTTGACGAGATGGACCTTTGTTGGCAAAGTAATGTCTCTGCTTTTTAATATGCTGTCTAGGTTGGTCATAGCCTTCCTTCCGAGGAGTAACCGTCTTTTAATTTCATGGCTGCAGTCACCATCTGCAGTGATTTTGGAGCCCAGAAAAATAAAGTCAGCCACTGTTTCTACTGTTTGCCCATCTATTTGCCATGAAGTGATGGAACCGGATGCCATGATCTTAGTTTTCTGTATGTTGAACTTTAAGCCAACTTTTTCACTGTCCTCTTTCACTTTCATCAAGAGGCTCTTTAGTTCTTCTTCACTTTCTGTCATAAGGGTGGTGTCATCTGCATATCTGAGGTTATTGATATTTCTCCCGGCAATCTTGATTCGAGCTTGTGCTTCGTCCAGCCCAGCGTTTCTCATGATGTATTCTGCGTATAAGTTAAATAAGCAGGGTGACAATATACAGCCTTGACGTACTCCTTTTCCTATTTGGAACCAGTCTGTTGTTCCATGTCCAGTTATTACTGTTGCTTCCTGACCTGTATACAGGTGTTTCAAGAGGCTGGTCAGGTGGTTTGGTATTGCATCTCTCAGAATTTTCCACAGTTTATAGTGATCCTCACAGTCAAAGGCTTGGGCTTAGTCAATAAATCAGAAATAGATGTTTTTCTGGAACTTTCTTGCTTTTTTGATGATCCAGCGGATGTTGGCAATTTGATCTCTGGTTCCTCTGCCTTTTCTAAAACCAGCTGAACATCTGGAAGTTCATGGTATACATATTGCTGAAGCCTGGCTTGGAGAATTTTGAGCATTACTAGCATGTGAGATGAGTGTAATTGTGCAATAGTTTGAGCATTCTTTGGCATTGCCTTTCTTTGGGATTGAATTGAAGTCTGACCTTTTACAGTTCTGTCGCCACTGCTGTGTTTTCCAAATTTGCTGGCATATTGAGTGCAGCACTTTCACAGCGTTATCTTTCAGGATTTGAAATAGCTCAACAGGAATTCCATCACCTCCACTAGCCTTGTTTGTAGTAATGCTTCCTATGGCCCATTTGACCTCACATTCCAGGATGTCTGGCTCTAGGTTAGTGATCACACCATTGTGATTAACCGGGTTGTGAAGGTCTTTTTTGTACAGTTCTTCTGTATATTCTTGCCACCTCTTCTTAGTATCTTCTGCTTCTGTCAGATCCATACCATTTCTGTCCTTTTTTGAGCCCATCTTTGCATGAAATGTTCCCTTGGTATCTCTGATTTTCTTGAAGGGATCTCTAGTCTTTCCCATTCTATTGATTTCCTCTATTTCTTTGCATTGATCAGGAAGGAAGGCTTTCTTATCTCTCCTTGCTATTCTTTGGAACTCTGCATTCAAATGGATAAATCTTTCCTTTTCTCCTTTGATTTTCGCTTCTCTTCTATTCACAGCTATTTGTAAGGCCGCCTCAGACGGCCATTTTGCGTTTTTGTATTTCTTTTTCCTGGGGATGATATTGATCCCTATCTCCTGTACGATGTCATGAACCTCTGGCCACAGTTCTTCAGGCACTCTGTCTATCAGATCTAGTCCCTTAAATCTATTTCTCACTTCCACTGTATAGTCATAAGGGATTTGATTTAGGTCATACCTGAATGGTTTAGTGGTTTTCCCCAGTTTCTTCAGTTTAAGTCTGAATTGGCAATAAGGAGTTCATGATCTGAGCTGCATTCAGCTCCTGGTCTTGTTTTTGCTGACTGTATCGAGCTTCTCCATCTTTGGCTGCAAAGAATGTAATCAATCTGATTTTGGTGTTGGCCATCTGGTGATGTCCCTGTGTAGAGTCTTCTCATGTGTTGTTGGAAGAGGGTGTTTGCTATGACCAATGCGTTCTCTTAGCAAAACTTTATTAGCCTTTGCCCTACTTCATTCTGTACTCCAAGGCCAAATTTGTCTGTAACTCCGAGTGTTTCCTGATTTCCTACTTTTGTATTCCAGTCCCCTATAATGAAAAGGACATCTTTTCTGTTAGTTCTAGCAGGTCTTGTCGGTCTTCATAGAACCGTTCAACTTGCAGCTTCTTCAGCGTTACTGGTCGGGGCATAGACTTGAATTACCGTGATAATGAACGGTTTGCCTTGAAAACGAACAGATCATTCTGTTGTTTTTGAGACTGCATCCAAGTACTGCATTTCGGACTCTTTTGTTGACTATGATGGCTACTCTATTTATTCTAAGAGATTCCTGCCCACAATAGTAGATAGCATGGTCATCTGAGTTAAATTCGCCCATTCCAGTCAATTTTAGTTTGCTGGCTCTTACAGTGTTGACGTTCACTCTTGCCATCTCCCGTTTGACCACTTCCAGTTTGCCCTGATTCATGTACCTAACATTTCAGGTTCCTATGCAGTATTGCTCTTCTTAGCATTGGACCTTTCTTCTGTCACCAGTCATATCCACAACCGGGTATTGTTTTTGCTTTGGCACCATCCCTTCATTCTTTCTTTCATTATTTCTCCACTGATCTCCAGTATCATATTGGGCACCTACCGACCTGGGGATTCATCTTTCAGTGTCCTATCTTTTTGCCTTTTCATACTGTTCATGAGGTTCTCAAGGCAAGAATACTGAAGTGGTTTGCCATTCCCTTCTCCAGTGGACCACATTCTGTCAGACTTCTCCACCATGACCCGTCCATCTTGCGTGGCCCCACACGGCATGGCCTAGTTTCATTGAGTTAGACAAGGCTGTGGTCTGTGTGATCAGATTGGCTAGTTGTCTGTGTTTGTGCTTTCAGCCTGTCTCCCCTCTGATGTCCTGTCTCAGCGCCTACTGCCTTACTTGGGTTTCCCTTACCTTGGATGTGGGGTATCTCTTCTCGGCTGCTCCAGGAAAGCAAAGATGCTGCTCCTCACCTTGGACGTGGGGTATGTCCTCACGTAGTGCAGTCATTACTTCTGTTACATTTTGAACGCTTTATCATCTCATAAAGAAACCCCACACCCATTAGCAGTCACTTCCCATTTCTCTCCAAGTTGCCCAACCCTAGGGAATGACTGTATAGATTGGCCAGTATGGACATTTCCTGTAGCTGGAATCCTACAGTATGTGATCCTTCATGACTGAATTTTTAGACTTAGCATCATCTCTTCAGGGTTCATATATGATGTAGCATGTGTTTCATTCTTTCAGATGGCCAAATAATAACCCCATTTATAGATAATGCCACATTTTATCTATCCATGCATCAGTTGAACATTTGGAGTATTTCCTGCTTTTTGGATATTATGAATAAATGCTGCTGTGAATGTACACAAGTTTTTATGTGGGCATATGTTTTCGTTTCTCTTGGGTAAATGCCTGAAAGTGGACTTCTCAAGTCATATAATTCTGTTTAACATTTTGAGAAACCCAAGGTTGATTTTTTAGGTATATACTTTTATTATTTTGAAGTAAATATATTTGCCTGAACATATAGGTTGTTCCCTGATAGATAAGAGCAGTGAGTGATTGTGGCCGTTTGTAAATAATATCATTATATGTTTCAGTAAAGTATCATTGAGCACATGCATACATCAAGGACATATTCATGAATGAAGTGTGGTCTCTACCCTTCAGGAAATGATAACCTACAATCTGACCGAAGAAACATAAATAATTCCAGGCCACATTGACAGATGAAACAATAGAGAAATAGCGGTATCCCAGAGGAAGAAGGCAGGGTGCAGTCGTAAAGAATCTGCCTGCCGGTGCAGAAGATGCAGGAGACACGGATCGGTCCCTGGGTCAGGAACATCTGGAGTAGGATATGTTAGCCTGGCAAATTCCATGGACAGAGGAGCCTTGGGGGCCACACACAGTCCATGGCATTGCAGAGTCCGGGACCGACACACGCAGACACACACACGCACCCATGGAGTTGCAGAGAGTTGGGGAGGGACACAGTGCACGTGCATGGTAGGCAGCCTGTCAGAGTCAGGGGGTCTGGAATGGCTGAGGAGGAGATGGATAAAGAATTAGATCTTGCTTGGTAGTGACTTGCTCAAATAAAGTGGGGCTAGTCGTTTTAGATGGGTGATCAACATCTGCAAAGGACTGGAGATGTGAAGCAGCATCTCTGTGTGGGAAACTGGAAGTAACTGGGCATTGCCAGGGCATTGTTGAGGAGAGTATCTAGAAATAAAAGATTGGAGAATGAGATCTAACAGCCATCTTATGCTGTGTTGAGTTTGGGGCTTGGTTTTGATTTTTGTTCATCTATTTCTCAAACTAGATTACTACTTATGTGTGTTTACACCTGTGTGCACACTGGCAAAACATGGCCCATCTTCCTGGAGCTTGAATCCTATTTGAACATTTGGGCATAGAATACTTTATTGTTATTATTAACTGTTGTATTGAAACAAATTCAGAATTTAGGGAATTGAATCTTACATTGTAGATTTTCTAGATATATTTTAGATCATTTTAGAGCTTATTAGGACTGCTGTGACTACTCTAGAAGTTTGCAAGATGTACTGGATTTCTTTATGCAACAAGTGGCACTATATTGGACAAATAGTGCATTGTACACAGCTTTTATTGCCATACTTTATTCTGACATTTTCTTCAAACATTTTCTAAATAGTTAGGGATGTCTTACAATCTATAGTGGTACGTAAAATATGATGTACTTTATAATCGAGGGCCCTAAACTAGGCAAAATATATCTTTTTCTCATTAGAAAGCAACAGAATCACAGAAAACTTGAAATAAATGGAAAATGTGAAGAATATACTAATCTCTAATCCCACCATACGTGGAAATTACTGCAGTTATTATTTTGGTATATTCCCTTCTGGCTTTTTTCTGTCTATATATATACCAGTATATATTTATGTTTTTAGAAAATTGAGTTCATATACCACATACAGTTTAATCTCTGCTCAACATCATATGTTGAACAACATTCTATGTAGTTATTGTTCAGTAACATAATTTAAATGTTTTGTAATACTCTATTATACGTGTATGTATTCCTAGAAGTAAAATTTATTGGGTATAAAGTATGATTTTTAAAAAAAAGATGCTAAAGAAAAACCATCTGTTTGCTTTCTAGAAAGTTAGAGTCTAAGTAATTGAAATTTTAATTTTTCATAACCTTGAAACTATAAATTTTCAATCTTTCTGCGCTCTCTTGTGATGACTTGTGTTTGTTTAGAGATGATTAGCTAATTTGTGGCCTGTTGTGACTCAGTTTGCCCATTTCATCCTTGCTACCCATGCTTCTCTGAATTCATGCTGCTGCTGCTGTTAAGTCGCTTCAGTCATGTCCGACTCCGTGCGACCCCATAGACGGCAGCCCACCAGGCTTTTCCGTCCACAGGATTCTCTAGGCAAGAATACTGGAGTAGGTTGCCATTTCCTTCTCCACTCTGAATTCATACTTCTTTGAATTTTAGCTTTCTGCCAGCATCACCTGGCTCAACACAGTTGACAGTCACAAATTGTTAAAAGGATCTGGTGGTCACACATTCCTGTTTATTGGTCTTAGAAGTAATAAGGGCTTAGCAGTTTTATCATTTTGCTAGTATTAAATTTCATAAGAAACAGATTAATGTTTACTTCTGGGAAAATGGGCTTGGGAGTTCTAAGAATTCTGCAGTTTTAGGTACAGTTACTAGGATAGGGTTCACTCAAAGGTGGTAGTTGAGAAGAGTTGAAGTAGTTGAGAGGGTTAGCCATGTGGATGTTTAAGGATAGAAAATGGCATACAGAGGAACAGCCAGTGCAAAGGCCATAAGAAGTATACCTGGCATGTTTGAACAGCAGCAAGGAAGCCATTGCAGCTGGAGAGGGTTTAGCAAGGGAGAGAATAGTAGGATGATGTCAGAGAATGAAGGAAATGGGGAGCGTAGGTCATGTAGAGTCTTGTAGGCCATGGTAAGATCTTTGACTTTTGCTCTGGGTAAGATGGCAAGACATTAGAGAGTTCTGAGCAGAGGAGTGACATGATCTGACTTGTATTGTAACAGTACTGCCCCATGTTAAGAGCAGACTATTGAGAGGCAGGGATAGACACCAGAAATCAGTTAAGAAATGATGGCAGTTTAGAAGCGATTGCAGTAGTCCAAAGAAGACATAATGGTAACTTGGTCCAGCATGGTAGCAGTGTAGAGGGTGAGAAGTTATCAGGTTCCAGATATATTTCAGAAGCAGAGTCAGCTAGGTAGGATGTGGAGTGTAAGATAAAACAGGAGTCAAGAATGCCCCTAGGTTTTTGCCACAAGCAAAACTGACCCATCAGCTGACAAGTTGAAATCCTAGGTAGAGGTTTGAAGTGAGAACTTCTCTTCAGTCAGATACATTAAATTTGAGATGTCTGTTAACTAAGGGGATATATTGTATAAGCAATTGAATTATAATCTTAAGTTTCAAAGAGAGGTCTGAACTGGAGGAAAAAAACTGGGAGTTGTTGACATGTCAGTGATTTTTAAAAGTCTGCCAAATAAATGAATGTAAACACAGAAGAATGCATCATGAAAGACTGAGCCTGGAGAAGATTTAGTGTTAAGAAATCTGGGAGAAGAGGAGGAACCAGCAAAAGCAGCTGAGAAGAAATCATTTGATGTTGGAAAAAAATTACCCTTAGTACTGTTGTAGGAATGTAGTACCCTGGAAGTCGAGTAAGTATAGCAGGGGTCATCAGACTGTCAGAAGCTACTGATATATCAAGATGATATCAAGATGAAGACTGAGAATTTAGCAACATGGTGGTCACCCGTGACTTGCAGTTTTGTTTCTGGCTTTTGTTGTTGTTTTAAATTTTGACCACTTTGCACAGCTTTTGGGATCTCAGTTCCCCAGCTGGGGATTGAACCTGGACCCTGGCAGTGTAAGTATTGAGTCCTAGCTGCTAGACCACCAGGGAACTCCCTGACCAGCAATTTTGATGGAAAGGTAATGGCCAAAGACTACCCCAAAAGGATTTTAGAGCAGATTAGAACAATTTAGACACAGAGTACAGACAGCTTTTGAGGAATTTTGCCATAGTAGAGTTGAGTAATGGGGCAGTAGCTAGTGAGAGAAGTGGTGTCAAGAGGTTTGTTTGTTTAAGATGGGAGTGAAAATGGCATGATATGATCCAGTTGGGAAGGGGAAAGCTAGTGACACAGCAGCAAGAGGGGATAATTGCTGGAGCAGTGTCCTCGAGCTGGTGAGGATGACATCACTGGTAGAGGGATTGGTGAGAGAGCAGTTTTCTCAAATAGTAGAAGTAAAGAGACCAAATATATGAAGGTACATGCTGGTAGTTGAGTATGAATATATAAATATATCTATTTAATGGTAAGTCTATGACAGTTTTCATTTCATTGTTTCAGGGTAGTAGCCAATACAGTCATTAGCTATGAACAAGAATCAGTGGGAGGTTTGAAAAGAGAAAAGAAAATGTGAATTATGGTCTCTAGTAGAGTGGAAGAGTGAATATACTAAAGAAATGTATGATTGCCAAGCAGAATTAAGGGCACACTTTATGTTTGCAATTATGGATTTAAAGTGGGATCTGTCAGTATGATTTTATGTATTTATCCAGACATATTTAACTACATGGGTGCTGACATTGAGTTAGCTATAGAGTTAGATTTAGCTGAAATTATGGTTTTGCCAAACTATAATGAGACAGAAAGAGCCAAGGCATTAAAGGTATATGCAAGCGAGTAATTACAATGCTTGATTGTGTAATTTAAGCTGAGTAGATAAGAAAGAGAACCTTTCAGTGCAGTGAGGTACAGTAAAACCAGATAGTGTCAGGGGGTTGGGAGATTTTGGTGAGCTGGGAATTGTTGGGGTTGAGTTGTTGGAGAGACTGAGCAGGAAAGTTGAGGAAGTGCTTAGAGAGTGTAGGATTTGAAATGAAGGGAGTACTGTAATTACTGATATTGATAAGATCTAGTATGTGGAAATGAGCGACTGAGATAAAGTGGAGGGCAAGATCCTTGGAAGAGAGAAGTTAAAGGTGTTGACAGGCCAGGTTATTAGAAGTATGTTCTGTGGGTGTATTAAAATCCTGAAGAATTAGGAAAATACTGGAGAGAAGGTTAGTAAACCAGAAACCAAGATTATCTAGCAGTGAGATGTAATGAGCTGGGGGTGAGTAGATTACAGTGACAGTAAGAGGTAGTGGGAGATATAACCTTGTAAACATGAAAAGCAAAACTGGGTGAGTGTGTAGAGAGGCAGTGGGGTTCACCTGTCCTGCTCCAGGGCCACTGGAGGGTGAGCAGGTGGAGGGTAAAGGGCACCACTGTAGAGCTGGTGGGGAAGTAGAGTCAGGGGAGCTGGGTTTCCATTGGAGCCGGGGTTGGCAAGCTACAGCCCACAGGCCAAATCTGGCCTACCATCTGTTTTTGAATGGCTTATGAGCTATGAATGGTTTTTATATTTTTAAAAATAATTTATAGGATGTCAAAAGATGATTCATATTTCATGATACATGAAAATTATATGGATTTCAGTGTCCGTAAGTAAAGTTTCATTGGGACATAGCTATGCTCATTCTTTTCTGTATTGTCTGTGATTACTTTTCTGCTACAGCACAAGTTGGAAAGTTGAGTAGTTGTGACAGAAATCATATGCGGCCTCTTTACTGCTTCACACCATTGCTCAGCACACTGTAAATCACAATGCTGCAGTTATAACTCAGTAACATCCACGTGTATCACCATACCACAGCATTTTATTTTTTTTTCCCATTGTCAGTGCATGCCCATCATGTCAGAACAAAAAAGAAAAGTGAACTTGAATGTTGTTATTTTGCATCACAGTGAAGTGTAGATTATTTCTTCAAGTTAGAGGGTGAAGCGTTGTGTTACTATGCAGTGACACTGTGACTGTGCTGAAAGGGTGCAGTGGGAATTGACAGGAGCAGAATAAGCACTCACCATAATGTTCCCAGCTCACAGGAAAGTAACAGTAAGAAAAGCCCAGAAAATTTAAAAGAGAATATCCCATCACAGCAGAATTTTCTTTATAAAATGAAGGAGGAAAATGATGTTGTGACCTTATATAAGTTTACAAGTGGCTTATTTGTTAGCCACACAAAGAAAGCTGCTTGCTGATCATGAGTGTTTGCAGCAGCAGAGCAAATGTGTATAGAAATAACTTCCTTAAGACTATTAGCTTCTTGGCAAGAACAGTAGTTGCTCAAAGCATCAAGACTGTTGGGAGCAGCAGCAGTAGTCAATTTAAAAGCAAGATAATTTTGAGTGATTTTCCTTGACTCTTACTTATTTGAGTGATCAATGCTGAGTTTGAAGTGACTGAAGAATCAACCTCTGTGTATAGTCTGCATGGAAGAAGTACAGGCAAGATAGTTGAGGAAACACTAAGTACGTCTTGAAGTGGGGTCTGCTGAGATGTGTTACAAGGGATGGTAGTTAAAATTATGTATGGTACAGAAAATGGCTTAGTTGAACTAACAGATCTTGTGAAAACACAAGATGTTTAAAGCCTGTAGTTTGTATTGTACATCAGCAAGTACTTTTTGTAAGGTGTTTGGATCTATCATGTGTGACTGAACCACAGTATCAGTGGTAAACCTCATTCAGTCTCATGGACTTACACATTAACAATTCTGTACATTTTCGACAGTAATTGAAGCTGAATATTTCCATTTATCTTTTCATGCAGCAAGTCAATGTCTTAGCAGTGGTAACATTTCATTGTGATTGTTTATGGGATTTGTGTCCTCCCAAATTTGTCTGTTGAATCCCTAGCCCCTCGGTGTAACTGTGTTTGGAGATAGGGCCAAACAAGAGGCAGTTCAGGTTGAATGAGATCATAAAGGTGGGACTCTGATAAAATGGGATTGGTGACAGGGCTAGTGTCCTCACCTGCACAGCACACAAGATGTCCTGTGAGCACACCGAGAGATGCTGGCTACCAGCAGGCCAGAAAGAGCAATCTCACCAGAAACCCAACTCCCTGGCCCCTGATCTTGGCCTTTGAGTCTCTAGAACCAGGAGAAAATGAATGTCTATTTAAGCCACCCAGTCTATGGTATTTTGCATGGTAGGAAGAACGGACCAAAATGAAGATTTTTCTTGATGAAGAGAACCACTCTCAACTGTCATTGAATTACCATTGAACACTGACTTTGGACATTCGTTTTTGCTTTAACCTAAAATTACAAGGCAAAACAGCACTTCTTTGGAAAACTGAAATGTAATTAAGTCATTTTGACAATTAATATTGTCTGAATCACAAGTAATGTTGAGCAGCTTTGTAACTTGTGCTGTCAGAAATTAAAAGAAGCAGCGAAATCTCTACTTCCATTAAAATTTGCAGCAGACATATTTTCGGGGCCCAAAACTACAGACTTACTATCCTGTTTATGGCTCTAAGCCGGGTATAACCAGAGCCAGGGATCTTTCTCAACGCCATAGGCTATCATATAACTCATTATCTGGTTCATGACCTCCTTATTTCTCATCTAGAGTATTACAGTACTCTTAAAATTCTACTCCCCCCACCCCAGCCTTGCCTTTATTGAATTTCTCTTTTACATAGTTGCTGGAGTAGCTGAAATGTAAATTTGATTATGCTGTTTCTGTGCCTTCGTCCTTCTCATGGCTTCCGCACAGGGTGATGGTTCTCGTTCCCAGCAGACCCCACAGGACTCTGCAGGGCTGCGGTCGAGAGGTGTGCAAAGCAGTTGCCCTGCTACCACCCACTGCCACAATCCTCTTGAAGGCAGAGCACTTTTATCTATTTTCATATTGTACTGCTTTTAAACTTTAATGTGAAAAATATTTTTTGTTGATGAAATTATAATTTTACAGCTATTGGCCTATAGGTAAAGTTCAAGCTCCTTATTAAATAGATTGGGACTCTCCAGCCTCTCTTTCAAGTCCTTCCCACAGACTTGATGCCCCAGCAATACAAACAGTTGTGCTGTGCCTTTGCTAATATTTGCCCATCTGCCTGTTAGTCTCTTCTTTTTCCCACTAGCTAACTGCTACTCTTTTTTTTTTTTTTCCCTAAAGACTTGTTTCAGGTTCTGTCACCTGCAGAAAGCCTTTTCTAGCCATCTCCCTCTCAGGCAGACTTAGGTTAGGTGTCATCCTTGGTATTCCACAAAATCTATGTTTGTGCTTTATTTCCCTTTTTTGCATTTTTTGGTACTATTATTTGTTTCTGTTTCATTTGAAATCCATAAAAGCAGAGACTGTGTTTTTAAAGGTACATTTATATATTTACAGTGATTACTATAGAGACTGCATGGTTAACAAATGTTTCTGCAGTAAATTGATTATGCATTTACGATAGATATGTGATCTAAAATTAAATGTACTTATATTATTCCTGTGTGAGAGTTTACTCTCTGTTGCATGTGTTTATAGGCCATAAGGTATACAAACATGAGTTTAAATTGTGCATTTCAAAAGAAAGACAAGATATTATATGCAGCTTTTGTTAGTAACTAGAACTTTAACAGCTGCCCTGTATTTTGTACAACTCTGAAATGTGAAGCTTTTCCATGTAATCTCATGCCAGTGTTGACCCATGTGGATTAAAATAGCCCTATTTTAATCTATGACCAAATTAGGAATTAGAATATCTACCCAGTGGGGATTTTAAATTATTGTAGTTTGTAGTGTGACAGGTTTATATAAATAATTGCAGATTCCCACTGTGTGTTTTAAGTTAAAGTCTCCATTCAAATAGAGAAATGTAATAAGTATGTGATTTTTTAGCATGTTTATTTTACCTTTGATATTTTAAATTATATCTTTTTAAAAGAATTATCAAAACTGATTTGAAAAGAAGATTTGTTTAATTAATCTAAAATATCTACCTGTGGCCCCTTGGTTGAAAGTTGATGTATACTTAAAATACCAGGAACTAACTAACTAATTATCCTCAGTATATGTGTAGTATAATGTTTGTTTTTTTAAAAGACATTCTGGTCAGATTTTAATAAAATTATTTAACAGCTACAGTGAAGTCATTCCAGAATTTGTTGAAAATAGTTGTCAGCACATTGAGCATTTCTCTCTTTTACAACTTCATATTTTACCCGTATAAAATAATTTTTAATCCACAGCTTTGTTTTTTTGTTGTTTCTCAAGAACTTGAATGTTAAATAAGCAGTTTTAGTAGCTTCAGTGATTTAAAATTATGAACTTTTTTTTTCATACAGATAAAGACACAATAAATAAAATTAGAGATTTACGAATGAAAGCTGAAGATTATGAAGTAGTGAAGGTGATTGGTAGAGGTGCATTTGGAGAAGTTCAATTGGTAGGTTATTTTAATAAGATTAAAAGTCTTTTTAAAATTAAAAAATCCACTTGTTTAACATATGATGTTTTGGAAAAGTATTGATTTTATAAAAGTCTTGCTTTAAATAGCTCTAGACTTTCTTGCCTACTGATATGAAAGCCTAGAGTCTCATTCAGCAGTAGTGTGAAATATTTTCCCCAGTCATTCAAGGGTAGAGAAGAGGTTTCAAGCATCAAAAGAGAAGCCTCCTGATACTACTCCATCTAAAATGCTGTGGCATAGTAAGTTTTTAAACGGGAAGTAGCATACATAGCAGAGTGGAGATGGGGAAGGATGCCATAATATAGGGAATAAAGTTTTTTTTTTCCCTAATATTACTTATGGTATTTAAAGCATTAACAGGGTTTTACTGGGGTAATGCAGAAGAGATGTTAAAACAGCAAGACAGTAATGTTAGATTATTTAGAAATTGTTCGTGGAAACACTGATCTTTAAATGTTAATGAAAGGTTCGTTATTTTCCATTTCAAAGGTAAGGCATAAATCCACCAGGAAGGTATATGCTATGAAGCTCCTCAGCAAATTTGAAATGATTAAGAGATCTGATTCTGCTTTTTTCTGGGAAGAAAGGGACATCATGGCTTTTGCTAACAGTCCTTGGGTTGTTCAGGTATGCTTTTGCTGTTGTTTCATTGTTGTTGTACTGGTTTGTAACTTAACATGTCTGAGAAGCTGACTTTGTTTTTTAGTGAACAGTAAGAGAATTTATTGGCAGTTATAAAAGTATCTAATATGTCATCATTTTTAAAATCATAAAATTTAATGTTATTGAATCATCTCTAGGAAGGAAGTAAATATTTGTTTCTCATTTTATGGAATGGAAGAAAACGGGAGAAAGGAAGGAAAAAAGTTAAGCTAGGCCTCCAAATAATATTGTATTGGCTTCAGGTTTTCAGTGAAAGAAAAATACATCAGAAAGTCAGTAACTGTAGGTCCTGGTCTTAACTGCCACAGGCCTACCTGAAGTTGTGGCCAGGTTATTTCCATCTCTGAGCCTCAGTTTCATTGCTCAAAAATGTGAAAGTTGGCTTAGATTGGTTATTTTCAACTGAACAGATACCTCATTTGGAGTCGTAGGAGCAAGCAGTTATTTGGGTAGGTTATAATTCTGAGTTTTCTATTGCTGCTACAATTAGAGCAGCTGCATGTTTTATATGTCTTATATATTGGGGTTCTTATTAAGATTTCATATGAGGGGGATAAGATCTTCTAGTTTAAAAAATGGAGTAAAGCTATTAAGCTAGATCATTTCTGAATTCCTAGCATGAATTCCGTAGCTTCTTTATTTATACTATGTATGAAAACTGTCCTAAATAAGCATAATAGTAATTGGTATAAAAAGAATATGAAATATCTTTTAAGATTTGCATAATAAGGCTTTTTATACTTGAAATGTCTGTTCTTGTTTGTATCAGCTATATAGAGCAGGGTCTCTCAGCTTTGGTATTGTTGCCATTTTCAGCCATGTGAGGGCTTCCCTAGTAGCTCAGTTGGTAAAGAATCTGCTTGTAATGCAGGAGTCCTAGGTTTGAGCCCTGGGTCGGGAAGATCCCCTGGAAAAGGGAATGGCAACCCACTCCAGTACTCTTGCCTGGAGATTTCCATGGACAGAGGACTTGACGGGCTACAGTCCATGGGATCGCAAAGAGTCAGACATGACTGTGAGACTGACTTTCCTTTTCCTTTTAGCCATGTGATGCTTTGCTGCTGGGGGCTATCCTGTACCTTATGGGGTTTGTAACAGCATCCCTGACTTATGCCCAGGTCCTCCCAGTAGCAGCCCTCTCCACCCCACACACCAGCTATTAGCAACTAGTTGTGTTCAGACATTGTGGTGTGTTGGGGAGAGTGGGTCAGTGGGGGCCATGGGACACCAACAGTTTCCCTTTCTGGTTAAGAACCACTGATATGGGGAATGTTCAACGTGTAAAAAGTTAAAAACATGACATAAATGTTTAAAGTTAAATTACAACTTGTGAATTTGAAGCTTTATTTTTCTTGATACATTATCTGTAAACAGGGAAAGTGAAAGTGAAGTTGTGTCCGACTCTTTGCGACCCCATGTACTGTAGCCTACCAAGCTCTTCAGTCCATGGAATTTTCGTGGCAAGAGTACTGGAATGGGTTGCCATTTCCTTCTCCAGGGGATCTTCCCAACCCAGGGATTGAACCCTGGCCTCCCGCGTTGCAGGCAGATGCTTGACCATCTGAGCCACCAAACTGCCACAAAATCAGCAGTGTTTCTTTAATTATGGTGTCAGAGTGATTCCCTGTACATGTTAACCTGGGATAGCCATGAGCCACCACTTAGTTTCTTATCCTTCCCTCTAAATATATATTTTGTAATTAAAGTTACTAAGTGAAAGTGAAAATCGCTCACTCATGTCTGACTCTTTGCAACCCCATGTTCTGTAGCCTGCCAGGCTCCTCCATAGAATTTCTCCAGGCCAGAATACTGGAGTGGGTAGCTGTTCCCTTCTCCAGGGGATTTTCCCCACCCAGGAATCAAACCAGGGTCTCCTGCATTGCAGGCAAATTCTTTACCAGCTGAGCTACCAGGGAAGCCAATAAGGTACTAAATCCATAACTAAAATAACTAAAGTTACTAAATCCATAGCTAAAATCATTAAACACTGTTGAAAAAAATGAAAGACAAAAAGAATTTAAAGATATAACTTCCTAGGTAAATTAGTTACAATTTATAATTTTTCTCTAGGGCTTATTTCATTTATTTTAGTTCTGTTCTAATCTTATCATGTTTACTTAAAATGTGGTCCAGTGGTTTGGATTTGGGGTTTTCAATGCCCTGGGCCCTGGTCGATTCCTAATCAGGGGACTAAGATCCCACAAGCAGCACGTCATGGCCACAAAAGAAAAAAAAAAGTTCTTTGTAAATTTGCTCTCCTTTTAACTTCAACCCTGGTCATATAATGTATTTATGCCTGATATTGACGCCAATTTCATATTGATGGACCTTCCCCTTCCTGCTTTGACTCTGTTGCCCTCTTCCTGCATCTCTGTTGGCTGCTCCTCCTACTGACTGCAGTTGTTTACTGAGCACCTGTTGTAGTAAGTGCTTTCAGTATTTGCTAATCTCTTTTTAACAACCCGGAAAGGCAGTTAATCTCTATTAGCTACATCCTCAATTTATAGATTAAATTTGTGCTTTTGTTCATTGAACATTCATTAAGTACTTGCCAACTGCCAGGCATCTAGATGCAGACTGGGCAGCAAGTATAAAAGTCAAATATGCAGTAGTCCCAGTACAGTTCCACATAGTCTCCCAAAAATGATATAGTCACAGATAATTTGAGAGGTTATATAATTGCCTAGTCACACAGCTAGTCAGAGACAATTAAAACTAAAGCCTAATTTATTAGGAAAGTTGTGATATCAATATAAATTTAACATTAAACCCCACTATGCACAATTTAAATTAGAACTACAATATATCTTTGCTTAGAAGAATTGTATATCCTTTATTGAAACTGTTATAATTTTTTAAAATTCTCAGTATCAAAAATTCAATTAGTATAGAAAATATAGAGAAAAAAGTCTCCAGCTCCTCAGAAGTAACCAGTTAATAATTCCTTGACATATGCAAAGTTCTTTGTGCTATTTATGTTTGTATTTATTTCCTTTTTAAAAATATTGCTTACAACTACTGCATTTGATTATTTTAATTATACTAGTATTTTTGATTATTCTTAAATGAAAGAGTTTTGCTTAATCTTAATGAATTTCTTTGTTCTTCTGTATTTGTGTAGCTATTTTATGCATTCCAAGATGATCGTTATCTCTACATGGTAATGGAATACATGCCTGGTGGAGATCTTGTAAATTTAATGAGCAACTATGATGTGCCTGAAAAATGGGCCCGATTCTATACTGCAGAAGTAGTTCTTGCATTGGATGCAATCCATTCCATGGGTTTTATTCATAGGTAAAGATAAAAATGTTTAAAATTTCCCATTTGTTGAAAAGAGAAGCTAAAAATAAGTACTTTATTTGGTTTAACGCGTCCCACTGAGTCCACCTGTTCTTCCATATGACATAAGTGGTATTTCAGAATTTAAAACTTTGAAATTTGTAGTTCTAACATTTCAGTTTAGTGTTGATATAAATGTACTCTTTAGTATTTCGTAATTTGATTATAAGGCTTTTATATAGTGTCCTGAAAAGTAAAATGTATGAGCTATTTTTTTGAAGGTATCTTCCAGGGTATTAAATGCTTTTAATTTTTACATTCAAATTAATTTGCTTTTGATTAGTGAATAGATCATATTTATTTGTTAGAAGGGTAGTTTCATTTGTTCTACAGACACCAATCAAATTCTTTGTGTAATTGCTGTGCTCAGTGCCAGGGATACAAAAATGCAAGTGACTTAAGACCCTCTTCTAGGGTTATTTATGTATTTACCTATCTTCTGTGTTTCAGTTACTTTTTAATGTTTGAATGTTACATTGTTTAGGGTTAGTCTCTCTCAAATAACTTGATTTTTCTCTTGGAAGACTCTTAATTCTGCTTCAAAGGGAATATTATATGTCTTCTTCTGAGACATAACATATGAGAGAATCTCCCTGATGAAGTTCAGTTTATAGATGTGGAGAGAGAGCACATATAGTTAAAAGGTGGTCTTACCTAAACTGAGTGAGGATATCTGACCTAAAATCATTGCCTCATATAATTTTTATCTATTTATGACCTGTTTCAGAGATACTCTAATTTTTTCCCTCCTCAGAGATGTGAAGCCTGATAACATGCTGCTGGATAAATCTGGACATTTGAAGTTAGCAGATTTTGGTACTTGTATGAAGATGAATAAGGTTAAATAATTAGATTTTAATTTAGTTTTGCTAATTCAAAATCGATGGTTTTTACAAAATGTTTTAAGAATTTAAGAATTACTAACCGTATCTGGACATGTACAGAATTAATGTGCCCTGTCTTACTTGTTGGACTAAAATGCCATGGTTTCACTGTTGTGTTAGTAACTTGTAAGTACTTTATTTTTTCCCCCTCTCTATTTAGGGGAAGTGTGGATTGCCAGATTTACTGACTCTTTTAAAATAACTCTGTAATGTCCACTATTCTAACTAGAAATGGGCTTAGTTTAAATGGCAGTAAGTACTAATGCCAATGTTAAAATGCAACTTTCATTAAAAGCTGGATTTCAGTAATACATGTATTTTTAGTGTTTTACTTAGCTTTCTATTAAACATGAAAAGTTCTTACTACTTACTTTGGGAGTCGGTCATAAAAGATATCCATGCTCACTGTTTATATAATAAGTAACATGTACATAGCTGAAGCAGCAAGTATGCTGCTTTATTTTCAGTTGAAACAGTTTATATTTTTTGAAACTTGTCATAGAAGAGAAACCAGAAAGTTGTATCTATTTCCAAAGGAAACTTACTGGTTAGGAGGAAAGCCCTATGTGAGAACTTTTGTGTAAATATTTATAATTCTCTTGCATTAATACCAGCTACTGTAAGTAACAGGTATATATAGTTTTGTTTTTATTTTGTAGAGAGGTTTAAAATGTATATTAAACAGAGATCAGTGGGCTTAACACTATTATGCCCTTTTTCCATGCTTGTGCCTTCCTGTTTTATATGTGTACAGTCGCTTCTTACATGTTTTTTTCTCTATTTCAAGTGTAGTTAAATTGAATGATTATTTTAGTAAAAAACAATCAAATCACTTTTTATGTATTAGTGTTACCAAGTGATTTGTTGTCAGTTTCTTAACATATTTGCCTTGACTTATATACTTGTTTTCTGCAGTTGAGATCATCTTATTGTTTCAACTGGGGGAATAATAAATGGTATAATAATAAAAGAATAATAAGTGGAAAATAATAAATAATAAATTAATTCACTATGTCTTTCTAGTGAATGTTATTACAAAGTAAAATTATCTTACACACATCAGTATATTATGCATGTAGTATGTATATAGGATTAAGCTATTTATTACTTTTTGTCAAGTTTGCATTAGGTTTTAATATGATCTTTTTATAAAGACCTAGAGTTTTACAGATTATGTTAAGAAAAAACTGGTATTGAATAATTGACACTTTACGTTTATATCCTAATTGAAAATTTGACCTCTGTTTAGGAAGGCATGGTACGATGTGATACAGCAGTTGGAACACCTGACTATATTTCCCCTGAAGTATTAAAATCTCAAGGTGGCGATGGTTATTATGGACGAGAATGTGACTGGTGGTCAGTTGGGGTATTTTTATATGAAATGCTTGTAGGTAAGTAAAGGAGAATTTTATGTATCACTAACAGTTGTTCCATCTCCATACTTAGACTTGGCTTCTTCTGATAAAATATTACATTAAGTAAGCAATGTTGATTTTGTTAGTAGAAAACAGATTGATCCAAGCTGTCATCCAAACACACATACTTTGTGTTTTAGTTTATGCATAGTTGTTATCATTAAGCAATAACATTGACTTTTCCTTTGAAGCTTATTTCTCTAAATGTATCTTAAATTTGCTTTTGTTTTCCCTATCAATTTGTCAGGTGATACACCATTTTATGCAGATTCTCTGGTTGGAACTTACAGTAAGATTATGAACCATAAAAATTCTCTTACCTTCCCTGATGATAATGACATATCAAAAGAAGCAAAAAATCTTATTTGTGCCTTCCTTACTGACAGGTAAATAATTTTAACATGGAACACTATTCAAGGAAACTTTCATTTTGCTGCTCAGTTTTTAAGGTCTATTTCTGAGCTCCTTTATTTGCACTATTGAAATAAAAATGTTACCATTCTTCAAATCATTCATGACGGTGAAACCTGATATAATTTTCTGAATTTTCTGGATCTCAACTCAGTTACCTTATCTAAGAAATTGGGATATTAAAAGGTTTTTTTCTGATGACTAGTTCAGATTGTAATTTTTTTCATTGTTAAAATTTTAACTTAAGTATAAAGATGACAGTATGTTTTATTGAGTCTGGTTTTGTTGTTATTCTTTTGGCCATGCTGCATGGCTTGTGGACTCTTAGTTCCCCAACCAGGAATTGAATCCAGGCAGTGAAAGGAAATTCCCCGAGGGTTTTATTTTTTTTAGAGAGACATGTTAAAATCTCTAAAATTAGAGTGCATTTTAAGATCAGTGACATGTACTAATTTAATTGGGGGCATTTTTTTCCCCTAGTTATAGAAAAATGATGATGCGTCTTCCAGTTTATGCCATTTAGTACTGTATTGTGTAGTTGAAATTTGTTGAGAGATTAGAACTTAAATGTTCTTGCCCCCAGCCAAAACAGGAAGAGTAAATATGTGAAGTGATTGATGAGTTAATTAGCTTGTTGGGGGAGTCTTTTCACAGTGTCTATGTATGAATATAAAATTGTCCCATTGTAAGCTAAATATCTTAAAATTTTATTTTCCAGTTATACCTCAGTAAAACTGGGGAAAAGATTTAATTATATCTGGTATATACTTTTTGAAATTAAGGAGATAGTGCAGAGCTATACAAAAAAAAGTGTTAGTATTTCCTATCTCCTTCCTTCATTGACATGTTCTTCTAGTTTCAACAAGCATTTTTTATAAATGTAAATGCACGTAAGTGTCTTAGACACAGAAATGGCATATTATATATATATATATCCTTGTCATGTACTTCTAAAATTTAAATATGAACTAGATGCCTTACTAAGATTACATTTAGGGTTAAAGGTTGTATATAGTTAATGTAAGTACTAGAGGGGCTTTGTACATTTAAATATGTTTCAATTTTGGATTCACTTTATTAAAGTTAATTTATCCTCCTTCAGTATGTCCTTTAGAACCTGAAACATGATAGTTTTTGAAATTTCTGTATTTTAATATAAGCACTATATAAATGTAGTCTAATATAAAAACCATGCTGGGGTACAGAATTGAACAAGGTGCACAACCTCTTCTCCACTATGTCCTAGCTCTTTGTGGGAAGCAGTCAAGCAGATGAGATACCTACTGTAAAGAGATAAGTACTCTCAAGTATCATGTGCCAAAGAACCATGGAGAGGTTTGCTAATCCAGTGTTGAGAGAGTCAGTGAAAGTCATTAAAAGTGTCTCATTTTATCTAAAGCAGCTTGTCTTTTAACTCATGAAAAAATTTGGGGTTTTTGTTGTTTACAAGTTCTCTACTAAAGCATACGCTGCTGAGTTCCTCTTTCCAACTCAACTAAAGGCACATTTTAAAATGCTTTCTTTCTGTGCCTGCCAAAGAGGCCAGGGATCAGTAGCTTGTCCCATTCAGTTCAGTTCAGTTCAGTCCCTCAGTCATGGTCGACTGTTTGCGACTCCATGTACCGCAGCACGCCAGGCCTCCCTGTCCATCACCAACTCCCAGAGTCTACCCAAACTCATGTCCATTGAGTCGGTGATGCCATCCAACCATCTCATCCTCTGTGGTCCCCTTCTCCTCCTGCCCTCAATCTTTCCCAGAATCAGAGTCTTTTCAAATGAGTCAGCCCTTCGCATCAAGTAGCCAAAGTATTGGAGTTTCAGCTTCAACATCAGTCCAGTGAACACCCAGGAGTGATCTCCTTTAGGATGGACTGGTTGGATATCCTTGCAGTCCAATGGGCTCTCAAGAGTCTTCTCCAACACCACAGTTCAAAAGCATCAATTCTTCAGCACTCAGCTTTCTTTATACTGTCACATCCATACATGATTACTGGAAAAACCATAGCTTTGACTAGATGAACAATTGTTGGCAAAGTAATGTCTCTGCTTTTTAATATGCTGTCGAGGTTGGTCATAACTTTCCTTCCAAGGAGTAAGTGTCTTTTAATTTCATGGCTGCAGTCACCATCTGCAGTGATTTTGGAGCCCAGAAAAATAAAGTCAGCCACTGTTTCCACTGTTTGCCCAACTATTTGCCATGAAGTGATGGAACCGGATGCCATGATCTTAGTTTTCTGAATGTTGAACTTTAAGCCAACTTTTTCACTGTCCTCTTTCACTTTCATCAAGGGGCTCTTTAGTTCTTCTTCACTTTCTGTCATAAGGGTGGTGTCATCTGCATATCTGAGGTTATTGATATTTCTCCTGGCAATCTTGATTTGAGCTTGTGCTTCGTCCAGCTCAGCGTTTCTCATGATGTACTCTGCATATAAGTTAAATAAGCAGGGTGACAGTATACAGCCTTGATGTACTCCTCTTATTTGGAACCAGTCTGTTGTTCCATGTCCAGTTCTAACTGTTTCTTCCTGACCTGCATACAGGTTTCTCAGATAGTCAGGTATGATGGTCTGTTTCAGAATTTTCCTCAGTTTATTGTGATCCACACAGTCAAAGGCTTTGGCATAGTCTATAAAGCTGTCAATTTTGTAGGAGGGTCAAGAATTAGTTGTCGTTGGTGTTTGGTCAGAAATATTTACTAGAGGATAAAATGAAAATTTTGTATTTAAAATATCTTTTGGAGTTTTTGTAAGCTGCTGCTGTGAAATAAAGATGTTAGTTGCAAAAAATTTATTTACCACTGTTTAAAAAACCTATCAAGAAAATTCATTAGGCTAATGAAGCAAGGAAAGTGATTCATCTGGTTATTTGTTATCAGTAGAAAAACCATGGAGGATCAATAAATCTGTGGGTTTTTTGGTGTGTGTGTGTTTTTCTATTGAAAAAATTCTTTAATATTCTCAGTCTTCAATTTATTTTTTATGTATGCTCAAAATTATCCTGATAGTCAACATAATTTCCAGGTGACATAGAATTGTATTTATCATCTTGCACAAACTTAGCATTATGCCCACAAATAAATATGAACAGATAATAGTAATAAAATCTTAAATGATTAATGATTTTTCTCCTTTTCTCTATTCAGAGAGGTGAGATTAGGGCGAAATGGTGTAGAAGAAATCAAACGGCATCTCTTCTTCAAAAATGATCAGTGGGCTTGGGAAACACTTCGAGACAGTAAGTTATTTCCTTTTGCACATTACAGTGAATGTTTGAAAGTAGTTGTGGTAAATAGTCTCTTGGAACTGCCTTCCTAAAATGTGTATATCTGATGAAAGTCCAGAGCATGCAAAAATCTGGTGAAAATCCAAAGCTATGTAAGTGTTGTCCTAACCTAGTTAAAGAGAGACTGTTTGATAATACTGGGGAAAACACACTGCTCCTTCTCTGATGTTCCATTCAGTATGCCAAGATGAAATGTTATATACATGTAATGGAGGTGGGCTCAGTAGACATAATGTGATACTTGATTTTTGTTGAATTGCTTTGTTTAGAGTTCAGTGTCTCATTGTAGAGAAAGTCAGTAATTAAGAAGTAATATTTCTCGTGAAGAAAATAATGTTTATTCTCTTGTTTTTGCTAAAACCTAAAATATAAGGAGATTCTATCAGAATTTAATTTGTGTTAGCATGTAAGAAATTATGGTATGCTTGATTCCATCAGACTTGCAGCTTGCAATAAAAATAAATAAAATTTTGTAGTATGCAGGAAGTTAATTTTCAGTCCATTTAGACTATTTCCCTGTTTTAAAAACAGTTGAGATTATGGCAGTTCATGGAAAACCTTGTTTAACATAGCTGAATTGAAATCATAATGGTACCAAAGGTTCCCATGATCTTTGTGGATTTGGGAAGCCAAGAATTCACATTTCCCTTGCTGAAGTCTCAGGAATTGTTGCCTTTTTCACTTAGCAGAGAAAGGATAGTGTATGTCAGCCCTTAACTTCCTGCTGCAGCATCAGCAATGGACAGTAATTATGAAATGAACTCTGCTGTTTTAGAAGCAGTTACACATTAGGTATTCCTCTTAAGATCTGCCTATCTAGTTGAGATTGCAAGAGATGAATCTTTTTAGTTTTGAAGAAATAGATCATGTAGGTTTGCCAATATTAGTGAAATATCCTTGTTATCATATCATACTGCCTTTAAGTACAGTACATATATTGTACCAAGCTATAAACCTGACTACAGAGGGAAAGGGGAAATAAAGTTTTCTGGAAATTTAAGAAATGACACCGCTGCAGATACTGACATTGCTGTCTGGAGAAGCTGTAGGAGCAGCCTCACCTTGAGAGACTCTGTTAATAGTTATACACTGGGAAATAAGGAACTTCCTCCTCATAAGTAAATATGACATGATTATTGTTTTCCTGTTGCAAGAGAAGCTTGCAAAACAGATGAGTAGAGTGAGGTGGTAAGTGGCTGCTTTGAAAAACTGTGTTTTGTTCAAATTATGCTCTCAGTAAAGTTTCAGAAGAAACATAGCTGTACAGTTGTAAATCAGAGAAAATTTAAAAGAGAACTGCAGAAAATACCAAGTAATATCCTTCCTGTTGCTTCTTTTTCAAAGTGAAGTTATGCATAAATAATTCCAGAGTAACCATACAATAATTCAATCTAAAAAATAGAGAAGACTTAATTCCTTTCGTGTATTGAAAGTTGCTATTAATTAGTTGAGGAGGCAATCTAGTCAGCAAGCATTGACCGCTTGCTGTATCCTGAGTGCAGACACTAGGAAAACAGCTCATAGTCTAGTGGAATTGAGGCGTCTGCAGCGGTGGCATTTTTTATATTATACTTCCTTACTATAACTGTTTATGGAAAAAGCAAATAAGATGAATTGTGTTGTTGATTTAAATCAAATGAACTGAATGTTTAAAGAATTTCTATAAATAGGTAGTATTATCGGTAGTATTGTTATCATTTCTGAATCTTTTTCAGATTTATATTTTTACGTATGGTTTTGCTACAGTCTACTTAGATTTAATGTACTTGAGCATTTTGAGAGCTTTCCCTAATCCTAATAGCTCCTATTTTGTGCTTACTGTAAAAAAAGAAACAAAAATTGAAGTCTGTAGAACTTACTGTTCTCTTCTTCCTTTCTCTCTTCCTACCCCGTCTTTACTTCCCACCCCAAAAATACCAAGAATACTTCTATTCTGAACTGACCTCTCTGACCTGCCAAGATTTTAAAAATTATATAACAGTTATAGTTCTTTTTAATTTTCTTTTGCGTCTCTAATTTTCTTTGGCAAGATTTCTTGCTGTTTTGCAAATAATAGTTCTTTTGGTAGTTTTACCACTTACTTGTCTGTAAGTTATAGTGGCAATCTTCACCATCTGTTCCTTGGTCGTGTGGGAGCAGGGTACAAATACAAAACAGCTTGATTTTTGGCAGAATTTCCACAAGCTTCCTGATCTTATTCACTCTTAACTTAGAGTCACTAAGTATTAAGACTATAAAATTACTTTTTCCACTCATTTGGGATAGAATTGAAGAAATGACAGATTATAAACAAGAAGAAATGAGGAGACCTAACTAGCTTTCTACAGGTCACACTGCTAGCAAGTGACAACGTCAGGACTCAAGTCTCAGTCTTCTTGACTCCAGAATCTTTGATCTTGTGAAATACCATGTAACATTTAAAGATTGCTACTATTCAGTATTATATAGATTAGAAATGCAGGTGATTGGCACTTGTTGGCAGTTAAATTTTAGGGAAAACAAAATATAACATTTATTACATATATTAACACATTATTAATAATACTATCTTACATAAAACATGTGGTTACTTGAAAAACTTTGCCATTCATGATCTCACTTCAGATAAGATATTGCCATTACTTAATCCACCTTTTAGTTGATGGGAGACACTTATGGTTAACTGTGGTAACTGTCAAAACGTGATGAGTTTTTAGTTTAGTTAAAAGCAAACACAATTAATTGTATGCACATATGTGCTACTTTAGGTTCTGTTTTTCCATCAGGTCTTGTGTCCTTTCTTAGGATTTTATATTTTCATGAAAAAGATAATCAATGTAGGCTTCATGGATAAAAAATTTAGGAGCTAGCAAGTTTTAGGCAGTTTAGACTGCCTCAGCATTATGTTGGGTTCTTTTTAAAAATATAAACTTTAAGAAAGATTATCTCTTTTATTGTCATAAAGGATAAATATCTTAAAATTTACCATAGTAACCATTTTTAAGTACACAGTTCAGTAGCATTAAGCACCTTCATATTGCTGTGTAACCACACCACCGTCCATTTTCAGAACTTTTCTGTCACCCCAAACTGAGTCTCTGTAACACATTAAACCTTAAATCTCCATTCTTCCCTTATCCCAACCCCCAGTGGCCACTGTTCTACTTTATGAATTTGACTGTTCTTTTTGCTTCAAACAAGTGAATTGATACATTCTTTGTCTTTTTGAGATTGGCATTTCACTAGCTTGTCTTCAGGATTCATCCATTTTATAGCCTGCATCAGAATTTCATTCCATTTTAAGGGTGAATAGTATTCCATTGTGTGTTTGTACCACTTTTTAAAAAAATCCGTTCTTCTATTTGACTGATCCTTCAGAATGCTTGTCCTTTTAGCTATGGTGAGTAATGTTTTTCTGGTCATTGGTCTACAAGTATCTGTCAGAGTCATTGCTTTCCATTCTTTTGAGTTAATTTTTGTATATGGTGTAAGATAAGAATCCAACTTCATTCTTTTGCATATAGATACCCAGTTTTCCCAGCACCATTTGTTGAAATGACTGTCCTTTTTTCCTTAAATAGGGTTGGTATCCTTATCAAAAAGCATTTGACCATGTAATGTGAGGGTTTAATCTCTGAACTCTGTTATACTCCATTGATCTGTATATCTTGTGTTTATGCCAGTACTACACTGTTTGGATTGTGGTAGCTTTGTAGTAGCTTTTGAAATCAGAAACTCTGAATCTTCCAACTTTGCGCTTCTTTTTCAAGATTGTTTTGATTACAGGTATACCTAGCTTTATTGCGCTTCACAGATAGCTGCAGTTTTTTTACAAAT
This sequence comes from Antilocapra americana, assembly GCA_007570785.1. Taxonomy (NCBI): domain Eukaryota; kingdom Metazoa; phylum Chordata; class Mammalia; order Artiodactyla; family Antilocapridae; genus Antilocapra; species Antilocapra americana. The sequence continues at coordinate 32,494,157 of ML662445.1, forward strand.
TGAAGATCTGTGGCAACACTGTGGTCAGATGATGGTTAGCATTTTTAGCAGTAAAATATTTTTTCATTAAGGCCTTAATTTTAAATTAGTTTTTTAATTTTAACAGTTTTCAAAATATAATGCTGTTGCACACTCAACAGACTACATTATAGTGTTAACTTCTATAAACACTGGGGAGCCAAAAAAAAGTTATATGACTCACTTTATTGCACTGTTTGCTTTATTGCTCTGGTCTGAAATAGAACTCACAATATTTGTAAGGTATGCCTGTATTTGGGATCCCTTGAAATTCCATATGAACTTTAGAATGGGTTTTTCCATTCCTGAAAAAAAAAAGACAGTGGAATTTTTAGAACAGTTACTGAATGTGTTTCCAGTTAGGCTACCTTTTATTTTCTTTTCTTGCCTGTTTGCTCTGACTAGAACTTTCAGCATGTTGTTGAATAGTAGTAGTGAAATTGACTATCCTTCTTGTCTTGTTCCTGATCACTGGGGGAAAGCTTTCAGTCTTTCCCTGTTGCATATGATGTGGGCTGTGGGTTTTCCAATAGTGCCCTTTATTATATTGAGGAAGTTTCCTTCTGTGCCTTGTTGACTGAATGTTTTTATCATGAAAGTGTGTTGGATTTTGTAAAATGCCGTTTCTGTGTTATTTGAAATAATCATGTGGAGTTTTTTTCATGCTATTAATGTGATGTGTTACACTGATTAACTTTCATGTGGTGAGCCACCCTGGAATATATCCCACTTGCTCATAGTTTATAACCCTTTTTATATACTGCTACATTCAATTTGCTAGTATTTTGTTTAAAAAATTCTTTAAATTTATTTTTTTCTTTACATTACCGTGTTGGTTTTGCCATACATTGACATGAATCCGCCATGGGTATACATGTGTTCCCCTTCCAGAACCCCCCTCCCACCTCCCTCCCAATTCCATCCCTCTGGGTCATCCTAGTGCACCAGCCCTGAGCACCCAGTATCATGCATCAAACCTGGGCTGGCGATTCATTTCACATATGATAAGTTACATGTTTCAGTGCTGTTCTCCCATATCATCCCACCCTTGCCCTCTCCCATAGAGTCCAAAAGACTGTTCTATACATCTGTGTCTCTTTTGCTGTCTCACATACAGGGTTATCATTACCATCTTTCTAAGTTCCATATATATGCGTATTGAAGATCTGTGGCAACACTGTGTGGTTAGATGATGGTTAGCATTTTTAGCAGTAAAATATTTTTTTGTTAAGTATTCTGTATTGTTGTTTTCCCTTCTGTCTTACTTCACTCTGTATAATAGGCTCCATTCTTATCCATTTGTCTGTTGATGGACATCTAGGTTGCTTCCATGTCCTGGCTATTGTAAACAGTGTGGCAATGAACGTTGGGGTACACATGTCTCTTTCAATTCTGGTTTCCTCGGTGTGTATGCCCAGCGGTGGGATATATGGCACAGTTCTATTTCCAGTTTTTTAAGCAATCTCCACACTGTTCTCCATAGTGGCTGTACTAGTTTGCATTCCCACCAACAGTGTAAGAGGGTTCCCTTTTCTCCGCATCCTCTCCAGCATTTATTGTTTGTAGACTTTTGGATGGCAGCCATTCTGACTGGTATAAAGTGGTACCTCATTGTAGTTTTGATTTGCATTTCTCTGATTATGAGTGATGTTGAGCATCTTTTCATGTGTTTGTTAGCCATTTGTATGTCTTCCTTGGAGAAATGTCTGTTTCGAGGGATATTGGTTTGTGTTTTTTTTCTTGTGGTGTCTTGGTTGGTTTTGGTGTCAGAGTAATTCTGTCTTTATGGGATCAATTAGGAAATGTTTTATCCTCTTCTGTCTTTGGAAAATTGTGACGATTGGCCTTAATTCTTCTTTATGTGTTTGATGGAATTCATTTGTGAAACCATCTTGTCTTGGGCTTTTTGTTGAGACATTTTTTGTTCTTGATTAAATCTCTTACCATAGGTCTTTTCAAATTTTCTTTTACAAGTAAGTTTTGATAGTTTGTGTTTCTGGAATTTGTCATTTCATCTCGGTTATCTAATATGTTGGTGTATAATTGTTAATAATTTTTAAATTTTATCCCTTTTATTTGTAGAAGTTTGATAATTATGTCCCCACTTTAATTTCTGATTTTAGTTGTTCATGTGTCTTCTCCTTTTTTATTGAAGTAAAAGAGTTGCCAATTTGGTTGATCTTTTTAAAGAACCAATTATTTGTTAATTTTCATGGTTCATTTTCTGTTTCATATTTTATTTACTTGCATTTTGATCTGTATTTTCTCTTTCCTTCCTCTAGCTTTGGGCTTGATTTGCTCTTTTTCTAGTTTCTTAGAGTGTCAGTCTGGGTTGTTGATTTGAGATCCTTTTTTGTATAACATCAGTTCAGTTCAGTCACTCAGTCCGACTTTTTGCGACCCCACGAGCTGCAGCGCACCAGGGTTCCCTGTCCAACACCAACTCCCGGAGCCCACCCAAACTCATGTCCATTGAATTGATGATGCCATCCAGCCATCTCATCCTCTGTGGTCCCCTTCTCCTCCTGCCTTCAATCTTTCCCAGCATCAGAGTCTTTTCAAATGAGTCAGCTCTTCGCATGAGGTGGCCAAAGTATTGGAGTTTCAGCTTCAACATCAGTCCTTCCAGTGAACACCCAGGACTGATCTCCTTTAGGATGGACTGATTGGATCTCTTTGCAGTCCAAGGGGCTTTCAGAGAGTCTTCTCCAACATCACAGTTCAAAAGCATCAATTCTTCAGTGCTCACCTTTCTTTATAGTCCAACTTTCACATCCATACATAGGCGTTTACAAATAAAGTGCTTCCCTAAGTATTGCTTTCACTGAATCCCATAAGTTTTGGTATGTTGTTTTCATTTTCATTCATCTCAAAGCATTTTCTTTCTTTCTTTCTTTTTAATTTCTTCAACTCATGGTTTAAGAGAGTTGTGAATCTTAATTTCCACATATTTGTGAATCTTCTAATTTTCCTTATTTTATTGACTTCTTATTTGATTCCATTGTGGTTGGAGAAAATGCATTGTGTAATTTCAGGCTCTTTAAATTTATTGTATTTTGAACTAACAAACAGTCTGTCCTGGAGAAGTACCATGTGCACTTCTCCAGGAAGTGCAAAAAAATGTATATTCTGCTATTGGTGTTGGGATGTGCTTTATTTATCTGTTGTATCTATTTGGTTTACAGTGTTATTCAAGTCCTCCATTTTCTTATTCATCTTTTGGATTTTTTTGTTCACTATTGAAAGTGGCTCATTGAAGACAGTCTTGGAACTGTTTCTTTTATGTCATTTATATGTTATATAATAATTTATATATGCTGTTTTTGTATGCATGTATGTTTATCATTGTTATATCTTCTTCATAAATTGACCCTTTTATCAATATACAGTTTCCTCACTTCACACTGGTCAGAATGGCCATCATCAAAAAGAGTCTACAGATTATAAAAACTGGAAAGGATGTGGTCTCTACCCACCAGATGTCAGCAACATCCCTCCCCCAGTTGTGACAACAAAAATTATGCACCCAGACATTTCTGACATATTCAGACATTACTGAATGTCTCTGAGGGGCCAAAGTTGTCCCTAATTGAGAACTTCAGACATTGCTGAATATCCCTGAGGGCCCAGACTTGGCCCTGATTGAGAACTACTGTTTTAAGGTTAAATATAAACCTTAAATAAGGTGCTAAGAGGATGTACTACATAAGGAAAAACAATCCTTTTTTCCCCTCTTTCCACAAATTAGGCAGTTAATGTCAAGAAGCTAGAATCACCTACTTGGGCAGTTTTCTTGGCCATTAAGCAAAGAAAATGGTGGAAAAGCTCTTTTCCTGTTCACTGTTTGAACTGCAGCTTCTTTTGATTAAGTGTATTGCTTCATTCCCAAATTTATCTGATAGGTTACTGTATTTGAGATGTGCAACAATAGTTATTTCTTGCCTGGAATACCCAGGTGATTGAGTAGAGCAATAATTCAAATTATGTATGAAATTAAGATTGTAATGTCAGTTACTTCTGTTTGCTCTTCTTCATCTTTTTCTCTTAGGGAACATGAAATGACTATATATAAAATAATTATTGAATGTTTTGATGATAATGTTTCAGTGATGTTTTATTATACTCCTGTGTTTTTAAACTAGAAAATGTTTTTCCAGAAGTTTATTTTTTGATGTACTTTCTGTAATGTATTTAAGCTCCAAAAGAAGACAGTGGTAGTACTAGTTCCATATATTTTCTATGTCATGAAGATTTGCATTGTCACATACAGTTTTACTTTAAGTGTATGTGGGTCTTGCTTCCTATCAAGTTTAGAACTCCTGAAGAAGATTCTTTGTTGAGGTTTTGTATCCCTGCTCTCTTTTCCCAACAGCCATTTTATAAGACTTACCTGAGTTGCCCCCTAGTCACTTAATTTAAGAAAGGTAACCGTTAGTAGTCTGAAAATATAATTCAAAATACTTTGCTCCTATTCAGTATATCATAATAATAACCAATAATGGAAAAGAATCTGGAAAAAACCCAAACACACACACACACATGCACGCACACACGCACGCACGCACGCGCGCGCGTAAGTGAATCACTCAGCTTTACACCTGAAACACAGTATTGTAAATCAATATTAATTTGAAAACAAACAAACAAATTTGGCTCTTACAGAGCTATTGAGCCAGTGGGGAAGGGAATACCGATTATCTGGATCCTAGATAAGTAAAAATATTTCAGTAACAAATTATTAACTATATCTAAGACTGCTAAGAGAGGTAACTGATTTCTGGTTTGCTGTAGAGCAGATTAACAAACGAAATACTTTATATGATGCTAACCAACCTTAAGTGCAGCTATAGTTTCTGAACAGTCTTTTCTGTAGTCCTAATTGCTTTTGCACATCTTATACTACAGTGTATTTTAAAACAAACCTTAATAATACTTGACTTGTAATACTCAAATTAAACTTGAGGTATATATGATAATTCTAATAATTATTTTTGAAAATAATTGATTTACAGAATTATAATCAGTGATCAGGAGCTGCTGATTAGTAATCCTAGTAAAGCTTACTGTAACAGAATTCAACCCATTTAGAATTTGTGGCTTACAAGTTATTTATATGTAGGAAATCATTAGTAGTTAGTGCAAAATCATTGTTTCACTTGATATTAAATTTGAAATGAACTAATTTTGTTTCTATTTTTAGCTGTAGCGCCAGTTGTACCTGATTTAAGTAGTGACATAGACACAAGTAACTTTGATGACTTGGAAGAAGATAAAGGAGATGAAGAAACATTCCCTATACCTAAAGCTTTTGTTGGCAATCAACTACCTTTTGTAGGATTTACATATTATAGCAATCGTAGGTAAGTATGCTACGCATTGGTTTTGGGGATAGGCACTGATTTTGTTGTAGTCATATTATTTTCGTAGGGATATCTGAAATTCACCTTAGAACATTTAAAGTAGATTTAATGGTATATAAAAAGATATATTAATATGTTACATTCACCAATTAATTATATTTCCAGGATTTCTTATTTAGTGTCTTTCAAAGTCATCCATGCTCAGGGTATTGTCTTTCAGAATTTCTTTGCTGAATAACTTAATGTTTCTTCACATTACAGCTATTAATAGGTCAGGAGATTCTGTTACTATTGATACTTCGCTTAATCCTGTTACCCAAAGAGTTCTGGTTTTATAATGCATTTTTAAACTGTATGTAGTCTTCTAGCATTATAATCGCTATATTGATGGTACAGAAGGCCTGTAGTTTTCAGTTCTTCAAAAATTAAGTGATTCCTCCCTAAAACTTCTCAGTGAATTCACCATATTTTACATTATAAGGCCTTGTGACCTGAGGCAAATAGCTTTGATCTTTTATACCTTCATTTCCTCAAAAATAGGGATGATAGGGATAATAATTGTTGTTGTAGGGGTTAAGTAAATCAAAACACAGTAAAACACTTAGAGCAATGCTCTGCATGGCATAAGCACTCAGTGTTAGTTCTAAAACACTCAAGATGTTGATTGATACAAACAACCCCCCAGGTGTTTTTAGATTTTCTATAGTAGAGTTTAGCAGTTAATTACTTTTTCTACACAAAAGTGATTACTTTTTCTACACAAAGGTTATCTTGAATTAAATAATCATTACATAAACACATGCGCTATTTGTACTACATTATCATACACTAGATTATGTTATGTGATTTTTCCTTATATTCATGTCTTGTGAAAGTGAAGTTGGTTGGTCCTGTCCAACTCTGTGACCCCATGGACTGTAGCCCATCAGGCTCATTTGTCCATGGGATTCTCCAGGCAAGAATAGTGGAGTGGGTTGCCATTTCCTTCTTCAGGGGATCTTCCTGACCCAGGGATTCAACCCAGGTCTCCCTCATTGTAGGCAGACTCTTTACTGACTGAGCCACCAGGGAAGACTACTTCAGACCTAACTGTGGGTTTTATTTAATATACATGTTATTTCTGTGTTATGTTTTGTAAAAATAAAGAATTAAGAATCTGCACTCAAATTTTAAAAGCAGAGCAAGTTCAAAAAATAGGCATTTGTTACTGGTTGCTACTTGATATTAAAGACTTTTTTGTTTTCTTTTAAAAACTTTTTTTCTTCCCAGATACTTATCTTCAGCAAATCCTAACGATAACAGAACTAGCTCTAATGTGGATAAAAGCTTGGTAGGTGTTTTCTTATTGTTATTTTTTTAAAAGCTGTTTTGTGGATAATGTATTTTGTAAATTTGGCCGTGCCAAGTCTTAGTTGTGACATGTGAACTCTTGGGATCTAGTTCTCTGACCAGGAATCGAACCTGGGCCCTCTGCATTGAGAGCTCAGAATCTTAACCACTGAACCACCAGGGAAGTCCTGAGTCTAAATTTTTATAGCATTTTTTTTTTTACCTACTGTCTCCTCTCCTGTTTGATTTTTTGCCTAATTATCAAATGGGATATTATATGTGGAAGCAGTTGATAGACTATACATTGCTACACAGGTTGACAGAGGTGGTTTTTTTAGTCTTTGGAATTAGGAATTTATGATAAATCAGTGCATCAGGTAGGATCTTGACAGGGAAACAGATGGCACATTCAGAAGGTTTAAATGAGAGTTTTTTGTGTGTGAGATAAAATTTATGTAACAAAAATTTACCATTTTATTAACACCATTTTTAAGTGGCATTAAGCTCCCTCACATTGTTTTGCGGTCATCACCACCATTGTCTCAAGAACTTTTTCTTCATCCCAGGCTAAAACTTTGTACCCATTAAAGTCTGCATTCCACTCTCCCTCCAGCCCCTGATAACTGCTGTCTTTACTTTCAGTCTCTATGAATTTGACTATTCTAGTGAAATCATACAATATTTGACCATTTGTGGCTGGCTTATTTTACTTAATGTTCTTAAGGCTCAAGCATGTTGTAGATGTATCAGAATTTCATTCCTTTTTAAGGCTTAATATATTCTATGTATATATCACATTTTGTTTGTTCATGAAATAAAGAGAGTTTAATGAAGGGACTGTAAATGGTGTTAGGAGCAGGATCACAGGGAGCAATAAATAAAGGGTGTAAAGTAGCCATTGATTGACATCAGTGGAAAGCCACAAGGACAAGGAGAGACAAATCTTGTTCCCACAGCTTAGAGAGAATGTGTAGAATCATGAAAGAGGAGCATAAAACATAGAACACTGCCAAAGCCACAGTAAGGAAAGAGGAGAGTGAGGAGAATGGATATTTCATTTCTGCCAACTGATCTCCAGCTGGTGGCACCTGTAGGCTGAAATCAACTTTAAAATCATGGAACAGATGAATTACTATAGGAAGTAAATATTAGAGACATGAGTTGTTTTCATTGTAGAGTAGTTCATGAGAGAGCAGATTTAAAAATTTTTTACTTGCTTATGTTTGTGAAGGTCCTTTTGGGTTAACTGGAAATTTTCTTAAATATACCAAAAATAAACCTGGCCTTCCTTAGACCAGTCTTCGAACTCTTGTGTGCTGCAGCCTATATTTATAATTGAGATGAGGAATAGGCAGCGTTCATTTTTAAAAGCTGATAAAATTCTTCTCCTTCTCCTTCATATGTTTACTCTTACATTCGAGAGAGCATATGGTGGGAAGGGGAAGTGAGAAAAAGGGAAATGAACTATGTGGGTACCTGTTAGCCATTATGTGTTTTTCTCTTTTAAATTCTCATCCCAATAAAGCTATTTGCCAAGTTATATAGCTAACCAGGGGTCAGAAATCTTCAAAATTAAAGCACATTTGATCTGGAGAAGGTGAAAATAAGGAGCTGTTATAACTCCACTCTCAAGATTACTGTGTTACTTATACTGTATTACTTATCTGTAAGTATAGAGGTACATTAGGACTTAAAAAAAATAATTCAGTGGCATTGAGTTTTCTCTGGGCTGATCTTGTTCAGTGGTGATTGCAATAAGTTTCTGTCAGTGGCTCTTATCTTTCGCTCTGTTTAAGATCAGAGGGGAAGAAAAAAATGTTTGTGTGCCTACTATTTCTGTTAACCTAGAACTAAGTATAAAAGTCAACTAATTTAATTTTCAACTCTTCCCTGAAATCCTTCTAGCAGAGATGCTAGTGAACAGCTTTGCAGTTGCCAAATATGACGAATATTTTTCATTTCATATTTTATTTTTCTTTTTTGTTGATTTGACACTGAGCAATCCTTCCTCCTCAGAACTCTAAGAACTCTCATACTCATTATTTCTTGCCTTTTCTCGTTCTGCCTCTGGATTTTATTTTCCTCTTTGCAGGCTCTCCTTCTGCATCCCACTCCCCTTAATTATTAAATGTTTCTCAAAGTACTTCTGATCTTGACTCTGCCCGTTTTCTGTAATTAATCTCATGTGTGACCAGCTTGTTTCTCTGAGCTTTAGACCTGAATCCTTTCTTTCTCTCTGAATGGACTTCTCTTCCTGCACAACTTTCAGACACCTCAACCTAGTCAAACTCAGCGCTTCTGTCTTCATCCTCTCCCCAGCAGTTCTTTCTGTCACACATCTTTTGTAATGCTCTTCTGTTCTCATTTCTAATCGGCTGCTGGATTGTAAATTCTGCCTTATGACTGATGCAGTAATTCATGTCCTCTTTATTTCTGCAGCTTCTTCCTTACATTGAACTCGTGTACTCTTTTTTGCCTGGAGTGTCTATTAATTGGTTTTTCTTTGTCTAGAATTTCTCTCCTATCTAATGTATTCACCTTCTTTTTTACTGAAGTGATATTTCTAAAATGCCAACACTCTGTCATTTTCCCTTTTAAAGTGTTTACAGGTTAAAGTGCCCAACTCCTTTTCTGCATACAAGGTAATAGTCCCACTTGCCTTTTCAGCTGTTATGTGACTCAGTCTCGCTGTTATGGTCTGTCCTCTGGATGTGATTTCTCCTCATTATCCAATCACATTTTCTTTGTCTGTCTACTTTTGGACTCATTCATTTTGTCCAAAATGCATTCATTCTTTCACTTCCTCTGCTTGGTAAATACTTCTCTTCTTAAAAGTCTCATCTTAAACATTCCACCTTCCTGGCAGATGAGGTCTGTCCTCTTTTCTTGTGCAGTACACCTTATGTGTAAGTTTATTTGTATCTACCACATCATAATATTTTGTGTATATGTCTTTGAATTATTGTAGGTTCTTTTCCCCCTCCTATTCCCTGTGTCCCACTATTTAACTATTAGCTTTACGAGAACTGGGACCAAATCTTTTGAATTTTTATATTACTAGTGCCAACCACAGTGCCTGACATATTAGCGTTAGAAGGAAATGCTTGTTGAATTAATAAAAATTTCAGACAAAAGGGAAAAAGGTAAGATTGGATCCGATAATTTATTTGTGAACAGCTATAAAATGGTAATATAAATTTGCTATTTTAAAATTCTCTATGAATATTATTAAAGTGAGTTTTTGTTGTTTTTAATTAAAGCAGGAAAATTTGCAGAAAACAATTTATAAGCTGGAAGAACAGTTACATAATGAAATCCAATTAAAAGATGAAATGGAGCAGAAATGCAGGTGAGAATATGCTTTACATTTTTCCCATTAAAAGTTGCATAGCAAATGCCTATTTGCACTCTAAATCCCTAAAAGTGGATGGAAGTAAGGCAGGGATATAAAGATTGTCACTGATCTACATCCAGTGCAGATTTTCACTTAATACCTGATTTATTCATTTTCTCTCCCATTTTAATTAACTGACAGAAAGGGAAAATTAGTTTACATTAAAAAAGATACTTTCTAAAATGCAAATGTTGTTGAAGATTAAAATTCACTAAGTTTAAAGAATTCACTAAATTTTTGATGCACTCTTTAATTTCCACTTTGCTTCTCTAGAACAGTATTTTTTCAGAATTTTTTTGTCCTGTGAGTCTAAATTTAATAAGAGCCAATATATCTATGAAAATATAAAGCGATCAAGAGAATTTGAAATAGTCTAGCATAATGCTGATTACTTATTACAAACTTTAACAGTTACTGTTAGTAGATAGTATTGAATAAATAAAAAGTAGGTGATATGGAGATGAAGTATTCAAAAAATGACATTGGTAAGATTGGAAATTTTGTGACTAGGGGAGAAGAAACTAGTAAACGGCTTACTGCCTATGGGTTAAATGGTGAAGCATTTAATGCATTCTTTTTTTTAGAAAAGCACTTTCATATCCTGAGCACAGGATTTGTGAGGAATTTCTGGGTGTAAAACATAGAAATAAGGAGAGGAAATGGATAAATATTATTATATAAATGTTGAACAGTTTGTATAATTAAAGCTAGAAAGCAAACGACAAATCAGTGATAGTGACGGTGGTAGGGATCAATTTAATGAAGAAATCATGAGTGGCCAAAGTGGCCATGCCCACACGAGTGCGTGTGGTGGGGAGGGAGGTGGGGCCTCAGATAGGTTTGGATAGCTTAGGAGAGTCTAAATCTTGGAAGACTCTGCTTTTGAAAAGATAAGAAAGTTGGAATTTATCCTAAGGGTGATTGAAAGGCATTCAGTTCAGTTCAGTTGCTCAGTTGTGTTGTAGTGACCCCATGGAGTGCGGGACACCAGGCCCCCCCCTCCATCACCAACGCCCGGAGCTTGCTCAAGCTCATGTCTATTGAGTTGGTGATGCCAACCATCTCATGCTTTGTTGTCCCCTCCTCCTGCCCTCAGTCTTTCCCAGCATCAGGGTCTTTTCCAATGAGTCAGTTCTTCGCATCAGGTGGCCAAAGTATTGGAGTTTCAGCTTTAGCATCAGTCTTTCCAGTGAATATTCAGGACTGATTTCCCTTAGGATTGACTGGTTTCATCTCTAAAGCATTGAAAGTTATTAAACTTAAAGGAAAACAAAAGATCAAATTTGCTTTTTAAAAAGAACTCTCTGGTTAATAAGGCAGCACTTGATATTTATTCACTAAGTGAGAATGAGGGAGGAAGATGAATCAAGGAGAAGTCCCAGGTGGGGTCCTTGTTTGGGAATAGCAGAGGAACAGCAGATTGGTACTGTGGCAGGCGTGTGGGGCAGAGGAAATAAGTTTAGCTTTGGACATGCTGAATGAAGTATTTGGTGAGACATCCAAGTGAAGCATTGCATATACAGATTTGAACCTCAGAAATGTGTTTAGAGCCCAGAATATGAATTGTGATGGAGATGATACACTTTCAGTTTATTTCAAATTTTTGCCCATGTTGCCAAGTTTGCTTTATATATGTCACCTTTCCCTTCATTTACTTAATCTTGCATTAAAGTTTAAATGATTGGTCTTTGTTTAGTAGCAAGTACTGCCTGAGGAATTCAGGGCTCCTTAACTTAGAATCCTTGAACCTCTCTTAAAGCATCCATGCATGGAGTTTAAGGTCCTTAAACTTGCGGGAGAATAGTGAATCTTTTCTGTGACCTTTAACTGAAATTCAGCATTTTCTTTAATTATGAACATAGTACTCTACAGGTATTAGCAGTAGCTGTGAATGTTTTTATTACCAGTAGAAATCACAAATATTTTCTTAGAATGCAAATATTATCTCTAAATTCCATTTATGCTCATTACTACTTTAAAATTACTGCTATTAGGTTGTGTCATTTAATATAGTTATAAAACATGTATATTAGTGAATCATACTGTTTTAAAAAGTTCATGACTGTATTTCACAATTTCTTTTAATCCTATATATTTTATGCTTTAAAAATATTTTTGTGAAAAAATGCTGTATGCTTCACTAGACTGTCTTCAGAAGGGTCCACAGCATAGACATAAGAAAGGTTAAGAAATCTTAGCTACATGGAAAAGTAAGGAATGTGGTGTTTCACCCCAGGCAGTAAAAAGTAAATGTATTTCTAATCTATATTACTTTTACTTTTACAGAACATCAAACATAAAACTAGACAAGATAATGAAAGAATTGGACGAAGAGGTACTTTTTGTTTTCTAATCAGAAGTTGTCCTTTTTGAGAGTTTCCCCCTCTTTCAGATTGTTTTGTTTTCTGAGAATGTTACATATGAACTTGATAGGTTGCAGTATAGAACAGGTTACAGTATAGAACAGTATAGAACATGATGAAAGCCTCACTTCAGAGCTACAAGTTCAAGTGAAATTAGATTATGCTTTAATTTCTTTTGTGTGGTTTTATTCTAGAACCATGCTCAAATTTTAGTACATGAATTTCAGTTTAGTGGTTCCTGATAGTTGAAAAGAGAGAAAGGAGCAGGAGATGAGAAGTTGAGTCTAGAACTGTAGCAGAAAGAGACAAATAGGAAAGAAGGAAAAATACAGCTTCAAAAGGACTTACATTAACATAATTTCATATCATCAAATGGGAATTATATGAATCCTGGAATCATTGTTTTCCATTGTCACTTAGCAAGAACTTGTTGCTATCAGGGAAACACTACATGAACATTCTGTGATTCAGATGTTCTTTTTGGTTACCTTGTAAATATCTTTCCAAAGTCCTTCCTCTCATTGTTTACATCCTTTGTCCTTTTTAGATTTAATCTTTGTGATGATTTTTGTGATGTCTTAATTTTCTCCTAAATAACAGCATATGTCAGTGATGGTGGGTTTTTTTGTTTTTTTCCCCCATATTCATAGCCTCGAATGTACATAGTCTGGACAGATTTATGTAATATTTTACCAAGTTGCCATTAGTCAATGTGGACTTGGCCTGGCACTGTAGTATTTGACACTAAGTGTTTAAGAAATCCTTGTTGCATATCCTGCACTTTTTGTTTCATTTCTAGAACACAGATGAAAAACAGATACGCTAGGTTTAAGTTACTCGGCTTTCTAAATTCAAGGTAAAGAGGGAAATGTTAATTATAAACTTAAAATCATCCTGCTTCTGAAAAGGGAGTGAAAGTCCTTTCCCTTATTTCTCCTGCTAAATACAGCTTAAAAACTCTGGGCATTAAACAAACAAACAAAAAATTAAAAAAATTGTAAAAGGTGGAGGGAACACAGACCAGCTAGAATACTTGAACCTCTAGAAATGATACAGCAATAAGTACTCTGAGTTTTTTGGGTTTTTGTTTGTTTGGTTGCAGTGTGTATTCCCTGCTGGGTACTGGATAAGCCAGCAATCTGGGAACACCAACAAGAGCAGGTGAGAAAAGCCACTCTCCTAAGTAGAAGACCAGGAAGGTGGCAGGCTAGCAAATCAGAAAATGTACAGTCACTGCTCTGCTCACCAAACACAGAGTAGAAAGCATAACCCCATCCCCACCAGCAGAAGCAGAATTGGGAGCTCAGACTTCCAGCCCCATGACTGGGAAGGTCCATTGGAGGGACTTGCATATCTGCTGGGCAGTAATGGGCCTTCCTGCCCCCTCCCCCACCCCTATAGTATCATTGGAGACCATGTGGGGAATCACATCTTCCACTTCTGGCAGTTAGCAAGAACCCCCTTCCTGCTCCCTGTTGTGTTGGCGTCAGAAGAGGCCTGTAGAGAGTTCACACTTTGGACACTGAAAAAATGAGTACCCGCTCCCCCATTGCAGTGTCTGTGAGGGTCATGTAGGCAGCAATGACCAGGTACCCTCCAGCCTTCGTGATATCATCCGAGGAAGCCTAGTAGGGTGCCAGAACTCCCCTTTTCACCAGCGGTGAAGAGGATCCACTCCCTCCCCCAACTCATGTATCCTTAAAGACCAAGTGGAAAAACCTAGATTTCTACCTCCATTTGAGAGAAATGAGGCAGCACTTCCATCATCCCACCAGAACAGTGACAGGAGAGGCCTGTTAAAACAGAAAACCTTTAAAAGTTCCCCATATTATAAGATAATACCCAGAATGTCCAGATTTCATTAGAAAATCACTCATAATAGCCAGAACTAGGAATTTCTCAACTGGAATGAGAAAAAACAATAAACAGATGCCAACAGTGAGATAACACAGATGTTTAAATTATCTGACACAGATTTGAAAGAATCATCATGTTTCAGTGAGCAACTACAAATATACCTGAAACAGATGAAAAATATAAATTAAAAAGTCTTAACAAAGACATAAAATATGTAAAGTAAAACCAACCAAAAGTTAAAAATACCTGAAATAATCTCAGTGGATGGGCTTAGCAGCACAGTGAAGGATACAAGGAAAAGAGTCTGGGAACTTGAAGATGGATAGAAATTACCAACTCTGAATAACAGAAAAAGTGACAGAGTCTCAGTGACCACTGGGGCTATAGAGAAAGGTTCTTACATTGTGCTTTTGGAATTGCTGAAAAAGAGGAACAAAGAGGGCAGGAAGCAATGATGGCTGAAAATTCCACAAGTGTGGAGAAAGACGTGAACCTGTAAACAAAAGATACAAGCCTACAAGAAATTGAGTGAACCACAAAAAGGATAAACCCAAAGATATGCACACCAAGACACAATTGATTTATGAAAACTAACATCAAAGAAGAAATCTTAAATACAGCAAATGACACTCCCCTAAAGGGGAAGAACAATGCAAACGACAGATTTCTTATTAGAAACCATGGAGAACAGAAGAAATGGTACTGCTTTTTTTGAGGGCTGAAAAAAAAAAAGAGCTGTTGACTGAGAATTCTGTGTCCAGTGAAAACATCTTAGATGAGAACCACAATGTTCTCAGATGAAGGAAAACCAACAGAAATTATCACCAGCACACCTTCCCTAAAATAATTGCTAAAGGAAATTCTCTAAATAGAAAGGAAGTGATTAAGAAATTTTGAAATACCAGGAAAGAAGAAACAACAACAGAGAATAAAACTGTGGATAAACACACTGTGCTCTCCTTCTCTTTGGTATTTTATATTACATTTGACAGTTGAAGTGGAAATTACAGCGTTGTCCAGTGTGGTTCTCCATATGTGTAGATGAAATTTTTAGACAATTATAAATAGGTATCAGCAGAGGTAACATGTTACACTTTAATCAAACTGGTCATAATCCAAAAGCAGTAATATAATGTAATACCTAGAGCAGCCACTGATAAGAATTATAGAGAGATACACTTAAAAACACTAGATAAAGCAAGTTGAATTCTAAAAAATGCTCAAGTAACCTACCGAAAGACAAGGAAGAAAAAAACAATACAACAGAAACAAAATGGGAGCCTTTAATATATCAGTAATCATATAAAATGTAAATTAAATTCAGCAGCAATTAAAACAGATTGTCAGTAAATTTTTTAAAATTACCTACCCATATGCTGTCTACCAGAAACTGTTCAAATGTAACAGTATAGACAACTTTAAGGTAAGAAGATGGAAAAATACATTATGTAAGCATTAGCAAAGAAAAGGCAGCAGTGGCAGTATTGAAATCAGGTAAAGTAGACTTCAGGGCAAATTATCACTGGCGGAGGGACATTGCAGAATGACAAAAATGTCAAACCTCTGAGAAGATATATAGCATTCCTAAATTTGTATTCACCAAACAGAAGAGCTACAAAATATGTGAAGCAAAAGCTGATAAAACTGAAAGGAGAATACACAAATCTGTGATTACTGTTGAAGACTTTTTAAAAAGCACTCTTTTAACAGCAAATGTATAGAACTCAGCCACACCATCAGCCAATAGGATCTGTTCAACCTTTGTAGACCCCTCCGTCTAACAATAGCAAAGGACACGTTCTTTTTAAGCACTCAAGGAATATGAACCAAGGTAGACCACATACCAAGCAAACTTCTACAGATTTCAAAGAATTAAAGTCATAAACAGCTTGTTCACTGACCAAAATGTTACCAAGCTAGGGTGAATAATAGAAAAGTATCAGACAGCTCTACAAACACATGGAAACTAAACAACACAGTTCTAAATAATGCATAGGTAAGAGAGACTCAAAGGAAATGAGAAGATAATATTACAATGTTAATTATTTCTCATAAAGTTATGGGTCTTCCTCCTTTTAAAAATATTTCAACAATGAAAATGAAGCTAAACATCCAAATTTGTGGGATATAGCTAACTTAGTGCTCTAAGGGAAATGTGTGCATTGATACATTTACATTAGAAAAGATGACTGTATAGCCAGGGGAACTATAGTCAATATCTTGTAATAACCTATAATGGAAAGTGACTTCAAAAATAATATATGTGTGCATGTATAACTGAATCATCTTGCTGTGTATCTGAAACATTGTAAGTCAACCATACTTTAATAAAATATTAAGAAAAAAAAAGAAAAGATGAACTGTCTCAAATCAGTCATCTAAGCTCCTACCTCAGGAACCTAGAAAAAGAAGAGCAAAATAAACTGAAAGCAAAGAGGGGGGAAAAAAAAGGAGCAGAAATCAGTGGAATTGGAAACAGGAAAACAAAGTCAATGATAAGAAAAAACCCAGCTGTTTGGAAAGATCAAAAAATTGAACAACCTCTAGCAAGATTGTCAAAGGAAAGATAAGACACAAATGATCTGTATCAGGAATAAGGCAGGGCATATTCCTACAAACTCTTACAGATTTATTAAAAAATTTGTTAAGGAAATAATACAGTTCTAAACAGTGAAGTGTGAGATTTAGGTGAAATGGACCAATTCCTCCAAAAATACAGGCTACCACAACTCACACAATGTGAAATACATTATATGAATATCCCTATATAACTGTTAAAGTGAATTCATAATTTAAAAGCTCCTCCAAAGGTATTCTTTCAGGACCAGATAGTTTTACTAGAGGAAGCTACCAAGTGTTTTAAGAAGACTTAACACCGATTCTATACTCTCTTCTAGAAAATATAAATGAAAGGAACATTCCCCAGTGGATTTTATGAGACTAGAATGAGCAAGATACCAAAATCAAGCAAAGACAGTACTGCAAAGAAACTGGATCAGTTACCCTCAATTATGGCCAACTCCTTTTTGACAAAGGTGCAGAAGCAATTCAGTGGAGAAACGATAGTCTTTTTAACAAGTGGTACTGGGGCAGTGAGCTATGCATAGGCCAAGATACGAACCTCAACTGAAGTCTTACATCTTAGGCAAATATTAACTTAAAACATACATAGATTTAAATAGGAACATAAAAAATATAAAACTTCTAGGGAAAAAATACAGGGGAAAATCCTTGGGACTTACAGTTTGGTGAAGAGTTTTACATTACACCACAAATGTGATCCATATAAGGAAGACAGTTTGATAAGTTGGACTTTTTCAAAACTAACAGTGCTTGCTTTGTGAAAGACTCTAATAAGAGGATGACATGATAAGCTGTAGGCTGAGAAAATGAACCATTGTTACAACAACTTGGATGGATCGCAAAGATAACTTGTTGAATGTAAAAAGCTAATCTCGAAAGATCCCTACTGTATGATTCCACTAAGAAACATTTTAAAAATGACAAAACTATGCAGATGGAAGACCTCCTATTACTGGTTGCCAGGGATGTCAGTGGTGAGAGAAGTGAGGGGTGCATGTGCCTATAAGTAGTGACTGGAAGGAGATCACTGTGCTAATGGAGCAGTTCTGTGTCTTGGTTGTGGTGTTAGTTCTGTGAATCTGCACATGAGATAAAAGGACATCAAACTACACTTGCTGTATATCAGTATCAATTTCCTGATTTGGTTATAATGTATTCTTAGGGGAAACTGAGTGGAAGGTACATATACTTACTGTCTGTGGAACTTCTGAAATGTAGAATCATTTAAAATTTTCAAAATGAAAAGATAAAAGTTAAAATGATAAAATCTTAAAATTGAAAGGATTTTTGATGGTCTCTGTCAAATATTACTGTATCTCTCTGGCAGCATCTTACTTAAAAGATGGATTTCACTTATAGATGGGAAAGCCCAGGAAAACATACACTGTACAAGGTTTGTCCAGTGTGGAGTCTTAGAGATAAAAATATAGCATTAGATGCAAGATATGCTGATAGTGGTAACACAGAAACAAGATAAGTTTTTGTTTTGTTATGTTTAAGTTGTAGAATTTGGAGTATTTTTTTTTCTGTAACTCTCCTCTCCCCTTAGTTTCATTTTCTAAAGAATCTTTTTCATTACTTTCTAATATACAGTAAGTAGGTACATGCATACATAGAGCATCTTAGGAAAGATAGATTGTTACAGAAACAGGGAGAGAAATTAAGGGAGACCTCCTATAGGGACTGGTGAACTTAAACCACAAACACTAACCTTTGGTATCATTTGAGTTTTGTACCATTTAATTATCAAATAATAATAATATCAGTTGTTATCTGATCCCGTGTATATTTCATTTCTTAAACTTAGGATTGTAAATAAGCCAAAATATTGGTATGATTTGTGTTCATGTTAAACTGATACAATGACCTTCAATCTGACAAGATTCATAGGGTTGTTTTTCTGTCCATGGATATTTTTTTTAAATCTCTGAAAATTTTATATATCTAGTTAAAATAAAATTACTGTTTTCTTCTAAGGCAAGCTAATTCTACTGTTAGAAAGGTATTGTTGTTAGGAAATACTATGTGAATTTGAAGCCAAAATGTCTATCTTAATTAATTGTGTACTTTTTAAAATAGAACTGAGTATTCCCTTGAAGAAATGAGGAGTGTTAATTGCAGTGGTTAACTTTTCTCATAATTTCAGGGGAATCAAAGAAGAAATCTAGAATCTACAGTATCTCAGATTGAGAAGGAGAAAATGTTACTACAGCACAGAATTAATGAATACCAAAGAAAAGCAGAACAGGAAAATGAGAAGAGGAGGAATGTAGAAAATGAAGGTAAACTGTTGCTTTACCTTTGAAAAACACTGAAATTCCTAACACTGTCTTGAGGTCTTTGTCTTCAGGTTGTCTTAAATTTAGTGCCTACGATATATTTTTGAAGACTCAGTCCTAAGACCCCTCATGAGCTAATATCCATGGTCCAAGATAAATTTATAATATATTTAAAGTCAGTAGTAATGTTGTAGCTAGGGTAGTGATTTTTACCCTTGTGTGTGTATTGGAATCTCTTGGGAAACTTTAAAGAATACTAATGCATAAACTCCAAAAGTTCTAATTTAATTCACCTCGACATGTAGACTGGGCATTGGTATATTTAATAAGCTCTCTCAGCACTTCTGACAAGTAGCCACATTTGAGAACTACCAAACTAGAATTTTATGTGTCTTGATATTAGTGATACAAATTTAAAATAGCTTTCTACATCCTTTGATCCAGTTATTTCACTTCTAGTAATTTATGTCACTTGTACACATTCATACTGATACATAAACAAAGTTATTTATTTTAGAGTTGTTTAAAATTGGGAAAATTACGAGCAATGTGAATGTAATCCATGTTATAATAAACTTTAGTGTATATGGTAGAGTACTGTAGAATAAAGCATTTTTTTTATAGATGTCTAAAATGTATCTTAAAAAAATACTAATTGTGTAAAAGAAATTGGTGTATCTATATATGCTTAAGTGCATATATATGTATGTATATATGTGTGTATATATATATATTCAGATATGCGTGTGAAAACACACATTTGTGTTCTCATATATTCGGGTATGGCTACACAGATTATCTGAGGAAGGATGTGCAAGAAGTTATTAACAGTAGTTGCTGAAGAGGAAAGCCAGAGGGAAAACAATGTGCTGGGAGAAAGGCTCATGTCTGTACTGTATACCATTTGATACCTTTTAAATTTTGAACCATTTAAAAAGTAATTGAAGTAAGCAAAGATTTGTACTTTCAAAAATAGAGAACATTAAAATTAGCTTTGTATCAGGACTCCGTTGGGGGTCCAGTGATTAAGACGCTGTGCTTCCAAGGCAAGGGTGGGTTTAATCCCTGGTTGGGGAACTGAGATTCCACTTGCCATGCAGCATGGCCCCCCAAAAACGAATACAGTATAAAAGAAATAATAGCTATGTCATTTCGCTAATAGATTAACCTTATCTTATAACAGTGGACACAAATCTGTTTTTGGATTGTGTATTATAAAACAGTACTCTACTTTTTAATAGATTTAAAATGTAAGTAATTCCAAGATGAAATTTAGAGCTAATATAATTGACTTTTATGGCCTAAGACCAAGTTTCCTTTTTTTTAAAAAAGGGTTTTATATATTTCCTCAGTGAAAACTTACATGTTATTCCTTCATTTTCTAGTTTCTACATTAAAGGATCAGTTGGAAGACTTAAAGAAAGTCAGCCAGAATTCACAGCTTGCTAATGAGAAGCTGGTACAATTACAAAAGCAGGTAAGTTTTTGGAATGAAATTTTTTAATTAAAATAAATTTGTGTTTTGGTTAAATAAAACAAACAAACAATTTTCTTGCTCTCTTTTTTAATTAGCTAGAAGAAGCCAATGACTTACTTAGGACAGAATCAGACACAGCGGTTAGATTAAGGAAGAGTCACACAGAGATGAGCAAATCCATCACTCAGCTAGAGTCCCTAAACAGAGAACTGCAGGAGAGAAATAGAATTTTAGAGAATTCCAAGTCACAAATGGACAAAGATTATTACCAACTTCAGGCTGTATTAGAAGCTGAACGAAGAGACAGAGGTCATGATTCTGAGAAGATTGGAGACCTACAAGGTAATATTTTTTCTTATTGTGGTAAAATAGACATTAAAACTTACGGTTTCAGTTATTTTTAATTGTATAATTCAGTGGCATAAAGTACATTCATGTGTTGTGTAACGGTCACTACTGTCCATCTCCAGAACTTTTTTATCTTCCCAAACTAAAAAGTTGTACTCAGTAACTGCCCATTTCCCACTCCCCTGCAGCCCCTGGTAACCACCCTTCTACTTTATGTCTCAATGAATTTGACTGCCTCATAGAAATGATACCTCAGTATTTGTCCTTTTGTGTCTTAGTAATTTTTAAGTGTAAGGTAAAATATTTTTGATCATATTGTCTTGTATAGTACACCTGTAACTGATTTAATATTGTACATCAAGTATGCTTCAATAAAAAAAGAAAATTACCTTGGTAATACTGGAAATGGTTAGCATTCTTTCTCTTTCAGGAGAATTTGTATCAAATTGTAATTTCTTCCCTCTCTCAGGTACCCTTGTGATGGAGGTAATGTGGTTATTTCCAATCTTACAGCCAGATTACTGAAACCTTAATTTTTAAAAGTGTCCAATTCACAGAAGTTTTACTCAAAGTGGAACTAATCCAGGTAGAGAAGATTATCACTATTAAAACCTGGGATTCTTCATGCATTATTGGTAGAAATAGAAACTAAACAGCAGAAAGAGAATCCCACTGCAAACAAAAAATTCAGTACTTGGAAAGGTTAGAACTAGATCTTTCAGCAGTCTTTCTGAATCTAAAAGGAAAAAGATGGAATATAACTAACAGCGAATAAAGGAATACTTTGGTCACAGTAATAAAATTAGTTTGTTTTCAACAGGATGTCTGGCTTTAACCATTTCTCCCTTTTTTTTTTTTCCTATTTTCTATTTCTATAAGCGATAGCATCCATACTACCTAATCAAAACAGACATGCATGGAAGTTGCCAGATCTTTCAGGGAAAAGTAGGGGATGGGGTAGTGCATTTTAACCTAAGTCACAGGATGGGAACATAGTTTGGAGTCTCCTGGGACTTGATGATTAGCTCTAATTCTGTGGAGAGAGGTCAGGGTCAGTTTTTGAACTTTGGAAACAGAAATTAGGGTCTCCCATTGGTTCTCAGCTGAGGAGTGTTGCGCAATCTTATTTCTCAGGGACTAGGCTTAAAATAGATCTGAATACAACCAAGGAAGTATCCTCATTAAATATATTAGAAAAGCCTCATATGCCACATCCTTAAATTGCCTCTCTAGGCCTTCTTATGTACAGCTTATTAGCTGTATGCACGTCACCTCATCTGCTTTCTTTATCTGTAAACCAAGAAGATTGGTTGACTCCTATAAATTCTTGCAATTCTAAAATTCTTTGAGTCAGTGATTTTCCAGATACTACTGAGCTTTGAAGTGCTTGCTTTTAAGGAAGAGACCGTCATTATGTGTTTATCAACAGTGGTTTTAACTGACTGTTTAGAAATTGGTGAAGTTAAGGAAGATTCATAGCATGACTTATCATTAATGAGTATCATTTTTCAATGCTTCCTTGAAGGTTTATTTTTTGATTTACATGTGAATCAAAGCTGATACACATTAAAAAATGTGCAGGATTTATAGGCATCTCAACATACATATAAAAAGTACATTGTGGTAAAACACACACACATGCACACATAAAATTTTTACATTAACTTTTTATGGTTCTTAAGACATTTTGGATCCCTCAGTATAGATCGAACAGTTTGGAAGGTTGGTCTTGTGGTAAAGTGATAGTTGTTTATTAGTTGAATGCTCTCCATGTACACTGATGAGCAGAAGCTTCTTCATGTGTGTGGGAAATGACTTCCCAAACATAGTTAGACATTATATTCTTTAGGTTTTGTGGGCCACATACAATCTCTGTTACATGTTTTTCTCTTTTGCTGTTTACAACCCTTTAAAGATGAAAAAAACATGCTTAGCTTCATGTCATGTATCATAGAGTAATGTACTTTTGTCTTTAACTGTTATATGGGCGTTTGGAAATCATGTAACCATTTTTCTTGGTATGTTTTTGGATTTCACTTTTGGAAATAGATCAGTTTTCTAATCTAACCAGTTTTTTAAGATTCCATTTATTTTTTGTCTCTTTGATTTGCCACATTTTAAACATGTTTGAAAAATAATCACTATGACTGTAGTTCTTTTTTTCATTGCCCCCTTGTGTTTCTGACTGCTTTTGTACATTTGTTTTTATTGAGGTGAAATTCATATAACCTCAAGTTAACCATGTGAGAGTGTACAATTCAGTGGCATTCAGTACACTCACAGTCTAGTTCCAAAACATTTTCATTAACCCAGAGGAAAACTTTGTGCCCATTCAGCTGTCCTTCCCTGTATGCCCCTAGCAACCACTCATCTGTTCTATATTTCTGAATATAGAATATATTCTGGATATTTCATATAAATGACATCATATAATTTGTGACCTTAAGTTCAGGCTTCTTTCACTTAGCATATTTTTAAGATTGGTTGATGTTGTACCATGTATCAATACTTCTTTCATTTATGGCTAGGTAACATCCTGGTGTAGATATATATATATATATTCCATATTTCATGTAGCTCTTCATCTGTTGATGGACATTTGAGTTTTTTCACCTGTTGACTGTTACAAAGCATTGTTGTGAAATTCAGGTACAAGTATTTATTGGAATACTTGCTTTCAAATCTTTTGGATACCTAGGAGCAGAATTGCTGGGTCACGTGCTAATGCTAGGTTTAATTTTGAGACACTTGCAGACTATTTTCCATAACAGCCACATCTCATTTTACGTTTCCACCAGCATTGTTCATCATTTTAAGTTTCCACCAGCATTGTCTATTGTGGTTTTAACTTTAATTTTCCTAGTGAGTAATGAGGTTAAGCAATCTTTTCATGTGCTTATTGGCTATTTGTACATTCTTTTTGGAAAGATGTCTGTGCATGTCCTTTGAGCGTTTATTATTTTGTCTTTCTGTTGTTGACTTCTTTAGTCCAGGTACTAGACCTTATCAGGTATATGATTTGCTAATATTTACACCTCTTTTGTAGTTTGTCTTTTAATTTTTCTTAATAATGTCCTTTGATGTACAAAAGTTAATTTTGATGAAGTCCAGTTTAAAATATGTTGCTTATGCTTTTGGTGTCATATCTGATAATACATTGCCAAATTCAGGATCATAAAGATTTACTCCTGTGTTTTCTGTAAGTTGTATGGTTTTAGCATTTGTATTTAGGTCTTTGACTAACTTGAGGCCTTCCCAAATGGCGCTAGTGGTAAAGAACCTACCAGCCAATGCAGAAGACGTAAGAGGACAAGAGTTCTATTCCTGGGTTAGGAAGATCCCCTGGAGAAGGGAATGGTAGCACATTCCAGTATTCTTGCCTGGAGAATCCCATGGGCAGAGAATCCTGGCAGACTACGTCCATGGGGTTGCAAAGAGTGAGACACAACTGAAGCAACTTAGCATGCATGCATTTGGTTGTCCCATTACTGTTTGTTGAAGAGACTGTTTTCATTCACTGATTGGTATGGGTATCCTTGTTAAAAAGCAGTTGGCTATAGGTCTGTATGTCTGTCCTTATGCCAGTAACATACTGTTTTGGTCACTGTAACTTTATAGCAAGTTTTGAAATTGCAAGTTTGAGTTCTTCAGTTTCATTATTCTTTTTCAGTACTATTGTAGCTATTCCAAACTGCAAGTAATAAATAAATTTACTACTTGGAGATTTAAAGCTTTTTTTTAAATCTTAATGATCATGCTGGGGAAAAAAGGATTTGTCTCTCAGTGACTGTGATTTGAACTTTTTTCTCACTTGACAGCTCGAATTACATCTTTACAAGAGGAAGTGAAGCATCTCAAACATAATCTTGAAAGAGTGGAAGGAGAAAGAAAAGAGGCTCAAGACATGCTTAATCATTCAGAAAAGGTAAATGATTTAATGTATACCAATTATGAGGTGATGTTACTGATTACCAGATATTATAAGGTGACTTTCTAAGAGACCATTCATTCCTAATCTTTATATGTTAACATTTCTAAAAATTTTTATGGTTGGTTCATGTGTGATATATGTGGATCATATTTTGAGCTTTTAAGGGTGTTACTTATTTGTTTTTATCCTTGAAGAGTATTAGATATCTGATGATCACAAATTGTGTTGGTTTGGAGATACCTCTCCATATAGAATTTTTCCCCATTTTTTGCACATGGGAAAGATGAAAATATTGAACCTTACCAATTATGAAGAAGGAGAACAAAGGATTAGTATATAGTACTGTGTGTGCTTTTTCCATTTTGTTGGTAAGAGCAATATAGTAAAGAGTGTACATAAAGTACTGGCCTTTGCCTGTAGAATTTTCTTAGCAAAAAATGCCATTGTTTATCCATTGTCCTTACCTTGCTAAGAAAAGGATTACATAGATAATATGCAGATTTAGCATACTTCCCTGAAATGTTGTAGGTTTACTAGATCCTCGGGTAAATGATCAGAAAACACACCACTAACCTTGTCCTTTGGACATGTTTTGTGGCATTCAGAATAGCTTTTTGATGTCTAACTCTGGTATTAATTTGGAAACAGAATGAAAGAAGAAGAGTAGAAGCACTCAAACAGAAGTGAAATACATGTTGACTTAGTTGTCAGAGCAAGATAAATCTAGGTGTAAATGCAAATGTAAATAGAGATTAGTTTTTTAAATGGCAGCAAAAAATTTTAAATGAAGTGAAGAATTGTCCTGTTCATTTCTGATCCTCTGAGTGAATCCTCTTGAATATAATAGAAATCTGCCTTGCGGTCAGCCATGGCTAATGGTTCACGTGGGAAAGGAGGGTGGAGGGCACAGAGAGGTGATATTTTGTTTTTAATTATATGTGCTTATTGTGATTTTTAAAGTAAGATATTAGATAGTGTGAAGTGCACAAGAAGTATAAATATAAAATTATGTTCTGAGTAAAAGTATTTAAGTACATATAGTGTAATATTTCAAGCCAATGTGATTCATATATTATCTCTTAAGAGATAAAATTAATGTAAGATTTAACAATTTGCTTTTCTCACAGTGTAGTACTTGACTCTCATTCTCATTTTACAGGAAAAGAATAACTTAGAAATAGATTTAAACTACAAGCTTAAATCATTACAGCAACGGTTAGAACAAGAGGTAAATGAACATAAAGTAACCAAAGCTCGTTTAACTGACAAACATCAGTCTATTGAAGAGGCAAAGTCTGTTGCAATGTGTGGTAAGTGTCACTTTTAATATTTTCTATGTGCTTAGTTTTTAATGACAAAAATTTTTGATTTTGATCAAATTTCATTGTGTAGTAGTTTAAACTCTTAGACATTATAAGTATGATCTGGGAAAGGGGGGCCTTCCTCTTTTTCATTTTTGATGCCTTCCTTTTTAAAAATAAGTTTCATCTGCTAGTTCCCTTACTCCACCATGCTCTGCTCCCTATACTACCCTCCTCTCCCTGTAAAAGTCAGTGTATTCTCATTTCTCCCAGTTTTTCAGCCCCTTCCTTTGTTTTCTTTGAGATCCATTCTGAAACTCATTGTCTGTTGATTTACCATTCTTGCTTTGTACCTTCAACTCTGTTATTTCTTTGTATTTCCACTGAATTATGCCTCTAAATGCAAGCCTCAATCAGACCAGCCAGCCGCTTTTCATTGCTTCAGCTAGTTCTTTAGATGGGTGTTATCTTAGTGCATTGTCCTCAACCTCAAGTGAGATGTTGTTTTTATATATGTAACTCATCAATTCCTTCTCCTAAACTTTTCTTTCTCTCCTCTAGCTTCCTATGCCATGTCTTTATCACTTCACTTTTAGGTGAACGTTCTCCTATTTCAAAAAGAAACTGAAGTCATAGACTTGAACTTCTCAGAATCTAATTCTCTGACTTGGTCAAGCTGTCCTGCTCCTTTACCGTCTTCATTATCATCTCTCTCATCTTAGCAGAGCGTGATCCTTTTCCTGTCCTTGCTAATATGCTCTACCTATACTCAGATCCAGTCTCTTATCTCAACTTAATTTCTTTTTCCTTTCCTTTATTCTCAACCTTTTTCCTCCACTGAATCCTTTCTTGTTGTTAACATGTACAAATCTTTCTCATCTGTTTAAAAAAAAAAGGACAAACCATTGCAGCAACCTGTGGTCCTTCCTAATTGCCACTATTTTATTCCATCCCTTTATAGCCAGATTTCTAAAAAGATGTCTTCCTTTCCTTCACCTTCTACTCACTTCTTAGCCTATTGTAAGCTGAAGTGTCACCTGGCACCTTAAATTCAGTTTATTCAGAAGATTAACTTGTGATCTTCTCTGTCAAACTTACTCTTCCCACTATTCTTACTGTATTGGTTAATGATTATCTTGTTTGTCTGAGCCCAGGCTTGTAATCAGACAAATCTACTTTGCCGTTTAGATTCTCTTATGACTGTTTCAAAAAATTAGATGGGGAAAATGCACTAAAGTGTGCCTGTACACAGAAAGCTTTCAATAAATGGGGAATACTATCATGGCTATGGATGGTAGTGATATTCAATATCCAAGCTGGAAATCTGGGAGTTATTCAGAAAACCCTGTTCTGGTGGTTTCTATTTTGTCACCTAGACAGGACAGCCTGACAGTGAGACAGCAGACTTACTAAGTAAATTTGAATCCTGATGGTGCAACTCAAAAGAGTTTCAGGACCCTAGTAAGTTAACCTCTAGAACCTTAGTTCTTGATGTTGATCAGGAAAGGAACCTCACCATAGCCTGATATCTTCTCATAATAATTAAAATAAGTATTATACTATCATGGAATCTTTTATATGCATTGCAAACATTAAGTTTTTATCACAGCCTTAAGCCTCTTGAAACTTTGGTGGAACAGTGCTAGGCATACATTAATAACCACAACCTTATTTATTTATTCATTTATTTTTTTACTTTTGCCTGAACTGCCTCCATTTTTCTCCTTATACACTCTACTTTTTTTTCAGCTATACTTTCACCTTCTGGTCTGAAAATGGCAGTAAATAGTCTCTCATATTATTGGGCAAATGTAGGATTTGGAAGATTTATTACATTTTTATGACCGTCTTCCTTTAAAGATCCCACTATACAAGTAATTCATAATGTTAAAACTTCAGTAATGAATAGCTCTAAAAAGTCCCAGGATGTTAACAGCAGGGGTTTTTGACACCTAGGTGTCTTATACAGCCAGTGAAAATGAAAGTATTAAAGTAGTCTTTTTCGTTAAATGTATATTTGTAACTTTTTCTTTCACAGAGATGGAAAAAAAGCTGAAGGAGGAGAGAGAAGCTCGAGAGAAGGCTGAAAATAGGGTTGTTCAGATTGAGAAGCAGTGTTCTATGCTAGATGTTGATCTGAAACAGTCTCAGCAGAAGCTGGAGCATTTGATTGAAAATAAAGACAGGATGGAGGATGAAGTAAGAAAAATAATTCTGACTTTCATTCATCTTATAAAGGAGAAAAATCATTGTAATAACTAAAAAGTCAGTATAATTTAAACATGGTGGAGATTTAAATAAAATTACCTATATATATCTGTGTTCACTGCTATGAGGTACAGAATAAGATAGTTCTGGACCTGACCTCTGTGGAGCTTGCAACCCAAAGGGAAAAACAGATATGAACATTATTGTGACAAGCATGACATACTTAAAAAGGACATACCAAGTTAGGAGTATCAGGGCTAATCATGTTCAGGAGGTTAATGGAGACCTGACTAAGGGTTTGACATTTAAGAGCTGAAGAAGGAATAAATGAAGAGGGGAAGGCAGAGAATAACCTGTGCAAGCACTATGCCCTGATGGAGAGTGTATCACACTGGAAGGTCTGAGGAGTACAACTGGATTCAGAGAATGGCCAGGGACAGTGCCAGAAAAGTAAAGAACAGATCATGAAGGAAATTGTAACCACTGTAAGAATTTGGAGCATTTTAGTGCTTGTGCCCAATAAGTACTTGATAAATATTTATTGAATTAAATGTTCAATTTAGGGGGTAAACTTTTCAGGACTGTATATTAGAGCACAAACATTTAGGAATGAACTAATAAACTTAAGTACCGATTTAGGAATGTCCCTCCAAAAGTAACTTTTATACTCATTTCTCCTCCAGAATTTCTATACAGGTACCATACAAAGAAACCAGATTTCTTTTTTTCCCTCCAAGATGTCATATCTGAAATCTGGGAATTAATTTGATTTAACACTAAATTCTGCAGTAATAAATGGAAAAAACAGTGGAGACTGTTTAGAATACAGATATTTTCTGTTTGTATAGGGAAATAGTGTACTTGAGGTTAGTAGTGTACTTGAGGTTTGATTAGTATTCCTTCAAATAATGTCTAATAAATTATTAAACAGATTTACGATCCCAATTGTTTTTCTCATTCATAGGTTAAGAATCTAACACTGCAGCTGGAGCAGGAGTCAAATAAGCGACTGTTGTTACAAAATGAATTGAAGACTCAAGCATTTGAAGCAGACAATTTAAAAGGTTTAGAAAAGCAGATGAAACAGGAAATAAATACTTTATTGGAAGCAAAGAGATTATTAGAATTTGAATTAGCTCAGCTTACAAAGTAAGTCTTGGAAATAACATTCTTGATTTCTTTTTTGTGTGTTCAGCATTTGCTTATGTGTTTGATATTTTACATGTGTATAGATTATGTGAAATGAAGATTTAAGAAAATATGTTTAGAAAAAATAAAAGAATTTATTTGCAAAGAGGTTTGCAAGGGAACTCAGGCTGTGGAAGGGCAGACTTACTAAAAAAAAATGTATTTATTAAAGGGGGAAGAAAAGACATTGTCAGGACTGTTATCTTTACAGTAAGTGTTTATGGTTGAAAAACAGTTTTTTGGTATGATTTCAATATCCACAAAAATCATCTGTCATCACACTAGAATTACAAAAATCAGGAATAACCTTTTTATTAAGGATTTACTACCTTACAGAAAATATTCAAGTTTTCTTCAGAGACTAGAATTACTCATGATGACCCTTGTGTGTTTGTTTTGTTTCTTTGGTTCAGCTCAGAATGCAGAGTGTCCTTTTTCTCTATTCTTGAGATGTGATGTGTCTGCTTACTTGAAATAGAGACACAGTAAGGTGTCACTGTGACTTTCAGAAGGACATGCCTCAGAGATTTAATGTCAAAGATGGGCATGCCCTAAGTCGAGTCATGGGATTTTATTTCCTCCAAATTTATGTTATAATATCTTCATTTTCCAGCTTCATGTACAGTACTGTAACTCTTGTGTACAATTGTCTGTCTTAATTTTGTTGACTTTATGTTGGTGAAATTCTTTTCTCCTTTATTAGAGCCACTGTTTTCACCAAGTAAGGTGTTTTATAATTTTTTTCTCCCACAGTAACTTGCACTCAACATTCAACTAATAATTTCTACCAACCATATGCTGAAAGTAAAAAGCTTTTACCATCTAATATGAAAACCCAGTAGCTGCAGATGGACTTGTTCATCATTGAATAGCTGTGTGTTGGGTTGCATTGTGTATCTGACTTTTTGAGTCCTTTCCTCTCTGTGAGCGGTGTTTACATATATGTATTCTGTATATGTCTGTCTCTCTTTATCTGTGTTACTCCTCCTTTGTCAGCTATTGTTATTGCATCCCTTCTTATTCCATATCTGAGTATTCATTTCCACCCCACCCTTGTGCTTAATTAACCATAAAATATAGTACTAAATTTTTCTTATCATTTATTTAATATGTTCATGTTTTTAATAGTCTACTTGCTGCATAAGACATTTTAAATGTATCCTTAAGAAAGCTGTTCTCTACAAAAATTTACCAAAAAAATACCATTTTACTTTTACATTTGGATTCATTCACAGTTAATATTCTCCTGAAAGTGAACTTCAGTAGAAAATAGTTCCCTCTACTTTTCATAGTATCATTTAACAAGGAGCAAAATGGCACCAGACAGTGTGTTCTCACGAAATATAGCTAGTTAAGTAATACTGAATAACAAAGTATGATTTTTTTTAAAGCAGAGGTTATTTTAGTAAACCGTTTTGTTTCAGCAACTTTAAGAAGCAAAGAATAATATAAAGTCTAGTAAAAGTAGGAGCATTTGTTTACTGCTTTCTCTTTCGTCTGAAGACAGTACAGAGGGAATGAAGGGCAGATGCGGGAGCTGCAAGATCAGCTGGAAGCGGAGCAGTATTTCTCGGTGAGAATCACTTTTAACATGTAGACTATTTCCAAAGCTGACTTAACAGGGGTTTAGATGTTTAATGTGAACTGTGATTCTTTTTCAAGTGACTATGAAGTAGTTTTCTCCCGTTGTATATCCCCTTCTCCACATTTCATCTCTGAATCTGTGTTGGTAGTCTAAGTTAAAAAGAAATGACTGTTTTTGTGCAAATATTTCCAGAATTGCTTTCAAAGTGGAGCTACTTAGAAGAGTCTGTTAAGAGTTCTGTCTGCCTGGTACCAACCTCTGGTAGGTTAGAGTGCCCAGTACTATCATGTGTGGTTCATGTGTGTACATCACAGTGGCCTTCATACATATATGTGTAGCTCACTGCGTACAGTTGTAGGTATGACTAATGTTCAAGAACTTTTTCCTATTTTGGCTCTATGTGCACTTTATGAATCTGGTATGCTTTTTCTCCATAAAAACCATGTTCTTTTTTTACTACAGGCCAGGTTATTTTCATTACTACTATCAATGAGCATTTATAGCTATTGCTTTGAGGCTTTATTGAAATGTCTGAATTTTTGGTTGCCAAGCTTGTGCCCTAACATTTCAGTTTGACATTTATCTAGCTGCTCCGTTTCTGTTTCACTGGCAAGCCACCTTTACTTTGGGCTTTAAGCAATGTAATTAAGTGCACAGAGTTTGAGTTGCACTGCTGAATATGCCCTAGAAACCAAATATGAACAATATTGAAAGTAATGATTTCCTCAGTAACAGGTTGGATACTGTTAGAGCTCTGTGGAATTTCATGCAGTTGTGAGCTTTATGCTAATAAACGTGGTGGTAACTTTTCCATTTTTGTCTGTTTCTTCTTGGCTTATCATGCAATCCCTGGAATATGTTTTTAAATTAAAAAAAAAATCAAGATTGTTGAAAACCTTTTCCCTGAATGTAAATTAGCCTTCATTTTTTCAGTGTGTTGGGGTGACTTCTGCACAGTGGTCTATAATATCAAGCACACCTTCCTGTCCATAGGCTTCCACAGGGTAATCTTTCAGTGCCTCCAAATTTGGGGATGGATGTCCAAGTGATTTGTGGTGGTTCTTATGGATTCTTGACTTTTGCTTCTATAAAACAATACAAACTATTAACTGTCTTTAGTTTTGATTTGTTCTGTAGCTTGTGAGGACTGGGTTAGATATTGCTAAACTTAATAAGTTATTATGAGCTGAATTTAAGATTTTCTTTAATTTTGGCTTTCAGATCAGGTTATTTTTATTGCTTCATTGATTCCACATATAAATTTCAGTAATTGAAATCAGAGAAATGAGAATCTGATTACTAAAAGCAGAATGGACTATTTCATTTTAGAAATTGTAAACAAACCAGAGCTAGCCATCATTTTTCTTTCAGTTGCATCCTTGTAGAAATGTATTTTTCCCCTAGAGAAGTGCTGTTTCTCAGAGGGGATAATTAAGTATACAGTGTAAAAGTCATACTCCACAGCTGTTTGCTGGTCGTCACTACTTTTTCCTTGTCTTTTAAACTAAAAAATGTTGTTAAAAAAACAGAAATTAACTTCAAAATTTTAAGTTTATAACCTCCGCATCTATTACTATGTAAATTCATGTTACTATGTAATAAAACTGTAATGAAAATTCATGTGTAAGACTTTGTATAGATATATATTTTTACTTGTCTTTGGTGAATACTTCAGAGTGGAGTTGTTAGATCATATGTTAATTGTTTAAGTTTGTAAAGAACTATGAAAGTGTTTTTTAACCCCATCAATACACTTATTTATTCTTATCACTTGTTTTGCAGACACTTTATAAAACCCAGGTAAAGGAACTTAAGGAAGAAATTGAAGAAAAAAACAGAGAAAACTTAAAGAAAATACAGGAACTACAAAGTGAAAAGTATGTCCATTTTACTTTAAAACAAGAATCAGTCCTACAGCAAAGATTTCTTAACTTTTAAGTTTAAGCTTTGTGTCTTTATTCTTATGGCAATGGAATAGCAAATCTTACTGGCCTAATTCAGAACAAATCCAACTAAATTTTGACTAAAATTTGCCTTTATGGTGAACAAATAATTTAGTACTTTAACTATAGCAGTTGTACAGAGATTCACTAAATTGTGACAGTAAATTGTTTTCAAACGTCTCTCAATTTTCAAACACCTGTTTGTATATAAATAGTTCATGTAGTATTTGCAAATTATAATTTTTATGTTAGGTAAAGATATTTAGAGTCTTCCTGTTAGTATTATAAGGCAGGTTAATTTCTGTTGCATGTGTGCTTAGGACTTTACAAGGAGGCAGTCTCATAAAGCTATTAAGTTTAATAACTGCTCATAGCTGAATAGTGTAAGAACAGGCATTGAAGCTAGTTTTCTCACATTGTTGTATTATTGTATGTATTATCTTTTCCTCCCTCCTCAAATCAACAACTTCTTGTTCTCATTCTCAGCAAATAGTCTTGTTTCCTGAAAGTCATAGGATATCTACTCTCTTCCACTAACACAGCCACTGACCTGTCTGCAACTGTACCTGTAAACCCTACCTTCCTTCTGATTCATGAAAATAGACAAAATTAACATGACTTGACCTAAATGAGCCCTTCGATCCCATCCCTTTCTGCCTGTGACTCCAATAATTCTCTCATCTCTCCTTCATTTCTTTTATTTTTTTAAAAATTTTTCTTGGAGTGTTGTTGATTTACAGTGTTGTGTTAATTTCAGGTGTACAAGAAAGTTAATCAGTTACACTCCTGCATAATTTTTTCCTTTCTGTAGTCATTTCCATTGATACTTAACCATAGAGGTAAACATTTTCTTAAAAAATAACCTCCTTTTCTTTAAACTGCGTATCTACTTCCAGATAGCAGCCAATTTTTTTGCTTCCTTTTGTAGCAAACTTACTTGAAAAGTAACATACCATATACCTTCAGGTTCTCTTCTCTTATTCTTTTTTGAGCTCATTCAAAACTTTGCACCCATTACTCTACCAAATAAAAACCTTTTTCAAGGTCGCCTGGGGCTTCCTAATAGTTAAGAAGCCTACAGTTAGAAGAAGCTTAGTCTACAGTTCTTAACTATTTATCTTATTTAATAGCAGCAGTTGGCATCATTGGTTACTCTCTCTGAATTTGCTTCATTTGGTTTATGACACCAAACTCTTTTTTGCCTATTGAACTGTCTCCTCTTCCTCACCCTTCATTTCCCATCTCTTGAGACCTTTAAAGTTTGGAGGGCCCAAGGGATCACTCCCTGCTTGTTCTCATCCAGCCTAATGGCTTTAAATAGCATCAGTGTACAAGTATATTCCCCCCTGAATTCTAGACTTGTAAATCCAGCTGTCTGACATCTCCACTAGAGTGTTTAACAAGCATATCATATGTAACATGTCCAGAAAAAATACCTTACTCCCCAGCCTGCTCCTTGCTGTCTTCCTCGTGTCAATATTAGCTGTTTTGTTAGTCCTAGTTGCTTAAATCCAAAAGTTGGCGTCATCTTAGACTCTTCTTTTTTTCTTACATTCTGCATGCAATCCATCAATATATCCTAGCTGTAACTAAAAAGCCTGTCCAGAATCTGATCATTTCTCACCACTTTTCATCGTTTACCAGCTTGATCCAAGTTGCCATCATCTCCAGTCTTGATTATTTCAGGTGTCTCCTCACTGCTTCTGCTTGCTGCTGCTGCCACTGTCCCCCTACTAAGTCTGATTTTAACCAGCAGCCTGAATGATCTCTTTAAAATGGAACACTCAGAGTACACGCCAGAGTCCCTCTGTTGTTTTAGAGAGCCTTCTAACACTTGTTTTTTCTCCCCAATTCACTTATCACATCTCACAACCACCCCCAACACCTCTCACTTTAGCTTCCTTCAGAACATTTCTTATTAGATGTTTCCTTTGCCTAAAAGCATTCCCAGATACCTGCGTGGCTCATCTCTTACTTCCTCCTTTTGTTTTCTCAAATATCAGCCTAGCAGAGAGGCATTCTTGATCACCCTCAATAAATTAGTGACCACACTTTACAGCCTCTTCACCTTTCCTTTTATTGTTCTCTGTGGCGTACTATATATGGTTCATTTCTTTAAATTGTCTCACCTTGCTAATATATGCTTTCTGAGGGCAAGGAGTTTGTTACTGCTGTATGCCTTAATTCCCAGAACAGTGTTTGGCACATAGGAACTTTAAATATTTGTTGGACAAAAGAATGGATATTGTTACTATTTTTTGTAGTTATTATGTCTTCCTCTTTAGGCTTGAGGCAGAAAATTTTATTTGTATTACTCCCTTAATAGAAAGTAGGTGGAAGTCACTCACTTATTTAATGAACGTTTGTTGAGCACCTGCTGTATGTACAGGTTACAGTTATGACCAAGATAACTTACTGAGGACAGTTTCTCTTCCTAGGAAGAGCAGGCAGACTGCGGTGATGTGGTTATGGTCTGAATGTCAATTCTGAAAGGCTTTATAATTCCCAAGGAGCATTCCTAGAATAGTTTATAGTGGTTTGCAAATCTATTTATAAATCTTCATAATCTCATTAAATTTCAGAGCTGGAAGGGACCTCAAAAACAATGTAGCTTAATCCTCTCATTTTATGAATTTGATTAAGTTGACTTCTTATAAGTGTAAGGAACTTGCCTAGTGTCCCTACCCAATGGGATAGAATGGGGATAGTAGGGGATCAGGGTCTATGTCTGGCCTCTTGATTTACAAGCCAGTGACTTTCCCACTGTGCCATGCTGCCTTTCCTTCCAGATTCCAGCAAATTTCTTTTAAGGAGTAGACTGCTTTCCATTGTTCTATACATGTTCAAAATTTTAGCGTCCTTTTTCAAAGTGTGAGAGGTTACTTTTCTAGAAAGTTTGTAATGGGTTCAGGGTTTGTTTTAAGCAACAAAATACTTAATTCTTTTATCATTTAAATAGAATTGTGTTTTTAACCATATAGTTAAGTTGGAAGAATGAATTGGATTTGTTTATACTCCTCTCTCTCAAATCTACCAGAGAAACTCTTGCTACTCAGTTGGATCTAGCGGAAACAAAGGCTGAATCCGAGCAGTTGGCTCGAGGGCTTCTGGAAGAGCAGTATTTTGAACTGACCCAAGAAAGCAAGAAAGCTGCTTCAAGAAACAGACAAGAGATTACAGATAAAGATCACACTCTTAGTCGGGTAAGTGATAGCTAAGTTATGTGATTAAAATTAATTGAAAAAGGCCACATTTTAAAGTGTTTGGGTGAGTGTATGTGCATGAGTATTTCCTTACACACAGTGGTCTACTTGTATGCATATATAAAATAGTTTGTATAATCTAAAACAATTGTTAATAATTGAAATTCTTATTCAGTATATTCGTTTTTTTCCCCCTTTCTGATTATAGATCTTCATATATTTTATGTGAAGAAATACTTAACCTTAAATTCATTTGCTTTATTATCTTAATAAATTGCAACTGATGTCATGGCCAAAATTCTGTAAAATTCAGAGATTCTATTTTGGGATGTGGATATCCACAAAAATTCTTTGTGGATATCTATGAATCCATTATAGAGAAACCATTGCTACAAACAGTTGTCTATTCCTGAAATGTATAGTACGGTCAATAGATTATGGGGCTAGAAAGGGGAATTAGAGTTTTCTTCTTGGTGGTAAAGCCACCATCAAGTGCTCTGGGGTAGGTGGATCTGGATTAAAACCCCAGCTTTGCCCCTAAGAAGTTATGTCATCTTGGCAGTTTGCTTTGACTTCAAGCCTGATTCTTCACTATAAAACAAAAATAATATCTATGTCATAGAATTCTTATGAAGATTAAATGCAGTCTTATAAATCGAATGGGAAACAAGTAAATTGTTGGAGGGCAGAGAGAATGAAAAGAGAATGACAAGTGCCCACTGAACTGAGAAGGTATCTTTAGACTAAAACGCCAAGGCAGGTAGCTCTGTACGGTCTTTGCACAGGTTAATATGGGTACAGTACTCACAGAGTGGGTTCAGGCAAACAGTGGTCT
This sequence comes from Antilocapra americana, assembly GCA_007570785.1. Taxonomy (NCBI): domain Eukaryota; kingdom Metazoa; phylum Chordata; class Mammalia; order Artiodactyla; family Antilocapridae; genus Antilocapra; species Antilocapra americana. Next base: position 32,531,359 of record ML662445.1, read on the forward strand.
AGAAGCATTCCCGGCTGCAATGCACACTACCAAAGGACCATTGGGACAATTTTATAGTTAATCTAGGGTATGGGAGGGGAGGTATGTGCTTGAAAATAGGAAGTGCGTTCCTAAGTCAAGATTTATGAATGGGTAACTAGTCTTGTGGGAATCAGGAATATGTCATCATTGTTTGGGGACTACAGAGCATAGAGGCCACTTCTGATTATTAAATAATATTTACTTCCTACAAAGCCCTTGATGACAAAGAAGTGATTTTATCACACAGTGCAGTCTAGGTAGGGTCAGGGAAGGAATAAACAGGAAATATATGGGCCCACAGTGGTATGGTAATCAGTCAAACATTTTAAATTGTCCTTTTTGTCACCATTATTCAGATCAAGAAACTGAGGCCCAGAAAGATTGTGACTTGCTGAGGGTCACAGAGACAGAGAACTAAATGTACATTTCCTAGTTTTTAGTCTTGTTTTTATTTCATTACATTTTGTATTTCTTTCATTTGTATGACTATGTATATATACATGACAAATAATTTTCGGAAGTTGACAGTACTTTAAAATACTTTTAATTACTGCCACATATTTCAGACTGGAAACCAGACATTTTTATAGTTAAGCAATGTCTGACTTGTCTTTGTCTATGGAAAATGCAAGTATTTGTTTAAAGATTATTGCTTTAAATATGAGAGTAGCAAAGAGACTATACAACTTCAACCTTTCTGTGCTTTGTTTAGCTTGAAGAAACAAACAGCATGCTTACCAAAGATATTGAATTATTAAGAAAAGAAAATGAAGAGCTAACTGATAAAATGAGGAAGGCAGAGGAAGGTATGTAGAATTTTTTTTAAAAAATTGAAACGTTATAATCAAATTCAGAGGTAAATCTTTGTTGTGTGTTAGGGTTTTGAAGAACTTGTTTTCATACATTAAATAACTTGTGTAGCCTTAAGTATTATCTTGAATAGTGTTAGTCGCTCAGTTGTGTCTGACTCTTTGCGACCCCATGGACTGTAGCCCACCAGGCTCTTCTGTTCATGAAATTTTCCAGGCAAGAATACTGGAGTGGGTAGCTATGCCCTTCTCTAGGGGATCTTCCCGACCCAGGGATCAAAACCAGGTCTCCTGCATTGCAGGCGAATTTTTTATTGTTTAAACCACCAGAGAAGCCCCTAAGTATTATCTTAGGGAACTTAAATATTCTCACCATCACTCCCCCCACAAAAAGGTAAATATATGAGGTGATGTATGTGTTAATTAAATTGATTCTGGGCAGATTCTTTTACATTGTATACATATATCAATTCTTCACATTATACATTTTAACATCTTAAAATTTTGTCTTGTTATGCCTCAATAAACTGAAAAAAAGAATAATGAAGTCACTGAAAGTTACTATGTAGTATATACTAATTTGAATAATGAAGGACATTGTTAGTTTGCAAGGCAGAAATTACTGGCATATTATATATGACATTTTATATTATTTGTTGACAGAATATAAATTGAAGAAGGAGGAGGAGATCAATATCCTTAAAGCTGCCTTTGAAAAGAATATCAATACAGAACGAACCCTTAAAACACAGGTATGCATGTGCTTAGCCTTCCCCATATGTTTGTATTTGAGAATGATATATTCAGAAGTTAATATTTGCTCCTCATGTTCTTTTTCTTAAAACTGAGATTGTCAAGTCATTGGAACAAATAATGTAATATTCTTTCTTTGTTAAATATAGAAGTCTTATTCAGGAAATAGGATTTCAGTTGAGTTAAGAAAGTAATTTGTCTAGTTATCTGATTAGTAAAAATATGTTTTAGATTGTAAGGAGGACCCATAATTGGCAGTAGGAAAACTTAATGAGGAGAAAGCGTATGCTTGACTGAAGTCAAGAGAGAAGAATGAAAAGAAAGAAGAATGGGGAGTAAGAAACTTAAAAGCGGTGGATATGTATCATTTTGCTTTGTATTTTGCAGCTAAATCAGTTTTTTACACTAAAACTTGATATTTTATCATTGTACTAAGTCATCCAGTAGTCTTTAATTCTTCAAAAGGTACTGTGTACCTCAGTTGATTTTTTTATTACAGAAAAATATTTTGTACTTATAGCTCCTTACCACTAATCTACTCTTTCTCAGTAATCCTTCAACTAAAGTAATTTTTTAAAAATGCACTGAATAGTCATTGAAAATCCTTCAGTGGAGATTTTACTTCTCTCTGTAAACATAGACCATGAAGATAAAGATTGACATTTATTCTTGTACACACTCCAAAAGAACATAAGTTGAAAGAAAATGAACTAGGACGAGTGTTTACAGCGTATATGGATAAATATAAAGAGGATCTGCAAATAGGAAAAAAAGACAGTTCAGTAGAAAAAAGAAAAAGCCAAGGGACACTTGAGAAAAAAGAAGCAGTAAAGATTTTTTTAAAAGGCTCAACCATAAGGGACTTGTTGGTGGTTCAGTGGTTGAGATTCTGTGTTGCCACTGCAGGAGGCACGTGTTTGATCAGTGTCAGGGAACTAGGATCCCATATGCCTCTGGGCGTGACCAAAACAGAAAAGGTTCAACCACAGTAGTAAAGTAGGAAATAAAAATGGAAACAGTGATGAGATAACTTTTTGACAATCAAATTGACAGGTTTTAATGACTCAAGATACTTAGCTTTGAGTATAAGCACATGGGGAAAGTTCATGCACACAAAAACAGTTTAACAGAAGAAAGCATTTGAATGTGCATATTCTGTGACCCAGCATGTGCTCATTTAGGAATTTATCCTATTTAAATACTTCCATAAATTCTCAAAAGAAATATACACAAATTGCTACAACATTATTTTTAAAAGTGAAAAACTAAAACTAACCCATACAATGAGATGCAAAGAAGCCATTAAAAATTAATGAAGTAGATCTACATGTAATGACACAGAGAAATAGTATTTACTGTGATATTTAATACAGTGTTAAATTTAGAGAGCAAGTTGCAGCACACAGTGTACTGCAAAATTCCATTTAAAATTGAGATATTTATATATAAGCTACTTAGAATTTTAGGAAAAGTCTAGAAGGATATACGACCAGTAGATTGAAAGAAAAGAGAAGCTTTAGCAGAGATAGTCTTTGATGAGTGATAACTATAATAGCTTTTCATGTTCTTCACATTATACCTCTGTGTTTTTTTTTGTTAGATTTACTACTGAAAAAAACCCAAATAGCCATTTATGAGTTCAGTGAAGGAAGCTTTTACTGCACTAAAAAAAATTACTCAAGGGTTCTTTATCCTTGATGGGATCAAATCTACATAGAAATGGTAATGGTTAGGAATTCATTCCATCTTGATGGAAAAATCTGTTTTTTTTAACTACTACAGGACAGATATACCATAGCTTATGTTTTGTGGTTTATGTAGCTAATTTCCTGTGCTTTTAACAGTCCTGTCTTATTTAGAATATTTTTTTTCCTTCTGGTAAAAGGGGTTAGTTAGCCTCAACTATATTTGCATCCCCTTTCACATTCAAGGGACCCTGAGTATGTGCCTCCTCCCCGTGCTCTCCTACTTGTCTAAAAGAAAAAAATTATCTTGAGTCTTTTTGTTTCCTCTAATTCTTGTGTCATCCTTGACTCCCCTCCTTAATACCATTTCTTCTTTGCTCATTTGATTCCTGTTGGTCTTGTTAAGAAACATATGTGAACACAAATGCAGGTACTCCAGGAAGCCTTCCCTGACCTCTCCGAGTCTCAGTTAGGTACTGCTTCCATAGCACCTTGCTTGCTTCTTTCTCCTGATTTTTCACTCAGCACTGTCATGCTTACTTTCCAGCTCCACTGCCAGACTAGGATGTCTTTGGGGTTAACTGTATTTTCTGTACTTATATCTAATGCCTATCAGAGTGCTTACATGCAGTATAGTAAGTGCTGGATAATTGTTGAGCAGTAACTGGATTTTTGTAAGCCTGTCTGATTCTTATTAAACATTTGAACAATGAGATGAGTCAGTAGTAGTTACTTGTGCTACCAGTTATCATATTCCAAACTTCATTAGGTTCTCCTATTTTTCACATACACAAAAAGTTCTGCTTCCTGGTTTTGAAGGAAAAAAAAATTGTTTTACTGGAGGCTTAAATTGAATACCTACAATGAAGAACCTTGTTAATAACATTTTAATATCATAATAGGCTGTTAACAAGTTGGCAGAAATAATGAATCGAAAGGATTTTAAAATTGATAGAAAAAAAGCGAATACGCAGGATTTGAGAAAGAAGGAAAAAGAAAACCGAAAGCTCCAGCTTGAACTGAACCAGGAGAGAGAGAAGTTCAACCAGATGGTGGTGAAGCACCAGAAGGAGCTGAATGAAATGCAGGCGGTAAGGTCCTGTGTGCGTTTGTCATCGCTGTGTATGCCCAGCTGTCCATCTCGTTCGGTGTGTGTGGTGTGAAAGTGCGTGTTTGGCTTTATATTCTTCCCAGTTTTATTACTGCTGTTCTAACATGAACCATGAACTTGACAAACTGGGAAGATACTCTATTAGCTATAACTTGAGTAATTTTTACCCCTGAGCATCCGCTTGATTAGAGATGCTGCTTTTGGAGAAACCATCAAGGATTTTCCTCTGTATCTTTTACTCTTTTGTTTGGAACCATAAAAGCATTTTCTTTTGTTTTAACAGGTGTTTGGGTTTGGTTTTTAATGCTTTGTGTTTTAGAAAAAAAAAATTTTTTTTTTTAAAGCAAAAAGAAAAGGAGCTTATGCATGTAGTGTATTACTATTTTTAGTAATTGCATTTTTATAGTTGTATTATAATCTGTGGTAGTAAACATTCATGAAGTTTATAGTCAGTTTTTAGTATTAGCAATTCTAGGTTACTTATTTTGTAATTCCACTGATTCTTAGTTTCTAATGTTGGAGGTTTGAACTTAATTCTTTATATTATCTTGGTACTTTTTTATTTTTTAAATAGCAATTGGTAGAAGAATGCACACATAAGAATGAGCTTCAGATGCAGTTGGCCAGCAAAGAGAGTGACATTGAGCAGCTGCGTGCCAAACTTTTGGACCTTTCAGATTCTACAAGTGTTGCTAGTTTTCCCAGTGCTGATGAAACTGATGGAAACCTTCCAGGTAAGAATAATTTCTGTAACTTCATTCAAGTTTGCTAAAACATCATGGGAATTAATGTTGATTTCTTTTATTTGGATTTCTAACTCTGTCATTTTGTCCATGAATTCCTAAGAAGGGATTTATGTTTCTGATGGCCCAGAGTCTGACATTTGCATACTTAGTGCATTTTATAGAATAAAAGCAGTCATAAACAATCTTAGACTCTTAAGATAGATCTGAATAGCTCTTCTTACACAGAAACCTGAAGTTGATGAATCAGCACTAAGCAGCCCGTCCCTGTGGTGAAAGTCAGAACTGCTGCCACAGCTCTCAGTGTTCAAGGAAAATTGTACGTGTTCTTATGTGTAGCAGCTGTTTAGTGTTTTATGTATTTTTGTGCTGAAACTAAGAACTGTACTTAATAATCAGAACCATAGCAGCTCTATAGAGAAACCTACCAGTGCTATAGTGATAAACTTAAACCAGACTCAAAGTTTCATATTTGGAGAAATAGATAAAAGCAGTTGGGAGGTGCAGGGAGGTGGCAGGGAGTGAAGTAAACACAAAAGTGAGGAGCTAGGATGTCAGACTTTTTCTTTTTCCTTTTTTGTTTTCTAGTGGAGAATCAATTGAAAAATACTACCTCATTTTTGGATACTTTGTAGTGTGGATTATAGTACATTTACCTCTTTTTAACAGAGATGAGCAGTACACATGATGCAGATTCAGTTTAGAAATGAATAAGCTATAAATATTAAATCATGCATTATGAATTTTAAAGGCATACATATACACACACAGACACACACATTTCATGTACTACATATTCTTAGTTCAAGGTGTTAGGAGTTTTAAGTGGTCTTAAACTTGAAGTAGATTTTAATTAATGTATTTCCTGAATAATGCATGAAAAGAAAGATACAGATCACCACATTTGATATGATAAGAATCTATGTTAACAGATATTACTTGTTTTTATTGTTGTTGTTGTTGAGAATTTGAAATAAGAAACTTGATAGACTACCTAGAAAGTTTCATGTTATTGTTCTTGATCGAGAAAGTGAAACTCAAAATAGGAAGTGAATTCACTTCTGCTATGTACTTTATGTAATAGTCATTATTTTGTGGCTTTGCTAGCCCCAAATATCTGGAAAGGGAAAGGCAGGGAATAAATATTTCTTATTCCAATGGTCAAAAAATTCCTTCTGTTTTCCCATTTTTGGCTCTCTGAAACCTCCAGCCTCTAGAAAATCTTGTAGCTTCACTTCCTTATCAGAGGATTACTTTGGATTTAATAAGAATCTCTAGCTTCAGCTGTTTTTTTGAGCATCATTGTAAAGTTATGACCATATCATCAGTTAAGAAAGAGTCTGACATGGGAATTTCTGGTGGTTTAGTGGTAAGGGCTTCATGCTCTCACAGGAGAGGTGCTGCGTTCAAAAGTTTTTTTGTCTTTATTCCTTCCATTTCCCTTCAGCTTTGTTTATAATGTCTTACTATGTATGCCTTGGTTTTCTTTGTATTGGGTTAAACATTTCAGAGACTGACTTGGTGAATACTGTCTAGAGGACTTGAATTGAGAGATGAGGTTGGGGGAAGGTAATGAGTTTTATTTAATCCTTGCTTATTCAGGAAGGCTAAACTCGAAGCATCATCAGGTGGTTTGACTGGCAAACTTAGGTGAGATATCCATTTAGACTTCAAAGTCCTGATCTAATAAGTCCATTCAGGAGGGATCAGTCAGCAAAGAAATTTTTAAATGGTTCTACTGGTTCCATTCTGAGTATATTACTTAGTATAGCTGTGTATTTTCAGAGATTTTTGCCTTTAAGATTTTCAAAGTTCAAGTGGAGGGGGAAAAAAAGATGCTGGTGGCCATTCTCCATTGACCAGTCAGGTTATGTCTATTACTGTGTTCTGAATTTGAAATTTTACAGAGGTCTCTACAGTGCTGCCCCTTTTCATATCAGAGGCTGTGACTTTCATATTGGAGGTAGAAATTAATGGATAATTATTATCAAAGTTACTTTACCTCTGTATCAGATATCTTACTAGTAAATTGAAAATGTGTATTAAGTCTTATTGTTTACTAGACCTCTGGCAAATAAAGTTAAGTTTTTATGGTCATGTCTAGAAAGAATTGTAAAAAATTTTGGCATTCATTCATAATGTGAGAGTTACTTATTATTCACATGCCTGAAAGATTTTTTGAAGGTAATGATTAATTTTATTTAGTTTGGAAGACTGATCAATGATTGGAAATAATCAGTAATCTGAATTCTTGAGCATTGATTGATTTTTTTCTTTTTTTATATCACTTCTTAATTTAAATTTTTTGGAATGGTTCTCTAGCTGTGTTTCTTAAGCAATATGGAGTCTATCCAAGTAAACTTCGGTAGTCTTCAGAGATTAGCCTTGATGTTTGAATTGTCTATATTTGATACTGATTTACACTTCTTTCTTACGTTATCCTCTTTCTTATATGCTACTGCTGCTAAGTCGCGTCAGTCATATCCGACTCTGTGCGACCCCATAGATGGCAGCCCACCAGGCTCCCCCATCCCTGGGATTCTCCAGGCAAGAACACTGGAGTGGGTTGCCATTTCCTTCTCCAATGCATAGAAGTGAAAAGGGAAAGTGAAGTCGCTCAGTCGTGTCCGACTCAGCAACCCCATGGACTGCAGCCTACCAGGCTCCTCCGTCCATGGGATTTTCCAGGCAAGAGTATTGGAGGGGGGTGCCATTACCTTCTCTGCTTTCTTGTATGAGTTACATATAATCAACTCTTAAAGGAGTTAATTGCTGATATTGCAATAATACACATCTAAATTTTTTTTGTTAAGTTCAAATTGCTCTACAAATAAATGAAACCTGGGACCAAGTTGTTTTTTTGTACTTCTGTAGTATGTTATTGATGATAATCTAGACTTAGAAGTCCTCAACATGTATCTGTCTAGAGAAGCTGATTTCTGTTTTTATTATAAAAGAATGTAAAATATTGTACTTTTAGGTTGCCACTTAGGTCACAAGTGGTCATAGTTTTAAAGGAGGTCGTTACAAATTTAAAAAATTTTTAAAGAACTGAATAAAAAACTGGTATTTTAACTTGCATATAAGACTAAGAGTAGTAATTTTTTTTAATCACTGAGTTTGGTTTACCTGCTTCTCTGAAGGGAATTCACTGGAAGGAAAGACTAAAATTCTGTTATAACATTATTGTTTTAAATTGGCAAAAACCTTCATTTATCTCCAGCACCTTTTTTGAGTTTCTGATTTATTTTATTTCAATTAGGGCAGATATAAAATTGAGCTTATTTAATTCATAAAATGCCTTTGATATATAAAATTTCTACAGGAACACTGAAATGGCACCATACAACAATTCATTGAAAATATATTTCTGTCAGTATATTCAAAGAAAACACTGGCAAATTAATCCAGACTTAGAACCAGAAAGCTTAGATATTTCTGGCACTTATTCTCATAGAGAAATAGCTTGGAAAGAGGATATTCTGGCATGCACAATTTTGTATAAATGTCAAGATTTCCATGGCTTTTATGTCTTTTATTTTTAATGAGGAATTACTGATATGAAATGGACTTTGGCACACTGAAGGGAACTTTTCCTAGCAACAACTTTTCCTTTTGTAAATTAGAGTATTTGTGAATGCTCAGCAGCCTTCTGTATGTTATTGAATATAAATTAGCCCTGTGGTTTTTAAATTACAATCATTATTTAAACAGAGGGTGACTTTGCTTGGCTAATTAAGAAAGAACTGCGTGTCAGATCCCTTTATATATATATTTAAAGTGTTAGGATGTGGAATTGGTTCCCTGCTCTCAAACTTTCTAAGGAACTACCTAATGGGACAAATTAATTATTGATGAACAAAATAATAATGCCAACTAAGAAAAAAGTTGGGAGAAGAAGAGGATCACTTTGAACTGAAATTTCTCATTATTTCTTCCACTTTAACAACTAAATGAAGGGGAATAACAAAATCAAAGGCCATTAGGCACATGGAAGAAGCTGCAACAAGATCATCACTCTTGATTCACTTAACTGCAAAGCTTGTCTAAGGAAAGATTAGCATTGTGCTCTAGGAATTGAAACTCAGAAATTAGATTGCCTGGGTGAACCCTGGAACTTTGACAGTTGCTAGGATTACTCTTAGGCAAGTCAGTTCACCTTACTTATAAGCCTTAGTCTCTTCATTTGTAAATGGAGGATGATAGGAGGACCCATCTTATCCTGTATTTCTGAGAATGTAATATCTTATGTTCATGAGGTTATACATAGATTATATATGAGGTATTACTTGCACTTGATAAATAATAAATATATAGTAAATGTTACCTATTATCATTACTTTAAGACCAAACTGTTTTACAACTTTTAAGTTACTCAGAGGAATGTAATATATTTATTCCCCTTAGGGTCATGATTTAAACAATGGTATAATGTCACATTATAGCATTGTACCTTAAAGTTGGCTGCTTTTCTTCTGTGTTTCAAATATAATCGATCTAAAAAACACATTATAGCATTGTACCTTAAAGTTGGCTGCTTTTCTTCTGTGTTTCAAATATAATCGATCTAAAAAACACATTTATGGCCTTATCTCTCACCTGATATAAAATAATAATTTCTAAATTGAATCATAAACATTAATTATATTTAGTATATATTTAATATATTTAAATGTTAATGATAATTATAAAATGCCTTGATTGAATTAGTCAAAGAGTTTCTGGTGGGCACAAACTGGTAAAACATTAGCAGTTTTACCTGCTGAATTCTGTGTTCTTTTACTGTTTATTCTGATAATTCAAACTTCAAAGGCTTTATACCTCTTTAGTTTGCTAAGAATTGTAATTGGACTTACCACTAGAATTAGGGAACCCCTCCCCAGCCAAATTTGGACACTTCTAATGAAATTGTTATAGATGTTTTACCAGAAAGTTTATCAGAATATTGTACTGAGAAAACAAATAAAATGCTTGTCTCTTATTCTTTATATCTAGTTGATTCTGCCTGCATTCCTTATTTATTTATCTTCTATTCTTATCTTCTGTGAGTAATAGGACACTTCTGTACTTTTGCTTGCTCTTTCTCGTGTAAATCATGGCTCTGACTTGTTCCACTTGCTGCATTTTTTTTTTTTTGGCTCAGTACTTTTATATCAATGTTAAATGATATTTAAAGTCTTTTGTATCATATCCCATTTAAGCTGCAATCCATTCCAGTCTTGCCTGGCTGTTAAGGATATTGTCATTATTTCATACTTTTATGATTGGGTACTGAAAGTTAATTTTAAGGGGAAGGTGGCTTGAAATTTTTTTCTGCAATTTTTGAATGGCCATTAAAGTTGATTTGTGTGATTGAAGCATGAAAGAGCAAATTTTAGCACTTATTCATGTAGCTGTGTTCCAATGCCTGCTGCTGCATGCTGTCAGACGGCTTGTAATAGCTTTTCCTTTTGTGACAGAATACTATATATTTTTTTCCTTCTAGAATCAAGAATTGAAGGTTGGCTTTCAATACCGAATAGAGGAAATATCAAAAGATATGGCTGGAAGAAACAGGTACTATATAACTCATTTTTCCTAATTGATATTTTGTTGTATATTTTACTTTTAAATCACAGAACTTACATTAATTGTCATTGTTTTTAGATTGATACAATATAATCTAGACATAAAAGGCAAGTATTATACTTAGCACTTTAAACCAAGTTAATACTGCTGTTTTCTCTTCCCGTTGTTTTTTCCATTTTAGTATGTTGTGGTAAGCAGCAAAAAAATTTTGTTCTATAATGATGAACAAGATAAGGAACAATCCAATCCATCTATGGTATTGGACATTGAGTAAGTTGCCTTTTATTGAATTTTAAGTCTGTTGAGTGTTAAATTATTTTTAGACTTACCATTTGGTTTATATTTTGTTATTTAAACTATGTTATAAACTTCTTTCCTTAACAAATTTAAATAACAGCTTTATATTAAATCCTACTTTTATTAAAATATGATAGAGAAAATATTGCATACCTGATTGATGTATTTGAAAAGCATTTTTTGTAAATGTCAAGTATTCATTGGTATTACGTTTCATAGAATATCTCAAAAAGTATATAATTATGTTGGTGATAAATAATAGATCAAAGAGGCCCAAGCTAAAACAGAGAAGTTCCAGCACGGGGATCCCTCACTGCCCTGTTGTAGCCATAGGAAGCACTGTTCCTGTGCCCCCCTCTAATCCCTGGCAACCACTAATCTGTCCTCTGTTATATAAATGGAATCAAGTAGTATGTAACATTTGAGATATACTTTTTCACTCAGTGTAGTTCCCTTGAAGTCCATCCAAGATGTAGTTTTTTTTCTTTTCATGGTTGAATGTTCTGTTGTATGAATATATCAAGAGTTTGTTTAACGATTTATTTGAATTTTTTCTAATTTTGGCTTATTAAAAAAGCTGCTTTGAACATTCATGTATCAAGTTTCATACAGATTTGTAAGCAATTGCCATACTCTTTTTTCAGAGTGTCTCTGTAGTTTTACATTTCTGCCACAGTTGTATGAATGATCTAGTTTCTTTGCATCACCACCAGCATTTGGTTTTATTACTATCTTTATTTTAAAAATTTTGATAGGTGTATAGTGAAGCTTACTCTGCTTTTAATCTACATTTCTCTAATAACTAATCTAGGCTTATCTGCCACCTCTGTGTTCTCTTCAGTGAAATACCTGCTTATGTCTTTTATTGTAAATGTGTTTTATACTCACCTACATCTTATTTCTTTTCATTTTAGTAAATTGTTTCATGTTCGTCCTGTAACACAAGGAGATGTGTACAGAGCTGAAACTGAAGAAATTCCTAAAATATTCCAGGTAAAAATCTGAAGTTATAATTGTAGAAGATCCTTTACCTAAGTAATAAATGTATTTGTGAAGTAAACATCAATACTTTTATACATTTGAAACTTGTATGTGCAGATCCAGACTTTTTTAATCTTCTGTTTACCATTTCTGAATGTAGATACTATATGCAAATGAAGGTGAATGTAGAAAAGACTTAGAGGTGGAACCAGTACAACAAGCTGAAAAAACAAATTTTCAAAACCACAAAGGCCATGAGTTCATTCCTACACTCTACCACTTTCCCGCCAACTGTGAGGCCTGTGCCAAACCTCTCTGGCATGTTTTTAAGCCACCCCCTGCCCTGGAGTGTCGAAGATGCCATGTTAAGTGCCATAGAGACCACATAGATAAGAAAGAGGACTTGATTTCTCCATGTAAAGGTAAGGCATGGAAGTGATTCTTACACCATTTAATAAGATGACTTCTTCAAATGTAGCACTTCCTGTAACAAGTTGAAAAGAAATAAGATATAATATTTTGGCACTGATGGAGCCACATATATATTTCTGATTTTACTTTATTTTTACTAGGTTATGACTAATGTTTTCTCTTTAAATTTTCTGACTTAATTATAAAAAGAGAAGATATTGTCCAAGCTTAATTAAGCATAGTAAATCTTTTCAAATTGTTAAGAACCTTTGAGAAGGCTCTTTTAAGTATTATGTGACTTTAATTGTGCTCTTTTTTCTTAAAATAGTAAGTTATGATGTAACATCAGCAAGAGATATGCTGCTACTAGCGTGTTCTCAGGATGAACAAAAAAAATGGGTAACTCATTTAATAAAGAAGATCCCTAAGAATCCACCATCTGGTTTTGTGCGTGCATCCCCTCGAACACTTTCTACAAGGTCCACTGCAAATCAGTCTTTCCGGAAAGTGGTCAAAAATACATCTGGAAAAGCTAGGTAAGGATTGAAGTGTTAACCTTTCTCACACTACGTGACTGGATAATAGCTATCAAAACCCAAAATCAAATTGTTTTTTTCCCTGTAAAAGGCGTCATTTGTAGTTGGGTCTTTATATATGACTTAAAAAGACTTTACAAATTAAATTAGATTAACCGATTCCTGTTTAAGGCTCAGAATATTTATAGATATTGTATTTATTTAGTTCCATGTCAGGTTTTATTGTCATCGGTTGTGTTAATATGTGGTACATATTACACCCTTAATGTTTTAAACAACTCTTTATTCCTTTTTAATATAAATAGGTTCATGTGAAACTTTGCTCATCTTAGTTTTAGCTATGTTAGCATAGATTTTTTAAAAATCAAAATTATGTGACATTATCACTGTTACAAATAAACTTTTCAGTTAAGTACCCTTTTTTTTCTTCTTTTTTGGGGAGGGTAGTTTACTTTCAACAAAATTAAAAAGTTTATATGGTAAAATGAACATTTGCAGGGCATAATTAAACCCTTTCTTGAGAAGTGGCTATACTATCTTCAAAGTTCTCTAATACATGGAACCTTGGGGCTCAGAGAAATTAAGCAACTTGTTCAGATCACATAGCCAATTTGTGGCATAGTCATTGGAACCCATTTTTATCTGTTTCTAAGCCTTTGTTTTTTCTCCGATACCAAATACCAACTTTCCCTAGAGTGTTAACCAGCTACTGAGAGGGATATTTAAGTCTAGAACTGATTTGTCTAATATCACCCAACTCTTCCAGGCAGGCTTAAAACCATCTTTAATTTACCCTGTTCCTTTCATTCCATATTATCAGTAACCAAGTCTAATTCTTTGGATTGACTCACATCCATTCCTCCTTTTGTATTCCTCAGCTGCCATACTGTTCCAGTGCTTTATCACCTCACTCCAGTCTTCTTTGTGTAGAACCCTGTATCAGCCTTCTCCTGTACAGAATAAAGCTGAATAAATCTAAAGTACTTAAAATTGGTTTACAGCTTTGTAGGGGGAATAATCTGTTTGAAACAGTAGAAAGCAGAAAGGAGATAATGGTGTATTTTTTCCCTTTTCCTGTTTTCCAAATTTTGTATATTACTTATATAATGTATATGTACCTTTCCTTTCAAGTTTTGTTTTTTTATTTATCAGCTGAGCACATTACTTAAAATTTTTATTTTTTTTCCCCCCATGCAACAGTTAACCACGTGACCTAGTGCCTTGTGGAATTGTGTGGGATGCTACCTGATGAAGCAGGCGTCTCTAACCATGCAGAGCAGACAGGCTGTTCCTTTGACACAAATATCACAGGCTTCAGGGTTAAGATTGCTATTATTCTGTCCTTGCTTGGCACAAAAGCACACTGAGGATTGTTTGTTTTGTTTTTTTTGTTTGTTTTTTTATTGCGGGTTTGCCTACAGGTAGATTAGATTAATTATTACTATGTAATGCAAGTACAATTGAGGGAAAGCTTAGCTAGATATATTTTTTTAAAAAGGTGCTGCCTTTTTGAATTTCTAAGAAAATGCCTGTCAATCATGATAGAACACAGTTTTCCTCATACCAGTGAGAGGAAGAGACTTTCACTTTCAAGTGGAATGGCTGTCACTATCAAGATCAGCTCATGGAAGGAGTAAAGAAAATATCTCAAAATGAGACAACTGAAAGTTTTTTTAGAAAATAACTTCAGTTTTCGTGCTCTTGCAAGACTATACAAAACTATTTTAAGAAAGCAGTGAGTGCCCTCACTGTAGAATTTAAAAGCCTTACTGTTGATTGCCCATGGTGGACTTGATGGAAAATAAATATCTTACATTATGCTTTACAAAATACTGTATGTGTTTCAGCAAGTTTGTAGATTGGTAAATGGGACAAGGCAAAAAAAAATTTACATTTAATCTATGCATTTTTGCCAAGCCATATTGAGTTATTTTTACTACTAGAGACATTAGGAACTAACTGTACAAAAGAACCAAGTTTAAAAGCATTTTGTGGGGTACATCATTTCTGTAATTGTATAATGTGTTTCTTTGTGGTTTTAAGTGATAAAGACATTAAGTTAACTAAACATATAAGAAATGTATGCACTGTTTGAAATGTAAATTATTCTTAGAACACCTTCAGTGGGAGTTACATTGCCCTTTTAGTGCCTTAATTTGAGAGAATTATTTTACTGCCATGATTATAAAAATTTCAAAAAATATATTTTCAAAAAAAGTATGTGTGTCCAGGGGTTTTTTCATTGATAATTGGTTTAATTTAAAATATTTAGAGGTTTGTTAGACTTTGATAAATTGATACAATCTTTGCATCAAACTACCTGCTTAAATAATGAATGACTTTATAAAACTCTGCAAAAATATGTAGAAGGTTGCACCCAATATAAAAGAAAATTATGGTAATACATCTGTGTTGTTTTCCAGTTAACATAGGAATTACCAGATAAATACTGTTAAACTCTTGTTCAATAACAAGAGTTGATTCATATGGGCAGTATGATTTATTGTTTATTTTTTT
Source organism: Antilocapra americana (assembly GCA_007570785.1). Taxonomy (NCBI): domain Eukaryota; kingdom Metazoa; phylum Chordata; class Mammalia; order Artiodactyla; family Antilocapridae; genus Antilocapra; species Antilocapra americana. Next base: position 32,546,791 of record ML662445.1, read on the forward strand.
AACCAAATACCTCCTCAGTAATTTATAATGGCTTTGCAGTAATGTCTATCAGATAAGAAGCACTGGAAAACTGATTCGTCTCTAGGATGATATGCATGTTTCAAGTGGTATTAAAAGCCGCACTGATGGATATGTAATAATAAACATATCTGTTATTAATATGCTAATGACTCTGTGCTCATTTAATGAGAAATAAAAGTAATTTATGGATGGAGACCTTTAATAATGACTGCTATGGTGTTTTCTCATGGCTGAGATGAATAGAAACCATGCTATAAATTAGGCCCTGACTGCATACAAATGTTTGTAAAATCTCATGACTAGATTAAAGTGAATTTTTAAAAGAAAAAACTGGTTTGTGCTGTAAAATAAGAGTGGCTACAGTTGAAATGAAAAGTTGGCTAATGTCTGTTGGAAACAATTCTCCGTGAATCTCTTTAAGTTTCTTGCATCTGGAGAGCAGAAGCTTTGACAGCCTTTGTTTGTTCTACACTGCCGCTGTCAAGGAGATTTATATTGTGAACAGCCTTGGGAGAGAGACTGTGTTTCTATCAAGGAGAAGGCAGGTTTGTTTACTGTTGTATAATAAACATAATGTTCCTCCCCAGGGCAAAAGTTGGGCAGAGTTGCTTGTACTTATTATAAAAGATTCAGGTACCCTAAACTTTGGACTCCAGCTGTGATGCAAACCCACACCACTGCATGCTCAGCAACCCCCTGGACCACTCTGCATCACCCCTGTGGGACTCAGAGGGCAAGGGGAACTGATGGGAACGTGAAGCTTGTGCTGCTTGCTGTGCTGTTAAGTGTAAAGTCGTTTGGCTCCGACCCAGGGTCCATGAAGTGATGGCAGGCTGACTTGAGCATGCAAGTAAACCTCAGATCCTTCACAGTTCTGGACAGTGTCCTTACTAGCTCCTCAGAACCGTCACCATCACCCCAGTGTAGTATGTCCAATGTAATAAGGTCCGGTAGAGTGCAGAGAACACAGTGAATTTTATGTATTTGACCGAGAGGACTTTTATTTTTAAGAAAAAACATAACAGAATATTAACTTGAGCATAAAATTATTGAGAACTGACCGAGCTTTCAGCAATGACTTCAAATGCCACATTGCAAAACCAGGTCAACCAAGAGAGTTACTTCTTTTATAAGTTCAGGAAATCACTCAATCCTAAAGCACACCAGCATGATGAAGGTCAAGGAAGTGTTGTCAGGTGAACACCCTCCTGCTAGTACTCTGCAGTACCTTGCCTTGCCTACTGCATGCCCTCAGGGGATCCTCCTGATCAGGGATCGAACCCACGTCTCCTGCATCTTCTGCATTGCAGGTGGATTCTTTACTGCTGAGCCTTTGGGGAAGCCCAGAAGTATAACAGTCACAGCAAAAAGCCTAATCATTTCTGCTGCTGCTGCCGCTAAGTCACATCAGTTGTGTCCAACTCTGTGCAACCCCATAGACTGCAGCCCACCAGGCTCCTCTGTCCCTGGGATTCTCCAGGCAAGAACACTGGAGTAGGTTGCCATTTCCTTCTCCAATGCATGAAAGTGAAGTCGCTCAGTTGTGTCCGACTCTTAGCAACCCTGTGGACTGCAGCCTACCAGGCTCCTCCATCCATGGGATTTTCCAGGCAAGAGTACTGGAGTGGGTCGCCAGTGCCTTCTCCACTAATCATTCCTAGGACCTGAGAAATCCTCTTACTGCTGGAGTCCTGTCCATCCTTGAGCCTATTCCTGTGTGTAGAGGATGTTATCAACCCAAACTTGGGTTCACCTGCCCCATACACAGCAAGGCAATCTCCTAGCCCTGGGTTGTAAGGAAGGGAAGTGCAGTATTGATTGCAGGGCCAAACGAGAAAGCCTAACGCTTCCAGTGGCTTCTACGGATGGGTAAAGATGGAGGGATAGTGTGTCAGGGTGTGTGATCAGCTTGTGCACAATTCTTGACTGGTTGATTGTGATGTTAATAGGATGATGTTTTGGGAATCTCATTCAGCCTTCTGGTTCTAATCGCTTTGGATCTATGTGCTGGTGGTCAGCATGCATTTAACTTTCTCTGTTTTCATGGTGATTTAGTCACTAAGTTAGTTGTGTCTGAGCCTTTGGGCCATATGGACCGAAAGCCCACCAGGCTCCTCTGTCCATGAGATTTCCCAGGCAAGAATACTGGAGTGTGTTGCTATTTCCTTCTCGGGATCTTCTTGACCCAGGGATCAAACCCAGGTCTGCATTGGCAGGATTCTTTACACACTGAGTCACCAGGGAAGCCCAGGAGTTTAAGTATCTGCACAACAAATCAAGGATACAGGATGAGGGACACATGTACACCCATGGCTGATTCATGTCAATGTATGGCAAAAAACACTACAATATTGTAATTAGCCTCTGATTAAAATAATTTTAAAAAATCAAGAATATAGTTCAGGATATTATCTAGAGCCCCTGAGGGGAAACTAAAGCTCCTTGAATTTATTTTATAGCTAAACTATTTATAGCTAAGCTATACTTCATCTGCTTGACTTTTCCTTTGTTTTTGCATTTTCTGACTGAATTTGCTCTTTGGAACTCGTGGAGGACTTTGGAGGCTAAAGCTTTTCTACACACAAGAGGTGGACATGGTGGGGGATCTGTCCCTGGGTAGGCCCTTTCAGGGGTCTGCTTGGTTTCAAGAGAAGTAGTGTTGTGATTGGTTACATGTGAGGCCAGACCCACACAAACTTTGACATTGAGAGGGGAGGAAGGGTTGGTTTGCAAAGGGAAAAATCAGGCTTTTCCTTATAGTTGCTGGTTGCTCTGGTTCTCTGTGAGGAAAACCTGGAAATATTGGCACATTCTATAATCTTTAAAACATTGAATAACAACCAGAAAATGGATTTGTGTATGGTGAAAGATAACATAGGAGTAATCACTATATGAAAAATTAGCATACACATGGTGAAATTCTCTGTGGAATCAAAGAAATCTGAATGTGAGGATATGTACTAAATTGGGAGTAAAAATACATGTGATTAAAAGATTGTTTTGCTTTGGAAAGTGTCTACAATTTTTCCTCCTATTTTCCTACCAAACACAGTGCCCACCACCAATCTTTGTTAAAATGTGTGTAAGTTTTTAGGAGGAAGGAAATTTCTAGTTTGCTGCTCTGGTTCCCAGGTGAGTTGTCAGAAGAAAAACAACACGGCTGTTTTTTTTTTGTTTTGACAGAATGTCCAGTCACACTGAAAACTCTCTTGAAGAGATTTTTAAACCAATATTTCCACTACTACCACCCAGTTCTCCACTTTTAATTTTCTGCTTCAGTGCTCTAAATATCTTGCTCCAAATTACACAATATGCAAATTTTCTTATTGTAGAAAACAGAAGTAGAGAAAATTAAGGTGGTCTTTCTGTCTTGACAGAAAGGGATCCCTACAAAAGATTTCTTGATATAGGTTAGATCTTCGCTTTGGAATAAAGTCGTTTGGAAATCTGTAGCACATGGAAGAAATTTCAATATTACACTTCTCGTTTGTGCTGACAAGTGACTTTAGGAAGAATAGAAAACTGCTTCAAGGAGATGAAACCTTTATCCTGCCACTCAGGCTCTCCCTAACTGCCTCCCATATTACCCACCCTACATTATCTGTTGCCACAGCCCTGCACACATGTCCTCTGCTCTATTCTAGCTACTCTCCTTCCTGTCCTCCACATGCATAGTTACTTCTTGCTATACTAGTTTTTTCCCTACACTTGCTGAGGGGTCATTAGCATCTGCCAGGCAGGGTCCATGAGTCTACAATCAACACTTGTTGAACCAGTGAATTTGATTGCCTTGATGTTTTTCTGTCTCTCTAAAACCTTGCCCCCAACTGCTTTCCATTCGCCTCAATTTCTTCCTGTTCTGAATCCCTATCATCACCACCAAATGCTTACTCCACGCGGGGTCTCGGACCTCAGGGAGACTACATTTCCCAGACTTCCGTGCGGCTTGGCCATATGATTGTTTTCACCACTGAAATGTGAATGGACGTGATTTGCCCACATCGCTCCCCTTCCTCTTTCTTAAGAAGGATATTGCTGCCCCGTGCTTCCCGCAACCACCTCCTCCGCCCCGCGCTTATATCCTTCCTGTGGGCTGATACCCAGGTACGTTTGCAACCCATCTATGACCACACAGAAAAAGACAAGCTCTTTCCCGCTTTGCTGCTCAAAAGGGTGATTTCCTGAGAGCTTCATCCGACACCTGCGGAATCAGTCTGCACTTTAACGAATCCCAGGTGATTCACATCCACATTAAACTGAGAAGCTCTGCTTTAGGGGATAGCAGAGAACTTTTTGGAAGAAATGTTGGTCTTTGTTGAAGGCCTCATGAAGCAAAGCTGTTGCTCCTCATATATGATTTGGGAATATAAGATGTATCCATATATGTTGTTTGCATATTTGCTGGAGTTTTATGGAAGAGGAAGCCTGTGGTAGTGTAATGCTTCTCTAAGGATGCTTATGTCTGAATCTCCTAAATCTGGGAATATGTTACTTTATATGCAGGTATGATTACTCTGGGGATTTTATTTTTTAATTGATTTAGTTTATTTTTTTTAATTGGACTATAATTGCTTTACAATGTTGTGTTAGTTTCTGCTCTACAACTACTCTAGAGATTTTAAATGAACATATCCTGGTTATCCAGAGGAGGCCAGTGTAACCACAAGGGGCTTTATAAAGAGGGAGGCAGAGGCTCTGAGTGAGAAGAGTTGTTGGGTGGATGGAAGCTGAGGTCAAAGTGGTGCCTTGGCTGGAGTGGGGCCAGAAGACGAGGAATGTGGGGAACCTCTAGAATCTGGGGAAGGTAAGGAATGAATTTTTCTCTGGAGCCTCCAGAAAGAGTGTAGTCTTGCCAATACCTTAAGGTAAGACCCTTCTTGGACTTCTGTCTGCTGGAAGTGTAAAGTGATAAATTTGTGTTTTTTTATGTGTGTGTGTGTTGTTTCAAGCTACTAAATTTTTGGTAATTTGTTACAGCAGAGGTAAGAAATAAATACCTAATCCTTAAGTATGGGGCAGCTTATGCTCTGTACCCCATTGTGTTTGAGTGGGGAATCAAGTTAGGCATTCCTTTCTTTGCCATTGGTCAACTATTTATTCTTGCTCAGGACACAGAATTTTGAGGGAGTGAAGTAGACTTGGGATTTGAAATTACTCGTGCAGGAGTGGCCAAACTGTTTCTATGACCCTGCCTATGTTCCCTGCTGCCCACGTCCCTGGGTTTCTACCCATGACCTATGCCTGGTTCCCAGGTTTTGCTAATGATGGTGTAAGTTTACCCTGTATCACCCATGAGCTTCTTGTGTCAGGGTTCTGTTGTTTACAGCCAAGACCTCTGATGAATTCAGAGCCAATTTCAATATTTGTAGTAGATTCTAAGTCTTAGGAGGGGAGAAACTTTGTTTGATTCATCTTTGTATCCACAGCTTCTACAATGAATGTCTTGCACTCAGTACATACTTAATGAATCAGAAGAGCAAACAGCTATGATGTTGCTACTTGATAGAAATGGGGTAATTATAGGAGCAGGCTGGAAGCAAATGTAAAAGAGTTAGCATTAAATACGTTAGAGATGCATAGGATTTTTGTTGGCCACATGATGGGGGGAAATTCCAAGCAGCAAACGGTTGGTGGTTCACCAACTCCTTTCTGGTATCAGCCATCTTTTACAGATCTTGTTTATTTATAAATAAACAGGTTAAGATATTGCCAGTATATTTATTATTTAAAGAAATCCACCATAAGCAGAAGATTCTCTCCATTAGACACAAGTAGATCAGGACTTAGGCATGTATAAGATGTGTGCCAAGGTGACTGGTTATCTACAACTCTTGCAGACATCCATGGAGACCAGCCATGCACATTTCCTTCTATGCTTCCTTTCAGTGCTAGCATTGTTTCAAATCCTCACTCTGCCTGCCTCCTTTGTCTTAAATTCAGGTCCCCCAGTGAGGCTAGAAGTTAGTTGTACCAAAAGTTGGGGCTGTGTATGTTGAGAACAAACTTAGTCTAGGAGACTCCCTGATCATGGATAGAACAAGTATGCTCAAAAAAATTTCTGTTACATCCAACTCTCACAGCATCTGATAATTCCAGAGTGTCTACTGGGAAGTCATAATTCTGTTTTATAGTCTGGTGGGGGGAATACAGATGTTGAAGAAATAGATGTATGTTGAAAGATAACAGAGGAAAAACAACAGAGATTCTCACATACCACAACTAAGGCCTGATGCAGCCAAATAGTTTCATTTTTTAAAATGGGAAGAAGATCTGAATAGACATTTCTCCGAAGAGACATATAGATGTCTAGAAGGCACATGGAAAGATGCCCCAAATCACTAATTATTAGAGAAATTTGTTGTTTAGTCGTTAAGTCATGTCCAATTCTTTTGCGATCCTGTGGACTGTATGTAGACCACTAGGCTCCTCTGTCCATGTGATTTCCCAGGCAAGAATACTGGAGTGGGTTGCCATTTCCTTCTCCAGGGGATCTTCCCAACTCTGGATCAAATCCGCATCTGCTGCATTGGCAGGTGGATTCTTTTGCACTGAGCCACCAAGGAAGCCCTATCAGAGAACAGAGAAATGTAAATCAAAACTACAATAAGGGCTACCCTGGCAGTCCAGTTTAGGTTAGTTTAGTCCAGTCCACTGCAGGGGGTGTGGGTTCAGTCCCTGGTCTGGGAAGTTGTGTGTGCCACACTTCTAGGAAAAAGAACAAAAAAAGCCAAAAAACTCTACAATGGAGTATCCACTCACCCTGGTCAGAATGGCCATCATCGAGTCTACAAGTAATAAATGCTGAAGAGGGTATGGAGAAAAGAGAACTTGCTTGCACTGTTGGTGGGAATGTAAATTGGTTCAGCCATTATGGAAAACAGTGTGGAGTTTCCTTAAAAAGCTAAAAATAGTTACAATATGATCCTGCAATCCTACTCCTGGAAGTATGTCTGGAGAAAAGTAATTGAAAAGATACACGCACCCCAATGTTGATTGTTGCACTATTTATAGTAGCCAAGACATGGAAGCAACCTAAATGCCTCATCAACAGATGAATGGATAAAGATGGGGGGGTGTATACACAATGTATTCCATATTTTCCTTTTTAGCCATAAAAATGAATGAAATAACGTCATTTACAGCAACATGGATGGACCTAGAGATGATTACACTAAGACAAAGACAAATATACATGTGGAATCTTAAAAAATGGTACAAGTGAGCTTATTTACAAAACAGAAATAGGCTCATAGACAGAAAACAAACTTACTGTTACCAAAGGGGAAATTGGGGCAAGGGATAGATTAGTTTGAGATTAACAGACACTACTATATATAAAATACATAAACAATGACCAACTGTATAGAATAGGAAAGTATAGTAAGTATATTGTAATAACCTATACCGGAAAAGAATCTGGAAAAGAATATATATATGCCATATAGAATTTTTTGTATATATATGTATCTCTTTGTTGTACACCTGAAAGGAACACAATATTGTAACTCAGCTATACTCCAATTTAAAAAAATCTAAATCTATGATGACTTAATATTACACGTTACTTTAATGTTTTACAGCATCTTCATGTCCTTTCGGTCACATTTTGGGTCTTGAATAGTGAAATAGTGAAAGGTGAATAAGACTCCTGATGTAGGCTGATGAAATTAACTCTCCAAAGGGGTTGAAATATGGCCCATTTTAGTTATGAGATAGTCACAATCCCAACTCCTCTTTTGCAGTATAAAAGATCATTATAAAACCTCTATATTAGGCAGGAAACACCTTTAATTTGCACCTCTTCGAAATTCCTTCGTTCATTTACAGGTTCTATTTCTTTTGTAACTCATCTAGAGTGAAATTGATTTCAGCCATGACAACTTAAGAGTTTGAAGAGGCCTCAGAAACCGTCCTGAAGAAGGAAACAGCCCCATTCCAGTATCCTTGCCTGGGATTTCATGGACGGAGGGATCTGGAGGGCTACATTCGGGGTTGTGGAGGGGACTGAGCAACCCAATAACAACAGGAACCCTCCAGTCTAATTTTCTCCTTTTCCAGGGAGGGGAAAGAGGTCGAGGACAATTAAGTGGAGGCTGCGAGTAAGTCTTCCGCGGGGCAGTCAGGGACGCTGTGTCTGTTCCTTTAGATCCAGCCTAGAGCCCCAACAGGTGTTAGAGACAGCAGTAACACGTTAAAACCAAGACAAGCCTCTATGAAATAGTCTCCAAGTACCTTGATGTTTATTTTTGTTGCAAAATCCTGAAAGGGAGGGCTGGACATTTTCACTAATAAGTTGACCAAGTTGAGGGGCGGGGCAAGGCTTTTCTCCCGGCTCCTTTAGTAGAAAGAATAAAGCCGCAGCTAGCACCTCCCCGCCATTTGGAAACCGAGGTGGAAGGCTCTGAAGAGGCCGCCGCAGGGTCACCAGGTCGCCCCGCTCGCTCCGCGGCCCGGCGGGGCGGGGCGCAGTGCGCAGGCGCGTACCTGTGCGGCTCCGGGGCCGCGCACGCCCGCCGCTCCCGCCTCCCTCGCCTCTCCACCCGCAGGCCCCGCCTCGCTTCCTCCCCGTCGTCGCCGGGTGGCTCGGCAGGAGGGCGGCGTGCTGCTGCGTCATCGCCAGGGGCCGGTTTGAATGAGTTTCTGGTCGCACCGTGACTACCGCAACCACCGCCGCCGCCGCCGCCGCCTCAGCTCCTTCGCGGCCCCTTCCCTTCGCCGTCCTCGCCAGGCCCGGCCTGCCCGCGCCCTCGCGCCCCGCCATGCCGCTCTACTCCGGTGAGCGCCTCCCCGCCGCGCGCCCGCAGTCCCGCCCGGGGCTAGGCCGCTGGGTAGGCCCGGCCTGCGGGGCGGACTCCCGGCCGAGCGCGGGGCGGGCGGACCGCGGCGCCCGGGGTCCCCGCGCCCCTTGCTCTCGCCTCGCGAATCCCGGGCCCTGCGGCGCGAGGCGAGCCGGGGCCCCGGGCGCCGCCGGGCGGGTGGGGTAGGCGCGGGGGGCGACGGGGAAGCAGCCCGCGTCGGCCCCTGCGGGTGGTGACTCTGCAGAACAGTTTGTGCGGCTGTGATCGCGTGCGCGGTGGGGTGAGGGGGAACCAGGCTGGAGGTGCGGTGGCGTTTCCCGGGCTTCTCGAGTGGTAGCCGCGGGAGGGGCGGCCGGGAGGGGAAGCCTGGGCCGGGGGGATGGAGGGGCCGGGGATGGGAGGGTAGCTTTCCACGTTCTTGGCTTTTCCCTCGGCTTACTCTTTGCTGCCACCGCCCCTTTTGTATCAATTTCAGTTTTATCCCGAGGCAGATGGCGAACTTACATTTTTTGCTTCGTTTTTGTTTCATGAAACATTGTTTTGAGCTTCCACGGTCGAAGCACAGTGTTAGTTTTTGAGAGGTGGAGGAATACAAACATCTGCGGGCTGGGCATCATTTCATTTTGATTGGCGTTTTACAGCTGCTTTTTTTTTTTGCCCTCCTTTGGCGTGATGGTAGTCCAATGTGAGGCAGGATCACGTTTTTACTGCAGTTACTGGGCCTTGCTGTCTCCCAGTCTTGATTCAAAATGGCACCTAAAATCTCTGTGGTGGTTCCAGTTGGCTATGGGTGTGTGATTCATTGGCCATGGTTGACACTCTTATCATAATTTCTTTGGTGAACATTTACCATTTTGAAACAATGACATCAAACAAAGGAAGAATATTTAAAACTCGAGGTGGATTCTTGATATTCTAGAATTTTGAATTAATAATGATTTTTTTGTTGGGGGGGGGAGGTGGAGATGAAGTAGAAAAGAATAGCTTTATTGCTTTACCAGGCAAAGAGGGGATCACAGCGGAGTAATGTCCTCAAAACTCTTGTGTGCCTGAATGCTTTAATAATAATTGTTCAACCTCTTTCCGAAGCCGTAACAATTAACAGTAGAACGGTACTTGAAATATTCTATTAATGCAATAAAAAATTTAATGGGCATTAACGAATGGTGGGTAAATATCAGTGTATGCTGATACTTAACAGGTAGGCTCACAATTAAACCAATCCCTGTCTTTGTTCCCCTCGAAAAATGCCTGTACTCACCAAACTTCTCGTTTAAAAATTGAGTTCCATCTTAAATATCTGATCAGATCTTTTTTTATTTCCAAAATGAGGAAACTGAAGTAGATTTCCAAGGTTTCTTCCTTTGACATCTCCATATTGAGAATCTGTTTATTTCCAGGTTCTGTGAAAAGCCCTATATTAAAAAAAAAAAGAACATGTTAAGTACTGATTTATAAGATTTAGTAAAAAAGAATTAATTGTCCAGTTTTATATATGATGAAGGATAAGTGCTGTAAGTACGTTTGTGTTTGGTGCAAAACTCAGGTTTTTATACATATTGCTTTGTTTTAATCTTCAACATAATCCTTTGGTCCTGGTATAATTGTCCTTTATGGGTAAGCGAAAAGTTTAACTTGCCCACAGTGACACAGTTAAATAAATTTCAGATATATTCATCTTGATTATTTCTCATACTGTTTTGATCTTGTTCTCTCATCTTTTGTGCTGTTGTTTTATGTTTCTGACTTATCTCAGTGATTAGTTGTTCCCTTTTCAAACCTATATTTTCTCTGCCACTGATGGAGTGATCTGATGTTCAAACCAAAGTGGCTTTTATAAACCTTTCAGGGGCTGCGCATTTTGTACAACATAAAACCTGTACATTTTAACATGACTTAAGTTGTCTTTCCTGACTTAATCCTTGGTCTGTTTCTCCATTTTCAGCTGCTTCCCCTTCACTCTGGGATTGTCTCTTAGGATACCAGTGCTGCCTTATGCTTTTGAGTGTCTTTTCCAGGAATGCTTTTATTATTCTCAGGCTAACACCTAATTTCTTCTTTGGGACTCAAAAGTTGATAGTGGTAACTTATAGTATCACTTTAGCATTCCCTTGTGTTCCTCTGGCATTTGTAATATTCATATTATATTGTTGATTATTTTAACCTTTTTCTGTCTTTCCTTTATTAAACTGTAAGTTCATAGAGTCTCCCTAATGCTTTCTACTGGGTTTATCATTGAATGAATGCCAGCATTGATTGAACTGGAATTTGGAGTCAGGGTCACACTTTTTTTTTTAATGGTGCTGCATGGCATGAGGGGTCTTAGTTCTCTGATTAGGGATCAAACCCAAGCCGCTTGTAGTGGAAGCATGGAACCTTAATCTCTGGATTGCTTGGGATGTTCCAGGGTCACTCTTTTACATTTTGATTTTAGTAATGAGAGAAATCAGACAACTGCTAGTTGTGGGATTCTCATCTTGAGTAGGTATAAAGGTTTCAGTGGACACACTATGTAGATCCTTGAGTTAGTATGTTTATTGAAATGGGAGCCCCATGGGGTTTTGGGGATCTTATTTCCCTGACTAGGGATTGAACCCAGGCCCTGGGCAGTAAAAGCATAGAGTCCTAACCACTGGAACACCCAGGGAATTCCCTAGTTTATTTTTACATGTTTCAAAAGTAGCTATTTTATGAGATTGATTGAATTTTTTTATTATGGTAAAGTATATGTAACATGTTGTAACATGTTCGAAATTATATGTAATAGTTCTAACCATTTCTAAGTGTACAATTTTTGACCTTGAGTGCATTCACATTGCTATGCAAACATCACCATCCACCTCTGGAAATTTTTGATTCTCCAAAACTGAAACTCTGTACTCATTTAGCAATAACTCCCCATTTCCATTTTTCCCTAGCCTCCACCATTCTATTGGCAATCACCATTCTACTTTTTGTCTCTGTGAACTTGACTACTCTAGGTACCCCATATAACTAGAGTCATATAGTACTTATCCTTTTGTTATATAGCTTATTTCACTTAGCATAATGTCTCCAGGTTTCACCCATGTGGTTGCACGTGTCAGAATTTCATTTTCTTAAGGCTGAATAACGTCATCCATTGTACGTATGTACTACATTTTGTTCATTCATTCATCTGTTGATGGACGCTTGGGTTGCTCCTGTTTCTAGGCTATTGTTAAATAATGCTGCTATGAACATGGGCATGTAAATATCAGTTTGATTCTCTGCTCTCGGTACTTTTGAGTATATACCTAGAAATGGAATTGCTGGATCGTTTAGTAGTGATTCTGTGCTTAACTTTTTGAGGAACTGCCATACTACCACAGTGGTGGCACCATTTTAAAATTTCCATAGAGATGCGCAAGGGTTCCAATTCACCTACATTCCTGCCAACATTTGTTATTTTCTTTGTGTGTTTGTCATGTTGTTTTTGTAGTAGCCATCTGAATGACTGTGAAGTAGGATTTCTATATTTTTTAATGATTCAGGTATATTTTTTGACTTTTCTCTTTTTTATTTGTTTGTTTTTTAATTTGGCCCACACCGTGTGGCATGTAGGATCTTAGCTCCCTAACCAGGGATCAAATGCAGCCTCCTGCAGTGAAAGCAGAGTCCTAACCATTGGACCGCCAGAGAATTCCTGCATTTTTCTTAATACTTGACCACCTCTTGCTCAGGAAGCAGACCTTAACCTGATTTTAATGATTGTTCAAATAAACATATTTTGAAGCCTGCGAACCTGATTCTGTTCTGGGAAGTGTTTCAGTGTTGTCATTTTTTGCAGATATTATTGGAGAAGGATTCAGAAACCTTGAATATTTACTGACTAGTTTTGTGACATTAATAAATCAGTCTGTTTCTTTTAAGTCTCAGTTAGTTTCCTTATTTATCAAATGAGAGTTGGATTAGATCCAGTTCAATTTTATTCAAGGTCTTTTGCATTCACTTCCCTTCTAATTTGGTAGGCATTAGTAGAGTAAAAAGGTTAGTGACATAGTTTGGTGTTCAAGAACTAGCCTAATAGTTCTAAGGATTTTCTAAATCCTAAGCCTTTTTATTTTGTAAATGAAAACAAAATTATGGTTTGTTTGCAGTTACTGTGAAATGGGGAAAGGAGAAATTTGAAGGTGTAGAATTGAATACTGATGAACCTCCGATGGTGTTCAAGGCTCAGCTTTTTGCACTGACTGGAGTCCAGCCGGCCAGACAGAAAGTTATGGTGAAAGGAGGAACATTGAAGGTAAAATTTAGTCAAAATTGTCATTACATACTTGTGAAAATAATTAGCACCAGAAAATGTAACATTTGAGGAATTTTTATTTGGTGACAGTATATAGTCTATGGGATTAAAACTCTTCTTCATGTTAAGAAAGGAACACTGTAGCTGTTTCAAAACACTGCTATTGAGCAGCGTTAACGTTTTTATTTTAAATGCATGGTATCAATGGATACAACTTAATTTTTCCTTTAATTCACTTAATCACACTGATTTCAGTTAGAAGTCCAGGCTTACCAGTATCATTGATGAAGGGCCACAGAAAAGATGGAAAGTTATTATGTTTATTATTATTTGTAATCCTGGGCAAGTATAGATTTTAAAATACATTTTCTTGAAGAATTAGATGTGACGTGCTAAGGAGCTCTAGTTATTTTAGAGATAAGGATTGGCTGCCCCTGTTAACTGGGCAGTAAAACAGTATAAGAATACTTACTCTTTTATTTTCTTTCATTTTCAACTGTATGTATTTTAAAAATGAGGGAAGTAAATTATTTTATGTATTTGGTAAACGAGGAAACTGATCATCAGAGAGGTTTAAGTAACATATAATAAGGGACCAAAAGAACATGGAATTTACAGATGAAGCAGATCTGGGTTCATTTCCCAACTCTGTGTGACCTTGGAGAAGTACATTATCTCAGGGGGCATATATAGTTACCATTCCTTTTGATTAGCAGGAATAGTCCTTAAATTGAGAAGGGATTTAGGAACTTACTTTCCCCTTTGAAGCAGGATATCCAAAAAGAGATAGCACCACCCAAGGGAAGCATATGGAGTGCCTGGCACCTTCTGTGGAAAGGAAGGAGTGATATGGAACTGACTTCCTAGGAAAGGAAGGGCTTAGCTGCCAGAATATCTGTGCCAGTCAGGGCCTTTAGGAAAACATGGTTTAGATCAACATATAGAAGTTAAAGTATTTGTTAATTGATGCTTAGGTGTGAAGTTTAGGTCCTGAGAAATGTTTGTGGACGCAGCAAATATTAGTAATGGTTAGCTTGCCTTGGGTGGTCTTATTTACTCTCCCGGTATAATTTGTAGTAGCGCTTTCATTCTCAGAGTCTCTTGATTTGGGTGATTAGTTGTATAGTCATCCTAATTGTGTAGACCTATTTCATTCCCTAGTTGTTCTTTGTCCTTATCACATAAACTGTGTCTAGCTCTGCTGGTTCCAAACATGCAGAAAGTTGGCTTGTTTGCTGTCATATGTCGACAATCAAGTGTTTCAGTACTTTTGGTGCTGCCAAGTGTACTGTCGTTTAGATGGTATCTTATGTAGTTTAAACAGTTATTAGACCTACTAGTTTTAAGACTACATTAGTTTTTTTGTTTTTTAAATAATATTTTTGATTACAGTAATTTTAAAATCTGCATGCAGAAAATTTTTATTTTGAAGTATAAACCTAAAATTACTTGATTTTTAGATTATGTTTGGATTATACAGGGATGGTTAAATGTTTATTATTTGTCTTTAAAACAGGACGATGATTGGGGGAACATCAAAATGAAAAATGTGAGTATTAAGAACACTAATTGTAATGCAATTCCCTAATTATTACACAAAATGTATTTTTAATGCTTTTTTTTCTATCTGTATATCCAATTGTTCCAGCATCACATGTTGAAAATATTTTCCTTTTCTCATTGATTTGCGTTGGAGTCTTTCTTGAAAATAAGTTGTTGGACTGTTTTTGAACTCTTGTTTCATTGATATATTTGATTAATCTTGTACCACAAGGTCTTGCTTACTGAAGCTTTATAATAAGTTTTGAAATAAGGTAGTGTAAGTTCTCCAACTTTTTTGTATTTCCTCAAGATTATTTTAGCTCCTTTGCATTTCCTTATAATTTTAGAATTAGTCCCTACAAATGGACTCCTAGAGTTTTGTTTTAGATTGCATTGAATATGCAGTTCAGTTTGGGGAGAATGAACATCATAAAGGTATCAAGTACCAAAATCCTTAAATAAGGTGTAGTTGTCCATTTCTTTTGGCTCAGATAACTTTTCAGTATGGAAATCTTGCATGGTTTTTGTTAGTTAGACTCTGAACTTATTTCTTGGCTATTAACAATACTTAAAAAATCTTTGTTTTCCAATGGTCATGGCTAGTTTATAAAAATACAGTTTATATTTATCCTGTGACTTTGCCAAATTCACATATTAGTTCCCAGTAGTTCTTTTGTAGATTCCACTGGGTTTTATATAAATGTAAGCATGACTATTTGCAAATTGAGGCAGTTTTACTTTTCCCTTTCCAGTCTTTATGACTTGTTTCTTCTTTTGCCTTACTTCATTGCCAGCACTTCTAACATGGTGTTGAATAGAAATTGGTGGAAGTGGATATCTTTGTCACTTACAGTTCACTGAGACCGTTTAAGTTATGAATGGCTATTGAATTCTAAGTGCTTTTTCTGCTTCTTATTAAAAGGATCATATTTTTCTCTTTAATTCTGATAATCTGGCTAGTCTCATTGGTTTTTCACTATTAAACCTTGCATTTTTGACATACTGTTCTCAGATTTCTTAATCTTTGTGACCTCTTTACACCCTCAAATTATTTTTAAACCCTGAAGAATTTCATATATATGGGTTATATCGATATTTATTGTATTAGAAATTAAGACTGAGGGAGTTTGGGGCAGAATGGATACATGTATATGTATGGCTGAGTCCCTTCACTGTTCATCTGAAACTGTTATGACATTGTTAACCAATTGTCTATATCCCAATACAAAATAAAAAGTTAAAAAAAATTAAGGCTGAGAAATTAAAAATATTATTCATTTAAAAGTAGCAGTAACCTATTAACCTGTTAATTTCATTTAAAAAAATATTTTTCAGAACAGCTAAGAAAAGTGAAAGAATGGTCTTGTTCTACATTTTTTCAAGTCTCTTGACAATCTGGCTTAATAGAAGATAAATGAATTTTTTAGAATTCATAGAATTTTTAGAAGATAAAAATAAATAAAAAATAAATAAAATTTTAATTTATCTTTAAATTCTATAATGAATTTTGTTTCTGCATTCTCTGTTGTGATATATGGCTTTGGCTGAATTATATGTATAGTAGTTAAATATTTGAAAAAGGGAGATGTCTTTTCAGTTAAAATCGTAAACATTCTTCTTTCATAGTACACCAAAACTCAACACTTGGTAGTTGGTTTATTGGTTTGTTTGATGCTTTTGAACTGTGGTGTTAGAGAAGACTTTTGAAAGTCCCTTGGACTGCAAGGAGATGACTCATTGGAAAAGACCCTGATGCAGGGAAAGATTGAAGGCAGGAGGAGAAGAGGATGACATGGTTGGATGACAGAGAATGAGATGGCTGGATGGCATCGGCAACTCAGTGGACGTTGAGTTTGGGTAAACACCGGGACTTGGTGATGGACGGGGAGGCCTGGCGTGCTGCAGACTGTGGGGCTGCAAGAGTTGGACATGACTGAGCGGCTGAACTGAACTTGATGTAGTAGAAACCACATCAGTGATCTTTTGTACGTTAAAAATCTATGTTTTGCACTGAAGAATGGATCTTACACTCATGAATGACTTTGAAACATCATATATTGGTCATTTGGAAAAATTATTTTTCTGAGTTATTTAGATCTTACTTTCATGTAAGTACTTTCATGAAATGCTCATACATTTCATTATATAATTCTTCAAAATTGCATTCGTTAATATCACTAACAACCTCAGTAGAAGTCTTAATTCTAGAAAATTTTCAGATGCATAGTGTCATATGGAAAATTCTTTTCTCTTGAAAGCTCTAATTTTGTCATTGGCAGCTATAAATATTGTCAGTACTTTGCCCTGAAACTACTAGCTCACTTTCTTCATTTTTGAGAAAATGTTACTAAATACTCAAGTCTAAAAACCCATAATTGTCAGTTGTTTTAAATAAAAATTTCATTTTGTTAAAAAAGGCAAATGGTCAGGTTTCTAACACAGATGTTGTGCAAACTCATTGTGAAGACAGCTATCATTAATAATTTTGGTATGCAGAAGTGTTTTTTTTTTTAACTTAATTGGTACTTTGTAATTTTTAGTATACCTTCATGTGTGAATAGCTTTCTCCATTATCAGCATCCCCCACAGAGTAGCACATTGGTTAAATTGACGAACCTACATTGACACATCGTTGTCACTGAATGTCCATGGTTTGTTAGGATTCATTCGTGGTATTGTATGTTCTGTGGGTTTAGACAAATGTATAGTTGTGTGTATTCACCATTTATAGTATCATACAAAGTTGTTTCACCATCCTACAAATTCTCTATGCTGTACGTGTTTATCTCTGCCCTTGACAACTATTGATATTTTTATTGTCTTTGTAGTTTTGTCTTTTTCAGAATGTCGATTAGTTGGAATTACACAGTCTGTAACCTTTTCAGATTGACATCTTTAGTAATATGCATTTAAATTTCCAAGTTTTTCATGGCTTGATAACTCAGTTCTTTGTTCAGTTTAGTTGCTCAGTTGTGTTCGACTCTTCGTGACCCCACGGACTGCAGCACGCCAGGCCTTCCTGTCCATCACCAACTCTTGGAGCTTACTCAAACTCCTGTCCATTGAGTCGGTGATGCCATCCAACCATCTCATCCTCTGTCGCCTCCTTCTCCCCCTGCCTTCAATTTTCCCCAGCATCAGGGTCTTTTCAAATGAGTCAGTTCTTCTCATCAAGTGGTCAAAGTATTGGAGTTTCAGCTTCAACATCAGTCCTTCCAGTGAATATTCAGGACTGATTTCCTTTAGGATTGCCTGGTTGGATCTCCTTGCAGTCCAAGGAACTCCAGCACCACAGTTCAAAAGCATCAGTTCTTAGGCACTCAGCTTTCTTTATAGTCCAACTCTCACATCCATACATGACTCCTGGAAAAACCATAGCCTTGACTAGACGGACCTTTGTTGGCAAAGTAATGTCTCTGCTTTTTAGTATGCTATCTAGGTTGATCATAGCTTTTCTTCCAGGGAGCAAGCGTCTTTTAATTTCATGGCTGTAGTCACCATCTGCAGTGATTTTGGAGCCCAAGAAAATGAAATCTCTTACTGTTTGCATTGTTTCCCCATCTATTTGCCATGAAGTGATGGGACTGAATGCTATGATCTTCATTTTTTGAATGTTGAGTTTTTAGCCAGCTTTTTCACTCTCCTCTTCACTTTCTTCGAGAGGCTCTTTAGTTCCTCTTCACTTTCTGCCATAAGGGTGGTGCCATCTGCATATCTGAGGTAATTGATATTTCTCCCGGCAATCTTGATCTCAGCTTGTGCTTCATCTAGCCCGGCATGTCACATGATGTACTCTGCATAGAAGCAGGGTGACAGTATACCTTGAGGTACTCCTTTCACAACTACCAGTCTGTTGTTCCATGTCCAGTTTTAATTGTTACTTCTTGACCTGCATACAGATTTCTCAGGAGGCAGGTCAGGTGGTCTGGTATTCTCATCTCTTGAAGAATTTTCCACAGTTTGTTGTGATCTTTTGTTGTGTCAAGGCTTTGGCGTAATCAGTAAAGCAGAAGTAGATGTTTTTCTGGAATTCTCTTGCTTTTTCTGTGATCCAGAAAATGTTGGCAATTTGATCTCTGTCTCCTCTGCCTTTTCTAAATCCAGCTTGAACATCTGGAAGTTCACAGTTCACTTACTATCACCACATTTTAAAAAGGGAAATAGCATCTTGGTATTATTGAAATAATTTTGACTTCACTGGCTCTGTGAAAGAATCTGAGAG
Organism: Antilocapra americana; assembly: GCA_007570785.1. Taxonomy (NCBI): domain Eukaryota; kingdom Metazoa; phylum Chordata; class Mammalia; order Artiodactyla; family Antilocapridae; genus Antilocapra; species Antilocapra americana. The sequence continues at coordinate 32,565,638 of ML662445.1, forward strand.
ACCCCTGGAGATTCATTCACAGACAACACTTCGAGAACTGCTTACTGGGACAGACACACTTGAATCATGATGTATTTATTTCTTGTTTATTGCTGGATTTAGTTTTCTTATACTTCAAAAGATATTTTTATGTGTTGATGAGGCATAGTAGTGGTTTTGTTTTGCATTATCCTCACTGTCGTTAGAGTTATGTGGGACACTCTTATTTAAAAGAGTTGGGTATTTCCTTTCTGTTTTCTGAATGAGTTTGTGTGAGATTGGTATTATTTTCTGTAAATATTTGAAATAAGTTACCCATAAATTACATCTGGATTTGGGTTTTCTTCATGGGAATTTGATATTGTTTCTCTAGTAGACACCAGGCTATTTCAGTTTTTTTTTTTTTATGTTTTTGCAAGTTTTCTTTCGAGGACTTTGCTTATTTTAAATATGTTGAATTTATTGACACAAAGTTGTTCCTAGTGTTTGAAATAATTGCTAGTTATCCTATTATATCATCATTATTTATCGATGTTCCTTCTTATTCCTGTTATCATTAAAAATATTTTGATCATTATTGGTAAGGATTATCATAAGTCTGTTTGGTTTTTTACTTTGCTGATTTTACATATTACCCATTTTCTGTTTTGTTGATATTTACTCTAATTTTTTTCTGTTTGGAGTTTAAGTTACTTCATTTTCTTGCTCTTCAAGTAAAGTGTATGCCTAGATTATTGATTTTTTAAAAACAAATTATTTTCGTCTTATAGACATTTAGAACTATTAACTAATTTTTCTTTAAGCACTTGTAGCTGAATCTAGTGGTTGTGATATGCTGTGTTTTTATTATACAGTTAGCTGTGTTTTTATTATACATTTAAAGTATTTTCTTATATACCTTGTGATTTCTTTTTTGAGCCATGACTTGTGTAGAACTCTATTTATTTCTAATTTGATTCTGTCACAGTCACATAACATATCCAGTATTATTTCCATCCTTTGAAATTTATTGATAACTTGTTTTACTCCGTTCATTTGAATGTTTTCTGCTCTTGAAAAAATAAGGTATGCTGCTATTGTTGGGTAAAAGGTTCTGTAAATGTCAGGTTAAGTTGGTGTATAGTTTTCATGTTTTTTCTATCATAACTGATGTTTTGTCTGTGTCTTTTATTAAATGTGTCATAATCTCTAGCTATTGTGGATTTGATTATATCTCCTTTCAGTTGTATCAGTTTTGTTTCGTCTGTTCTTAGGTGCATGAATGTATAGGATTGTTATAGCTTATGAGTTGACCTTTCATCAAAATGGACTGTTCCTCTTTATCACTGGTAATAGTCTTTGCTCTGAGTTTTACCCATTGTAGATTTTTGGTCCCTTTTTTTTTTTCATTTTTTTTACAGATTATTTGTAGGTTTTTTTTAATAGGTGTTTATCAGGTTAAGGAAAGTTTTGTTTCTAGTTTGTAGAAAGTTATCATGAATGTGAGTTGTTGAGTTTGTCATGTACTTTTTACATATATTTTGAAATGTTAATTTTTTTATCTTTTAATTTCTTAATGCAGTGAACTATACTTCCTTTTTTGAATAGTTAACCAATCTTAATATATTTTCTTTTAAATATAATTCAGATTCTACTGGTAGTATTTTGTTAAAATTAATTTTTGTGTTTCTTTGCATGAAAAATACGGTTTGTAGTTTTCTTGGACTACCTTTGAGTCTTGCTGTCAGTGTAATGTTTGCCTTATAAAATGAGTCAGAAGCAGTCCTGTCTCCCCTCTTTTCTGAAAGAGTTCATATTCTGAAACTGTTGCAGAAAAGTCACCAGTGATGTTCTCTAGGCTTGGAGCTTTGTTTGTGGGAAGACATTTAATTAAGAATTTAGTGTCTTTAATAAATTTAGGACTCGTCACATTATATATTTTTTTTTTTTACCAATTTTGGTAATTTGTGTTTTTTAGGTAATCAGTCTATTTAGTTTCAGTTGTTGAATTGATGGCATACTATACTCTTAATAACCTTTAATTCTAGACTTTGTAGTGCTGTCATTTCAACATCCTCTCCTACCCTGCTTCATATTGGCAAATTGTGATTTCTGCTCATCGTCTCTGTCACCTAGGGAGAAGTTGTTTAGTTTCATTGATTTCTTCTACTCCTCAAAGAGTCAGCTTTTGCTTGTTCATTTATTATGTTATTGATTTTTCCCTCTCTGCTTTATTTCCTCCTTTCACTTTGATTTTAATATATACTTGTGCTAGCTTTTAAGGTAGAAGCTTATTTGATTTATTAATTTTAGGCCTTTTTTGATTTGTACTTTGTCCATTTTTCTATTGTATCCATATACACTTGATTTTTTTTTTAAAGTTTGTCGAAATTTTGATTGTGGTAATGGGGAACTTTTAAGATTTATACAGTTAGTGTCATTAGTCCTTTCATCCTTTATGTCAATTCTAGAAAAATCTTCCAAAATGGCAAGATTTAAAAAAAATTAACTCAGATGTTTTATAATTGTTTTACTTTATTTACATTTAAGTCCTCAATTTGTAATTCATTTTGGGCATGGCATGTCATAAGGTGAAGAACTAGAATCTTTTTCTAAATTATTATCTTCAACATTCTTCATACGTAGTCTGTTAATAATTTTAAAGATATTGTTTTAGTCATCTTTTTCAGAAATTTCTTAGCTGTTTTCATAAACATGAATTTATTGCATGAGTGAATCATTTTGTTAAGTCTCAGAAAGGGCCTTAATTAAATTTATATGATAATTTGGAGTCACATCTTTAAAGTAATTTTTCCAGTCCAGAAATTTGTTGTGTCCTTCAGCTTATTTAGATTTTTTTTAATATCCTTATGTAAAGCTTTATAGTTTTCTATATTATATATTTCTTATTATTTTTACTCTTAGATAATTTGGTATTCATTCTTTTCTATTGTATTTTCTAGCTGACTATTGCTAGTATATTTTTCAACTATTTGGTTTTCCTGAGACAGTTGTCTTTGGAAAAAAAATTCTTTAGTGATTGCTTAGTACTCCTTTGCTATTATCTTATAGAAAGTACAGGTAAAAATAATAGGCGGTAGAATGATTGTCATAGGTACTCATAAGGTTTGAGTTTGTTGACCTTATTTATTTCCTAATGTAATCATCTAGATATTTTTATCTTATTGGTCTGTCTTAAAAAATACATTTTTCTGACTTTTCTCCCCTCTTTTTAAACCTCTCTACCCTTTCTGTCTCAGGTGCTCGTGTCTTCCAGTTAAGACATTGAGTAAGATGTTCACATTTCAAGATTATGAGTTTTAGGGTGACAGTCGTCTTTGTTTTATTGTGTGGAATGTTACATCTGTATTGAATCAGTATTTCCTTAGGTTAATAACATGTAGAATTAGAAAATTGGAAATTATGAACTAATTTATGTATTTGGTTTGATAATTTCCAACAATGGAGATTTTTCTGTTCAGTTGTATATAATGGTTACGGTTACAGAATAGACTTTCATAGGAAGAATATTATTACCGTTTTGTGTGTTATGGAGAGAAATGATGCCACTAAATATGAATGATTGTTTGAAGAAGTCTCTCCTTTCCAATACTGAAAACATTCTCAGCTTTCTTTGTGACAGTGTTTTTGTCGTTAGCTTTATTGAGTTATAAATAAAATATAGTATATAGAGAGTATAGTGTAGTATATAGAGAGTAAAATTCACCTGCTTTAGAGTTTCATGGATTTGGTTAACTTTATGCAGTCATGTCACCACTCCCACAGTCAAGATACAGACATTCCAACATTCTGCCAGTGACCTTTGGCCTGAAGCAGCTTGCTAGCACCTCTTGATTTTTAGTGTATTTACAGAGTTGTGTAACCTTCACTACAGTCTGATTTTGGAATATTTTCATCACCCCAGAAAGAAATGTGTTCCCATTTCCAGACATTGTCTTTTCCCATCTTCAGCCCTTGCAACCACTTAATCTGCTTTGTGTCTGTCTAGATTTACCTTTTCTGGGACACAGAAGCATGCGATATGTTTTTTTCTGTGTCTGGCATATTTCCTTGAACATAAAAATGGTCAGCTTTTGAGTTTTCATGTAATTTTTTTTTTAAACAGGGAATGACTGTACTAATGATGGGGTCAGCCGATGCTCTTCCTGAGGAACCCTCAGCTAAAACTGTCTTTGTAGAAGACATGACAGAAGAACAGTTAGCATCTGCTGTAAGACATACCACGTTTTATATATCTGATTATTACTTTTTAAGAAGTACAGTTAGTAAGATGACTTTCAAAAAGTAGCGTTTGCACATTTTGAAGGTTTAATTGACATCAGAATGCATGTTATCAGCAGAAAACCAGAGTTTTGTTTTTGAAATTAGCTCACAGGATCATTTTCTAATTGAACAATTTATTACAAAGCCATTAATATGTGTAATAAATGCGTCTGGCAGACAGTGCTGTTAACATGTTTATTGTTATTTTCTTGGAAAACAAGCTTAAAGAAGTTACGTAGTTTAAATGCTCGGATATTTAAATTCTCAAAACCTTCCATGGTGAAAATACATACAGTTTATCCTTAATTTAAAAATGGAGTTTTGATTTAGAAACTGGCCAACACATACTTGTCAAATATTATTATTATTAATGTTTTTAGCATTTATATAGTACCATTCTTTTTTGGGGAAGTGTTTCTTTTTTTTTAATTTATTTGTTTATTTATTTTGGCTGTTCCTGGTCTTTGTTAGGGCATGTGGGATATAGGTCCCTGACCAGGAATTGAACCTGGGTGTCCTACATTGGGTGTGCTGAGTCTTAGCCACTGGACCACATGGGAAGTCTCCTTGAAGTATTTCTGTATATATTTTGTTACCCTCTTTTAGGGATAAACCTGCAAAGGAGGCAAGACTGATAAGATTCTTTTTTTATTTTCAATTAGGGAATTAAAACACAAAATGATTGTCAGCACGATGCAAGTAAAAATTTTTTTGTTAGGAAAATAAAACATTGTTATTGTTGGGGTAGAATATAAATTGGTATGAGTTGGTAAATTATATTTGCTTCAAAGTGTTTAGTGATTTATATATGCTGTGTCATTTTATAAAATTGATTTAATCCTTTTGTCATCAGATGGAATTACCATGTGGATTGACAAACCTTGGTAATACTTGTTACATGAATGCTACAGTTCAGTGTATTCGTTCTGTGCCTGAACTGAAAGATGCCCTTAAAAGGTAAGACAGAAGAGAAATTGTTTTATGTCTTTTTTGGGTAAAGAAGGTTCACATTTGAATGAGTAGTATTCTTTTGCATTTTTATATATGTTTAGCAGCTTAATTGTGATATAATTCATTCATCAAAAATGCACCCTATTGATGTATTCAATTAGGTGGTCTTTATTATATTCACAAGAGTATCCACAAATATCCCACGATCTAATTTCAGAATACACCCTTGCCCAGAAAAAACCCTCATACTCGCTTCTTATACCTTTCCCACCTCCAGCCCTAGGCAACCATTAGTATACTTTTTGTCCTACAGGTTTGCTGACTCTGGACATTTCATATTAATGGGCTCATACACTATATGGTCTTTTTGTGACTGGCTTCTTTTACTTAGCATCCTGTTTTCTAGGTTTATCCGTATTGTAGCGTGTAAGGCCTACATGCTCAGGTGGCTCAGGTGGTAAAGAATCTGCCTGTAGTGCCGGAGACCTGGGTTTGATCCCTGGGTTGGGAAAATCCCCTGGAGGAGGGCATGGCAATCCACTCCAGTGTTCTTGCCTGGAGAATCCCCGTGGACAGAGGAGCCTGGCTAGCTATAGTCTGTGGGGTTGCAAAGAGTCGGACACGACTGAGTGACTAAGCACATACAGCATGAATCGGTACTTCATTGCTTTTAATGACTGAATAATATTCCATTGTGTAGATAGACTATGTTTTGGTTATCCAGTCATCAGTTGGTGGACATTTCGATTGTTTCCACATTTTAGCTAATATAAATAGTGCTGCAGTGAGCATCAAGCACAAGGTTTTGTGCAGATGAGTTGTTTTCATTTCTCTTGGTTGTGAGTAGATTGCTTGCTCACATGGTAGGTAACTCTGTTAAACATTTGAGAAACTGCCAAACTGTTTTCCAAAGTACCATTTTCAATCTAGAGAGCTCCCAATTTCTTTACCTCTGTACTAGTCTTTTTAAACAATATTCAGGTTTATTAAACAAGTTTTTAAAAGCTTCAGGCTGTTGTAAACAGTGCTGCTATAAACATTTGGGTACATGTATCTTTTTGAATATAGTTTTGTCCAGATATATGCTCAGGAGTGGGATTGCTGGATCATAGGGTAGCTCTATTTTTAGTTTTCTAAGGAACCTTCATAAAGTTTTCCACAGTGGCTGTACTCGCTTACGTTGCCATCAACAATGGGAAGCGTTCCCTTTCGCTACATCATCTCCATCCTTTGTTATAAGTAGACTTTTTAATGATGGCCAGTCTGACTGTGGTAAGGTGGTAGCTTATTGTAGTTTTGATCTGCATGTCTCTAATAATTAGAAAAGGGGCTTCCCTGGTGGCTCAGAGGGTAAAGTGTCTGCCTGCAATGCAGGAGACCCAGGTTCAATCCCTGGGTCAAGAAGATCCCCTGGAGAAGGGAATGGCAACACACTCCAGTACTCTTGCGTTGAAAATTCCATGGACTGAGGAGCCTGGTAGACTACAGTCCATGGGGTTGCAAAGAGTTGGACACAACTGAGCAACTTCACAATAATTAGAAAAGCTGAGCATCTTTTCATGTGTCATCTATATGTCTTTGTAGAAATGTCTGTATAGGTCTTCTGCCTATTTTTGGATTGTGTTGGCTCTTTTTTGCTGTTAAGTTCAATGAGCTATTTGTATAGTTTGGAAATTGATCTCTTGTTGATTGCATCATTTGCAAATATTTTCTCCCATTCTTTTCATTTTGTCTGTGGTTTTCTTGGCTGTGCAAAACCCAAGTTTGTTTTTAATAATTGAATTATAAGACATAGAAACATGTACAAATGAATTATCCCAGAATGAACACATCCCTGTGACGAGCACGGAGCAACAGAATCCTGTTAGCACTCTGAAAATCCCCTTACCAGTCCCTTCCAGTCCACGGCCCCCACCCTTCTTTCCAACGTTGTTGTGTTCACCTGACCTCATAGAGTAGTTTGGCTTTTTTTGAACTCTGAACTCTTTATGAACAGAAACATACATACTATATATTATATTCATTTGAGTCTGGCTCATTATGTTTAGCTTTTCCGTGTGTGTGTGTGTGTTCATTTTTGTTCATGCTGTAGACTACACCATTGTAGGCATATACTGCCAAATATTTATTCTTTTTTCTGTCGATGAACGTTTGAGTTGATCTGATCTATGATTGATTGGTAGTGAATATTTCACAAATGATAGAAATATAGTCAGGACATCCTCTTTTTGTAGGTGATACAGTATAATAAGCATTAACTTTATTACATTCAGATTGTCTATATCATTTTTTATTTATTGACTTGACAAAGATTGGGAGAAGTACTCTGTTGGCTCTTGTCTGTAAACACTCTCAGTATTTTTATCTGTTAAGCCTCTCAGTACTCATATCCATTCTTCCTCTTCTCTAACAGTTTTTCTTTGTAAAGTTCATTATGAATGTTGTTTGGCTGATTGGATAGTCTTACCTTAATTAGGAATTACATGTTTTCTTGACATGATATTGAGAGTTTTGGGGAGATGGTATTAAATTACCTATGATTTTCCTATTTCCAGTTATTAAAAAAAGATTGATAATTCATTAATGCATCATTTGTCATAAATGTCGCATAGTTACATCCTGTGTATGTCTGTGTGTATGCATGCTCAATTGTGTTTGACTCTTTGCTTCCTTATGGACTGTAGCCCACCAGGTTCCTCTGTCCATGGGATTTTCCAGGCTAGAATGCTGGAGCACATCGACATTTCCTTCTCTAGGGGGTCTTCCTGATCCAGGGATTGAACCTACGTCTCATAAGTCTCCTACATTGGCAGGCAGATCCTTTACCAGATGAGCCACCAGGGAAGCCCCTGTTACCCTGTAGCTAGATGTAAGTTCATAACAGCAGCCTGTTATGTAATGACATGGTCCAGTGATATTATGGGATGTACATACTTTATGAGTATTTAATTTTTAACTTCAGAAGTGCCCTTTAAAAGTGCTAAAGTGTCTGACAGGAAAACTGTTACGGGTTTTATTTTTTTAATGAGCATATGTAATTTAGGGGCTTTCCCTGGTGGCTCAGCGGTATAAGAATCTACCTGCTAATGCAGGAGACATGGGTTTGATTCCTGGGTCGGGAAGATCCCCTGGAGAAGGAAATGGCAACCTGCTCCAGTAGTCTTGCCTAGAGAATCGAATCCCATGGAAAGAGGAGCCTGGTGGGCTACATACAGTTCATGGGGTTGCAAAGAGTTGGACATAACTGAGTAACTAATGCTTTCAGTTTCATGGATTATTCTATATTAAAAAGTGAAAAATATTTCAGTTGTAGGAGTTTCCAAAAGATCTAAACAAACAAATGAAAAAAAACAAGACTCTTCAGTTGAATATAATTTAACATTTTCTGTGACCTCTTTCATTCACTTATATAAGCACAGAGTTTTTGTTTCGTTTTAATTGAAATATAATTTATATCTAGTGAAAGGTATGCATCTTAAGTGTTAGATGTGAGCAATTTGAGAAATCCAAATTCTCTGTAACTCATTTTACAGTCAAGTTAATAGAACATTATTATCATCCCAGGTTGGTGTTGTATTGTACCTTTTCCTGGTCGGCTGCTCAGCTCTTCCCCATTGCCCGGTGTTTAATATTATCTGAATGATAATTTCTGATCCTTTGTCATAAAATATTTGTTTATGTAGATATGGTGGTTTGAATATTTCCTTGGGTGACCAGTCCTTTGAACTTCTGTAAATTAACTGAGATTCATAAGAATGAATTTAGAAATCAGAATAGGGGAGCCTGACAGACTATATAGTCCATGGGGTCACAGAGTCAGGGCTTGTGTGTGCGCGCGCGCGCGCGCACACACACACACACACACCCACCCCTCTCATTTTATAGATGAGGAAAATGCCCTCTCATTTTATAGATGAGGAAAATGACTTGAAATTTATTTTGTGTTTATAAGAAATTAGTACTGAATGTAGGCTTATTGATTTCCATTTAATGTTTTTGATCTAAAGCTTTTTTCTTCATTTCTGAAATTATATTTTGTTATCTTTGTAATAATGGACATTAAATATGTACTTTTTCTAAATGCACAGTTTGTAGAAAATATTATAGTAAGACAGGGGAAAGAATGTAAAGTAGGCTTCATTTACCTAAATTCTGCTTTTTCTTAGCAGTCCTTTTTGCCCATATAATTCTTAAAGGAACCAAGACTGGAAGAGAAGTAAAAATGGTGGGGACAGCTCAGGGAAACTTATAGTTGAGGGTGTCAGTGTCATAATGAGTCCTTTGAACTTGTTTCTTCGCGTCTGAGTTTCAGAATCCCTCTAATTCTGTCCTGCTGTTCATAGGTATGCAGGTGCCTTGAGAGCTTCAGGAGAAATGGCGTCCGCACAGTATATTACTGCAGGTCAGTATCTGTATAGTCTACCAAAAGAGGTTACTGAATACTTGTCTTCAAAATCAAAGAAGGCAAGTTAGTTTTAAAAGTGTTCAGGAAGTATGTTTAAGGATTTAAACATATTCCAGATTTCAGTATTCGGGAGTTCAGTACAAGGCAACTAAGTATAGGCTTAAAGGGAGGAGCTTTGGGAGTGGTGGCTCATTTGTAGCAGTTACGCCTGTTTGATTCCTGGGCAGAAGTTGTGTGTTCTCTGTACTGAATGAATATACACTGCTTTGTTAGGAAGGCAAAGGCTATCAAGGATAGAGAGACTTAGAGCACAGCCCAGAAGTTGTTTATAGCTAGTTATTGCTTTATGAAGTCTTCTGATGAGTTCTTTAATATTTAAAAACAAATTTTTTTCTTATTAGGGATCCAACAATTGCAAAAGGAATAGATGTACTTAAAAGTAATTAATAAGCAGTTCTTTATTTGTATTGAGAATTAATTTACAGTAGCTTATATTTATATTAAATATGTCACTATTTTACTAAGCAGGTATTTGCTTTGTTTTTAAGCCCTTAGAGATTTGTTTGATTCCATGGATAAAACTTCTTCTAGTATTCCACCGATTATTCTACTGCAATTTTTGCATATGGCTTTTCCACAGTTTGCAGAGAAGGGCGAACAAGGACAGTATCTTCAGCAGGTAATCGGGGCAAGGTTCTGTGGTTTTCATTTTGTACATGTAAAACTTAGGTGTCCTGTACTTACTTACTAAGCTCTGTTTGGAAATACAAATGCCAGTCCCCTCTAGTTCAGGCCAGCATTCTCTCTCGCCTGGAGAGGTGCAGTGGTCCATAAACTGACCATCTTGCCTCTATTCTGCCCTCTGTGGTGCTTCTCTACACAGCCCCCAGAGTCCTTTAAGGAATGTAAGATTATGTTGGTTCCTTGTTTTCTGTCTCGGTCCTAAACAGTCTACTGCCTGCTTGCCTCTCTGAGCTTGTCATGTACCAGTGTTCCCCTTGTAATTCTCTCCAGATACACTGGCTTCCTTGCTATTTAAAAAAAGAACTCCATGGATCCTCTTTCTGTAGGGCCTTTGCTGTTTTTCCTTTGGTCTGCAGATAGGGATATGCCTTGCCTCCTCACCTCATTCAGGTCTCATGGCTCAAATGTCAAGGCATCAGAGAGGCTTTTCTTGACAGTCCTACTGAAATAGCAGTAGGACTAATCACTTCCTACTCCCTCTCATATTGCTTTTTTTTTCTTCATAGCCCTCTTTACTTGAATTTGTTCTATTTTGTTTATTTATGTTCCCCACTAGGACTTTTTTCTACTCTTTTGACTACTGTGTAGTCCTTGTATTTAGGATGGTGTTTAGCATAATGAGTTCACTAAACATCTCTTGAATGAATAGCCAAACTATTCTGGAATGCTTCATTGTTTTGAAGGTCATAAAATATTTAATTTGGCTTAATATTTAAAACAAAACAACTTTCTTGCCCTTCCCTAAGAAAACAGTAATTATTTTGGAAGTATTTTGTAAATCAAACACTGTATCTGCCAGGATTACTTACTGTGTCACTTTTTAAATTACAGGATGCTAATGAGTGTTGGGTACAAATGATGCGAGTATTACAGCAGAAATTGGAAGCTATAGAGGATGATACTGTTAAGGAGGTAACTGAAATATATTTGTGAATGTAGGCTTTGATTTTCCATCCCATCCCATCCTAGAAGTCTTGAAATAAGTTCATCTTAATAGATAGACATGTCCTTGAATACTTGAAATACTGAGTCTGTGGTTGGACTTTGACAGCTTGCATTTGACGCTTGAATTCAGTGTATTATTTACTAGATTTAATCCATTGAGCTTACTGAGCATCTAGTTTTTTGGTAATATTTTTTGATCAGTAGAAGGGTTTTGCAGATTACATTTTTAAAAAACTTAGATATGCGTTACTAAACTGGATTGTGTGGGAGGTGATGTACATTGATATCTGTGTAAAGTAAAATTGAAATTTTATTTCATCTAAATTTTTGCAGACAGATTCTTCATCTGCATCAGCAGTGACACCTTCTAAAAAGAAAAGTTTAATTGATCAGTTCTTTGGAGTTGAATTTGAGACAACGTATCCTTATGAGTCAAGATTCATATAGACTGTCATCATAACTTACTGAATATGAATTGGTAGAAATAGTATTGTTGACTGGAGCGGCAGATGGGATATGAAGGAAAATTCTTGAGAGGTTTTTATGGTTAAAAAATTAGGAATTTGAAAAAATACCCACTGGAGTGATCTTGAAGTTTAGATTAATGGACTGCTTAAGAACATTCATTAATTTTTCCTAAGAATATCTTTAATAGAATGCCTCATTAATTCACTTAATAGAAAATTAATTTGTAATTGTATGAAGTGGGATAAATCAGCCAAATTATATACATGAAATGGAAGCAATTAATAAAACATGAATTTAGGAGAGCAGCATTTTCTAGATCATGGGTAGGAGATTTGTCTTTGAGTTATTAAGACCATTTTAAGACTATATAAATAGTTATTTGCTGAGATTTTATCCTTTAACACACATTCATTAATCCATATTGTTGGTAAATGAGCATTTTTAAGTATTGAAATGAATCTCTTCTGGGAGACTGAAATGTTTTAAATACCAGTGAATGATGTTATTAATTTTGAAAGCATTGGCATAACTTATTTTGTTAGCGATTATATAGCAAATTGAATGGCTATTGGCATATTCCTTAACACTTTGCACAGCATGAAATGTACAGAATCTGAAGAGGAAGAAGTCACTAAAGGAAAGGAAAGTCAGCTTCAGCTTAGCTGTTTCATCAATCAAGAAGTCAAGTATCTTTTTACAGGACTTAAGTTGGTAAGGACAATTGCACTTTACCCATATGGTTCGTGGACTCTTTTTATTTGCAAATATACCTACTTGCCAACTTATGTTTGTAACCCCAGCATCAGTACCCATGGTTCTTTCATGGTCACCTGTAGACATGTGCAGGGTGGCAAAAATTCTGAGATGTATGACTCACACTGTCTCACCCAAGGTCCCCACAGGTGATCCTCTGCCTTCTGGTTTCAGTGGAAACCAGTATGCTGCTTGCAGTAATTTCAGTGCCACGTTTCTTGAATTTTTGTGCTTTTTGTAGGCAATCTTGCTGTGGATAGTGGCCTTCTGGCATGCTGCTGAAGTGCTCTCTGATGTTCTAAGCGCAGGAAGGTGGTGATGTGCCTTAAGGAGAGAATAACGTTTGTTAGATCAGCTTCATTCAGGGTTGAGTTACAGTGTGCTTGGCTGTGAGTTCAGTGTTACTGCGTCAACAATGTGTGTTAAGGTGTCATTACACAGCAGAAAGACCATAAAACAAGGTTGTATATTGATGGGTTGACAAAAATGTTATGGCCAGAGGCTGGAAGGAGGCCTCTGGGGGCGTTGTAATGAGGATGTATCAGTACCGGCGAGATACACGCTGGGATTGGCCTGTGCAAATGAGGGCCTGTGGCCATTCTGCCATTGCACTAGGGTTGCAGTCGAGGCAAAGCCAGATCTAAGACTTGCTTCTCTCACTATTCAGTTAGTTCTGTCTCCCCACTGCCATACTAAGGAACCCACTCTAGTGGGCACATTGATAAAATAGAACAATTTTGCTTGCCTGTCATTTATATGATACAGTTTGGGGGAATATGTACATCTCTCTTAATTCTTTTTTTCCTTTGGCTGAACCGTGCAGCTTATGGGATCTTAGTTCTCCCACTAGGAATTGAACCCATGCCCCCTCAACAATGAAAGCTCAGAGTCCTAATCACTGTACTACCAAGGGATTCCTCAGTATTCCTAAGTATGTACACCTCTTGAAGGATAGGCAGGGAATTGGGGCGAATTTCATGGCATCAGAATGGGATGGAAATGCTAATTGGAGAGTGTGGGATAGAATGTTTTTACAAGGACTTTCCAGGATATTTTCTTAATAATTTTATAAAATTCTGTGAAAGCTAAGTATACCTGGAACATCTTGATGGTGGTGGATTGATGATAGTAATACATAGTTAACCTGACCAGGTAAGCTGACTAGTACTGGTACCTGACTAGTACATGGGGATGCAAAGAGTTGGACATAACTGAGCACATGTTAAAAATTTTTAAAAAGTACCAGATATGCTTTCATGTTTCCCTGAGATGTTAACATTAATTGTCTTGGTATTTTTAGATGCTTTGTTATCATTGGTTTTATCCTTGAGTAATTTTGCTCCACATTTCTTTACCTCTTCATTGCTGACTAAACTTGGTTCAATGTTAAAAACCTACTCCATAGTGATTCCTTTTGTAATGCGATTAGTAATTTTTAAAAATCAAACCTGGAACAATTTTTATGCAAGCATAAGATGATTATTGCTGCTGTCGCTGCTTAGTCACTCAGTTGTATCCGCCTCTTTGCGACCATATGGACTGTAGTCTGTGAGGCTTCTCTGTCCATGGGATTTTCCAGGCAAGCATATGGCAGCGGGTTGCCAGTTCCTACTCCAGGGGATCTTCCTGACCCAGGGGTCAAACGCCTGCATTGGCAGGCGGATTCTTCACCACTGCCGCCACCTGGGAAGCCCCCAACATGCTTACTGAACATAGACTGTGTACCGAATAGTTCTCCAAGTTTTCTTCACGTATTAACTCTTGTAATTCTGACACCAGCACTGCGACGAAGCGCTGTCACTACCGCTACAGATGATGCCCGGTGGGGACTGTGTGGCTCAGTGTCCTTACACAGGCCGTAAGGATGGAAAGGCGGACACTGGTTAGAAGATGCAGTGCCTGAAGTCTTTCCCACATCTCTTAGATTAGCAGGTTTTCTGTGTTGTGACTTTTCTCAAATTTAACAATAATTGATTGGTTCTGGAAGGCTTAGATACGTAGAACATGAAGAACAAGAGTTATTTACATTCTCTTCCTTTTCCTCTAATATGAATATTCTGACGATCCATAAGTAGAGGAATACCATGAAAGGTTTTCTTATGTTGTATAAAATACAGTATAAACTCTCAGAATCTGAGCATTTAGGTCATAAATTAAAAGACTCAAATACGATTTACATTCTGAGGAGTTCATACAAGTAAAGACAAATTATTTTGATGCTTTTAAGAACTAAACCATATCTAAAATCCTTCTCACTTTGTCTTCATTCAGAGTATTTCTCAGGGGAATAAGTCTGTTGACATAATATATGTTATCTACTAAATAGTCCTAATTTTTGAAAGAAAGATATAATTCGATATTCAGAAGAAATGTTTTTAATATTTGGTCTTCTGTTCTTTTTTAGCGACTTCAGGAAGAAATCACCAAACAGTCTCCAACATTGCAAAGAAATGCTTTGTACATCAAATCTGTAAGTTTTTGAATCCAGTTCCATTTAATCGAAGGTTGCCAGTTAATTAATGTTACCCAGACTTAGTTTTTACCAAACTGAGGAATTAGCAACTTGTGTGGCATTTGCATCCTACAGAATTTCTTTCCATTTTCCCTCCTCAGTCCAAGATCAGCCGGTTACCTGCTTACTTAACTATTCAGATGGTTCGATTTTTTTACAAAGAGAAGGAATCTGTGAATGCTAAAGTTCTTAAGGTTAGTAATGAATTTACTGTAATAATTATAATTCTTTGAAGGTAATTCCTATTTACAGTAGGTTTCTTTATTCTTTTAGAGCTCACTTCAAAATATTATAGAGAAGTTATTAACAATAGACAAGTGGTTTTTAATCAAGATTGTATATTGGAATTGTCTGTTTTCCCTTTTCTTTTAACATATTCACGCCTGCCCCTCAGCCCTGTCCAACCATCTGATTAAGTGGGGCCTCGGGTCTTATATTTTTCAAAAGGGTACCAGATAATTCTGGATGCCCTCCTTTCCTCAGTAGTACCACTAGACCAGATCCTCAGTTGCAGAGATAACGGTCCAGTAGGTTTGGGGACGAGAGTGGGCTAGGCGGCAGTTTAAGACACTATATTCTATGTGATTCCTTTCTTCCAGGTTAAAGGAAAGTGTTAAATTACTGATGTAAGAATAATTATTTGATGTCAGAGCCAGCCTTATCATTTGTCCATTTCATTGAGCTATAGCTCTGCAGTGTGTCCATAGAGTCTCTGATCCTTTGGGAAGGGTAATTCTAACTTCTTGAGCTGAATTTCATTAATACATTTTCAGATATACTTAGGATTGTACAAGCAGGTTAAATGTAGTTGAAGTAATCTGCTGGTATAGTATTTCTGAAATGCTTCATTTGTTTAAAATTTTGGTAGCTCCTCTGTAGTCACTTTGATGGGTTAAAATGTTTACAGAAAAGTTAAAGAATTTTTGTCTTAAAATTAGAGCCAGATGAAAATAAGCACTATATTTTCAACTGCATGGGTCTCCACATGATTTTTATCGGTCTTATTTTCAGCTTTATTTGAGTATTAAAGCAGTAATATACAAGTGTGATACATATTTTAAGTAACAACCTTTTTAATTCTGTTTGCACTTTTTATTTTTGGCTTGTATATAGGATGTGAAATTTCCTCTTATGTTGGATGTGTATGAACTATGTACACCAGAACTTCAAGAGAAAATGGTTTCTTTTCGATCAAAATTCAAGGATCTAGAGGATAAAAAAGTAAATCAGCAGCCCAAGACAGTAGGTTCTTATTGTTCATTTTCTAACCTTAACATATATCTTGACTCTGTGTTCAGTATTCACTTTATATTGTTAATCTATTAGTAATAATGGGTGAATCTATATTTGGCCTGTATACAAATCCTACATGTATTGGTGAAGCCCTTAAAGTTTTAGATATACTTTAGCGTAAGGAAAAGGACTCTAGCTATGCTGAATGGGTCCTTTATGATAGAATGAACATAATATTTCCTTTTCCCCTAAAATCTGCAGCTTATATTCTTTTAAAATTTATTTCCTCAAAGCACTTCACATAACATCTAGCCTTGTAAAATTTAGTGTATTTTATTATTTCCCTTGTAAGACATGATGAATAAAATGGATTGGTGTTACAGAATATTGCTTCCTTTATGCCCACTGTGACAACTAAAGTTGTGTCTTTTAATAAGTGCTAATGGTATGCCTGTAACTGTTAAAATTATAACCATAGCAACTTTATATTTAATAAATTGTATATTTTAAATTCAGAGAAGGCACAGCTGAATTACGTGTTTTCTTGAAAAGGAAAAAGATGTTTCCTGGTAACTAGGAATATTTCCAGTGTTATATTACATACCAAATTTTAAAATTAAATTCTTCTGCAGGTTTTGTGTGTGTATTAAAAGCAATTTTTAAAATTAAATTTTGAGATAATTGTAGAATTGCATGCAGTTGTAAGAAATAATAAAGTTCCTCGTTTCTCCTAGTGGTAACAGCTTGCAAAACTATAATGTCAAAACTGGGATATTGACATTGATATGGTCTAGATGCAGTACATTTTTCTTATCACAAAGATCCCTCTTGCTGCCCCTTTGTAGCCAAGTCCACTTTCCCGCTACCCCCTTCATTCTTATCAGCTGCGTCTTGCCAATCCATTGTCTTTGAATTCTTGCCAGAATTTGGTAGTGTCACTATTATTTTAGCTATTTGTGTAGGTTTGCAGTGAACTTGATGTGGCCTGAACTTGATGTTGAGCGCATCTTCATGTGTTTTGTTGCCTTCTTTGTGCCCTATTTGATGAAATGTCTCTTCATATTTTCTGTGTGTGTATGTGTTAGTTGCTCAGTTGTATCCAACTCTGTGACACGGACTGTAGCCCACCAGGCTCCTCGGGCCATGGAATTCTCCAGGCAAGAATACTGGAGTGGGTTGCCATTCCCTTCTCCAGGGGATTTTTCTGACCCAGGGATTGGACCTAGGTCTCCTGAATTGCAGGCAGATTCTTTACAGTCTGAGCCACCAGGAAAGCCCCTTGTTTTTCTACCCATTTGCCATTTGGTCCTTTACTCTTGAATTTTGGGAGTTCTTTATATTCTAATACTAACCCTATGTCAGATACATGGTTTCTAAATATTTTCTCCCAGCCTGTAGCTTTGTCTTTTCATCCTATTAACAGGATCTTTTGAAGAGGAAAATCTTTTAAATTTTGATATAATTCAATGTTTTTTTCTTCCGTTACTCTTGCTTTTTAGTGTCATACCTAAGAAACCATTACCTAGTCATAGGCCATGAAAGTTTATGTGTATGTTTTCTTCTAAGGTTCTTATAGTTCCTCTGGTTAGGCCTTTTGATTCATTCTGGGTTAATTTTTGTATGTGGGATGAGGTACAGGTCCAAATCTCACTGCATGTGAATGTTCAGTTGTCCCAGCACTACTTGTTGAAAAGACTGTTCTCTTCCCATTGAATGGTCTTTGTACCCTTGTAGTGAATCAGTTGACTATAGATGTGAGTGTATTTCTGGACCCTGAGGTTTCTTCTGTTGATAAGTCTGTCCTTAGGCCAATACTGCAGTCTTTTTTTTTTTTTATGATTTTATTTATTTCTGACTGTGCTGAGTGTGTGTTGCTCCCTGGACTTTTCTTTAGTTGTGGCAGGTGGGAGCTCCTCTCCGCTTGTGGTGCTCAGGCTGCTCATTGCAGTGGCTTCTTTCCTTGCAGAGCACATGGGCTCAGTAGTTACACCCAGTGGACCTAGTTGCTTAGCGCTGTGTGGGATCTTCCCAGACCAGAGACTGAACGAACCCTTGTGCCCTGCACTGCCAGGCAAATTCTTTACTACTGAGCCACCAGGGAAGCCCAGTACTAGTCTTGATTACTGTGGTTTTGTTGTAAGGATTGTAGCAAAGTACGAAACTTCCAACTTTGTTCTTCAAGATTGTTTTGACTTTTCTGAGTCCCTTTTATTTCCATATTTATTTTAGGATGAGCTTGTCCATTTCTTCAAAAACAACTGGAATTTTGATGGAGATTGAGCATTGAATCTGTAGATCGATTTGGGGAGTATTTCCATTTTAATAGTATTAAGCTTTAGATCCATGAACTATGTCTTTTGATTTATGTAAGTCATTAAGTTTTTCAACAGTCTAATAATTTTCAGTGTACATTTCTTGTACTTTAAACTTATTTGTAGCTGTTATTTTTGATGTCTTTGTAAATGGCATACTTTTTCTAATTTCAATTTTGCATTCACTACAATTGATTTTTGTATATTGATCTTTATCCTCTACTTTGTTCAAACAGTTTATTAGCTTTTTTTTTTCTCTTATTTTTTGGAAAGAGATTGTGTATACAATTGATGTCTCTTGTTTGGTAGAATTGTCTTGGTCTGATAATCTTAGCCTGGAGAGTTCTTTTTCAGGAGTTTTTAAATTAAAAATTCAACTTCATTTATGGGCTATACAAATTATTTCTATCACATTGGGTTTGTGGAATTGTTCCATTTCGTCTAGCTTGTCAGTTTTACATGTGTAGAGTTGTTCCTGTTATTCAGGTGTTTGCAGGGTGCATAGTGGTATCCTGTTAACATTCCTGATATTGGTGATTTGTGTCTGTTTTTTCTTTTGTCAGTCTTCCTAGAGGATTGTCATTTTTTTTGCTCTTTTCAAAGAACTAGCATGTTGTTTCATTTTTCATTTGTTTTTCTGCATCTAATTTGATTGATTTCCACTTTTATTATTTCCTTTCTTCTTGCTTTAGGTTTATTTTCCTTCTCTTTTTCTAGGTTCTTAAGTTGTGGGAACTTGGATTTTTTTATTTCAGACTTCCTGTTTTCAAATATTAGTGGTGTAAATTTCCCTCCTGGCAGTTCTTTCAAATTGTGTCCTACAAATTATTGTATTGCATTTCTATTTTCATTATGTTTCTTGTATTTTTAGTAAATTTCTCTTGAGACTTCCCTTTGACCTTGGTTCACTTAGAAGTGTCTTGTTTAGTTTACATGTGTTTGGAAAATTTCCTGTTACCTTTTTTTACTGATTCTGGTTTGAGTCCATTGTGAGAAAACACGTGAGTGATTTAAATTCCTTTAAATTTGTTGAGGTTTGCTTTGTGGCTCAAGATGTGATCTGTCTTGGTATCTATTCCCTGGGCACTTGAAAAGAACATATATTTTACTGTTGCTGAGGGAAGTATTTTGTGATGTTGATTAGATCCAGTTGGTTGATGGTGGTGTTGGATTTTCCTGTAACCTTGGTATTTTTCTGTCTAGTTGTTCCATCAGTTCTTGAGAGAGGAGTGGTAAAGTCTTCAAGTAAAATTGTGGATTTGCATGTTTCACCCTTCAGTTCTGTTAGCTTTGGCTTTTCGTGTTTGGTAACTCTGTTACTTGGTGTGTACACGCTTAGGGTGGCTATCTTCTTGGTGGAATGATTCTTTTATTATGGAGTGTCCCTCTCTGTTCATGGTAATTCTCTTCGTTCTCAAGTCTACTTTGATGTTAATTTTTCTATTTCTGCCTTCTTTTTGTTAGTATTTGCATGATACATCTTTTTCCATTCTTTTACTTTAAATTTGCCCATATTATATTTGAAGGTAGTTTCTTACAGATAGCATATAAGTTGGGTCATATTTTTAGTCCTCTCCGTTAACCTATCTTTTTATTGGTATGTTTAGGCCATTTATATTTAACATAATTATTGATATATACTAGTGTTTAAATCTCTTCTATATTTTGCCTTCTGTTTGTTCTGTTTTTCATTTCTCTTTTTTCTGTACTTGTCGGTTATGTGAACATTTTTTAGAATTCTAATTTGGTTTACATATGTTTTTCTAACGTATTTTCTTGTGTAGCTTTTTTTGTAGTTGTTCTAGGTATTATAGCTATATATGGTTGACCTAATTGCCTTTTTGTTGTAAGACGCTTTGGCTGCTTGTCACTTTAGCTGTCACTTAAACTGCCGGCAGTGTCTTCATTATCATTATATATTTTAAGAACTTTGTGCCCATATGCCTAAATAAGTTGTTTGAATTTGTATTACACACTGGAATGGGTTGAGGCATGGGAGTTCCCACCAAAGATTCTTGTCTAAAGTTGTGAATCTTTTTAATTTAGGTAAATACTTGCTGAATTCAATATTTCAGTTCATTTGGACTGAAGTGGCAGGTGGCCATGGCTTAGTGATTTAATATAAGTTGCTGTAATTCTACTTCTGCTTTTGTGAGGCAGCTCTTTATCCTCCCCTACATGGTTTGATAATCTGGGGAAAGCAGCAGAATTGACTTTTTTCTACCCTAGGACAATGTTTATCTGGACTCTCTATTCACTGGTGTGCTCTAAGTTTAGTGGTTTGCAGTTGGTCCTGTAATCAGGATCTACTGCTATACATATGAGAGTGTATATTGTTAGAAAGTAGGACTTTGGGATTTACAGTTTTATGTTAACTGTTTTTGCTGTCACGTCCAACTCTTTGCGACCCCATGGACTGAAGCGTGCCAGGCTTCCCTGTCCTTTACCATCTCCCAGAGCTTGCTCAAACCCATTCATTGAGTCCGTGATGCTGTCGAACTATCTCGTCCTGTCGTCCCCTTCTCCTTCTGCTTTCAATCTTTCCCAGCATCAGTGTCTTTTCTAATGCATCGGCTCTTCAGATCAGGTGGCCGAAATACTGTTAACTGTGGTTATATCATTTTAGCAATGTGTAAGGGAGATCATATATTTCCTTTGTTTTGCCCTGGTGATTTGTATTATAGATAATGTTTGTGGAGATATATACTCATTAGAGAATATAAATTTTATTTCCAGTACCATGAAAATAAAAAAAATTTTTTTCCCTTCAGGGTGACAAAAACAGTAGTCCTCAAAAAGAAGTTAAATATGAACCCTTTTCTTTTGCTGATGGTAAGTGAAATCTTCATTTGAGTTTTACTATCTGTAGGCTTTTAAAAAAAATTATTCTGTCTTGCCACATAATGTTTCTTTCAGATACCAAGCTTAAAAAAAGTTGTGTTTCTTAAAGTATAATTTACCTTAGTATGAGATAGTAAAAAAGTCACTTTTCAGTGACTGTCTATTCTGTAAATGGCAGCACACTTGCCCTTCGTGAAGCTTTCAGTGGACCACAGTATCTTGACTGGACTTTAACAACAGGGCAGTGTTCTGTAGGCCACACTTCAGTTGTTCTTCCTTGTTACTTGAGAAAGCACCTATCTGTTCATATCTAATATTACTGGATTTATGTCTTTCTTTAGACATTGGCTCCAATAATTGTGGATACTATGATTTACAAGCAGTGCTAACGCATCAGGGAAGGTCTAGCTCTTCAGGCCATTATGTATCATGGGTGAAAAGGAAACAAGGTAAAGATATTTTTTTTCAATTGTTACATACTGTTTTGACAAGTTTAAATTTTTTAGCACATTCTGAAAAGTTTTTGATCGCAGAAACTCTTTTACATTCTTAAATTATTGAGGATTCTGAAGAACTTTTGTTTATGAGAATTGTATCTATTTAATATTTATTAAAATAGAAAACTGAGAAATTCATTTTAATCTGACATTAGTGAAGTCATTATATATTAACGTAAATCTTTTACAGGTTAGTTGTTTAAACAATATACTATTTTCACTGCGCTGGGTCTTTGGTGCTGTTCAGGCAGGCTTCTCATAATGGTGGCCTCAGACAAGATGCGGAATCTTCCCTACCTAGGGATCAAACCCATGTTCCCTGCATTGGCGGGCAGATATCTTAACCACTGGACCACCAGGGAAGTCCAGATAACATTTAAAAATAATATTTTCCAAAACAGAAAAGTATTTGATGACATTGATTTACATTTTTGTAAGTTTGTTAGGCTGAATAGGAGACAGCTGGCTTCTCTTGTTTCTGCATTCTGTCTTCTGCTGCTTTATCACACACTGTGTAACCTCTGAAGAATTCCAAAATACTCTTCAGAGAACAGTGGAGGTGGGGAGGCAGATGCTTTAGAAATGTTATGAAAATAATTGTAATCTTCATGGAAACCCCAAAAAGATCTTGAATGTGAGCTCTCCCTGGACCACACTTTGAGAACTGTTGGTATGGCAGATGGAATACTACTGTGCCTAAAACTACTCAGTGAAATGAAACTGAAAAAATCGTCTATGCGATAAACTTTGTGTTTCCGTCTCGCACTTTAGATGAATGGATCAAGTTTGATGACGATAAGGTCAGCATCGTGACACCAGAGGATATCTTGCGCCTTTCTGGTGGTGGAGACTGGCACATAGCTTATGTTCTACTCTATGGGCCTCGCAGAGTGGAAATACTGGAAGAGGAAAGTGAACAGTAATCTTCATTTTAGCTATTTATGCTTAGGTGTGAAATAAATGTTATTTGTTGATCATTTCTATAACCCAGAGCTTTGGAGGAAGATGTTGAGGTGGTTGTGTGTGTTTCCCCTCCTGTGGAACAAGAGAGGGCAGAAGCAGACCACTCTGTGTTATCAACCTAAGAGATTACAGAAAAGAAACTTGGCTTTGGACTGTGCTGCCCTGTGTGAAGGTGGCAGGAAGAACTTTTTAAAAAGCTTATTGCTTGGATTAATTTTTAAAAATTATGAGTTGAAATGCCTTTCAACCATTATTACCTTCTGTGATAACTTTTAGTCTTTTTCAGCCCAAGATTCAGCAGTCAGATGTTTATTGCACACCTATTACTCTATTATTTGTTGTTCTTGCATGGTTCAAACCACCAGTGATTCAGTAGCTGCCCATCCTTTGCCTTATCTAACACAAATGTTGCCAGGAAGGTGGAAAGGAAGTAAGTTTGATCTCATTGTGTAACTCAGTGCTGCGTCCCCACCCCCATGGAAACATGGGTACAATCAAGTCTTTGTCCAGCCTGACTGTTGCTGGCTTTTCATGACTTTAAAATAAATTGTCATCAAATAATAGTACATTTGATTATACATTTGTTACTGTGTCTCTGATGTACTATGGTTTATACATTGAACTTTGCTATGGTTTTGTAGTAATGAACCTTAAAATGTTGACAAGCTCCAGTTGCTTATTTTTAGAAAATGAGGATATTTAATAAAAAAAAAAAAAAAAAAAAAGAGGGACTAACAGCTTTTGACCTCAAGTCTTGTCTGTTGGAGCTTGGCTGAAGTTCAGATATGTTTAATACTATTACAGTTTCTGCAGATGGTTAATTATTCTCCTAAGCATCTATTTGAAAATATTGTCTTCTTCACCTGCTAGCCTAATACTGTTTAAAAAGAAACAGAAAGTTGTAAAAGTAACGAAGTTCTTTGGATAATGAATGCAGCCATGTTTATCAGATCTGTCCCTTGGCTCAGTTGGGTGTTTGTTTCTTCTCTGTCAACTCCCAACTTCTTCATGTCTATCTCAAAATTTAATACCAGTGATTTTTAGTAGAAATATCAAGAGTATGAGATATTGCAGTATATGATAGATTTTAATACACTCTAATCAGTTTATTTTTGTTTTATTGTGAGTGAAAGGAGGATAGGGTATCAGCTGTCTTATTTTGAGTTAGATATTTATAATAAAGTTGTAGGGATTATCATGAAGTCTGTCTTTGCTCATGCTGTTTTAAAAGGCTCTACAGAGCACAGCAGTGACAAAAAAATGGCCATTTTCCTCTCAAGTTCGAACAATGTAATATAATCTAAGAAAACTTAGAGGATAAAATAAGCATTTCAGGGAAGCTTACCTGTAAATAGCTTCTTAAGCTAAGCTTTAATACTGGCAGTCAGTCCTCCTCTTGCCTTGGAGAAAGTGCAGAACAGGACAGGGAAGACGAGATCATGAGAACTGTAGCGGTTCTTTTTATGTATTGGTATGATGCTTGTGAATTGTGAACTTTTTTATTCACTGTCTTATTTTGTTCTGAACAACTCTGAGGACAAAAATTTATCAATTAGGATTCAGATTTTATGATTTGGGGGATGCTGTAGCTACTAGGTCACATTGGATTAGAACAAGATATAGGAGCTTTTGTGGGATTAGCATTTTAAATTGTAATCTCTTAATTGTCAGTACGAAAAACTTGACTTCATTTTATTTGATCCAAAAAAGCATTATTCCAAAGATTTCTTGAAGTGTAAGAAACTGGACTTCTACTAGTGTCTTTTAAACCTTTAGACTATTTTAGAATTCAGCCTCGCGTATAAGATCTTTGAAAAGGAGAATAAGGAAAAAAAACGGTGTGATTCCTGAGCGTGCCTTACAGGCTGTGCCCCCCGCCCCGAGGCCCTTTGGATAGCAGAGCTGTGCTGGAACACTGCCGGACTGGCCAGCAAGGTAAAGCGGCAGGAATATTCACAGTGTGACAGGCGCTTAGACCTCCCTCAGCATTTAAAACAGTGACGACCTAATCTTAGAGCCCTGAAGGGTAAGCTTATGTGGGAATGGGAGAAGCAGACGGCCCGGTCCAGCCGTCACTCCACAGTGCTGTGCTGTATGTAGGGTGCTTTCACACACATCTCATTGGAACTTCACAGCAATCCCTGAGGATGTAGCCCTGTTTTAAGTGACTTGAGACGTTAAAGTAAGTTCTGTAAGGCTAAGAGAATTAGGTTTTATACTTCACCCCATTTCTTTTAAGGTTGGGGGTTGGCACATTTTTCTGTAGTGGGCCAGATATTTTCATACGCTTTAAGTTTTGTGGGCCATAAGTCTTTGTTGCAACCATGTACCTTTGTAGCATGAAAGGAGCCCAGAGGTAGACAGGACTTAAAAAAGGATCAGTGTGGCTGTGCCGTAAACACTTGGAGGTGGCAAATAGAACGAGGTCGCAAATGAACCACTGTTTGCTGATCCTCTGCTTTAAAGCATGTATGAGACCAGAGCAGTCATGCAGATTCAGAAAGCAGTATTGCCAGGGTTCTCAGCAAGTTAACTTCATGGCATGCAGGCAACACCATGCCCCTGAACATCGCTAACTGACTTTCACATATATAATTAACAAAAATACTATGTGACCTTGAGGTCACTTTGTTCTGGCCATCTCCCCAACTTCCCCTAAGCCCTGAGGTCAGTCATCAAGAGCCAACATACATTCTGTTGTTCGTGGAGCACCAGCCAACTGTACAGCGTTATAAAAATGTTTATTGTTTACCAAAACCAGTGGACCTCTTTATCAAATGCTGCTTGGTAACAAAACCTTATCACAGTTTCAATAATAATAATAAAAGAACGAAGCTAACTGTTTGTCTCACTGTCATTAGTTAGACTTTCTGCAAGGTCACTTAGCCCAGACTTGTTGAGCGCGTTGATCAGGTTCTCTGGCGTCGCGTGCACCCCCTCCTGGTCCTGCCAGGCCACGAGCAGCTGCTTGGCTCTCATCTTCATGTCTTCGCTGTCGCACTCGATCTGTCTAATTTCTGAGTCTTTCATTTCCAAGTAAGGAGCCAGGACCTTCCACCGTTCACCCAGTTTGTTGGCAAATACCTCTATTTGGTCCCCCGTTACAAGTTTGTCTCGCCGAACATCAGGACCTAGAAAACACAGGGAAGGTAAATTATGAACAAGATACGATGACGTGTGAGTCAAAGTCCATAATGGAACATGGGGCCACTGAGACTTCAGCAAGCTTTATTTTAAAAGTAAAACAGTTCCTTTTTGTATTTCCCCGGTTGAATTCTTATGATCATTAGGGATATAAAACTAAAGCTGTTTCTGGTGTTATAATCATGAAGGCTTTCCCTGAAACCAGCAGCCCCCAACCTAAACCCTGAGAATTAAGAGGTATGAAGTGCATTCAAATGTAAGTGCTCTCCTTCCCAACACTTCCCAAGATTATTGTAGAAAATGCACTATTGGAAAAGTTGTTACCAAACAATGTTTTAGATTCCTCACTATAAGAAACAGAGCTGAGATAAACAGAAGTTGAGAAGTAGATCAAATAACGTACCTCTCAACAAAGAACCCCAATCTTTTCCAATTTTGTAAAATAGCCAAGAAAATTCAATTCTTACTTTCATTTTCCTTCAGTAAAGCATCATTATCTTCCTCATCTTCATCCTCACCTGTTTTTATTTCTTCAGAAGGAGGCTACAATGAGTAAAAGAAATGTCTTAGAGTACCAACTTCTAAAATCAGAGAAGTGGGGGTAGCTTTGATCTTAGATAAGAGATTACAGTTATGGGGCCCAGAACTTTTCCCCCAAGAATGTTAAATGTGAAGGTCAGGTAAAGATCACAGTGGGACAGTGTTAGCCAGAAGAAGGAAGGACGGGGACAACCAGAGGTTGGAAGGACTCCCTTCACCCCAGCCTGGGAAGAAGGGGAGCCAGTAGGAAGCCTGGTGAGATGACTTTCGTGAACCCAGCACATGGTAACAACAATCTAGGGCAGACCAGGGTACCAGCCATGTGCTTAACAACATGCTTTGAGTAACTCTGTTTGGTTGTATGCATACAGTATAGTTATTACCATATTGTTATTAGAAAAGAGAACAGAGTAGGAAGATAGGCCAAGTTGCCTACCCCTACCCCATGGGCCCTGCCTGTGATAAAACAGGATGCATTGGCAAACAGGAAGAATAACCGGATAACAACTTTTTATACAGCAAGTAAAGTTACTTTATGTATTGATACTTCTATAAATGTATACAATAAACAATGGGGTTTGTGGATCATATTTTTTCCACATGATGAAAGTGAAATTCAGCTCTTAGCTCAAACAGCAATAGCAGTTTTACAAAAGAAGAGAATGCCAACTGAAGGATAAAACACTCATGACTCATACTTACTGGTAATTCCTTGGCTAGCTTTATTACCATGTTTTCGAGATATTCTGGCAAACTTTTAAACTGCTGGTTGGTTGGCTGGAAGAAGTGAGGGCTTCTCCGTGCTAACAGTCTTAGGGCTCTCCAACCATAATTTGAGTTGTTCACAGCCCTATAAAAAGAGACATCAATCTTGTGATTTATATAGTTATTTATAATTTTTATATTCCCTTCTAGTTAATGTACTTAGTTCACCAGATGAAACTCTACGGCCCAGCTCAGTAGCTGAAGGCACCATTGTTCTCACTCTGACCGTAGCCCTGAAGCACCTCTCACAGCACGCAGTTCACTTACAAATAGAAACCAGCAGAGTCCGAAGGGGCAGGATCATATGCAGCAAACACATTTTAAAAGTTTACAGACATTTAAAGGTCAATTAGTACATGTCCAGGACTGGCCAGGTGCTGTGTGTGCAGGACAGAAGTCATCTGCCTCACCACTCAGAAAGACACTCAGAGGTTCACTGCTCACTGAGTTTCTGTCCACACTGGCAGTGCCACCTGCAGGTGTGAGTTTCAGAATATTTTATAAACCCAACAGATTTCATCATGTAGTTTAATATCTGTCTGCTTTTAAAAAAAAATTTATATAACATTCAAACTTTCATTTGCTCAATGGCAACCTTGGTGAATAAAAAATGACTCCAAAACTGAAAAGGACACGGCCAATAGCCTAGACCATACACACTGATGCCAAGAACAGTCTGCCAAATGTTCCCCTGTGGCAGTAACAGGTGGTACACAGTATGGCAAGGAAAACCTCAGAGACTAGAGATAGTGTTTCAGAAACAGGTGAGCCACAGAAATCCAGAGCACAGGTCTGTATCATTAGTGATCTGGAAGCCCCCACGAGGTCTTAAGAGTAGCTTGTTAGCAGTGGCTGTTGGACATACTGTGAACTGAAGGGGAACAGAAAAGAGGGGAGCGGTCTAAGGGCATCTTTCCACTTCTGACACAAGCATCATTCTGAGTCGCTTGTTTGTCAGGATGGGAATGGTCGTTGAAATCAGGACATGGAGCAATATGAAGTTTGCAGATAACCTCACCTAAGAGAAAAGTACTACTCGTATCAATGGTCTCCCTTAGTGTTCTGGTCTATATACGGTGCTTAAGATAGAGGAAATCAACTCATGAGAAACACACTTACTTGTATTCACTTTCAACCATGTTTTCAGGGTCTGCCTGTTCAATGGCTTCTTCGAAGAATTCCTCCAAAGTCGGCATGTATTCCCTGGGTGTTAAAGTAACTAGTGAAGATCATGTGTGTTCTTAATACTCATAAAATGGAGGCAATAAAGATTCCAGTATTAACCACACTGATTTACAGTTAGCTTACTTAGGAACTCAGACTTGTTCTACAGTCTAGTCTGGAAGGGAACACGCACAGCACTGCAGACTGTCACGCATGACAGTGCTGCTGTCTCAGAGGGCAGCCAGGGGTGTGAGAGCATTTAAACTTGACCAGCGAGCAGGAGGTTTTCACATCTATGGATCATTTTTTTTAAAACCAGAATCAAACTGAAATGATAACCAGACAATATGGTTCAACACTGAGCTTAGTTTACATTGTTACCATGGTAGCATGATTGGTTTTTAACTGCATCTTTCTTGACTTTGTATTTAGAAATAAAATTTGATGCACTCAAGCAAGTTAAGAATTTGATCAGATGACATATTTCATTAAAAGATGGGTCTCTCCAAAGAGCCTTAAATTTTGTCATATTGAAATGAGAAGCGACTGTTTTCTTTTTTAAAAAAGATATCACATCTTTATACCATTTTTAAAGGTTACTTTCCACTTAGAGTTATTACAAAACATTAGCTATATTCTCTGTGTTGTACAACATGGCTATAATTTCTTGTTGCTAGATTTACTTGTTTTTTCAAATTTGCCTGGTCCTTTTTGAGACTATCATGTTCCTTTTAGTTGCTTATTCTACCTGTTGATTCTCAGTCATGATAAACTGTTTTAGGTTTGGATGGTGAGATCATCTTTAGCCTTACCTGTAGAATCTGAGTGAATTAGGTGGAATATGTGATTCACCCCGCCCACCCCGAGAAAGCTTTCTGCCATCAGCCTGGGAGTTTTTAGTTCACCTTCTAGCTTAGGCTGTTCCTTCACACTGCTGCTGGTAGTGTAAGTTTAAACTCTGAGGCCGCATGACAGCAGGTATGGTTCTAACTCAGGGAATACCTTTGGTTTTCGCCCACATCTCAGTGCGAGTGGGTAAGAGCCTTGCTCCCTGTGCCAGTGAGCGAGTCTCTCTTCCTCCGCCCCGCCCTCCGTGTACAGAGCGTGTTGAGGGCCTCAGCGTTACCCAGGGGCAAGCGTTAACCAAGCTGCAGGCCTGAAGCCTTACTTTCTGTCCTCTGTTGCTATAAAACCCATGTTCTTTGGTTCCCAGAGCGGGACTCACCTGCACTGCTCCCCAGTTAGAAGCAACCGAGCTGCAGTTCTGGTTTTTCATTTTCCCTTCTTTTGTGAATCCTTCTTTCTTGTGATTTCTACAATTATTTTATCAGCACCTCTAGGTGTTTTATGGAAAGCTATATTCTGCTGAGCTGAAGTCAACCACACTAAACTTTAAAATTTCTTTTGAGCTCTGCTTATAGCTGACAAAAAATTCTATTCTAGTTAACATTTGAGAAAAGCAACACTTCATATGAAACATTTTAAACTTGCCTTGTCTCTGATTTACAGGCTTCCATGTTGTCAGGACAGAGATTCCAAAGCCTTGTTAACTCATCACTACAAAACACAAAAACACACATTGTTTACGGACACCATTCTCTTTAGTTATAGTAAATAGTGAATTTTGGGCTGGTGATGAGTTTTGATCATTACATTTTGGTATTTAGCAACTTTTCTATATGAGCATATATTTTATTAAGTAAAAATAACCATTAACTTCTTTTTAAAATAATCAAATGCAGTATAAAGCAAAGAATAGTTAACCAGAAGGTAGAAGAAATGAAAGGATTATAGTACCCTGCAACAACCAGAAACAGGCTGCATCAATCTAACAGAGCAAGGGTATTGTCTGACGTGGAAAATATGGCAAAGTCTATAGCCATGGATCTTGGAAGCCGGAGACAAAACATAAGTTCTGTCTTGTATGAACCCTACAGACTAAGCAGGTGTAGTTTGCTTTAGTCATCTATGTACATACCAAACACAAGAAACTTGGAAAAACACAAAACCTGGAGAGTTCTTATAGTAGTATTTTCACAATATAAAAGCTTCTATAACATCCCCCACTACGGAGCCAGGTTTACTTACTTTCCCATCAGAATTTTTTTGCTGGGCCCTTTCCCCAGGAAGTCCTCTGGCGCTGTTCTTTTCCGTACTGCTCTTGTGGGCTTGGTGTCTGATGTTCTGTGAAAACACACTGGGATTTCAGATGGATGGCACAGATGGAACAGTGGTAAACGTACAAGAAAATTTAGTTACTGTTTTCTTCCTGAAGTACATGGACGCTTCATATTATCACATCAGAGAGAAGACAAAAATGCCACACCAGGGGACAAGCTACAAGATGTGGGTACACAGCAAGTATTTTCCCCTCATTAAATAACAGAAGTAAATTAAAGCAGTTGTATTTTTATAGACTACAGTTTATACTGTTACATGAATACATTTACACATATCTGTATGTTATGTAAAATAATTGTGTCAAGCTTTATTCTGAAATGCCTTTCTCATACTGCTTGAGATGAGTATACATTTACCTTTCTTTCACAAAACTTGGGCAGCCTTCATTTTTCCATGAGTTCCAGTTTTCTTCAGTGTTTAATATATGCTGGGGAAAATAAATTACATTTCCATAATTAAGCCTTTGAGAATTTACTGGGTGCTAAAAAGACTATGTAAAATATAAAACACATACCTCTACCATCTTTGAAAATCTTTCTCCATCAGGGGGGTTTTCAGATAGTAGCTGTGATTAGAAAGAATATACTAAGCTTTCAACAACTTTCTGCATCATAGGAGTGGTTGTAGGCAGAGAACCAAGAAGTGTTTGTGGTCTTGTACCTGAGCTTAACTTTATCCTTATTTTCCTATTTGGGGCTGAAACAAAGAAAATTCTAAATTTTCATTTTGTTCAATCATGGGTTTGTTGCGTGATGAACTTACTTGATAAACTGATTTTGTAGTATCTTCGATCCAGAGTGATTGCTCATCAGTTAAAACATAGTTTGAACTAGGAAACAAAGCAATAAAAGCATGCTTGAGTACAAGAATGTTTATTCAACTTTAAGGTTTATCTACTGTCTGAAACAAAGCATGTAACAGAGATGTGAACTGTACTATAAACAGTGTCATAAATTACCAAAATGAGAACAATCACAATGAAACTGTAAGAGAAAGTTCTTGTATTTTATTCTTTAGAAAGATGGTTGAAACTGAAGCCATTAAAATATATAACGGGGAACTAAAACATTCAATGAACCAATCTGATTAACTATGAACACAGCAATGACTGTTTCCTAGAATAAGTTCAATATGGCATAAAAGCCTCAGAGAAAATATTAACATACTCCTTTCCAAGATGCAGTCAAATATACTGTGTTCCTTTAAAATGCATTGTAAATGTAATAAATGAAACCCCCAAACTCTAGAGAAGGCTGAAGATAGACCCAAATTGTTGTTAGCTGCCATTAGTTCAGCCCTCACTGTGCACTAGGTTCTCTGTAGTTTATAGCCATCCAATGAATACTGATAATGCCAGGATCTAAGAACTTCACATATATCATTAAATTTTCAAAAAGAGGAAATGTGCGTATGTTAAGGACTACAGGGGCTCAAAGCTTAGGTCTGAAGCTTAAACTCAAACCCAGGTCTGCCCCACAGTAGCAACGAACTATGCCATAGCACACCTCCACGACAGACACGGATAATAACACCTTTGAGCGCTCCCTATGTGTTACCTTAAAATTATAAGTCTGAAAGCTGAAGTGTGGCTAGTGAGGGAGGAAAGGGGGATTCAAAACCAGCAGGAAGAAAGCCACGTTCTTTACACGACTGACGCAACGCTGCCCTACACACTTCCACCCAGTTTTGGGGAGCTCTGCCTCAGGGCTGCATCGGCCAAGAAAGCGGGGGCCGCACTACAGCTGCAGGTGCGAGGCCGAGCTCAGGTCCTGAGCAGGTTTCCTGAGAAGCCAAAGAGACCAGAACTCCTCTGTGCTTGAAAGATTTTTTTTTTTCCCAGTTGTAATGTCCTAGACAGTCCCACACCTGGAGAAAAACCATTACTGGCTGAGTTAACAAATGAGGTGGGAGCAGTTGTGAGTGAGGTGAGGAACAGCTCCACCCACAACAACTGAGAACTCCGGGCTCCCTGGCGCTCACCGGGAAAGACACTGACAGCCTCTTCTCTAAAACAAATTCCTTAGTGTCCTGTATCTGACAAAAGCCCTAGTTTTCAGGGATGTGAGCCTTACAAATAAAATGAGCCCAGTACATAAAAGAAACACATCAAACATATCAGTAAGCAATCTTGCTCTTCGCTGCCGTCTATAAATCATTTACTACCCATGTCAACTCACCTTTTGAATTTGACCTGCCCCTTGAGATACTGAAATAAAATGAGATACTGCAACAGGATGTGTCGACGGAAGTTACTGTCACTCAGCTGTAAATCCATCAACTACTCAAAAAACAAGCACAGCACAGAACAGCACGTTAAATCCAAGCTCTGCCTAAAGGTACAGGTGATATGACTACAGAAATGGAAGATTTCAAAAAACATGCAGAGAACTCACTGTATGTGAGCCATTACCACACAAGCCCCACATTTAGAATTCTTAACCAGTTATGCCATGAGATTTATGACAGTCGTTAACAATGTTCTATCTGTGGTCCTGAGGTCAGAACAAAAGGAGACATATAAAAAAGTAAAGGAAAGAATGACATTTAAAGAAATAGTGGCCAAAGGAGGGTCCCCATGGATAAACAATGCCAAGAGATGCTGCTCTTTGTAATCCTAAAAGTGCCTGCAGCAGGGTGGGTTCTCAATAACAAGAAAATGAAAAGAATCACCCGTGAATAAAACGGACTGTTGTAGTTTAGAGACAATCATCACACCTGATCTCAATGAGAAGGGACTTGAAGGTCATTTGAGGAAGCGCTTCAACAACACTGCCACCTAGTGGTCGCCCTGTAGGATGACCTCAGTGATGAAGGCACCGTCTGATCAGTTCCTAGAGGCTGAGGGCAAGCTGCTGCTCTCTGTCAGTTCTCAGCCGCGGTGCCTGCCTCACCCCGCTCACAACGGACCTCCTACACACCTGCCCATACTGTTCTGCCCCTAAAGCACAATGGGAGGTTGCTGTCTTCTACAGGAATAACCAGCGAGACACCTGACAGCCCCTGGAACCCGTCTCCAGCTCCCGATCCCAAGTTCCTTGGGTGGGCTACACCCTCTCCCGGCGAAGCCATTCTGACCTAAAGATGCACCTCTTAGGCTCAGGCCTCAGCCTTCCTGATTATTACCCTACACCTAAAAAGGCTCAGGCTACTCTTCTTAGCTATCCTTGTGTGCCTTTCTGTCAATAAATTGTACACATAAAAAATACCCCTTTCTGCACATTTTGAAAATTTTGATAAAAAAATTAAAAAGCTAAATGATACCCCTTGTAAAATTAAACTGAAATATGAAATCTTCCATTTCTGTTACTTTAATACAAAATACTTTAAAAAAATCTTTGCTAGAAAATAAAATATTAAGAGCATTCTCTTCGATCAAATTCTTAACTAATTTGTTATTATTAACACATCAGATCAAAATACCTAATTTTCAAATTACGGAGTATTTCTTAAAGTTTAAAAAGGCACAGTTAAGTAATACAACATTCGCGTCTCACGATCCAGTTACATATCAAATCCTAACATTCTTACTTGTTCTACATTTGTTAAAGAAACAGAATGTCACTGAAACTGCTGACGCCCCACTCACTATGGCGAGCACTGCCATGTAGTTGGTGTTGATGATGCTAACGCATACACTATTATATATACGAGGCATCAATAAATATCAAGATATTTTGCATGTTTTCAAACTATACTACATGCATTAGTCTGCAAAAAGCTGTTTCATACATTATTTTTGACATGTACAGCTTAATACATGGAGCTCTAGTTCAGGGGTTGGCAAATTTCTGTTAAGGGTCAGTCTGTAAATTATCTTAGGCTTTGTGGTTGTACCATCTTTACCACGACGACTATTCTCTGTTGTCACCGGGCAGAAGCAGCACAGACATTCCTGTTAAGGAATAGGCGTAGCTGGGAGTCAGAAATCCTCATTTACAGAAACGTGCAGCAAGTGACATGCTGACCCCTATTCTAAGTCATCCATTTTCGGTGCTTTATTGAACTCAATGGGATAAAAATTTAGGATAGTTGACCACCCACCCAGTCTCCTACTTATGAACATTTGGGTAGTCCCACATTTTCACCCACAAACACATAGGTTACAATCAATGAGTTTTTTGTGTGATTCTCTAGAGCTCACTTCTTTGAAAAGAAGTTTTCATTTTTTATTATAAATTGCTCTGCAAAGTGGCTGTTTCAATTTATACTAGATTAGTGGTGTGTGCACTAGCTCTCTGCTCCCCAGGACTCTGTCAATATATTTTTTGTCAGGATATTTAAATTTTGCCAATTTGTTGTGTGAAGTGATTATCTCATCATTTAAGTTTCTTTAGCTACTACAGATGTTAAGCATCCTTCTAAGCTCACCAGCTAGGCAGGCTCCTGTATCTTTAAGTTACTTGTTCACACCGGCTGTCACTTGTTCATCGTTCCAGTTTTCCACGTGGCTGTGTTTGTCACAGGAATATTCAGGAGCAGCCTTTCTTGGTTCTGCAGGTAGGGAGCACCTTCTCCTAGTCCGTGGCTTGTCTTTTCACACTGTCCAGTTCTAGTTGTTTTTTCTTCTTTATACCTGTACTGACACTTACTCTCTGTTTTAATTATTAGACCTTTATAGGCCTTAATATCTGTCTGACAGGGCAACTGTTCCCACCTCCTTCTAAATCTTCCTAGTTACTCTTGGCGTTTTGCTTTTCATAAAAACTTTAAGATCAACCATTCAAGTTCCTTTAAAGAGCCTGTTTGGATTTGGTTCAAAACACACTGGATTTATGGACATATTTGGAGAGAAGTAGCACTGGGTCTTCCTGTCTATAAATGTCATCAGACCTCTTAATTTTTATCATTTTCTCCATGAAGATCTCTCCTAGGTATTAGTGTTCACTGCTGTTTTAAACATTTTGTCAAGAGGATCACTACCGATGTTTTCCTTTTGTAACTTTGCTGTAGCTTCCTTAGTTGAAACAGTCTATTGGTTCTCTCAGATTTTCTTTGCAGACAATTCTGTTGTCGTCAAATACAGACAGTGCAGTCTTTTCTCTCTGAGGCATACAACTCTCATTTCTTTTCTGTTTTCTCTTACTGAAATGACTAGGTCCTCCATTACAGCACTGAACAGAAATATGGTTGGTAGACATCCGTGTCTTGTTCTTGAAATTACTGAGAATTCTTTTGAATTCCCTTCTGATTTGTTTTTGTAATAAGTATTAGTTATTATTTAATCTTTATTTTTAAAAAATAACTACAGTTGATTAGTTTTTACAATATATTTTTTATCTCTATTCATAAGGTAAATTGATATATACATTTTTTTTCTTGTTCTGTCTTTATCGTGATTTCATTTAAAAGTTACATTAATCTTATATAAGAACCTAGGTTGCTTTTCCTTTATTTCTTGAGGTACTGATAATATCTACCTAAAAAAATAGAGGCCTGATGTAATTTGAAAGGTGTCACTTTGGTTACTATTTTCTTGTTCTATATTTATTCCGGGTTTTAATTTCTTTGTGAATTCATTTTGGCAATTAATTATTCTATGAAATTAATATTTCATTAAATCTAAAAATACAGCAATCGCCAGCCCAGGATTGATGCTCGGGGCTGGTGCAGCGAGATTTCCTGGGGGGGGAGGGAAGAGGGTGGGGGGTTCCGGAGGGGAAGCATATGTAAACCCATGGTGATATCATGACAATGTATGGCAAAAACAATTAAAAAATAAAAAAAAATTTAAAAAAAATAAATAAATAAAAGAGACTCAAAAAAAAAAATAAAAATACAGCAGTTCAGAATATAGTCTCTTATACATTTTATTGTCTCTTGACTCCCAATTACTCCTATTTTGATTGCTAACAATGTTCATTGGTACCTTTTCATTTTTTCCTTGGTTAGTCTTGTTCTATGAGAACTGTTACACAAATTCTTTTCATAAAATTTTTCTTTTCAAGATTTTGGTTTTGCTATGTTCTATAGCTTCCTATATTTCATTAATTTGTGCTATTATCTACTTCTCTCAAGGCTTATTCTGTATCTTTTTGAGCTTATTAAATTCTCAGTCATCCTTTCTTAAATTTTTTATTAGTGCATTTCAAGTAATATTTTTACCTCTCACTTTGTGACCTACACACATGACATAAAATACTTCCAATCTGCTGTATAATAACAGATTTATAACAAATTCAGAATTTCCATTGTGATTTCCTCTTTAATTCCTGGAGAATGCTTTTCATGTTTCCATACATTTACATCTTTTAAAACTATCCTTTTCATAGTTCTAATTTAATTGCCTTGTGGCCAGAGAATGTGTGTATTCTGCACAACAGGAAATCTCTGAAATACGCTGAGACTTCCTTTATGACCTAGTATACAAATTTTGTGAACATTACATGTGTACTCAAAACATTATCTCTACTTGTTGTGTACAAGTTTCCATATATACATCAGGATTTTTTTTTTTATTATGCAAGCCTATTATATACCTGATAATCTTGGTCTGCCTGAACCACCAGGTACTCAAGTTCATTATTGCTAAAAATCTTCCATATACTTACTAATCTTTAGTTTGCTCAACCCATCAGTTTTTGATGAAGGCACTTAAAATATCCCACTATAACTGTGGACCTGCCAACTTATATTGTTTGAAGTTTTTCCTGATATATTTGAGGGTATATTATTAAGTGCAGGTAACTGTATAATATCTTCTTGGTGGCTCATTCCTTTAATATGCATTCCTTCATCCTACTTAACATTTTTTGCCTTAAATTTTATTTGTATTTATGTAGTTTTCTTTTTGTTGGTATTTGCCTGGTATGTCTCTTTCCACTCTAATACTTCAACTTTTTTTAGTTATATACATCCTCCGTGGTTGCAAATTATTTTGCACTTGCTCTATATTCCAGCTCTATATTAAATTTCTCTGTGTTCTCTTTACCACATAAGTTTAAAGCTTCTTAGGTCTATTTTTATTGCTTCTGAATGCAAACCAACAGAATTACAAAGCTTAGCTATGCACTGCAAGGAAACTAGAAGGGTAAGATTATAAAACGCAAACCTCTTTAAAAGGAAACCACTATTTCCTGGAAGACAAACCAACAGCAATCTAGCACATGAATCTATGCTTTTCTCTTGGGCCTTTGGTGATGTGGACTTCTACCTGCCTTATCTGAGCTAGTTTAGAATGTTTCCTTTACTTCAAATAAGAGTGCTTGTATAGAGTCTCCAGTTTGCCTAATAATTCCTGATAAAAATAATTGTCAATTTTAATATTAATTTTTTATGTTGATTGATTAGCCCTTTCTGTGGAAGCCCACTGACCTGTCTGTCAGGGAGTAGGGAACAGAACAGCAGTCTTTCTGATACAAAAGTATTGCTGCAGGAGCTGCCTATTTCTCAGTTAAAAAAATGACTATACTGTATAAAACTGATCAGCTGTGTATCTTGAGAGATTTCAAGGAAAACATAACCTCTCTCAAGTGTACTACAGTTCTTTCTTAAATTGTTTAAAGGGACCACCGAGTTCCTACATAATCCTGGGAAGTTGTTCAAGTGGCAGTGACCGCCCTCGTTGTGAATATTTCTTTTCAAATGTCTGTCCGCACTTATAAATATACTGACTTACGTTTTTGTGTAAATCCTGACTATGTAGTGCTCTCATTTCTAGAGGAGCTAACATTCTTAATGGTTCTTTTGCTAGAGGTATTATTAATTTCTATTACTCTGGCTAATAACATAGCCACAATGGGTCATTTCTCATCCCAGCTTTATTCTTTTCTTTATATCAATTAACCAGTCATCTCTGCCAATTCTTTTAGAATTTGTTCTTCTTTAGAATTAGGCTCCAGATCCAGAGCCTACACTGGCAGGGTATTTTTTTTTTAACCCTATCTTTAGTCTTTCCTACATGGCTGCTTGGCAGCCCCAAAGAATTTACTCTCTTATCTTGTTTGCGTAACTATGGCTTGACTCACACACGGAAGGGATTCTAAAAACAAGAAAGAATGATGAGTATGCCCTACACTTTCCCCTATGTTCACAGATACTCATGGAGCTGCCCTGTGTCAGACCCAAAGAGCATAGGAGTGTTACAAGAAAGACGGCAGCTCAGGCCTCCCACCTTGAGGACCATTTCAGGTTGGCTTTATTTCATGTGCTGATAAACGGTTTAGTAGTTGTGTTTGCCTTCTCAGGTGAGTGGAAGCACACTCATACGTTGAAACTGGCACGAGTGTCAGCAAAAGTCTTCGAGCAAACTGCAGTTAGTGAAACTCTTAAGGTTCATCAGTACCTGCACTGTACGCTGGAAATATAAGGGGAAAATACGAAGATTGCACCAGAGGGTTCTATGTTGAAATTTAAGATAAACTTGCTGCTTAAGAGGCCACAAATGGAAGTCAGAATGCAAAACGTCACACCTTACATTCTCTGCTGCAACACTCTGTGCCTTTTTTTCTTTCCATACTGTGAAGTTTTAAGCTTCTAAAAGCTGTTTTTACCTTTGTCACAATATTACCTAATGGGATTCCAGTGCTTAACCCTGAAAGCTCACTGATGAAAACGCTCACAAAGAGTCAGTAAAGGAGATATTATTCTACATAGGTTTTTTTGTTGCTGTTGTCTTTTTCTCAGCAGAAATATTTCTCTGGAGAAGGAAATGGCAGCCCACTCCAGTAGTCTTGCCTGGAGAGCCCCATGGAGAGGAGCCTGGCAGGCTACAGTCCATGGGGTCCCACAGAGTCAGGACACGACTGAGTGACGTCACTCTCCTTCACTTCACTTTATATCTTTAAATATGCGTGTATTTTTACAATTTATTGTTTGGTTTATAACCTTTACATGGTATCTTTGGTTTTGATTGTATAAGTGTATATACACTACTTCTCTCATGAATGCTTAAAATAAACTTTTTATATTTGGTACTTGGAAAAAAAAAAATTTCTCCCCTGTTTTCTGGTACCTATTATTGATATCTGTTAGGAATCTGTTCCAGTATATTTGTGGGTTTTTTCCCCTCCCCTCATTGGTGGCCTATTTAAGGTTTTCTCTTTGTACTTGTAGGTAGCAGCATAATGTACTCAAGTATGGACTCATCTTTCTTTATCCTGTTTGACAACTGCAGCACACTTTCAATGTGAGAACTTGGGACTTCTTCAGTCCCTTAGTTTTTCCACCATTCTTTCCCTTCTGTTCTTTGGAAATCCTCCTTAAATATATGCTGGAATTCCTCAGTCTATCTTCCGTGGCTCCTAACTGTTTTCAGTTTAGCAAAAAAGTCTTTTTGTGCTGTGTTTTGCGTGAACTTTTCATCACTCGTTCTCTTGTCATCTATGTCCAATCTATTGTTTAATTCTATGTGCTGTGCTTTCAATGATCCTATTTTTCATTTTCAAGACTCTCAATTAGTTGTCATATTAAACTGTTCTATTTCATTTCTGCTCAAATTTTTCAGTTTCACAATTTCCTATTCTCAAAGGATGTTCTATTGTCAATGATCTCTTTGATTATCCAAAGCATACATATTTTAAAGTTTTGGAACATATACATCAATAGTTGATTTTGTTGGTGATCTTTCTTAGCACTGGATCTCGGAATTCATCAGTGAGTTTTGAATGGAAGGACAGCCTTTGGCAGAAGACTGGTAATATCTATCTTGGTTTCTTTTCAAAAGTGGGTTCATTTCTACTGCAGTCTCTGGCTGTTCATCCCGCACAGAACCCACCTGGTCTCACTTATAGCTAAACCCTTGGGTGCCACCACCTGCTTGGAATATAGAATCTAGGAGGCCCAAGGCTTTCTTTTCACTTACTACTCGGCAGTTTTGGTCCATGAAGATATCTATCCAGCTTTGGATAAGGAAGCCCAGCTTTGACTTTGCGGTTTTCTCTTTTTTATATTTTACCTATCATCGCTATGTGTTTGGAGCAA
Organism: Antilocapra americana; assembly: GCA_007570785.1. Lineage (NCBI taxonomy): Eukaryota > Metazoa > Chordata > Mammalia > Artiodactyla > Antilocapridae > Antilocapra > Antilocapra americana. The sequence goes on from ML662445.1 coordinate 32,606,216, forward strand.
AAGGAGTGAGCTGAAACAAACTTAATGTGCCATCCTGACTAAAAATTTACATAATCCCTCAGCATTGTAACTGAAAAAAACTTATTAAACTGTATAAATAAAATTAGCAGGGAATTTAAAACCCCTTGTTTGTACCTAAATGGCAAACTAATTACAAAATATTTTCATAAATGCAAATTAAATCCTAACTTAAGGTTCAAATATATGTACTTGAAAGTAACTAAAACCCACTTATCCTCAAGTAAATTTACAAAACAGACAATGTAGAACAACTTAGTTTATCTTTGAAATCAGTCTTATTTCTACAAGAAAAAAACAGGACTCTCAAACTAACATTTATCAGTTTTAACAAAAAATAAAGTCAGAAACTTCTCTACTGTATTTAACTTAAAATTTCTTACTGTGCTTTGTCAAAAAAGGTGATTCATACCTTTTCACTTGTTAAAAATTTTGCAAAATATACATGCTCTCCTCCTGTTTTTAATTCTTCCATCTTTTTCCTTGAGGCCTGAGTATCATCTAGTTTATAACTCTTAAAAACAGCTAGGACTTCTTCAGAATACTGCAAAATAAAAGTACTAATTAGTTTTATTTGGTACTGTTTGTTGCCCAATCACTTACTTAGTGCTTCTCTATAGCAAAATAATCTATAATTTAGTCCCAATTAACCATATATACATACTGAAGGCACATTAAGGAAAAAAAAATTATGACAGCAAAATAGGATAAAACTATTCTGTGTGAGATTTTATGGTTATTCTAAAACTAGGAAGAAATCACATATCTTCAGAAGTAGAGCGCTTATTAAGTAGTATGTCTAAGGAGAAAACAGAGAAGGGGATGTTTTGAGAGAATAAAGAAATCTGCCAGTAAAATTAGCTGTTTAATCAGCAGTAGGAACTCTCAAGCCTTTTCTGTGCTAAAGACAGTAACCAAATAAAAACATGATGTTAAACCCTATCCAGTTGAGGGACAATTCCAAGTGACTTCTCACTTACCATTTCATCTCAATTTGGGTAGTTATGGGGGGGAAAAAAAAGTACTACATATAAAATAAAGACTTAATTGCATATAAAACTTTAAAAAGTAACACAGAATACACACCATTCTACTTTTAAAAGCTATACCTTTAGATTTTGATTACAACAAAAAGGACAAACTGACCTTTAAGTAGCCAAGAAAAGAAATAGAGAATTCTTTAAAAAAAAAAAAAAGCTAGCAAATTTTTCCTGCAAAAAGTCAGACTGCAAATATTTTAGACCACGTGACTCATCAAATGGTCTCAATTACAACTACAAAAGTTGGCCATTATAGCATAAAACAATCACAGATAATATGTAAATCATTGGTGTGGCTGTTGGCCAGTACTGTATTAACTTTATTTACAAAAGCTGGCATTAGGCTGGATATGGTCCAAGGCCATAGTCTGCAGATTCCTGTTCTAACAGCATAGCCAAAATAATTCTGTGCAAAATAAAGGCAGAATGTAATCTGCAAACAGTTCACCAATGCATGCTGAAAATATTATGTAAAAAATCAAACCAATATAAAAAACCAAAGCTGTAACTACTAACCTTTACATCCTCAAATAATTTATAAACTACTCTCAAAATAATTGTTTACATATTAATCTACAGCTTACCATCTATATTATGAAACAGGTATAAAAACATAACAGGTAGAAGAAGTAAATAGTGAAAAGTATGCTGGACAAGAGTCATGTTCTGACTCTGCCATTAGCTATAAAATAATCGGCTTTTGGTACCCTGCAACGGCAACTCACCTTGAGAAAAGTCTTCCATGAGATTTTCTCATAGCATTGCACTGGGTTCCTAAAGTAATCCTGAAGTGACCAAAATTTTCGGTACAGGTTGTAATCAATTGGAATGGAGCTGACAAAACAAATGTTACATTAAATAAATCATTTAAGTACTTTTAGAAATATCTAAATGCTTTAGTTTTCCTTGGGGCACAAATCCTTTTAAAAAGGTACTGAAAGCCATAGCTTCTTTCCCCAGAAAAGAATACAAATTCATAAATACTTATATAAACTTTACTATAAATAATTTCAGGGGTTCTCAGACCCTTATCCCGTCCTTATCTTTGGTAGTGGGACCCCTGAATTTTGGCTGGATACATTCAGAGTTTAAGGCTATGTCCCCAACCTCTCTTGCACCAGTGTGGCCACGTGATTCGATTCTGCCCAACCAGTTGGGGGTGGGAGTCACGTGTCCTTTGTGGGCCGTTTTTCACCATTTTCCCTTTTTTCCAGCTGGAAGGCAGATGTGATGATGAGCCATCCAAGACTACAGGAAAAAAAGCAAATCCCCAGGGACAGTGGACTGAGAAGTTAGAAGGAACCTGGGTCCCCAGGCGATCCCCTCAAGAGGGCTACTGCATCAGCCCCAAAGCACCTGTCTTCAGACTTTTACATGAGAAAAATTAATTTCTATGTGGTTTATGTTCGAGGTGCTATATCCCAACCAATACACTAAGTTAAGGAGACTAAGTAGGGAACAAACACATTAGATATGTATCAATTTAGGATTACAAAAATGGCATTACTAGTTCAATCTGGATACATTACAAATCTTCAGTGTGAACACATATTCTTTTAATTTTTGCAAGCAATCATTATCCTACAAACTGTTTCAACTTTTGATTTTAAAACAGACATTTAGACTTTATAACAGGAAATCCTGCTATTAGAAACGGCCAATGAAGTCTTTTTGTATTAACCATGTTAAAAATGGTTGTGGTATCACCTATTTCATATCCTCCAATATCTACAAAAATATTTCCACATCCCCATTTAAAATAAATTCTGTCTGAAAACGTAACTGCATACTAGCTTATTCCATTCTTTCTGAATAAACCTTAAAAAGGTGAACCTACGGATTACAGTTAGCATCTTTGCTACGCTTCATGTCCATACGAATATTCCAACAAACACTGTACTATTAAACAGGAAACAGGAAGTAGGTTTAGTGATCCATACAACACCATGACCTCAAAGTGAAATGTAAGGGAGAAAGGGAGGAGCTGCCTGTGGTCAGCTTTTCAAACGTTTTGCATCTGTATAAGGTCGGCCACACCTAAACAACAGACTGCCTGCACACAATTTAGAAGCCAACTGATTCAGTTCATTGGTGATTTAGGAGTTAAAATTTTAAGACATATATACAAAGTTACAGATAAAAGGAATCTGTAAGCATTATTTCCTTCCTCCTTGTCTACATTCTCCTATCTCCTCCTCGCTGTACTGCCTTGGTACTTGGGAATCCATTAAGGTATTTTCTGTGTAAATTAAGAAATCTGAACTTCTAAACACTCACCAAGTTGTTGGAGCTTCATCATCTCCCATTTCACCTTCTTCTACATCCATTCCTTCTTCCCTGTCCTCTGTGTGCTAAATTTTAAAAAATGTACATCTGGTCATGAAGCAGTTGTCAGGCAGAAGAGAATTCTATATGACAGGAATCCAAGAATTCAAGAGCAATATGACAGGAAAATAATCATGAAGACACAGTGTAGAGTTTTAAACCAGTACTTTTCCAAATATGGTCAGTAGATTCTCTCCAAGAATAGAGAATCTATGGCAAAACATGATTTGGAAATATAGTACACAATGATCTTTTGTGAGAAGTGAGAAGTTCATTAGTATACTAAGGACTCCATGAATCAAAGAAACTATCTCTCAAAGGGAATTTAAGTAGTTTTTGTCCCCAACTTTAACTGAACTCTGAAAATCTTCCCCAACTTATACACATAACACTTATTATCTGGGAACACTTTTGGATATGCTTGGTGTCCAGCTCCAAATTGAAACATTTTACACAACTAGTTTACACAGAAGAGTCCAAGAAATACCTAAAAGATACATAGAGGGGAAAGGAAAAATCTTAAATTCAGTATCATTTCCAAACGGACAATGATTACAATTTAAAGGATAAATTAAGTATTCTGGTTAATTTGATGTGAAATATTAGTTATATCTAATTTAAAAGATTTTAAACTTTATAACTTGCTCCTAGATGAAGAGCAGGTAACGAACGTCCGACAACTTGCCCACTCTGGGCTGTTTTCAATGCCATGTTTGTTCTGTCGTGTCCGACTTTTTGCAACCCCACTGGATTGTATAGCCCGCCACGCTCCTCTGTCCATGGAATTTTCTAGGCAAGAACACTGGAGTGGGTTGTTATTTCCTTCTCCAGGGGATCTTCCCTGACCCAGGGATTGAACCCATGTCTCCTGAGTATTCTTTACCACTGTGCTACCTGGAAAGTCCTAGTTATCTCAATAACAAACTTAAAATATGTTCTGTTGATTTCACATCAGCCTCACCTTCTGACCCAAGGTGCTTTCCTGCTCATTGGTATTGAAAACAGTGACATTTTCCAGATTAAACTGACTCTGCAAGTTAAGACCTATTAAAAAAAAAAAAAGATTTTCAAAGCAAACCCAAACACCTAAACCAGTTTAAGAATGCAACTTTGTTGTCATATAACTAAAATATATAAAATGATAAATTACTAATTAAGCAAAAAATTAAGTCAGAAATAAAATCCACTTGATTTTCAAATTCTTTCTAAAATTCATTTCTTGAAGGTGCTTTTAGAGTATACAGAATTCTATATATACTAATACAGATATAGTTGATGTTATGAATATTCTAGAACAATTTTACAGAATGCTTTATGTACTAATTTATGACTTTGCTGAAGCACAATCACAAATTGTGTTACTCAGATGGTATAAACATGTAATAATGTTTACAAAAAAAGTTATAGCGAGAGCCATGTTCCTCACTGTCAGGGAAAGAAGTCAGAAATAAGCAGGTCTATTGGTGCGAGATTAGACTCACAAGTTTTCAGTCACTATGATATCACTGTATTGTTTTCAGTCACTATATCACTGTATTGTTTATGATATCTAAAAAAAAAATTTAGACAAATAACAGAAATAAAGATGCATATGTACAAGTTAGTATTTATACATATCTTAGTGTATCTAGGGCCCAGATCTTGTCTTTTAAACACCATTTTAAAAATAAGACAAATCACGCTCTCTTGAGAAGTGGTTGATTCTAGTGACTGAGAAGGAAAAATACAAGATGCACCTGGACTATCCTTTGATATCAGGAATGCATGAAAGAGATCCCAATGGGGAGAACTAGGACAGTTTGAACAAATAATGATATTGTGAAATTATAATTCATATAAATATTCATGAGTTTCATTTTGAAATAGATGATTAAACTGATAAGTAAACAAGGGGGAAGACAACTATTTTTTGGGTTTTTTTGGCTGCATTGCATGGTTTGTGGGATCTTAGTTCCCTGACCAGGGATCAAACCTGGGCCCTCAGTAGTGAAAACTCAGAGTCCTAACCACCGGTCCATCAGAGAATTCCAGAGACAACTCTTCTTTAGCAAAGAATCCCAATTCATAAAGGTAGAAGGTATGAAAGAGATAGAAAATCACCACCAAAAAACCTAATAATAATCGCTATAGGCCAAGATCCACTGACGAACACTACTAAACTCAGTGGGCAAAGATCTAAAGGGAAAAAGAATATCTGCATGGCCTCAAAGTATCTCCCTCCAAATATTTATTAATTACAAAGGGGAAAATAGTGGCTTTGTAGTAAAGAAATATGGCAATCAAGGACACTATCTTCATTAGATGATCAAGGATAACATCCCCAGTAAAAAGACACATCAACGCCATGCTAAAATGAGGCACTGAGAAGAGTACATCACGTCTGTGGTCTTCTTCCTCAAATCCACAACCTCAATCTAACTATGAGAAATACCAGGTAAACATAAATTGAAGGGCAATCTACGAAACACCTGACCAGGACTCTTCAGAACTATCAAGGTCATGAAAAAACTGCAAAGGCCGAGGGACTGCCACTGACTGGAGAGATTAAACTGACATCACGACTAAGTGCAGGACCCTGGACTGGATCCTTAAACAAAAAAGAGAGCAGTGAGAAAACCGATAAAGTCTAAATAAAGTACTGCACCAACGCTGATTTTTCAGTTTTGATAAATGTACATAGCATGTAAGAGGTTAACGTTAGGTGAAGCTTTTCAGGTACTTTATAATATCTTTACATATACATATACTCTAGACTTTAAGTCTAAAATTATTTTAAAACAAAAAGCCTTTTTTTTTAAAAAAAGAAAAACTAGTATGCTAGATGAAGTCATTAAGCTAGTGAATGAACTTGGCTCACCATTCTGTATTACTTACTTAAAATATCTTTGTCTATTCTCTATTACTCAATACCACATAACATAATTCTCCATTAGGTTAAAAATTTCAGTCATACTTAACTAAATTTAATGGATAAACTACATGCTACAACAGCTTTCTAAAGGTCTTGGGATATACTCTACCGACTCTTCAGCATCTACAAACACAAGAAAAGAAAAAGTACTACAAGATCCCCTGAAATGCCAACCTAGCTTATGTTAGTAAGGATGTTTGGAAACTGGAAGGCACTTGCGTCAATGATAAGACTGTAAAATGAAGCAGCCACTTTGGAAAACAGTCTCGTGGTTCGTCAAGAACTTAAACACAGAGTTACCATGTGACCCAATAATTCTACCCTTAGATATACATCCAGGAGAAATTAAAAGTTACCATATGACCCATTAATTCCATTCTATGTATATGGCCAAGAGAAGTGAAAACATACATCCACACGAAGCTTGTACACAAATGTTCACAGCAGCGTTATTCACAGTAGCCAAAAAGCAGAAGCAACTCAAGTGTTCATTAACTGATAAACGGATAAACAAACTGTGGTCTATCCATACAGAGAATATCATTCCATACAGAGAATATCAGTTGTAAAAAGGAATGAACTACTGATGCATACAACACAGATGAACCTTGAAGACGCTAAGCTAAGTTAAAAAAGCCAGTCACAAAAGACCACGTATTGTATTATTCCATTTTTTAAAATGTCTAGAATAGGAAAAATCCACAGAGATGAGTAAGTAAATGACCTTTTCTTCCGGGCCTGGGAGAGAGGGCAGGGATGGGGGTAAATGTGGAGTGACAGTTAGCAGGCACAGGGCTCCTACAGGAGAAAGGTTCAACAGTCAGCTGCAGTGATGACTACACAACCCTGTGAATATACTAAAAAAAAAAAAACAGAAAAATGCACATTTTCAATGGAGAACTGTATGGTATGCGAATTCACATCTCAGTAAAGCTGTTAAAAAACTGAGCTTCCAGTAGCAGAAGGCTAATAATTAGCTAATTACCAATTCAGATTAATCTTCTCACTAAGGACAACTACAAATGTCGATCAATTACATTAATTCTCTTAATTCTTACAGAGCATAAACCCTTTTCACAGCACTGTTTTAGACAATGAAATAGAAAAACTGTTTTCTTAAAAACTATAAAGAACTAACGTTCAGTGAGGAATACATGGCAAAAACCAAGAAGGCGAGAAAGGTAAGCAATGCAGCGCCAGCACTTAAAGCCACTTCTGTCTGTCAAACAGGAAGAATCAGCTGCAAAACCACTCTTTTAGCAGCTTTCTGAAGTGAGGGTGTTAAAAATATATCTGAATCCAAGGAAGGTGTGGAATCTAATAAATCCTACCCCAACCATCTTCTAGGCTGGGATGTACAGGGCTACATCCTTGGGTAGGGATAACCAAACTGCAGCCCAGTGCCAAGCCTTCTCGGAGACCTAAGAAATCACAGACCTTGAGCTGGGCTAGGTGACGGTAGGCTTACACTAGTTGTAGCCCCTTCTAAGGTGCCTGGCAGGTCATGAAAGCTCCCTCTGGAGAGAGGTATCTAACCCAGGCCTCCAAATTATTCCTTCAAATATCTTCTCAAACATAACATCAAACGCTAACCAGAAACACATAAAGAGGTAAGACACCACGAGTGAGAAACAGCCACAAAGACTTAAGACACTGGAATTATCAGACACATAAATAAAAGTAACAAGGCTTACCCTGGTTAGACAAGTAAAAAACAAGTTTGAAAATAGCAGGGAATAAGAAACTAAAAAGTGACACAGCAGACCTAAAAAAAGACTTTCTAGAAATGAAACGTACATTTACTGAAATTAAGAACTCATTTTGCAGATTATTCATAGATGAACAGAGAAGTAGTAAACTAGAAAACATTTCTAAAGAAATTATGCAGAATGTGATGGAGAGAGAGAGAGATGAAAAATGTAGAAAGTCTAAGAGACAGACGAGGTATAGAATGTTAACTAGAGTTCCATAGAGAAAAAGAGAAAGCAGCATACACAATATCTGAAGAAATAGCAGCTTAAATTTTTACGAAGTGGATAAAGGACAACCAATCCAAACTCAAGATGCCCACAAATCTGAAGAATGATACATTTTTAAAAATCCATGTTTAGATACATTATATAAAACTGAAAACCCCACAAACAAAATAACAAACAAAAATTCAAAGAAAAAGAAAATTTCAAGAGCAAACAGAGAAAAAAAAAAAAAAACCAACTAGATTATCTTCAAAGCGGACATCTGATTCCTCTCTAGAAAACACAGGAAAAGTAATGATGACCTTCCACTAAATGAAATCTTATATCCAGTGCCAACCTACAACCTCTATACTTCAACCATTCTATCTACTCTTTAACCATTCTTCAAGAGTAAAGAAATAAAGATTTTCAGACAGAACAAAATTTGCACTAAAGAAAAGTCTAAAGGGGAAAATAGTAACAGATAGAGGATCAGAAATAAAGTTGTAAATACACTGGTAAATTGAAATTAATCCTGACAACATTTGAACAAGAGGAAAGGAAAAAAAGCAGAGATACAGCAGGACAAAAAGAAAGTCAGATAATTTTACCACTGCTAACACACACTATAGGTCTTACCATAAGCAGGCACTGTTGTAAGCTCTTCACATATTTTAACTCATTTAATCCTTACAACAACATGTGAAGTAGGTGGTAGATTAGCCTGATATTAAGGAAGGGGTGACTGAGGCAGATAATCTGGCATACCTGAACAGACTGTGGAGGGCTCCAGAGAGTTGCCATGCCTCACTTTCGGACCTGAACAGTGGTTACCCAACTACTGGCTTCATAATTATTATACTATATACTTAATTTTTGTACTTTTCATACTACTGTTATATTTCACAATGATAAAAGAAATGAACAAAAGTAAATGTGGCTAAACAGTAGTGACTGAAGAAGGAAATGGAAGCAGAAAAATTGGCAAGTATTAGGAAACGAAATAAAAACACAATTCATGTCTACATATTTCAGTGTGATTCAACTGTACATTATTATTAATGAGTTTTGAACCTGAAGAATCAATGGCTTTATTTGAGTGTTACCTGTATTATACACTAGAACAGGTACAACTATTTACAAGTAAAAGAAAATCAAGTGACAATTTCCTATGCTATCTTTGAACTTTTTAGAACCTTTTTTTTTTAAATCATCATGGTATATTCTAGTCCATGAAAAATAGGTAAAAATTTTCCTGCAAAGCAATTAACATACAAAAGCTCACCTGATTTCTCAGATAAAGGGAAAAGCCTGGCCAAAAAGAGTTGAATTCGTCCACAGAAGACTGTATTCTGGGATTTTGATAATCTTCGTAGGAGATCTAACAACAAACAGAAACAAAGATTACACATATACCCAAGTGTCTTAACCAGTTCAAAAGTATTTTCCTTAAGCACTAGTCCTGAAAATAGGGGTAGAAACTATTTTCTGTCACACACAAAAAAGGCACTAGAAAATTAAAAATAAAACAAGTTTAACAAGGGCAAGATAAACTTTACTCAACTTTTTGGTTTTCATTAAGTTTATACCTAGAACAGGAATAGATCAATTTAAAGCAAATGATCAGTTTTAATAAATCAGACTGCTATTTTAAAATGAAGATACAATCTTAAAAAAAATTTTATCACCTGTGTTTAATTCAACCACCTGGTTTCCTGGCCATATTCCCTTCTTAAAAACCAATCATTTACTGTTGAGTTACTTACCATTGCACATACGTAGTAAATAATTTTTCCCAGCAGAATAGAATGTATTCTGAAATTAAAATAGAAATTATTACTATTGTTCTGAAGTTGCTGCATATCCTTCAATAGTTAGTCACAGGAAGTCAGATGTAAAGAACACTAATATGTATCGAGAATCTACTATGCAGCTTTCACTTTTCCAAGCAAATAACATTTTTAATGAAATAAAAATATTTTCAAACATGATTCTAAGTAACTTTTAAAACATGTAAAAGTGTGTGTTTTCAAGGTAACTGTTTCTACTCAAATTTTGTACTGTCATTTTTTTCTCCATGTGATTCTTATTTGCCTTTTCTAAGAGAGCAGAACATATATTTCTCATAAAAACAAACTTTTTGGCAATCAGCAAAGTCAGAAATAAAAGCAAGAAACAAAACAAACCACCCTCAGAACTCTGGATCTATAGAAAGCTGAAGTTAGTAGAAAAAGAAACTAAGGCACTTACTGATTTCCAAGTAGCAACATTTCTTTCCACGAAAGTGAATATTGTGTCACACTGATCCAAAGGAAGGCAGTCTAAAACATCTCCCAACAGTACAAAAGGTGTAGATGCTGTACAAATACCTTCAAGTGGAGCACAAGCCAATTTAAAAGTTTAAAATATGGCTGAGTAAAAGAGCTCATGCAAAAAATTTTGAAGATACTCTTAAAGGTACACTTTGTCAATCCTAACAAGGCTGTGAAAGCCAAGAAACAGAAGCAACCTAAGTTCCCAAGCAGGATCTACTTAAGTTTATTTAAGTTTTGGTATGTGAAGATAATCATCCTTGACAACCCTTCCAGAGCATTTACTAAATGCCAGGCACACTAAGTGCTTCACATATACTGACACGTGTAATCCTCATAACCCTATGAGTTATCTCCAGTTTACAGAATGGGAAAACTGAGACACAGGGAAGTCAAATAACTTGCCCAAGGTCATAGAGCCAGTAAGCGCTAGAGCTGGGATACGAACCCAGGCAGTCTGGCTCCAGTCTGTCTTCTTCACCACTAAGCTATTCAAAAGAATATAATGCAGCCAATTAAAAACTATGACTATAATAACTTGGAAAATGCTTATGACATAATGTCAAGTGAAAAAGGCAGGGTTCAAAACTGTATGGATATTATGGTTGTAACAATAAAATTCATTTAAAAGACTAGAGAAACTCAAATCATATACCAAAATAAATGGTAGTTTCTTAAAGTAGAAGAATTGGGACTAGTATTCTCCCTTTTCCTCATTTCCAAATGTTCTGTAATGATGCTAAATTTAAATTGTCTTTGTCATTTGAAAAGATCAAGTTCAAAAAAGATAAAAAGATTTGATACTAATTTCAGTTCTTACTACACTTTTAAATATAATACTGCTGTTTCAAAGAAAAAATTGGTAAAATAAAAAGTTATGTCTAAATTCAATAAACTAAAGACTTTAAGGTCATCTAGGCTAGTTAAAAATGCTTTTATCTTCCTGCTCATTCTTCCTTCTATTTTTAGGTAATAGATACTAATACTTGTTAAGGGTTTAGGGAAAGTAGCCACTTCATCATGGTATGTGAAAAAAAGTATCTAGGGGCACTATTAGCCCCTAATACTGCATTAACACAGTAGTTCAGAAACAGGAAGTAGTATTTCCAGCTCTGTGCTGCACCGGAAAGATCATAGCTGGCATGTAATATGAGGGATACTGCCTAGAACCAGTTAGGCATAAAGTAGCAAAGTTCAACTCAATGCAAAGGAAATCTGATCATCAGAACCAGCTAACAGAAGTCAAATGGTGAGCTTCATCGATGGAAGTAGAGGATGACCCCCTGCCCAGGACGTTACTGAGGGGAGACAGGGCAGGCCAGAGATAAGACTGAACCAGATGACCTCCCAAGTCCTTTAACACTTGATTTGTGATCCTTTGTGTCCTGTACACCCAAGAGATTAGAGAGACATACTTCCTGCCCTTAGCTGGAGTGTAATTTGGCAAAATAACACACATTTAATAATTATAGAACTTAAAATTACCTAGATTCCACTCTCAAAGATTCAGTAAAACTGAGTGAAAGCCTGGCAGTCTCATTTGAAAATGGAGATTCACTGGTGATTCTGATGAGCTGGGTTATAACATGATTCCCCAACACTGTCACTGTCCTGGCCTCCATGCTGCCCCCTGAGCTTCATCTTAACCTTGGCCGCAGACATCCATTCCTGAGTTCCCAAACACCTTGCTATGTTCAAGCCTGCATAGCTTTGTTTACAATGGTTTCTGCCTAAACAGGCTTTTTCCTCTCTATCACATGGTAAATTCCTACTCAGTCTTTCAAAGCATATAGTACATACTGCATCTAAAAAACTCTGGTACTTTTGTGTAGGCTACCACATCTCTGCTTCTGAAAGCACACAGTACATAAACTACAGTATTTATCATACCCAAACTGTTTATTTTTGTTATGTAGACTACCAGGTTTTTAAAGGTAGGCATTTTTGAAGATTTTCACCAGTGGAGAGTCTGACACAACAGAAGCTCAATAAATATCTGCCAAGTTGAGTTTAATAAACATGCTTATGGACAATTTGAAAATCTGTCACATAATAAACAATAATATTGCTCTCAAGAAGAAATTTTTCCCATCAAATTAAAATAAAAAGGTATTTAAACTTTTATTCATGGCTTAACTGAGTTCTTAAGTCCTTATCTTTCTCAAATAAAGTAAAAGTTTTAAACACAGACCTTGTATAACTTCAAGCATTTGCCAACAAAGGTCCGTCTACTCAAAGCCATGGTTCTCCCAGTAGTCATGTGTGGATGTGAAAGTCTATAAAGAAAGCTGAGCACCGAAGAACTGATGCTTTTGAACTGCAGTGGTGAAGAAGACTCTTGAGAGTCCCTTGGACTGCAAGGAAATCAGTCCTGAATATTCATTGGAAGGACTGATGCTGAAGCTGAAGCTCCAGTACTCTGGCCACCTGATGTGAAGAACTGAGCCACTGAAAAAGACCCTGATGCTGGAAAAGATTGAAGGCAGAGGAGAAGGGAATGCCAGAGGATGAGATGGTAAGATGGCATCACCGACTCGATGGACATGGGTTTGAGCAAACTCCAGGAGCTGGCGATGGACAGGGAGGCCTAGCATGCTGCAGTCCATAGGGTCGCAAAGAGTTGGACACAACTGAGTGACTGGACTGAACTGACTGAAGCATTAAAAACATTACCAGTTTATAAGAGTACCATATCAGGATAATCAATGAATGAAGTAGACGCTGCAAACTGTTTGACAGGAACTGGCAAGGAACACTCCATTGCAGCACTCGTTAGAATATGCTTCATAAATGAATGATGAGTAAGCATTCCATACACATTAACTCCTAAAGCCAACATTTATGAACTACTAAGCTCACAAAATTGCTTGTGGCTACACTGGAAGGTCACTTTTACCTTGTATGTTTCAGGTTTTTGTAGGAATAAGTATCAAATTAATAAATATATGACTAGTGCTTTACAGATGAAAAGGTACTTTTCACATAAATTATATGAATAAATCAAAAGAATATTTGTAACCAGACTAATTAAAAAAAGAATATGATGAACCACTGTTTCATTGCTTCTTTATGCAAATATTTAATGAGCTACTACTATGTATTAGTCACTGTGTACTTACTACATGCCTTTTTAAAAGTCTGCTGACATTACCTTCTACCAGCCCTGGCCCATCTGAACCACCCTCTACTTAGTTTCCCTGCCAGCAGCTTCTCCCCATCCCATGCCTTTCCCACAGGTACTCTTCAGCACAGCATATAAAGCCCTTCACAAATGATTCTAACTTACCCTCCTGCTTCTTTCCTCATGGTTCTCATCATCCTCTCACCATTTTGCTCCAGTTTTTTTTACAGCCCTTACACCCCAGTTCCTATGTTACAGTTTTCTTTCTAGCCCATCCTGGTCCCTTCAGACTCTGAAGTTTAAAGAATCACTTCAACTATACTTCATTCCCACCTCAATTACCCCCAGTAAGACATTTACATGTGTTTCCTCCACGAACCACTAGGTTCCTTATAGGCAGGGAATATGTTTTATTCACCACTGAATCTCCAAGCCCTAGCCCAGTACCAGGCACATAACAGATGCTCAATAAATAGGCACTGGATGAACAAAGTAAGCGGAGAACAAAGAAACGTCAAAGCGTGCCCTGTATACTAGTGCCAAGAAATAACTGTGAGCTAATTTCAGTGGCACTTCTTGGCAATGGGGGTAGGTAGGCAGAATTTGAAAAATGAACAAAATTATCTAGGTAGAGAGGTATGGGGAGAATACGTTTTCGATAAAGCATGTGAAGTCCAGGATTACTTTAAAACCAAACCAAACCAAACCAAACCATACTTACCTTCAGTTACTCCCCCAATAGCAAGAGAAATAATAGCTAAAACGTTTTCACATGATGAATGATTTATCTACCAACAAAGGAGAAAACAACTTAATTTAGGAACCAGAATTTAGACTAATTTGATAATAAGAAAAACATACCCTCTGACATTAAACTGATTATCACAAACATTGGATAAAGATATTTCTCACAGAGGATAAAATTACTAAGAATATTTTAAAAATGAATGATAAGAGCCCTAACTGTAGAAGTATATTAAATAAATAAGCAGCAGGTGATTCACTTAAAATCCAAGAGCCTTGGGAAGATGGCTACATTAGCATGATTAAGCCTATAAGCTAATCAAGCACAGATGCGCCGAGTCATTCAAAGGCACCTGACAAAAGGCTGGCCGGGGAGATTACCTGTACGAGTGCATCAGTATGTCTGGGGTAGGGTTTCATTTGTAACAGAAGAGAGATGATGCTTAGGTTTGATAACATCATAAAAACCAGCATTTATTGAGTATTTATTAAGTGCCATTTTACACAACCCTGAAAAAAATGGTGTTTCCTCTCTTACAAATGAAATTGAGACTCAAAAAAGCAAGGTAACCTTGTCCAATGCCTGACAACAGGTGACTAGGTCTGAAGAAGAGGAAAGAATGAATACAGAACTGTCCTAAAGAAAGGGACACTGGTTTATGGCCACTGGTAAAGAATTTAGCTTCTTGGGATCCAAGCTTTGCTAAATGAAGAATAAACTGTTGGAACTTTTCCTTTCATTTGGGTGCTCCACTAATAGTACACAAAGTCATATTTTTCACATTTAAATTTCTGTACTGAAATTGGATAGGCTCTTGTTATCTATTACTAACTGAGAAGGAAGAGGCTGATAAGGAAAATGAGGGCCTGGAATCCGTGCTGAACATCCTTGGACTAGACTTCTCGTCCACTCCAGGATGTGTCCGTGTTTATACACCAAAGACAGGACCCATCTTCAAGCTCTAGTTCTTGCTCAGGAAGACCTTGTGTCAACTTTTCTTATACATATTCAATGGCAGAGGGCTCTGCTAATTTATTAACCCAAACTCTTAAATTGCACCTATGCTATCAAAACTCTTATTATGTAACTCCTAAGTTGACTATGACCAAGTTAAGTTTCACAGACTAAGAAGTTCACTCCAGAAAAAAAAATAGTCATGGTTAAATATCTATTCTAAGAATAAATGCAAATTAAAAAGTAATATTTACTAATCTGCCAGCAAAATTATAACAATAAATAAAGGAAAAACATACTTACAATTTCTTCTTCTAGAACACCTCTAAAAGCCTGGTCAAGGGTACATTTTTTTTCATTTTCACTATTAAAAACAAAAAACACCTGCATTTTTATAAAACAGCTCAGGGAAAGTATAAAGATTTCAATGAGCCCATGTCATAGATATTAATGCCTTACCTGCCAGGTAACTGACTAAAGGTATTCAACAAGGGCTTGATATTTTTGCTGTTCAGGGCCTCTCTTGTAGATTTCTAGAAGGAAAAAAAAAGCATGTAAGTTGAAGGATTTTTTGTTCACTGAAAAACATACGACTCATTAATTGTATGTCTAACTAAAAAATGTTTCTACCCGAGAAACATTACCTGTCAGTCATTTCAGCAGTAATTCTCATTCAAATGCTACTTACTCATCACTTGAAGCTTGTTGAGAGCGTCCAAGCTCAGTTTTCTCATTCTAGGTTTTCCCTCCTACCTTTCCTTTAAATATGCTATTTATTCTGCTTTAAAATAAATCTCTTAAGTGGTCCCTTATTTACAGGTTTTGTTTCACAGCTTCCTCCAAAGGTCCTTAATAATGTTATCCCACTCAATCTATCCAACCTTACTTCCCAGTAACCCCAAACACATATTCTCCACTAGGCTCTAGCCATTTTTCCATCATTTTCTACCAAGCTCACTCTACCGTATCCATGCACATTGTTCTTCCCACATGCTCATGCAAATTCTATCCATTTTTCAAGAGCCAGCAAAAGTCCCACCTCCTCTAGGTAGCTTGCACAGCACAGGCCCTGACATCAGGTAAACACTGATGTCTTAAAGCACTAAAGTTGCTGCCTGTCACAAAGTAGTCGTAATTGAAAAAGAAAAATACTGCTAAGTCATTCCCTCTGTAAAAATTCACATACACTTGGAAAAGCATTGTTACCTCACAGGAGTTACAGTTATACTGGAGATGTCGATTCCTGACTCTGTGGGTAGGCTGTGTAATCTTGGTGCATGTGAGCTCAGTGGTATCCGACTTTTCGTGACCCCATGGACTGTGCCCCACCAGGCTTCTCTGTCCATGGGATTCTCCTGGCAAGAATACTGGAGTGGGTTGCTACTCCCTTCTGCAGGGGATCTTCCCCACCCAGGCAATGAACCCACATCTCCTTTGCCTCCTGCACAGGCAGGTGGATTCTTTACCACTGCACCACCTGGGAAGTCCGTAATCTAGAGCATACCCCTTTGTCTCTGTGCTTCACTTTCCTCACCAGTTACATATATGGGTTGTTGTAGATCCTTATTACCATCAGCAGCAGTGGCATCACCTGAGAACTTGTTAGAAATGTAATCTCAGGCCCCATTCCTACTGAACCAGAAGCTACATTTAACAAGATCTCCAGGTGATCCCAATCCATGCTCAATCTTAAGAAGCACCTGGCTAGATGATCTCCTATTAAATGGTCCCTTCCAGGACTGATACAACCTTGGATACACTTAACAGTTTCTCCCCACAGAATTTCAGAAAACTAGGGACAAATATAGTTAAACGATTTAAAACAGGGTACTTCATTTAGTGATGGGCAACATAAAAAGAATACTGAGTCTGAAGTCAGAAAAAACCAGTGAAGCAAATCATTTAACTTTTATGCTTTTGAACTGTAGTGCTGGAGAAGACTCTTGAGAGTTTCTTGGGCTGCAAGGAGATCAAAGCAGTCAACCCTAAAGGAAATCAACCCTAAATATTCTTTGGAAGGACTGATGCTGAAGCTCCAAACTGTGGCCACCTGATGCGAAGAGCCGACTCACTGGAAAAGACCCTGATGCTGGGAAAGACTGAAGGTAGGAGAAGAGGGGGACAGAGGATGAGATGGTTGGGTGGGATCACCGACTCAATGGACACGAGTTTGAGCAATCTCCGGGACATGGTGAAGGACAGGAAAGACTGGCATGCTGCAGTCCATGAAGTCGCAAAGGGCTGGACACGATTTAGCGACTGAAAAACAACAACAATGGCGGGGGCTGGGGGGCGGGCTGTCTCAGTTTCTATCTCATCTACTGCGGATAATTAAACACCCTACTTCACAGTGCCAGTCTGAGTTAAATAAGCTAACGTGAAAACGCTCTGTAAAGTGTTTCCCCAAACGTTTAAATTACTGTTCCCAAGGTGGAAGAATAAAATGATAGTTGATAACCCTTCCCAAGCTAATCAGTTCGCCTCGCCCCATTTAGGACCGCCCTCATCAATCTCTAAGGAGCGAGATACAGGGGGGTTAAAGGGTGATGAATAAGCGGTGAGAAGAACCACCTGGCAGTTAGGAGGCGGGCCAGGGGGCCGGTTCTCTGGACTAAAACCATTCCCGCCTTCCCTCTAGAGCAGCCCCCTGCCAGTTCTGGAAACACACGCCTGGCTAAGCGAGCACCGCAGAGGAGCAGGACCCAAAAGGAGGTAGTCTGCGGGTGAGCCCTCCACGCAGAGCGCAGGGTCCCGGCACCCGCCGATGAAAAGGAGGAGCCGGGCCGCAGAAGACTCGTGGAAGAGGCAGGTAAGGCGCCTTTGCCGCCTCCCCAGCCCACGACGGGGCCGGGAACCCGTCACCACAGCGCCACGCCTCTGTCCCCGCTTTACCCCAGTGCAAAACTCGAGTAATTTCAAGGAGAGGAGAGCAACAACTAGCGCGGGGCCGGGGCCGCGCCCACCGGCCCGCCACTCACCGTAAACCGCGTCCGCGCTTCGGGCAAACTGAAGAGCGGCGGCGTCGGAGACATCTTTTTGGCTGCGCGTGCCCGCCGCTTCGTCGCGGCGCCCGCCGATGACGTCAGGCGGGGAGCAACGAGAGTGCCGGCTCCGCGCGCGGCTAGAGCGGCTTGTGGGCGCCGGGGCGGGCCCGGGGGCCGCTGGGAGCTCCGCGGGTGACGGAGGTCGGGCGGGCGTCGGGAGCCAGGCTTAGCCGCTCAGCCACGCCCGGTCCGGGTGCGTGGTAACAACCCCTGGGGCGACTGCCGGCGCGCGGCCTCGCCCTGTACACGCTGCGGGCTACAAGCCGGGACGCGCGGGCTCCTGGCTGGGGTTTTCCCGGTTGGGGAAGTCGGGTGAATGGCGGCGGGTTACGGCTCGCCAGGCCGCGAGGGCAGGGAGTCGCCGTCCGAGAGGCCGAGTCGGGCGGCTGATCCGGGAGCTCCGGGCTGGGGCGGCGACGGCAGTGGCCGTCGCATCAGAGTCCTTCCCGGAGGAGCGGCCCCAGCTCCGGACTCGAGCAGGTCACGGGCCCTGTAGCTCAGTGCAGCTCCATCTTCGGAGAAAGAAAAATAACGCTTGTATCCCCGGGGCTGTTGAAGAGCGTGCATGAAGTCAGGAATGCAAGCGTGGCTTGTGTAGCAGTGTAATGGGTGGGGATTCGTTCTTTTTGCTGGCCGATAGCGGGCTCTACAGGCCGAGGAAGACCGTGGGGTAACGCAGTCCTCGGCGCCGATTGGACAGCCGGTGGCGCCGAGTCCGCGGATTGAGGCACCTGTTGCAAGACCTAGTCCTGCGGCCGATTCCTCGCTCGTCTCCGCTCACTTGGCCAATGAGGGTCCGAGGGGCAGTCGTCTTTCCGTGGAGTTACGCGGTGGGGAAAGAAGCACTGACCCAAACACTTGCTACCCAGCCCTTACCCACCTGCACGTGTTTCTAAATGAAAGCCTGGGGCGCTTTACCTGTTTCCCTTCGTGGACATCCAGCGTACAGGATGCTAACAAAAACATAACTTTGGGTAATCTTGTCCCTAAGTGGGAATTGTGAACAGGGATGGCTACCTGGAGCGTTGCAGGGTTTTTTTTTTTTTTTTTTTTTTAAGAATCAATAGAATCGTTCAGGTTTGATTGTACAACGTATGTTGCCAAGTTGCCCAAATCAACTGGTATTAACTGATTTAATAGGTAGCTGATGTAATCGGATTATTACCATATTATGGATGATTATTAACTGTGGAGCACAGCTAAGGTAAATAAAATTTACGCAAGAGGCAAATAAAAATATATATATATATTTACAAAAATCCAAACGGAAGAAAAGTTTCTTGACGCATCCATCGAAGTCTAGAATTTAAATTAGCCAAAGACTTAGAATTGTGTGTGTGTGTGTGTGTGTGTTTTTATCACACATTTGCTGTGCACCTGTGCTTTCTATAGGCAGTGGACAGTATTTCTTGAATGAATAGTAACTATACGTTTGAATGAACAAAATAATATAGCTTAATTGCTGTTTTGAGGAGCTAGCAATAAGGAAGTTAGGCAATGCAGTTTGAAAAGATACTCATCAAAAATCAGAGAAATGTTTTAGCATTTAGATTGTAAAAATGCCTTATAATTCCCAAGCACTTAACTGTGTAAGACATTTGATCCTCTAAATGATATTTTAAGTTGAGTAACACAGCTATTATGCTCATTTTACACATGAGGAAGCAAACTCAAAGAGATAGGGTTCCTGAAAGAGGTATTGGCCAAGTGAGACTACCCATGATTTTTGATTAGGATTTTTGAGCTCTTTACACTGTTACAGTGTCTGTAAATAATAGTCAAGTTTTATTGCCTCCTTGTATGAGCCAGACACTTTTCTTGTGTTATTCCTCCTCCTCAGCATGACATTGTACGTAACAGGCTTGTCTGTCCTGGGTCATATGTCTAGAGAAAGCTGTTTGGAATTTGAACCCCTAGCTTTAATCCCAAAGCTTGCATTTTTCTTGAATCTTAACCCATAAATCTTTACAAAGCTATGGACCTAGTTAATGTCTCATAAATTATTCCTTATAATTAGAGAAGGGTGAGGATCATATGGTCATTCATAGCATAAGTTTTGTAAGTATGTAATAATACCATTCCAAAGGCAGACATACAATAATGCATAAACTTTAATTGAGCACCTCCTTTTCCTCCTATGTTAGTGCACAATTGTATAAATGGTTAACTGTATAAAACTTCAAATAGTCAAAGCAGTCTTGAGAAAGGATAAAACTAAAAGTATCACTTCCTGATTTAAAAAAAACATTACAAACTACAATAATCAAAATAATATGGTGCTGGCATAAGAACAGATGTGTAGACCAATGGAACAGAATACAGAGCCCCCAAATAAATATATGGTCATATATTTTATATTTATATATGGCTAACATATCTTCAATAAGAGTGCTCAGAACACACAATGGGAATAGGATAGTCTCCTCAATAAATGGTGTTGGGAGGACTTCTCTGGTGTTCCAGTGGTTAAGACTCCACACTTCCAATGCAGGAGACGTGGGTTTGACACCTGCATGGTGTGGCCAAAAAAAAAAAAAAATGGCATTGGGAATACTGGACATCCATGTGTAGAGGAATGAAATCAAACCTTCACCTCACACTATACTCTTTAAAAAACCAACTCAAGTTAAAATGGCAGAAGACATAAACAGGAAATTCATACAGGGGAAATACAAAAAGATGCTTAGCTTCCTGAGCAATCAGGGAAATGCATAAAACAATACTGTGATATTGTTTTCTCACCTATGAGACTGGCATGAGCTTAAAGGTTTAATGCATATTGGTGAGGAAATTGGGCACCTGTACTCAGCTGATGGAAATGGAATCTGTTGCAACCATTTTGGAAATGAATTGGCATTTTAGTAAGGCTGGAGATGCAATATCCTTCAATCCCGTAATTCTACTCTAGGTAAACACAAAAGGATTTCTTACACGTACTTACAAAGAGACGTGCACGTATTTTATTTTGGTACTGCTGGTAATGCCACAGAATTGGAAACAAAGTGTCAATCAATGAATTGCTGAATACATTTTAAAATATTCATTTGCTGAGTTTTTAAGGCAGAGAAAATGAAAGAGCTAAATGTATTTGTTGCAGTGTGAATAAATCTCTTGTTGAAACGATCATGTTTTACTTATTGAACCTGGGTCTGCTTCATTGTAGGCAGAATCTTTACTATCTGAGCCACCAGGGAAGCCCCCATAATTTCCAATAGGGATATTATAAGCAAAATGAGGAAACCAGTGGAGAAATAAAGTTCTGGGATTGCCAAGGGAAAAGTATTTTTTGGGTAAAATAAATTTTTTATGAAAATATCATTTAACTTTGCCTCTATCTACCCATAATTATGGGCTTCCCTGGTGGTGCAGTGGTAAGGAATCCACTTGCCAATCAGACACAGGTTTGATCCCTGGGTGGGGAAAATACCCTGAAGAAGGAGATGGCTACCCACTCCGGTATCCTTGCCTGGAAAATCCCATGGACAGAGGACCCTGGTAGGCTACAGTCCATGGGGTCTCAAAAAAGTTGGACATGACTTAGCAACCAAACAACATCCATTGTTGTTCAGTCCCTCAGTCATGTCCAACTCTTTGTGACTCCATGGACTACAGCAGGCTAGGCTTCCCTGTCCTTCACAATCTCCTGGAGCTTGCTCAAACTCATGGCCATTGAGTCAGTGATGCCATCCAACCATTTTGTCCTCTGTCATTCCCTGCTCCTCCTGCCTTCAATTTTTCCTAGCATCAGGGTCATTTCCAGTGAGTCAGCTCTTCACATCAGGTGGCCAAAGTATTGTGGCTTCAGCATCAGCCTCAGTCCTTCCAATAAATATTCAGGATTGATTTCCTTTAGGATTGACTGGTTTGGTCTTGCAGTCCAAGGGACTCTCAAGAATCTTCTCCAACATTACAGTTCAAAAGTTCTTCAGTGTTCAGCCTTTTTTATGGTCCCGCCTGCACATCCATACATGACTACTGGCAAAACCATAGCTTTGTCCATATGGACCTTTGTCAGCAAAGTAATGTCTCTGCTTTTCAATACAATGTCTAGGTTGGTCATAGCTTTTCTTCCAAGGAGTATGCGTCTTTTAATTTCATGGCTACAGTCACCATCTGCAGTGATTTTGGAGCCCAAGAAGATAAAGTCTCTCACTGTTTCCATTGTTTCCCTATCTATCTGCCATGAAATGATGGGACCAGAAGCCGTGATCTTCATATTTGGAACGTTGAGTTTTTAGCCAGCTTTTTCACTCTCCTCTTTCACTTTTATCAAGAGGCGCTTTAGTTCCTCTTCGTTTTCTGCCATAAGGGTGGTGTCATCTGCATATCTGAGATTATTGGTATTTCTCCCAGCAATCTTGATTCCAGTTTGTGCTTCATCCAGCCTGGCATTTCACATGATGTACTCTGCATGTAAGTTAAATAAGCAGGGTAACAATATACAGCCTTGACATACTCCTTTCCAAATTTGGAACCAGTTGTTTCATGTCTGGTTCTAACTGTTGTCTCTTGCATGCAGGTTTCTTAGGAGGCAGGTAAGGTGGTCTGGTATTCCCACCTCTTGAAAAATTTTCCAGAGTTTATTGTGATCCACACAGTTAAAGGCTTTAGTGTAGTTAATGAAGCAGGAGTAGATGTTTTTCTGGAATTCTCTTGCTTTTCCTATGATCCAACAGATGTTGGCAACTTGATCTCTGGTTCCTCTGCCTTTTCTAAATCCAGTTTGAACATCTGGAAGTTCTTGGCTCACGTACTATTGAAGCCTAGCTTGGAGAATTTTGAGCCTTACTCTGCTAGTATGTGAAATGCGTGCAATTGTGTGGTAGTTTGAACATTCTTTGGCATTGGAATGGAAACTGATCTTTTCCAGTCCCGTGGCCACTGCTGAGGTTTCCAAATATGCTAGAATATTGAGTGCAGCACTTTCACAGCATCATCTTTTAGGATTTGAAATAGCTCAGCTGGAATTCCAGCCCCTCCGCTAGCTTTGTTGGTAGTGATGCTTCATAAGGCCCACTTCACTTCGCACTCCAAGATACCTGGCTCTAGGTGAGTGATCACACCATCATGGTTATCTGGGTCATAAAGATCTTTTTTGCATAGTTCTTCTGTGTATTCTTGCCACCTCTTCTTAATATTTTCTGCTTCTGTTAGGTCCACACCATTTCTGTCCTTTATTGTGCCCGTTTTTGCATGAAATATTTCCTTGATATCTCTGAGTTTTTTGAAGAGATCTCTTTTCCATCCTATTGTTTTCCTCTGTTTGTTTGCACTGATCACTTAGGAAGGCTTTCTTGTCTCTCCTTACTATTCTTTGGAACTCTGCATTCAGATGGGCATATCGTTTCTTTTCTCCTTTGCCTGTCAACTTCTCTTTTCCCAGCTATTTGTAAGGACTCCTCAGACAACCATTTTGCCTTTTTTTTTTAATCTTTCTTTTTTTTTTTATTAGTTTTGCCAAACAATGACATGATATCACCATGGGTTTACAAATGCTCCCCCTCCAGAACCCCCCTCCCTCATTTTGCCTTTCTTTTTCTTGGGGATAGTTTTGTACAATGTACAATGTCATGAAACTCCGTTCATAGTCACTCTGCCTATCAGATCTAATCCCTTGAATCTATTTGTCACTTCTACAGTAAGGGGTTTGATTTAGGTCATACCTAAATGGCCTAGTGTTTTTCCATACTTTCTTCAGTTTAAGTCTGAATTTTGCAATAAGGAGTTAATGATCTGAGCCACAGTCAGCTCTCGGTGTTTTTACTATTTATAGCTTCTCCATCTTTGACTGCAAAGAATATAATCAATCTGATTTCGGTATTGGCCATCTTATGATGTCCATGTGTAGAGTTGTTGCTTGTGTTGTTGAAAGAGAGTGTTTGCTATGACCAGTGCACTCTCTTGGCAAAACTCTGTTATTTATGATAACACAAATTATCTTAACTTCCTTTGAAATGATATCCTTTTTGTAGTAACTGGCTCTTACCACTAGAGGGCAGCATTTGCATGGAACTGTCTCCTCTAAAAAGGGAAGAGACAGAAGAGAAAGTGTCGTATTTAGATATATTTCTATATGAAGTGCATTCTGGTACTGACCTTTAACTGCTTTACTCAATGCAAATTGTAAGTAAGTTATTACTACAGAAAAAATGGTATGTATGTACGTTTTATGTGTGTTAGAACACTTCCTTTTCCTCAGTTTTGAGCAACTTGACAGCTCCATCCAGGCTGCAGGAGTCAGGAAGGCTCAGCTGGACTTTGTTGGTATTTTTTCTCTTTAGGAGTTCCTCTAATAGCTATGTATGTCAATTTCAAAAAGAAATGAAAAAGACCTACATCAGGGGGATTACCAAGTCATGACTATTTCATGAGGTTTTGTGACCTTCACTGTAGCATGTGCTATTTTTATTCATAACTCTTGGAGGAAAATGAAGCACTTTGCCCTTGGGACTAGGCTGGTTCTGGTTAGACTTTCCACTACAATCTTTCTATGCCCAACTCTAGCTTCCTTCCTCCCACTTTGTAAATGGAAAGTAGGGAAGAGTTTCCTGTTTTGAAGTCAGCACCAGACCCACACTAAATCCTTAGCAGTTGATGGCAATGAAGCATAGACTGGGAGTTGAAGATAGTACTGGTATTCAAACGTGTCCCACAGTGATTAGCACACTGCCTTTTACTTGAGTATCTGCCTTAATGAAAACAAATCTAATCAGTCCATTCCTTCAGTGGCCCCAAATAGCTTTCAAGACCTCATTGGATTAGCTCCACATTCAAAACTATTCATAGCATGTCCATGCCCAACCCATCAGCTTCATATATTAATATATTAATATTTGGGCTTCCCTGGTGGCTCAGTGGTAAGAATCTGCCTGCCAATCCAGGAGATGTGGGTTCAATCCTGGGTCAGGAAGATTACCTGGAGGAAGAAATGGCTACCCACTCCTGTATTTCTTGCCTAGAGAATCCTATGGACAGAGGAGCCTGGTGGGCTACAGTCCATGGGGTCACAGAGTCAGACACCACTGAGCGACTGAGCACACACACATATTCATGTTCGTAAGTTACCATATGCTAAGCATACATCTTTCTTTTACCATCATTTTTTTTTATGCTTTGTATACATGAGCTCATTGATTCCTTACTTTTTAAGAAGTCTATACAAATGAGAAAACCAAGGCTCAGAGAATTTCAAAATTTCTTTACACTAGTAGGATTTCAGTTTGAGTGTATTTGACTCCAGAGTCATAATTATACGTTGTATTTCTTTTGTTTTGCCTCGCCTTCTAACCACATACTTTGCAGCCAGACTAAGCTACTCTCGGTTCCTTTTGTGTCTAATAACTTTTGCATACATTTCTGCTTCTTCTGGAATGCCTTTCTCACCCACTCTAACTGATCCAATCCTTCTTGTTTAAGATTCAGCTTAATCATCACTACTGTGATTGACCCTTCATGATGTGTTCGACTGTATTCATGGCCCCCACTCTGAGTCACAGAGTAGTTTTTCTCAACATGTATGTGTGAGGGGGTACGGCAGAGGATTTGGGAGGTGATTGTTAATGTCATGCTGCAAGAATCATTGCTCTGGTCCTGCAGAAAAGAAAGTGTGGAAATCCATTTTTAGCCTGAACCCCAGCAATGAATTGGGTTCAAAATAGGGAATAAAAAAAGTCCATCTCCTTTGACACTGGGATATAATCACTAGGAGAGTACTGATTGAGCAGTAACTGAAGTTTCAAGAGGGAGCTCCCCAGATGGAGCTGCAGGGCTCACAGACTAGAAAAATGTTACCTATGTGAGCAAATAAAATGGGCAGCTGTATTTGAAGTTTAGACCTGAAATGAACTCTGAGCCTTTGCAAATATAGGAACCAAAAAGGCTTTCAAAGTGAAGGAAAACAACTCCCACCTAAACTACAGGAAAGACTTGGGTGCTCAGAATGAGCAAACCAGGAGAAGCAATGCTCCTTTGTTAAAATCCTTTCCATCAGGTAGCTTACTGCTATGCTGAGCGTGCTATGTAGAAACCTCAAGGGATTGTATCTCCAACATTCTTTTTCATTCCTTTCTCAAAAACAGGGAGCTAGACTTTCACATACATTTGTAATATGAGCATTGCCTTTCCTATTTTGCAAAGGCTTCTTCCTCTTTTTATTTTTTTTTAATTGCATCTTGAACCGTATTCTAGCTGATGAGACTCTGGAAATGTCCAGGCAAATATTGATTCCATTTTCTTAAAAGAAAGGAATTCTTTAAAGACATGACCTTGTTAGTTTTGCATTTCAAGTAATTTCTTTCTTTCACTCAATTTGAAAATATTATGAGACAGGGAAGGGAATTTGTATTTACTGGGGATATGCTAAGTGCTAGACAAGTCTGTTGCATGCATTATCTCAAGTCCCAGCACAGTGACTGTGATGTGTTGGTTTTATGCCCATTTCACAGAGGGGGAGGTAGGGACCAGCAAAGGCTGAATAAACTGGTGATTAAGTGGGGAAGCTGAGATGTGAATAGAATCAAGCCTGATTCTGCTACAAGGTTTACCAAATTTAAATGAATAAACCTCTTTTTTGAAAAAGGATAAAATTTCCACAGACCTTTTGTGATGATTAAAATTATTATGTCTCTTAAGTAAACAAAAATAAAACTCAATATAAACATCTCATGTAATGACATTTATGTAACTACAGGACTAAAAGCAAATATATGAATTAAATAACAGCAAAACTTCCAAATGCCATTCAGTTTAGTTTAGTCACTCAGTCGTGTCTGACTCTTTGCGACTCCATGAACCGCAGCACGCCAGGCCTCCCTGTCCATCACCAACTCCTCTAGTCTGCCCAAATTCATGTCCATTGAGTTGATGATGCCATCCAACCATCTCATCTTCCGTCGTCCCCTTCCCCTCCTGCCCTCAATCTTTCCCAGCATCAGGGTCTTTTCTAATGAGTCAGCTATTCGTATCAGGTGGCCAGAGTATTGGAGTTTCAGCTTCAACATCAGTCCTTCCAATGAACACCCAGGACTGATCTCCTTTACGATGGACTGGTTGGATCTCCTTGCTGTCCAAGGGACTCTCAAGAGTCTTCTCCAACACCACAGTTCAAAAGCATCGATTCTTTGGCACTCAGCTTTCTTCACCATCCAACTCTCACATCCATACATGACTACTGGAAAAACCCTAGCCTTGACTAGATGGACCTTTGTTGGCAGAGTAATATCTCCGATTTTCAATATGCTGTCTAGGTTGGTCATAACCTTCCTTCCAAGGAATAAGCATCTTTTAATTTCATGGCTGCAGTCACCATCTGCAGTGATTTTGGAGCCCCCAAAAATAAAGTCTGACACTGTTTCCACTGTTTCCCCATCTATTTGCCATGAAGTGATGGGACCGAATGCCATGATTTTAGTTTTCTGAATGTTGATCTTTAAGCCAACTTTTTCACTCTCCTCTTTCACTTTCATCAAGAGGCTCTTTAGTTCTTCTTTATTTTCTGCCATAAGGGTGGTGTCATCTGCATATAAGAGACAACTGAGATCAGAGTGATAATAACTTACTGGGAGCTTACATGTGCACCTTTCTAAGTTGTTTACACGCTATCTTATTTAATCCTCAAAGTTTTGTGTACCTTTGTATGCAGATCAGGAAGCAACAATTAGAAAAGGACATAGAAAAACAGACTGGTTCCAGATAGGAGAAGGAGTAAGTCAAGGCTGTATATTGTCACCCTGCTTATTTAACTTATATGCAGAGTACATCATGAGAAACGCTGGGCTGGAAGAAGCACAAGCTGGAATCAAGATTGCCGGGAGAAATATCAATAACCTCAAATATGCAGATGACACCACCCTTATGGCAGAAAGTGAAGAGGAACTAAAGCACCTCTTGATAAAAATGAAAGAGGAGAGTGAAAAAGTTGGCTTAAAGCTAAACATTCAGAAAACTAAGATCATGGCATCTGGTCCAATCACTTCATGGCAAATAGATGGGGAAACAATGTCAGATTTTATTTTTTGGGGCTCCAAAATCACTGCACATGGTGATTGCAGCCATGAAATTAAAAGACACTTACTCCTTGGAAGGAAGGTTATGACCAACCTAAATAGCATATTGAAAAGCAGAGATATTACTTTGCCAACAAAGGTCCGTCTAGTCAAGGCTAGGGTTTTTCCAGTAGTCATATATGGATGTGAGAGTTGGATGGTGAAGAAAGCTGAGCACCGAAGAATTGATGCTTTTGAACTGTGGTGTTGGAGAAGATTCTTGAGAGTCCCTTGGACAGCAAGGAGATCCAACCAGTCCATCATAAAGGAGATCAGTCCTGGGTGTTCATTGGAAGGACTGATGTTGAAGCTGAAACTCCAATACTTTGGCCACCTCATGGGAAGAGTTGACTCATTGGAAAAGACCCTGATGCTGGGAAGGACTGGGGCAGGAGGAGAAGGGGACAACAGAGAATGAGATGGCTGGATGGCATCACTGACATGATGGACATGGGTTTGGGTAGACTCTTGGAGTTGGTGATAGACAGGGAGGCCTGGCGTGCTGCGATTCATGGGATCGCAAAAAGTTGGACACGACTGAGTGACTGAACTGAATTGAACAGGCGAAGAATCTGGCACAGACTTACTGAAAGTTATTGTTACTCTAATCTCAGCAGTCACTCAGACACCCCTTTGTTTCACTAATGTTTGCTTGCCACTAACCCTACAATGCACAGCAGAAAGCACTCCTGCAAAAATGGATAAAAGGTTTACCTGCTTGCAAGCAGATGATTAGCCATTCACCAAAAATGTCCAGTTTTTTCTTTGGGCAGGCAGCTTCATACGCTATATTTCTTACACCCTTGCAAGCAAGCATACAATGCAGTGAAGTTCTAGCCAATAGTTTGTGAGGAGTCTTGCCCATCACTTTCAAGCTAGAGTTTTAAGAAGCAGGGGTTTTAAGTGCCCTCTTCATACTTATTTCTCTTTCAGTGTCTCAGTGCCAAAGAGGGTCCTAGGAATTGACACAGCCACATGTTTGGAGCCTGGGCTCCTGAATCACCTTGTGGAAGAGAGCTGCCAAACAGTATTTCCTTTATGCTAAATTATGGGAAAGAAAGAAACATCTATGGTCCTCGAACCATTATATATATATTTTTTGAGGGGCTGTTTGTGATAGCAGCTAGTGTTATCCAAATTAATATATTTTTCTTAACTCTAACCATGATGGAATGCATGGAAAGGGTAGATAGTTGCAATCAAATATGTTGTCTAGTTGGATTCGAACATTCAGGAGGGAGAGGATGGGGAAGAAACTAGAAAAATGGGGTCCTTTTTGAAAAAAATACTTTTTAACCTATTTATTTGGCTGCACTGGGTCTTCATTGCAGCAGTTGGGATCTTTGATCTTCATTGCAGCCCAAGGAATTTTTAGTTGCAGCATAATAAGGCTTAGTTGTGGCAGGTGGGATCCGGTTCCCTGACCAGGGATTGAACTTGGGCCCCCTGCACTGGGAGCTCAGAGTCCCAGCCACTGGACCACCAGAGAAGTTCCTATGTGATCCTTTTATATCTTATTTTTCTACTGAGGCCAGACCTCACCCAGATCCTCTCGGTATCCCTATTGTGTTTCACCCTGGGGAGTGCTTCCCGCCCCTCCTTTCTCCTCCATCATTTTCTTTGTTGTCAGAGCTTCCGGGCAGTCTCCTCAGCTCAGCCATGAATGGCATCTACTCGCAGGGTGCTGGCCCCCTTTTTATATCTGGGTCATGCTTTGTGTGTCTTTGTGCATCAGTGTGATACAGAGCTCTTGCTGACCCTTTGGCTTCTTTCCCAAATGATCCATCGGCAGTTTGTACAGTGAAAGATTGGTCTTCCAACAGTCCATAAATAATCTGACTTACTCATCAAAGGAATTTCATAATACACAAGGCACTTAACTGGTTTCATTGAAAACAAGGTTTATTGTATTTGGGGAAGAGGTTGTAAAATTCCAGGTTAACTCTACATCTGTTTCTTGAGACAGTATGCCTTCCTGTCAATCAGCACGTTCTAGAATGAAAGGCCTATGCCTCCACTAAATGGCAAAGCCAGCGGGTAGTTCCTGTAGTATTTGATCACCAACTTCCAACCTAAACTATGGGCTTGACAGAGTACAATCACCCATTTAGCAAACCTGTAAGTGCTCTGAGACTGTTCCATCCACAGTGGGCACGAGTGAAGGTTGGTTCTGAGGGTGCTGCTCTGATTCTGGGCAGCACAGGAAGGCCTGGCTTGAGTCAGTTCCAGCCCAGTCCTGCTCCAGGCTCTCTCTGGAGGCCTTCCTAATGGGAGGCATGGGTGCTTTCCAGTTCTCTCCCTCCTTCAGGGCACTGCCAACCTGCAACCTTGGCTTGGAAGGTGCAGTAACACAACTAAAAACAAATCGTAGGCACATTTTTACCTGCAGTTGCCAACTGTCCTGGATCAACCGTTCTTATCCAATAAGCAAGCCTGAATCTTGGAGAAAAATAAGCACTTCAGAAACTTTTGGAAATTTCTCTCTTTCTTTCTGTCTCTCTTTTAAACTCCCCAAACCTGAAACCAAATGAAGGCAATAGTTCTTAAGTTGCTGTGGGTAGATTCAAGGGTCTACACTGATCATTTTTGCTATCAGGACTTCATTTTACATTTTAAAATACTATTGAAACTCGAAAAAAAAATGACTTTTAGCAGGTTTTCAGGAAATAAATGCTTACTGTGTGAGATCTGAGAAAAAAGGACAGAAAATTAGTCACTCAATACTTTGAAACATCCAGTTTACTTCTAAATCCCTGGAAAAAATCAACACAAGGCAGACCTCTTGCAGATTTCTTAATTTTTTGATTCTCCTAGAAATGCCAGTCTCTCAGCTGCTGGAACACAATTTGTGAGCCAGGATCAGCCCAAACCAAGTTGTGGTTTTTTTCATTTTTCTATAGCAGTAGCATTCAAACCAGTAATAACAGCCACAGCGTCAAGTGTGCCCTCTAAAACTGGACAAAGTAGGAGTTGGCACCCAGATATTTTTCTGACTTGCTCGTAGAGGGTGTCACATTCTAGCAGCCACTAGAGTAGTAGTGACCACCCACTGGGTGAAGACTTTATGGGCTAATCTATGTATTCCCTAGCTCAGAACTACTCCCTGGTTTGGCAGGACGGGACACCAAGGAAAAGCACAGACGGTACCGCTAAAGGGCCTCATTCATTTCACATCTCTGCCCTGAACCTACCACAGTGGGAAAGTTAACCAGCCACCTACTATCCATTACCAGCACAGTGGAGAGAAAGATCACACGATCTTGGTGCTGACTGGAGATGGACCACTGCCGCGTTGTAGCCCCACTCAGAGGGGCCTCGTAAAGGCTCATTTTGTAAAGAAGGAAAAGCAGCCTGAGATACAGGTTGATATGAATTCTTGGACAAGGGTGAATGGCTCATCTGCTCGGTCAGGCCCCAGAAGGAACCAGATAGGAAGGAGTAGGGTTGCTCCAACATAGTGAAACCCTGGAGGAGTTGACTGGAACCCAGAGGGTTTGGTAACGAAATCTGGGGAAGAGGCATGAGGCTGAACTTATGGCTGTGGGCAGAGAGTATGTGTATCTTCGTATCTCACACTAATGTCCACTAGAGAACCCTCACTGGAGAGGTAGCTTTCAACTACAAAGTAGACAAGATGTCTCATCTTGTGGATGTAGATATATAGTGATGAGCCTTGGGGAGACCAGACCATCCACTTGGTAGCCAAATGATTTCAATTTCAATCTTTCCTTCAGTTGTTCAGTTGTGTCTGACTCTGCAACCCCATGGACCGCAGCACACCAGTCCTCCCTGTCTATCACTAACTCCCAGAGTTTACTCAGACTCATGTCCATTGAGTTAGTGATGCCATCCAACCATCTCATCTTCTGTTGTTCCTTCTCCTCCTGCCATAAATTTTTCCCAGCATCAGGGTCTTTTTCAGTGAGTCAGTTCTTCACATCAGGTGGCCAAAGTTTGGAGTTTGGAGT
Organism: Antilocapra americana; assembly: GCA_007570785.1. NCBI lineage: Eukaryota > Metazoa > Chordata > Mammalia > Artiodactyla > Antilocapridae > Antilocapra > Antilocapra americana. The sequence continues at coordinate 32,638,652 of ML662445.1, forward strand.
TTCAGCTTCAACATCAGTCCTTCCAATGAATATTCAGGACTGATTTCCTTTAGGATAGACTGGTTTGATCTCTTTGCAGTCCAAGGGACTCCCAAGAGTCTTCTCCAACACCATAGTTCAAAAGCATCAATTTTTCGGTGCTCAGCCTTCTTTATAGTACATGACTACTGGAAAAACCACAGTTTTGACTAAATGGGCCTTTGTTGGCAACGTAATGTCTCTGTTTTTTAATATGCTGTCTAGGTTGGTCATAACTTTTCTTTCAAGGAGCAAGCATCTTTTAATTTCTTGGCTGCAGTCACCATCTGCAGTGATTTTGAAGCCCCCCAAAATAAAGTCTGTCATTGTTTCCACTGTTTCCCCTTCTATTTGCCATGAAGTGATGGGACCAGATGCCATGATCTTAGTTTTCTGAATGTTGCGTTTTAAGCCAGCTTTTTCACTCTCCTCTTTCAGCAAGAGGCTCTTTAGTTCTTCTTCACTTTCTGCCATAAGAGTGGAGTCATCTGCATATCTGAGGTTATTGATATTCCTCCCAGCAATCTTGATTCCAGCTTGTGCTTCATCCAGCCCAGCATTTCTCTTGATATACTCTGCATATAAGTTAAATAAGCAGGGTGACAATATACAGCCTTGATGTACTCCTTCCCCTATTTGGAACCAGTCTGTTGTTCCATGTCCAGTTCTATCTGTTTCTTTCTGACCTGCATACAGATTTCTCAAGAGGCAGGTCAGGTGGTCTGGTATTCTCATCTCTTTCAGGATTTTCCAGAGTTTGTTGTGGTCCACACAGTCAAAGTTTTTGGTACAGTCAATAAAGCAGAAGTAGATGTTTTTCTGGAATTCTCTTGCTTTCTTGATGATCCAACGGATGTTGGCAATTTGATCTCTGTTTCCTCTGCCTTTCTAAAACCAGCTTGAACATCTGGAAGTTCACAGTTCACATACTGCTGAAGCCTGGCTTGGAGAATTTTGAGCATTAGTTTACTAGCGTGTGAGACGAGTGCAATTGTGCCTTAGTTTGAGCATTCTTTGGCATTGCTTTTCTTTGAGATTGGAAAGAAAACTGACCTTTTCCAGTCCTGTGGCCACTGCTGAGTTTTCCAAATTTGCTGGCATATTGAGTGTAGCACTTTCACAGCATCATCTTTTAGGATTTGAAATAGCTCAACTGGAATTCCATCACCTCCACTAGCTTTGTTCGTAGTGATGCTTCCTAAGGCCCACTTGACTTTGCATTCCAGATGTCTGGCTCTAGGTGAGTGATCACACCATCATGATTATCTGGGTTCTGAAGATTTTTTTGTACAGTTATTCAGTGTATTCTTGCCACCTCTTCTTAATATCTTCTGCTTCTGTTAGGTCCACACCTTTTCTGTCCTTCATTGTGCCCATCACAAGGACATCACTCTGTCCTTACCAGAACTGATTCCTACCTTACCCACATGTCTCTATTAATACTGTCAGCCAAGGGCCTACAGAATTCCTGATCTTGCACAACATTGCGGCAATGGGCACATGACTGCGAGATCCACTAGCCTCCCCAGATAGCCGATCAATCAGAAGCAGCTGGCCTAATGGGATGGTGGAAGGACTACTGAAGGCTCAGTGAGGGTTCTAGCCTTGGGCCAATAACCTGTAAGGTTACAGTGCTACCCTTCAGGGCGAAGTTACATGCGCTAAGTCAGTAGCTATAGCACTGTGTTTCCCAAAACCGGAATTCACAGGGACAAGAACCAAAAGGTAGAAGTTGGTGTGGATCCTCTCAGGATCGCTGTTTATCGAGCTGGCAACTTTAGACTCCACCACTTCAAAGGTTCTGGTTTCCACAAGGGGACCACCAGGCAGCAATTCAACTTGAAGCTGTGACTACATTAGGTCATTTAAGGCTCCTCATGTCAGTGGAAGAACTGGCAAAGCAAAGACTTATTCCCTTGGTGGACAAAATTGACCCTAATTACCACGAGGAGTAGGCTTGCTCTTACACAATGGAAGTATGGTGGAGTTGACTGGAACCAGAGGGCTTGTGTGGTTCTTGGTTCTTTCTTGCCAGGGATAACAGTAAGTGGGCAGCTTCAACAGCTATGGCTTGATGAGCCCAAAGGCTAAGGACTCAGGGCTGAGGTTCTGGGTCAGCCCGTCAAGCTGGTAGCCTCCAGTGCCAAGGGTGAGTGACAATGGGTGATGGGGGAGGTAGATGAGACCTTTATCTTGGGATCTGCTTTCCAGGCAACTCAAGAAAGATTCCCAGGGCTTCCCTGGTGGCTCGGTGGTAAAGAATCTTCCTGTCAATTCAGGAGGTGCAGGTTCAATCTTCCGTCTGGATAGATCCCAACTAAGTGTGTGTGCCACAACCGTTGAGCCTGTGCTCTAGAGATTGGGACCCACAACTGCTGGGCCCCTGTGCTGCATCTCCTGAAGCCTGTGAGCCCTAGAGCCTGTGCTCTGCAACAGTGAGAAGCCTGCACCCTGCACCTACAGAGTAGCCCCCTGCTCACCATGCTAGAGAAAAGTGACAGTGACAAGGACCCAGCACAGCCAAAAATAAATAAGTAAAATTATATTTACAAATGAGTTATAGAAAAATATATGGAGGATCTGGAGTGTTTCAGAAGAAAAAAGATTTCCAGCACCTAGTACAAGATCTAGAACGTAGTAAGTTGGCCACAGAGGTTGACCATATGAATCTTTGATGAATGTCTGAATGAATAACTGTGCCCTGAGCTCCGCAGTAAAGGAACTCAAGTTAATTCACATCTGAGAGTGCTGGGGTCTCTCGGGGAAGGTCTGTACATTAACACGTGGCACTCCCAGCCTCTGTGCAGCGTGGTTCACCCACTGTTCCTCCCCCAGAATCAGGGTCTTGCGGTGAAGGCTCACACACAGCTTTGGAAGTTCATCAAACCCCTCTGCATCGCCTGCCCCAGCCAGTGTGTCACCAGCAGGAACTCATTATTCACTCAGAGTCAGAGTGACAAGAGAGAAACACAACCCTTCAGGCTTAACCATTTTCTTTCCCCCCAAAGAAAAAAGCCAGGTCACGCATGGCTGCAATTTGGATGCTATGTCACTTTCGCACTTTATTGCTCCACACGTAAGCCAGTTGAATGTCTTTGAAAGGAACCAAATGAATCTAGTTTTTAAATGATCCCATGTACCTTATCCCAATAAATGACCCAAATAAACAGCAAGCGTGATATAATTACGACATTGACAGTGGTCTCAGGCTCAGCTCCATGAAAAATTACTTTCTCTCCACCCCTTCCTTTCTCTCTCCTGGGATCAGTTGGTGGGACATAAATTCTCCAACAAATGGGCTGTCTTTTTGAGACATCATCTTAGGCCTGGAAGGACTTGGGAGATGTTTTTGCCTGGTGCATGCATGCTATGTGGCTTCAGTTGTGTCTGACTCTCTACGACCCTGTGCACTGTAGCCCACCAGGCTCTTCTGTCCTTGGGATTCTCCAAGCTAGAATACTGGAGTGGTTTGCCATGCCCTCCTCTGGAGGGTCTTCCTGACCCAGGGATCAAACCCGCATCTGTTTCCTGCATTGGCAGGCAGGCTGTTTACCACTAGCGCCACCTGGGAAGCCCAATGCCAAAAGCAGAGGCTTTGCAGCTAGTGTCAGAAATCTTATCAGTCTTTCACTCTATTCCCAACTTCTTTACTCTCTCTTAGTTTTGACATTTTGACAACCTGGCTCACTGTTGCTCAACTCTTATATCTCTCTCATTCTCGTTTGCTAGAATTTTGGTGGAGTCTTTGAAGAGACTGAAGTACTCAGAACGACAGTAAACAAGTAAGCAATAAATGAGCTCGAAGTCACAGATAGGATTTAGCACTTTCTCCAGGTGTTGTGAAAGCATCCACAATTATTGCCTCACTCACCTGGCAGCTTTTCATGCCCTGTTGTTGTTGAAGAAGACCTCTTCATTGTCCTGGCCTTTTGTCCACATGATTAAGCTAGAGTAAAATTTGCTTTTGGCACTAGCCTGATAAAAATGTGTGCTTTATCCCCTTATCCCCAGATTCCTCCCCATGATAACTAAGAGTCCCCCAAATAAATAAATAAAGATGTATTAAAACTGAGTTACAGAAAAATATAGAGAGAATCCTGTGAGTATTAAAAAAAAAAGATTCCTAGTACCTAATACAAGATCTTAGAACATAGTAAGGAAGCCATAGAGATTGACCATATGAATCTTTGGTGAATGAATGAATGAATAACTGCCTGTGCAGTAAAGATGCTCCATTTAATTTACATTTGAGAAGTGTTGAGGACTCTCATGGAACATCTGTAGGTTAACTTGTGGCACGTGGCCTTTGGAGATAACGCTCCTTTGGGTAAAGTCTCACCTTCCAGCCTTTCTACCAAGGCTTGTCTCCCTCCTTGTCTCTTCCTCTGTCTCTTACAGTAGTGGCTTTAGGTTTTTATTATTGAGATTTGGTTATTCTGGTGCCAACCCCGAAGGGAGAGACTGGATTTTGTCTGAAGGCTGAGACCTGTGTCATGTGAATAACCGGAGACAGGTGTCCCCAGCGTGGACCCACACATCTATATGCAAGAGAGGGGCATTTCAGGGGGGCTGAATGCCCAAAAGGTTCTTGACAGAGGGCTTTCAAGGTGATGTCAGGTGGCACCCTGGAGTGAGGAAAGCAGTCCAGGTGAGACCTCCCTGGCTGGCAAGCTCTGCTTGTCGAGCATCTGGATGCTCTCTGTGACTGTTTACCTTTTATTGTGCTCTAGCCTTGACTGTAAGCCTTTTTCAGAGCTTCTAACCTAGAGACTGAAAGGGAGGTGGGTGCTTGGGTGTGGATGTTGGCAGAGCAGTGTCCCCCTCCTGCTGTGATGACAGCAGCGACCTGGGAGACCCCAAGAGAATGTGACGCTTAGGGACACGTCAGGCTGTATGGTCTGGGACATTATCCTTCAAGTGCTTGGGGATTGGCTTATTTTCTTAAGGGAGGTAATATTTCTTATATAATCTCTAACACTAAGAAGGAGATTATTTCTCAAAAATAGCAATGGGGCCAGACCAGTGTGTACTAAGTGGCTTCAGTCACGTCCAAGTCTTTGTGACTCTATGGATTGTACCCTGCCAGGCTCCTCTGTCCATGGGATTCTCCAGGCAAGAATACTGGAGTGGGTTGTCATTTCCTCCTCTAGGGAGATCTTCCTGACCCAGGGATCGAACTCACGGCTCTTGTCTCCTGCATTGGAAGGCAGGTTCTTTACCACTAGCACCATGCCTTGTCTGGGAAGCCTACACCAGAAAGGACAGGAATCCAGACTTCATGCAAATGTTCAGACAGAAAGATCAGCCTTGCCTGCTATTTAGAGGTGCCCAGCGCCTTCCCGTGGGGGTCTCTGACTGCAGGAACTGCCTGCCCCTGGCAGATCTGCTCCTGCAGAGGTTCATCCCCACCTGGTGTTGGGTAACTTGCTGAGTCCTGGTCTCACGAGGTGCGGTTGTTTCAGGGTATGTGTCATTGAGCTAAATCACAGAGGGAGGAAAACTGTTCCCAAAGCGGGAGGGAAGCAGCAACCCCCGATGCCAGGGCCAGTTGACCCAGCTGCCAGTTCTCACTGCAGACTGTGGAAAAACACAGGGCAGGCGATGGAAAACGAAAACAGGAAAAGGCAATTCTGGGGCTCTAGGATTCCCAAATGCTGGAGCCACAGAGTGGAAAAGAGAGCACAGGTGACCCTGGGCAGATGACTTTCTCATCCCTCAGAAGCGTGTGTGCAGTGGCGCTGGTTACTCCTAGGGCGTCACTGGCGGGGTGGCGAGGGGCGGGGGGAGGTGGGGGACTCCAGTGGGCTTTAAGGCAGTGCTTTTCCACTGAAAGAACTCTTTCAAATGGACTCTGGGATTAAAAAGAAAGAAAAAGTGGTAACAGCTTTCTCTTAGCTGATCTTGAATCTTCCTTTTTCTCCTCCATTCTGTGCATCAATGTATCTATCTATGTATCTATGTTCCTCCCTCCCTTCTTCCCTCCCTTTCCCCCTATTTCTTTCCATCTATCTAGCCATCATGTAATTTTTTTTAGTCCCTTTTTTCCTCTGAGGAATGCCAAGGTTTGTATGAAGGTACTGGTCATTGTTCCTCATGCCTACTGATGCAAGCCCCTTGGTATAGTTCACCAAGTGTACCAAGGTGGTAGGGTGTGGGGTTGGAATAGGTGACATTCTGATTATTTCTTTGCAGACTATCAATTAGATGGCATCTTGTGGGCCTGAAATCCTGACTATTTTATGAAATGGACCCCCAAACTATACCTTTGGAGTAAAAACAGGTTGTTTCCAAATAGCATTGTCTGAATGGAGGCATGTGCTTAGTCGCTCAGTTTTGTCTGACTCTTTGTAACCCCATGGATTGTAGCCCGCCAGGCTCCTCTGTCCGTGGGAATTCTCCAGGCAAGAATACTGGAGTGGGTTGCCATGCCCTCCTCCAGGGATCTTCCCAACCCAGGGATCAAATGCAGATCTCCCACATTGCAGGCAGATTCTTTACCAGCTGGGCCACCAGGGAAGCCCAAGAGTACTGGAGTGGGTAGCCTAACCCTTCACCAGGGGATCTTCCTGCCCCAGAAATCAAACTGGGGTCTGCTGCATTACAGGTGGATTCTTTACCAGCCTCCCAATGGAGGCACAGCAAATAGTTACTTATAAACAAGCTATTATTATTATCAAAAGCAGAGTAGTGTGTGTCTGTAGCACATATGACTGCTGGATATGCTGAGTAAGCAAGAGAAAAACCATTCATTTTACTATCTATGAACATCATGGTGGATATTTTGGGGGGAGTGGTGGCAGGATTATAGATTTATAATAAGATGTTAGCAAGTCCACTGGAGACTCTTTCTTGCTTTCTGTCTGTGTGAGCAGGATTTCCCACAGCATCAGGCTTCTGTGTGTGCCTTTTCCTCCCAGGTCCAATGCTGGTTCTGTCCATGAGCAGAGGGCCTGGTGGGAAAAAAAGAGACAAGGGGAGAGAGCTATTTGCCACTTGTGTGAGTATGTCTTATAACAAGGAGGTAGACAGCAGGAGTCAAACCTGGGTCTGCTTGGCTCCAGAGCCTCTTTTCATTTGACAGTAATTTATATCAGAGAACTCTGTGAGAGGTCTAGTTACTCTAGAATCTAGGGTGGTTTCTCAGTCTGGACCTCTTTGGACATCCATAGTTTGGGTGCCAAGTGGATTTTTGCTTCTTTGCTCAGATAACAAAGCGATTGATCTAGTACTTTTGTTTATTTGGCTGTGCCAGGTCTTAACTGCGGCACACAGGACCTTTAGTTGCATCATCTGAACTCTTAGTTGTGGCCTCTGGGATCTAGTTCCCCAACAAGGGATTGAACCTGGGCCCCTTGCATTGGGAGTGTGGAGTCTTAGCCACTGGATCACCAGGGAAGTCCCTGGTGTAGGACTTTCGTGTAAAGAGCTCAAATCAAGATTCATCCATTATCTCCCTACTTCTGTGAGAGAGACTTGGTGATTTGGATGATTTCTTGTGGCAAAGAACAGAATACAACATAGGAAGCTCAGACTCTCAGGAAGGTTACTATGGGAGCTAGGTGGTGGTGGGTTCAAATCCCAGTTCTTAGGAAACTATTTATCTTGTCTGATTTTCAGTGACTTTCCTTGCACAGTGGTTGGAGACAGTACATGCCAAGTTCCTAGGAGTCATGAGGTGTTATTACAGCTACTCTGCAGTTGTGCTGGTTTGTGTCAGGCCTGGCCTAGCTCCTCTGCTCTCAGGCACAGGAACTGGTTTTAACAATCTTATAATTCCTTGCAGCTTGCAGGCATGATTTAGTGGGTCATGGCAATAGGCGATGATTAAAGAATACAGCAAACTCTGGCACCAGTGGTTGGAAGGCTGGCCAAAAGACAATTCCCTGGCCAAGAGGACTAAAGCAAGCCCCTTTGGTTAAGCCTGTTTAATGACCTTCTGGATGAGCTGTTGGCGGGAGCTTCCTCACTGGCAGCTGACTCCTGCCCAAGTTGCACGGGTGATTCCTGTTTTACAAACTCAGGGCTCGTAAGTCCTCGGAGGAAGGCTGGAGGCTGGGCCATCACCCTGGCTGTGGCAGGCAGGGCTGAACTGAGATAGTTCATTCATACACTCACTCACTGAAAAATGTGAAAACCAGGAGCTCTGCATCTGGAGACTTTAAGTTGGTTTTCTTAAACCCGCTTTTCTTTCGACTCTTGGCTACCTGTGTAACCTGGGCATGCTATGTATTAATATTTATTTGACAAGGGTATCTAGGAAGAGAAGAAGGATAAATGGGTGGAGCAAAATCTCTACAACATCTGCTTTGTGATATATAAAAAAGTGTGATGCCGTGATACCAAAGGATGCTTTCTAGGAAAATGAAGTTATTCTATAGAAAAATTTCCTCTTAAAGAGATGGCCAAAGTTCACCTATGCTTCTAAAACTGTTGAGCATAACAGAAAAGAGATACTTCCTTACACTGTCATTCAGAAAAGGTTTCAAAAGCTTTCCCCTGACTCAGGGCCATATGTTGGTATGTAGAATGAATCTCTTTTGCCAGTTGATTCTCTTCACTCAGTCTTCCATTCCTAATAGGTATATTACACATATGTCCAATATAGTAGATGTATAATAACTGACTATCATCAACAGAAATGCCTTCATTTCTCCTATTTGGCTTCTGTCATTCTTCAGTTCTCTTAAGATTTTGTAGCTGACTGTCTTCATTCACCTTTCTCTTCTTAATTCAGTGATGTTTGAGCCTTTCAGCTGATCTGTAGATGGTCTAATGCTGTGAAAGGGTTTTTCTTTCATAGTACCTGGAGCACTTGTGGGTAGCACTTAACATGAAGGGAAGTCTCAGCTTCCTTCAGGATGCATTTGTAGGAAAGGATTCAGGCTAGAAGCGATGCTTGAGCTGAATCTTAAAGAAGTTGAGAATGGAAATCCAGGTAGAGTCTGGATTTCTAGGAAGGAGGAGCACAGTAAGAAGTAAGAAAGACGGAGCACAGAGGAACTTTGCAGGTGGCTTGTAAGGCTGTTCCAGCTCAAGGCAAGGGAGCATGAGGGTGCAGCGGGAGGGGAGGCTGGAGGTACAGCTGGGGACCTGGTCCAGACGGCCCCTGCATGTATGTCCTGCAGGCAGCTCAGAAGATTTTAAGCTGGGGGTAAGGATGAGGATGGACTTAGATTTAGGGAACATAAGAACGAGGAGCCTGATCAGATTTGCATGACTGGGATGTGGGCAATGGGCAAGTCTTCAAATTTGCCTCAGCATCCTCATTCCTAAAGTAGAGAAAGGTTTTGCACCAAGATTAGAAGAGATAATGTAATTTAGTGTGAAAGCACTAAATATATTTAATTTTTAAAAATTATTATTAGACTTATTTGAGCCATGAATGAGTTAACATACTTCGTCAAGAAGAGATCAGTCGGTTTTGAAGCAAAGTATACTTGCTTTAGTATTGTTACCTGATTTATGGTGGGATGTATGACTGATGTAGCTTTCTACTTCCTTCAACTTGTGTTCTTTTTTTTAAATGAGAGCAGCTTGTACTATTTGTTGTCTGCTTTAAAATCTCAATGGCTAAACTCGGACAAATATGGGAAGAGTTGATTAAAGGTGAACACTGATTGCGGAAGAGGAAAAGAAAGAGTTTTGTTCTTTCTCGTTGTGCAATCACTCTTCAAGAGCCACTTAAAAAGAAAAACAGGGACTTCTCTGAAGTTCCAGTGGTTAAGACTCTGAGCTGCCATTGCAGGGGGCGGGGGTTCGATTCCTAGTTGGGGAACTAAGATCCCACATGCTGAGGGATGGGGAAATGAAAAGTTTCCATCTTCTCATAGCAACTCATAACTTCTCATAGCCTGAAAACCTCATGATATTTTTCCAAAACTCTCTTCCCAGAGAGTGGGAGACTGAGACAGTAAAGCATCTGCCTACAACGCAGGAGACCCAGGTTCAGTCCCTGGGTTAGGAAGATCTCCTGGAGAAGGAAATGGCAACCCATTCCAGTACTCTTGCCTGGAAAACCCCATGGATGGAGGAGCCTGATAGGCTACAGTCCATGGGGTCGCAAAGAGTCGGACATGACTGAGCGGCTTCACTCCTCCCAGAAGAACAACAGTGGTGAGTAGGTGAATAAAAACCTGGTATATAAATAGCTAAATATATAGAGCAGTACATGAGGCATCTGGTAATGTGTGACTTTCATCTGATTTTACTCTGTTATTAAGAAGGACCTTGCTTCTGAAAGAAGGAACATTTTAAAAAATTTTGAACATTTAAAAAATTTTTACTTATCTATTTAACACCACGTGTGGCATGTGGGATCTTAGTTCCCTGACCAGGGATTGAACCCTTCCCCCCCTGCACTGAAAGTGCATAACCACTGGACCACCAAGGAAGTCCCCTAGGACATTTTCAAAGCTCAAGTCTGAATCCTGCCTCACTCCTTGGTGATGATATGACACCAGGAAATGATGTCACCTCCCTGAGTGCTTCCCTCTATAAAATGGGGAGAGTAAGTAGGAAGGGCTGTTGGGAGGATGACATGAGAGCATCTGATTGAAGCCTGAGATGATAAACCCTGGGTAAGGTATAAGGGCCAGGAGAGGAACACCTTCAGCTGTGGGAATCAGCAACATTCTCTTCTGATGATGGCATCAGACATTTAAGTTCAAGTTGCATCTGAACATGATCTTAACTGACACCTAAGAAACCAGAAGAGGATGAAAAAGAGGGTAGAGTTTAGTCTATAGAAGGTCTTGAGCCTGAAGAGGTCCCAGGGTCCAGGGCCTGTCTGGGATCACAGGGCCCAGATGACAGCTGCCAGTCTGACCAGACCCCATGGACGGGATAGCAGGGCACCCAGGTGCTGCGGAGATGGCCACTCCTGGGCTGCAGAGACAGCCCAGGTGACCAGGGCAAGACAACACAGTCCACACGGCTGCAGGTGTGAAAGTCAAACTCTGTCTTTATTCTTTTACCATTGTATGTGGGGTAGGTAGCAGCATGGCTGGGGAGGTCCTGGGGAGGGTATCTGGTTGGGTGGAAATCTTACCTTTGAGCATCAATTACATTTACGCCTGTTTTCAGCACACTGCATGTTAGACTTCTCCATGGCAAGTTAAGGAGTAGAAGGCAGATGGGCTCCGACAAAAGGTTCTTTGTAAGAGTTCAACACAGTGGCCAAGGTTGTATTCTTGTATTTCTTCATGCTGGTGCCTTGGAATTCTGTGTTTTTGGAATCTGACTTCAGATAGAGCTGTCCCCATCTTAGCATCTCTGCCTCTGGCCAATGTGATGTCATGTTTTCCTGACATTTAATATCTGCCCTGGTATGGGCTTGAAACCAGGTGTATTCATGTCTCAGACATAAAACAGGACTTTCTGTTAATAGCCAGGTACAGGTACTCTGTCCACCCTTCCCAATAGACGCCTCTCCACCACCCCCGACTCTGCCAAAATGAAGTAAAAGCACATCCTGAGTTGACCATCCCTCTGAGCCTGGCAGACACACAGCAAGGGTGTTGGCTGGTGATGGGCTGGAGGCATAGCCCCCTTGACTGAGCCACATACTTGTTCAGGCTTGACCTCCGCTGGCAAAATCTGCAAGGCCATTTCTAGACATTTCAAGTGACTGACTCCTCTGAGGAAATGATACGTTAAATATACATACACACATATATTTAATTATTTTTTTAAACCACAACTGAAAAAATTTCTTTGCCACTGTGTAGAATTAAATCTGACAAGAAACCCTATGAGTTTTTATTAGTACCATTATTGTTTTCTTTGGCTTCATGTACTATATCGGTAAAATGACAAAAATAAAGAGAAAAAAATTGTATAAAGGCAAATATTTTGTACAAAAATACAAAGTTTTAAAAGCTCTTTAAGTATATTTCATATTGTTACTAAGAGTTGGCCTATATATCTGTATGTCTGCATATTTTTCCTACATTTGGGATTTTATCAATAGAAATGTAAGGTACTGTTTACACCGTGTATGTTTTCAGTTCTTCCTAAAGCTCAACAACCAATGATAATCTTTTTTCTGATTGGAGCATTCCATACTCTGGAAGATATGATTTGCATAACTGTACAGTTATTGGCTGAGAAAAATCTACGTGATTCAGTCCATTTGCTTACTGACAATCCATATATCCCACTAGGGGAACACTCTTGTTCCAAACTTTGTCCTTGAGCAAGGCAGATGGTAGAGAACACGGGCTTTCAATGTTTTCAGTAATTGGTCTTCAGTGCTTTCCCCCTCAATCTAATGAGAAGGTGATGCAATCACAAAGAAGTATCTTTTGCCTTTGAGAACTGTCGACAATTTGCTCCTATTATGATATCACGGTCCATATAATATAGGTAATGATGCTAAAAGAGAGGAAAAAGAATGGGTGTTAGTTCTTCTTAAGAACAATGTTAATGGACAATTCAGAAAAAGGAGTGTGTGTTTTTAAAGAAAACATTCCAAATACATCATTCAATAATTATTTTTTCAAATGAATGCCTCGAAGTTCTTATTCAGATTCAATAAAAGGTAAAATTCACTTCTAAGGAGCCTATTCTGGGGCGTCCTAGTCTCAACTCAAATCCCAAATGTAGTAGTACTATTGTGCTCAGTCGTGCCTGACTCTTTGCGACCCCATGGACTGTAGCCCGCCAGGCTCCTCTGTCCATGGGATTCTCCAGGCAAGATACTGGAGTGGGTTTCCATTTCCTGCTCCAGGGGATCTTCCTGACCCAGGTTTCAAACCCGTGTCTCCTGTGTCTCCTGCACTGCGGGCAGATTCTTTACCTACCGAGCCTTCGGGGAAGCCTCTTGATGTAGTTACACTTGTTTATTTTTTCCTTTGTTTTCAGATCCAAAAAATCATTGCCAAGATCACTGTCAAGGAGATTATTGCCTATATTTTCTTCTGGAAATTTAATGGTTTCAAATCTTACATTTGAGTCATTCACCCATTTTGAGCTTATGTTGGGCAATGTTGAGAGTGGTCTGGTTTCATTCTTTTGCATGTGGCTGTCCAGTTTTTGCAGCAGCGTTTATTGAAGAGACTGTCCTTTCCCTATTGTATATTCTTGGCTCCTTTGTCATAAATTAATTGACCATGTGTGCATGGGTTTATTTCTAGGCTCTCTATTCTCTTTCACTGATAGACATATGTGTTATTTTTATGCCACTACCACACTGTTCTGATTACTGTAGCTCTGTAATACATTTTGAAATCAGGGGGTGTGTCCAGCTTTGTTCTTCTTTCTCAAGATTACTTTGGCTATTTGGGGTCTTTTGTGGTTCCATACAAATTTTAGGGTTGTTTTCTCTATTTCTGTGGAAAATGACACTGGCGTTCTTATAGCGATTCCATTGAATCTGTAGATTTCTTTGGGTAGTATGGGCATTTTAACAATACTCTTCCAATCTGGGAGCACAGAATATGTTTCCATTTATTTGGGCCTTCTTCAATACCTTTCATCAATGTCTTTAGTTTCCAGTGTATAGGCCTTTCACCTCCTTGGTTAAATTTATTCCCAGATATTTGATGCAATTGCCAGTGGTATTGTTTTCCCAACTTCTCTGATAGTTTCTTATATGAAAAGACTTCGACATTGGTGCCATATGATAAAGAACAATTGACTGACAATATTATAAGGTGAATGACCTAGGCCCATTAGTCTAAAATTTACTGAATACTTCCTCTACATTAGGCATGTGTATTAACTTACTTAAGTCCTCACAACAACCCCATTAAGAGGATTACTATTATTTCCCTGAGGTTAATAGCTTGCCGAGATACTAAGTGGCAGAATCAGGACTGGAATCCAGCTGCAGAACCTACTTTCAGAAGCCCTTATACTCTTCACCTCTTGCCCTCTAATAAGATATAAGCTCTGCAGTGCCCTTTTAAATCCCTTCCACTGCTTACCGCTCTCCCTGTTTTTCTCGCAGATGAAGTTATTCATGTCTTCACACTGGAAATCGTTCCACTGCCCAAAATTAATCAGTCCAGCGCAATCTTCTCCAGGCCCGTGGCCATGACCCCAGTTATCTGGCTGTCCAGCTTTCCAATTTCTTTTAAGAAAACAGAAATCAAGTGTTATTTGCAAAGTCACGCAGACATTTGCTTGACCCAAAAGCAGCAGAGAAATGTAAAAAACAAAACCGGGGCCTGTCACACGTCCCAGAATGAAACCGCGTTGTTTAAAAAGCTGCATACGCTCTGATTCTGAATAAGAAGCAGCTGTTTCGCAGAGGAGTGGGTGACGCAGCCTCTCCCTGCAGGCTTGTTATCTTGGCCAAAGTAGAGTCAGCTCACGGAGCTGCTTCATCACATTGCTGAGGAAGTAAATCTGTTTTCAACATAGCTCAATGAATGACAGCTTTCTAACGTGTACTGGAATGCTGACGTCTGGGCTTGGGTGTGAATATATACATCCTGCAGATGATATACCCACCACCCCCTTATAAGAACCCAGAGGGAATCTTTGTACATTCTGATATTTTGTCTCTAACAAGTCAGAGTCAGGCAGAGAGAGAGACCTCCCCTTTTATAAACTTTAAACCTTTTATTTTGTATTGGGATGTAGCCGATTAACAATGTTGTGGTGGTTTCAGGTGAACAGCAAAGGGACTTGGCCATACATATACATGTATCCACAGACTTAGCAAACAAACTTTATGGTTGCTGGGGGGGGGGGGGGGGGGGGGGGGGGGGAAGTTAGGGACTTTGGGAAGGTCATGTACACACTACTATATTTAAAATGGAGAGACCATTGATATGCACTTACAAGAACCTATAAACACTTGGTTATGGTTTTCTGGCTAAGCTGTAGATAGCTAATTGCTTCAGAAAGAAATAGTAATTTAATCTTACTGAAAATGACTCATACGTTTCACTGCCTTTTTTGGGACAGAGATTCTTCAAAACAAGTTGTCTTTAAGATGAGCTCAACTTGGGGCTTGTTAACTTGTCTGTGTTGCTCCCAGCACCCCCTCACCAGGATTCGCTGTTTCTTCCTCTCTTTCTAAGCAATCAACTAGATGTGCTTCCTAGAGTCAAAACTTGAAAGGCTACATTTTCTTTAAGAGCCACGTCCTTGAACAGAAGTCTGTGATCACCTCCTGATAGGACAAGTTTGCCTTGGGTGGAGGGTCCGAAAAGAACATCTGCAGCAGGAGATGCTTCCCGTAAATGATGACTCATTTCCCAAGCAGCAGCATCTGACTCCGTAATCCCTCACTCTGGTCCACGCTTCATGTTTCTATCAGGGCGGCAGTGGCTTTGGCCACTAGAGAGAAATCTTCCACTGTACAGACTCTGATGGCCAAAGAAAGTTCTACAGTAAAGAAACACGTCGCACTACTAAGATTTTCCTATTTTGAAGCCAGGTTCTTACCAGGGTCACCCAGGGATAAAACCAAATTGCTCTCCATCTTTTGACGACAAGACCAGCAAAAAAATCAGAGCAGTGGGAAAAGGAGAGTCAAAATTTACAGTCAAAGGATGGGAAAATGAAGTAGAATTGACTCCCCTGCACCAACTGTATATTTAGGGATTTTTTTTTTTAAAAGAAAATGAAAAGTGAGGGACTTCTTTGGTGATCCAGTGGTTAAGAATCTGCCTTGCAATGCAGAGGATGAGGGTTTGATCCCTGTCAGGGAACAAAGATCCCACATGCTACAGAGCAACTAAGTCTGCGTGCCGCAACTACTGAGCCCGCACACC
Organism: Antilocapra americana; assembly: GCA_007570785.1. Classification (NCBI taxonomy): domain Eukaryota; kingdom Metazoa; phylum Chordata; class Mammalia; order Artiodactyla; family Antilocapridae; genus Antilocapra; species Antilocapra americana. Next base: position 32,654,395 of record ML662445.1, read on the forward strand.
ACAGCTAGAGACTCCGTGCACCACAACTAGAGAGTGTGCGTGTACCATGCTGAAAGATCCCACGTGACACAACTAAGACCTGACACAGCCAAATAAATGAATGAACAAACATTTAAAAAAAAAAAAGATCTCACTTAGATCAATCTAGAGATGAAGAGATATTTTAGAGAAAACCATCAAGCAATGAGAGTATAAATGGGATGATACTTAGGTGGAAGAGTCAGAAGTAGTCATTCATCCCACAGCGTGTCTACTGCATGCGAGGGCTAAAGCTAGCTGAAGGCAACATGAGTGCTGTGGAGAACAGACTGCCAGTCCTTGTAGAACTTACATCCCAGGCAAGAAACAAAGCAGTTACAAATCTCAGACTGTCACAGTGATGCCAAGAAAAGGTGAAGTTGGAAGGAAACTTTTATGTAAGCTTTTTTAGTGTGTTTCTGTCTACCTTGACAGACCTTCCTAGAACTGGCAATGGTGCCCAGGCAGTTTGGTATTGTTGATGTACACTTGCTTCATTTCTGCAGTTATATGAGGGGGTCCATCCCAGTTTTGCTTATCAAATTTGAGACTATGATTCTGGATGCATTAATGAGGGGACATTTTGATATGTTTTTTTTTATCTCACACTTAATTGGAAAATTGCATAAATAGGAATTCTGATAGATGATCTGTTTAGTATTTTCCCCCTTGCATTTCCTTGCCCTTTTCAGTAGGTAAAAGGGGTTTACAGAGAGTTCTCTGGCAATTCAGTGGTTAAGACTCTGTTTTCATTGCTATGAGCATGGGTTTGACTCCTGGTTGGGGAACTAAGATCCTACAACTGGCGTGGCATGGCTGCCAAAAAAAGGGATAAACAGATGAGACGAAAGAGAATAGATCAATAAGGGAAGGAGATCATTTTTATCACCATTCGCCATTTGTTTTTTCCAGGTCAGGGAGATTCTTCAGTGTGGTGCTTGAAGTAATCCTTCAGGACTAAAGGCAGGACGTGGCTGTGAGTGGAGTGATCCAGGTGAGACCAGCAGGGGTGGGAGATGGAGTACCCTGAAGCCAGGCTGCAGGGGTAGTTTGTCTTGTACATGGTCTCCCAGCATCTCTTTGGAAAAGCTAAAATCACAGTGATTTGTGCTCAATCCCTCTAGTCTGCATGCTTATAACAGCACAGAGCGTGTCAGAGAAACAGAATGTATATGTTCTGGAGAACAATTTCAGCTTAAATAGTGCCTAAACCTCACTCACAGGTAGATCCTGGAAAGAGAAACGGCTGAAGCCTGGGTGCCGAATTCTTGACTCCCATATTATAAGACACAAGTTGCAGAAGTGGTTGGAGAGCAACATGTGTTATGTACTGGGACAACGTATTCTGAGTACACTGGGGACCATGGAAGCGCCTGGCTGGAATCATGAAGCATCTCAGCTGGTGGGTGTGAAGCACCCCCTTCCCCACCTCCACCCTCCCTGTTCTGGGTTTATCTTCATGGAGGTAGAGCACAAACTTTCAACCTTGGCAATCAGCCCCTCCCAACCACACAACTTAGTACTTTCTCATCAACCGCAAGACTGACGGAGGCTTCAGGGTTGAGAAAATTCTTCTGGTAAGAGCCTGGCCTCAAAACAGGAAAATCTTAGTAGTGAGAAGCATTTCTTTGCTATGGAATTTTCTCCCACTATAGAGGTTTCTCTCTAGTGGCCAAAGCCAGAGTCGCTCTGATAGAAACATGAAGCATGAAGAGTGAGTGATTATGGCATAAGATGATGCTAAAGTTTCCCTTCCAGTGCTTTTTAATTTTTGGAGACTTGTTTGATGACCCAGCACTTATTTGATGATCTTGGTGAATGTACCATATGCACCTGAAAAGAATGTATATTTGTGGTTGTTGGGTTAAAGTTTCCATAAACATCAATGAAGTCAAGTTAGTTGATCGGTTGTTTGGTTTAGGTCCCTAAGTTGTGTCGGACCCTTGCAACCCCATAGACGGTAGCCTGACAGGCTCCTTTGGTCCACAGGATTTCTTAGGCAAGAAATGGAGTGGGTTGCCATTTCCTTCTCCAGGGAATCTTCCTGACCGACCCAGGGATCAAACTCAAGGATCAAACCCGGGTCCCCTCATTACAGGTGGTCTTCTGTATTGCAGGCAATTCTGTACCAACTGAACCACCAGGGAAGTTAGTTGATACTGTCTACTACATTCTTCTCGGTTTTTCTATCTACTTGGTTCTGTTAATTACTGAGAAGAGAGCACTGAAACCTCATTTGGAGCCCTTCTCTTTACCATATACACATTTAGGGTCAAGGTGTCTGTCTTCTTGATTGTGACAGGGTCCTGAAAATCAGGCTATTTTTACATGAGTGGAACAGTATCTCTCATTCATACTGTGCCCAAACTCTAGAAAAGATTCTCCAGGCTGGCACAGGGGCTGGGTCATGGGGGACACTCCAGAATAATTCACTGAATGTTATCACGAGACCGTGGGCCAGTGGATTCCAATGTCCAGCCAGGGGACTGGTACCAGCTGGTCAAGAATGAAGTTCTCACAGGTCTGTTGTGAAAAGAGAAAAATGAGGACAACTCTGTGTGTATGTATGGGTGGTGGCCAACTGTCTTTTTTGATTTTGTGTTTGTCGTTTTTGTGCTGAGATTTGTTGATAGGTGATTTTTGTCTTTTTGGTTGTACTATGTGGCATGTGGGAGCTTAGCTCCCCAGCCAGGGATTAAATCCATGCTCCTTGTACTGGAAGTCTTGACCACTGAACTGCTGGGGAAGTCCCAATAGGTGATTTTTTTAAAACCCATGTTGGCAAATAAAATCTTGGCAACATGGGCCAGCTCTCCAGTCTTTCTCTTAGAAGTGCATTGGTGGGTGGACCCAAAGCACTTGGAAACCTATTCCTAGGCACCAGCCTGAGACATCACCGATTGCGTCTCTTGCCCCAGTATTCATGGTCAGTGAGTCAGGTTGTACCTTTTGCTGGAAATAAGCCTTTGTTCAAGTCCACGTGTACCTTAAGCTTTCAGCATCCAATCCATGTCACTGTTGCTTTTTGTCTGATTACTCCAGCACCATCTTCCTCAACCAGCTCTCAGTATAAAAATTCAAGTAGGGGCAAGAGACAGAGAGAGCCTTTCATCCCTTTTCTATTTCCTCCTTAATAGTACCCCCAACAGCCTGAAACAATTTCAGAAGGGGGAAAGGGTAAGAGCAAAGTAGGGAGACTGATTTCTTCTGTAACCTGGGTGAGGCATGGGGAGGCATCAGGTCCAGAAACCACTGTGTACGGCAGGGGAAAGGGATGTGATGGACCGCGCATGGAGGCCACAGAAGCAAAGAGGAGGGTGCAGGTGAGTCTGAGTACATGGAGAGATACCTTGTGTTGGGAGATACCTGAGAAATCCCATGGACAGAGAAACCTGGCAGGTTACAGTCTACAGGGTCACAAAAGAGTTGGACACAACTTAGCAACTGAACAACAATATGAAAATGATGATGGTGATGACAATAGGAGTTGTTGTTGTTGTTGAGTCCCAGTTGTGTCTGACTTTTTGTGACCCCATGGACTGCAGCATGTCAGGCCTCCCTGTCCTTCACTATCTCCCGAAGTTTGCCCAAATTCATGTCCTTTGCATTGGTGATGCCACTCAGCCATTTCATCCTCTGATGCCCTCTTCTCCTTCTGCCCTCAATCTTTCCCAGTATCAGGGACTTTTCCAGTGATTCGACTGTTTGCATCAGATGACCAAAATACTGGAGCTTCAGCTTCAGCATCGGTCCTTCCAATGAGAATTTAGGGCTTATTTCCTTTAGGATTGACTGGTTTGATCGCCTTACTGTCCAAGGGACTTTCAGGAGTCTTCTCCAGCACCACAGTCCCAAGGCATCAATTCTTTGGCGTTCTGCCTTAGACAAGTAATAGGAGTAATAATATGAATACTAGCAGATAGCATTTCTTGAGCACTTCCCATACGCTCACTGTCATTGGTGCTTGATATGTATCATTTCATATAATATTTACAATACTGATGTCGGTGCTTCTGTAATCTGCACTTCTAGATGAGGGCATGGAGATTCACATGGTTGGTAACTTACACAGGGTCACGTAACTGCTGAGTGCTGGTTGAAGGCCTGGAACCCAGACCTGGTGAACTCCAGGGCAGATACTCCCTTCCCTTGCTGCACTGGCTCTTTTTCTCGTTTGTGGTGTGTTTATTATTATTATATGGCAAGTTCATTTAGCCTTCGGCTATTGAGGCCTCATAATATGTCTGCCTAATTTATTTTTGCTTTTAAAATCTGATCCCAGGGATTTTTACATGTCTATGTGTTCCTTTGGGTGGAAAACAAGAAGCGGAGTCTGGGCTCTGGCTGGGGTGCTGTGCAGTTGTGGCTGGGAACAGAGCGCCCTGAAGGTGTCTGGTGATGTGATTCTTTCCTGTCCCAGGTATGAAAGCAGGACTGTCATCCCAATCAGTACTTCCTGCTGGAGCCTGGGAGGCAGGAGAAAATTCCACCCTGGGAGAGCTGGCAGGGGTACTACTGTTCCTGCTCAATCCATTCCACGTGGGCCAACCCAGTTTGTGCTTAGAGGAGGGCTTCAGATTGAATTTCTTAGTGAGTCTAACCCAGACCTTTTTTTTTTTTTTTTTGCATTTATGACTGTGAGAAAAGTGGAGGAGACAAGTTATTTTTTTCTTTAACTCCTTTAAAAAAAAATGATCCCTACTCTTGACTGTCAAAGGGACACATTTATCTTTCCCTTAGTAGTCTCTGCCTCCTGTCCCAACTTCCACCGCTCTGATTTTATTTATTTTTCAAAATTTATCTATTTATTCACATCAGGTTTTAACTGAGGCCTCCCCTCCCAACTTCCACTGCTCCAATTTTATTTTAAAAAATTATTTATCTGTTTATTTGACTGAATCGGGTTTTAGCTGAGGTATGTGGAATCTTTTGTTTCTTTATCTGTACCAGATTTTTTTTTTTTTTTTTTAATCTTTTAGTTGCAGCACATGTGAACTCTTAGTTGTAGCATGTGGGATCTAGTTCCCTGACCAGGGATTGAACCCGGGACCCCTGCATTCAGAGTACAACGTGGTAGCCACTGGACCACCAGGGAAGTCCCTCCACCGCTCTGATTGTAGACGCCAACTCTCACAACTGCTCTGAGTCTCCTGAAGTGTATCCTTGCCGCAGTGGACACCCTCCTTGGGTGTCAGCTACGTTTCCGAGGGCCGGGATGCGGTGTGGCTTCCTCCCACCGATCATGGGTGTGCAGGGAGCAGACTGGCTGTCTGCTGAGCCAGGAAAGAGATATCCATTTGTCCTGGGGGCATTCTGAGGCTCACCTTTGTAGCTGACCTCAAATCTTCAAATGTTCCACCTCAATGTTTGGTTGCTGTTCTAAAAGAAATGGCCTGGGTGGTTGATTCCCTGGTGGGCCAGTGGTTAAGGATCCACCTTACAATGCAGGGACTGTGGGTTTGATCCCTGTTGGGGAACTAAGATTCCGCAATGACCACGACTGCTCCAGCCCTGATGCCCGTGACATTATCCTGGACCTGAAACACCCTCAATCTCTCCTCTCTGGGTTCCAAGGATGCTGCGGCTACTCCAGCTCAGGACACAGTCCTGAAGCCAAGATGCCCACACGCCTGCTTGAGCCTCTGTAGGACATGTCTTCTCTGTCTCCAGCGAAGTAAAGGTATTCACAAGTGGGTTTTTATAAATTCTGCCCTATTTAGTACAGTGTGTGTTGCACAGTTTCATATTTCCGCATCCACTAGAGGCAAAGCAAGAGGAGGATGAAGAGGTCTGATTGAAACGGGCACAATTTCATCCTCTTCAGACCCTGGGGTGGGGTTAGGGCAGGAGTGGACACTGGGGTCTGGTGAGGTTCATGGAAATTTCTGTACCCCTGGGAGCTTTGAGAAGGTTCTGTGAACTGCTTCTGTTCTCTGCTGCTACCTTTATAGAACTAGGTCACATCGGACTTACGGGGACTCTTCAAACCTGCGGGAGATGGTCGTCCCACAAGTGCCTTCGTTCGTGGTGCACTTGAACTTTCTGTGCGTAGGAGAGTCACCAACTTGTAGTTCACCCCCACTCTCTGGCCAGAAGCCCAGTGAGGGCTGGGACACCAACAGTGTCATCCTGAAGGAGTGCCCTGCCCATGTTGGAAACACATCTGGGGAGCTGGACCGAGCTGGGGGAGCCGGGCTTCCTTGGCTTTTGCAACAGCACTTACAGAGCATGCTTTGCCTTCTCTCTCCCTACCACCCTGGGTGGTTTTATGAGTCTGTGTTTTTGTTTGTTTGGTTTTTTTTCTTGGTAGAAATGAAGAAAAATTCACTCCATGAGAAGAGGAAAAAAACCCGACTTTTACCCCATATTGATTTCCCTCCATGGAAATAAACACACAGCTGGTACCCAGAGGCTGAGTGTGAGGACTGTGTTGGACATAAGGTTGTTCAGGAAGAAACACACACCGGCAAGAGCCTGATCAGCAACCTGGACGTTTCTGAGACTCACTTGTACTCCGGAAATGTCCCATCCAGCCACTTCCATTCGTTCTCCCGCTCCAAGTCCGTGAGGCCAATCCAGTAGTTCTCTTTTGCCACCATCTGCTTTTTGATCCATTGCTGGACAATAAAATCATAGTTGGTGGGTTACTATTTCTTGAACAGATGTTTGGGGGACTTGCAATATTTAGAAATGAGGGACACTTGCAAAGAGGATGCTTGTCATAACTTGTGCACTGCTTTCGCTGTCCTCTTTTTATTGCACTTGTTTTGCGCTGGGTTTTTTATTGAGGGGGGGCAGCGGCAAGGGCTTTGACATGTTTTCCTCTTGTAAGTTTATAAGCGATACTCCTAAACTATCCAGACCACTCCTGAATCCCACCACGCTCCACCCCCTCCCACAACCCCTCCGGCCGATGTTCTGATAACAGTAAGAGCGCTATCAGGCGCTTCCTCCTGGCTGGGTCCCACGTCCAGTGTGTCACACATAACATGTCTTTGAGCCATTACAGCACCATCCTAATAAAGGTGACAAGTGGTTGAGCTGGGATCAGGCCCAGGCGCATGACCACTGTCTTATGGATGCTCATTTCCAGTCAATTACTGCAGAAGCATCCGTTTTCAGGGTCTTGTCTGCTGGAGACATGCAGGGGAAAGGAAGGAGGCCCCTGTGACAACGTGGCATTAACGAGAAAACACTGGCGTTGTTGCTGGATGCACCTCAGTTTCAGTCTCAGCTCTGCATTGACTTGTCTCATGTATCAATCATTCAAATTTTGTGGGGCCTCAGTTTTCCTGTCTGTAAGATGGGGATAATATTACCAACAGGCTCCTGGGGTGTGGTGAGGTTTATAGGAGAAAATGCCTGGCACATATTAGGGACCAAATGAGTGGTTATCATGTGTGGGCTCTGCCCCAGCATCATATATGCCCTTCCTGACCCTGTTGAGGCCACATGTCTGGACTCTGGCATTCGGCCCCACCCCTCCAGTGCTCAGGGCTCTCTGCCTCTCCATAGGAGACTTGTACCAACCTGCAGACTTCCCGCTCTTTCAACAGTCACGGGAAAAGCCACACAGCTCCAGGCTTAATAAAGCAAGAGCTTCCAGGTGTGAGCACAAGGACCCAATCCCCAGACCATGAATGCTTTCTGTCTCTGGATAAAGCCCAAATCTCAATCATGTGGCCCTCGGTGTTTTTGTGACTATGAATTTATGGTATCTTTGAATCCTCAATAAGCATGCACTTTCCAGATGTCAGCGATCCTTAAATTACAGTTTTCTCCAACCCTAAGAATGCCACACACATACCTGCTCCTCTCCCGTGTTTATGAAAACGAGATGTGAAGACATGCTTTCACAGAAAAGTTTTGCATCCTCAAAATAGTCTTTCTCGGCCGAAAAATAGTAGCATTTGTCTATGAAGTTCTTCCAGTGAGGCGGGCAGCCTAGGAATGCAAAGTTTAAAAATGCCAATGAAAACATATACACGCTGAAAACACTATGCCTTTAGGAGGCATAGCCACAGCCCGGCTTCCCCAGCGCCCGCGCGCTGAGTCTGTGACTGATGTTCCCGAACATTCTAGGGGCCAAGACCAGTTCGAGGAAGTAGGTGGCCTGCAGGACACATGGTGGTTAAAACCACTTAAGCAGGCCTTTGTGTCTGGATGAGTCTTTACAACTACAGAAAATAACAAGCAGCACGGGCTCAGGTGGGCCAGGATCACACAGAACCTGTAAACAAGAGGCTGGGAGAGCTAGGCTCACAGAACAAATGCAACTAAGCGGGGACTGCAGGAAACCAAGTGGAATCGGCTGTGGGTCCAAGGGGAGAAAGACAGGCTTGGCTGCAAACCCAACGCTTTCATTATCAAAGGATGAGAAGGTGCCATAATACCTTCTCAAAAAGAAAAGCGATCTGGCTTCAGGAACAGAAAGTTCCATCTGCACGTTAACTGAGAGTTGACCATCCCCATGTGAAAGGCAGAGGATGAAGACAGGGACGGCTCTGGGGTTGCCAGCCTCAGATTTTCCTGAATTCAATGTCTGGGACCAGTTTGTTCCTGAGGACCCGACTTAGCTAATGATAAACAAGCGCTAGAGGGGTGATGCTGTTTAGGGATAAACACACGTGCCTGAAGGATGCTGCCTGGAGAGGGGCCAGGCGAGCAGCAGGGGTTGAGGCCCACCCTGTGTGATGCCTTCACTGCCAATAAAACTGGGTGTGTGGGGCGACCGCGGGGAGCACCCCACCCCAGGTGTGAGGGGCTCAGACTCACCGTCGGCCTCAGGTGCTGTGGTCGGCTCGGTCTTAAGGGCCAGAGGTGCTGCCGCCCCTGAAGGGCCTGGGGGCCCAGGGGCACCCTTGATCCCTGGCATGCCAGGGATCCCAGGGAGGCCTGGCGGCCCCGGTGGCCCGGGCACCCCAGGCTCCCCCACGGTGCCCTGCAGGCCCTGGAAGCCAGGGGGGCCCTGGGGGCCTGGGAGTCCATCCTTGCCTGGTGGGCCGGGCGGGCCTGGGTCCCCACTGGGGCCCTGGGGGCCGGGCTTCCCAGGGGACCCTCGGGAGCCTTTGGAGCCTTGCAGGCCTTTGGAGCCTTTGCTGCCACGCTCTCCAGGGGGGCCAGCCGGCCCAACTGGGCCCCTCTCACCGGCTGGGCCCGGCGGGCCCGGCTCCCCCTTCTCTCCTTTCTGCCCTTTGTTGCCGGTGGGGCCTGGGGGTCCCTGCTGTCCTCGGTCACCTTTCATACCCCTGGGGCCGGGAGGACCTGAAACATAAAGAGAAGACAAAAGGTATAAGCATGAAATCCAGGACACCTCTGGTCATCCGGGAGCGTTCTTTCACCAGCAGGAAGGCTGTGTGGGTTAGGACCACTCTGCGTGTCTGTATGTCTGTGTATGTGTGTGCGTGCGTGCATGCGTGCTCAGTCATGTTTGGGTCTTTGCAACCCCAAGGACTGTAGCCCACCAGGCTCCTCGCCCATGGGATTCTCCTGGCAAGAATACTGGAGCGGGTTGCATTTCCTTGAGATGAACTCTCTCTTATTTCCTCCTCATTCCATCAGTCTGATGAATATTTATTAACTACCTATTGTATGGCAAGCACCATGTAAGGTGTGGGGTAAGGGGTTGAATTGGCCTAAAAAGATGCCATGGAGTGATGAGAGACCCTGTCCTGTAATTCCCCCATTGCACCAGCCCGGCCTCTCCTCTCTGCTCCTCCCCTGTGGTGCTCCTGTCCCTCCAATGGTGCTGCGGGAACACCGAGGTCCTCAGGGCCAGGCCTCACTATGGACCAACTCACCGGGACGGGAGGTCTCTGTTGGGGGTGCTCTCGGGGCCAGCTGAGGAGGACTGGTTTCATTTTTCCCAGTGATGTTAACAGTGCATCAAATGCGTCTAATAATGCAAACAGGGTTTGGGCTTCCCTGGTGGCTCAGGCTGTAAAAATCTACCTGCAGTGCAGGAGACCTGGGTTCGATCCTTAGGTTGGGAAGCTCCCCTGGAGGAGGGCACGCAAACCCACTCCAGTATTCTTGCCTACAGAATCCCCATGGACAGAGGAGCTTGGCGGGAGTCGCAAAGAGTCAGACACAACTGAGTGACTAAGCACAGCACAAAGGGAAGGTAGACTAGAGAAAGAAATAGGTGCAGCATCTCACTGGCAAGGGAGGGGAAAAAAAAAATCGTTTTCTTCCAGAGGAGGAAAAAGCAGTTCCCCCTTAAAAAGGCAGGGAGAGGGTTGGGGGAAGGGAAGCAAATACCTGCTCATCTCTCCTTGCTCCAAAAGACGGTTCACTTAATGTGGGGTTGTCCTGTTTTCTCTGAGTTCTCAAGAATAACATCAACATCACACAATACATCACAACCAGGATTTGTATGAAAATGACAGGGTGAGGTACCTTCACATACAATATGCCACGTGATCTTCATCTACAGCATAGATGAAGCCGAAGCACATTCCCACAGCACATCTGAGGACACACAGGGCCAGAGACACAAAGCTCTTTATTCAGAGTTACTGAGCAACTCAAGACAGATCTACCCAGGGGAATGGGGCTTCCCAGGTGGCGCTAGTGGTAAAGAATCCACCTGCAATGTAGGAGACCTATGTTCAATCCCTGGATCAGGAAGATCCCCTGGAGAAGAGAATGGCAACCCACTCCAGTATTCTTGCCTGGGGAATCCCATAGCCAGAGGAGCCTGGCAGGCTACAGTCCGTGGGGTTGCAAAGAGTCGGACATGACTGAGCGACTGAGTGACTGACATAGCACACCCGTGGGAGTAAGACACGTCCAGTTACCATCAGGGGGAGGAGCTGGGGCAGGAATTCAGGGCTTCTCGTGTTGAAATGAACACACTGTGGAGAACACTGTGCTCAAATATTCTGCTGCCTGGAATCTTAGAGCATCTGAGATCTCGCTATTCTATAGGAATAAGTGTAAGAGCTCCATACCCATTCTCTGGATGGAAGCACAGAGCCTTGGAAGCTGGAAGGACCGAAGTGCGGGGGAGAGGCAGGATTGGTGGGACTCCCACTCTCAGTTTTTCCTGTCCCCCTTCACCAGCACACTTCCCCACTGGCTGGTCAGGACAGAACGGTGAAGCAGCCTTTCCCACCTCAGTAGGGGGATCTCTGTTCCCTCCCACCCCAGATCCTAGTGGGCATCACTGCATCCACATATCATCTATGGCCACAGCCAGCCCTCCATCTCTGCCCTCCCTCTGCAGAAGCCTAGGTCCTGGGCTCAGCTTTGCTTCCTTGAGCCTACTGATGACGTTGCCCCTGGACTTTCAGGCCGGACCCTCTACAGAGCTATAAGTGAATTTATGCAGAACTAGCATGTGCTAGTGCTAGCACTGGCTTCAGTGAGTTCCTTTTAGGGTTGTCTGCCCCATAAGTCAGAGACTTCGGGGTGAAATACCTTCTTCCTGAATCCATCTCACTGACTTTTGTCCATCTGCTCCTGTTGACTCCTCCCTACCATCAGCTCTCCAGGCCTCTGGGTCCTCATCTCCATTCCATTAATGGATGGTCCATTTTCTCTGGGATGTCTAGCCAGCATCTCCAACCTGGTGTGTCTACACTGACCTCGTCATCTCTGCTGTTCATGCCCTCCTCCCGTCATCTCTTATCCCACTGCGTCATCACGGCCATCTCATCACCATCCTAGTGCTGGTGTTCTCTCTTCCTCTCTCCCCCTTGTCCCCTCTGTCTTTCTGGTAGATTTTTACGGTTACCTCTCAACTGCTCTTCCTACCTGATCCCTTCTCCATGCCTCTCACTCTGCATCTTTCGCACATTTGTCTTCCTTACACTCAACTCTGGATCCCATTTGCTCTTGGTCCTGTGGAGTCAAGGCTTCCACGACCTGGTCTCACATGTGTTGATTCATCCTCCTCTGCACTTGTGCAAATTTCTTTGAGAATTCCCTCTGCCCATATCCATCTGGAAAATTCCTGCTCACCCACCATGTAATCCTCCCAGGTCACTCCAGGTGGAAGTTTTCTCTCCTTCTGTGATGTTTAGTCCTTGTTTCTTCTTCGAGGACCCTTTCCCATCTAGTAGCTAGATTACAGGCCACAGTCATCATCCAGCAAGTGTTTGTCAAATCAATGTGCCTCATAGGGTCAAAAAGCCCATTGCAGGCTTCCCTGGTGGTAAAGAATCCACCTGCTAATGTGGCAGATATAGATTCAATCCCTGGTCCAGGAAGATCTCACACGCTGAGGAGCAACTAAGCCCGTGCATCACAATTGCTGAGCCTGTGTTCTAGAGCCTGGGAACCACAACTACTGAGCCCACGTGCCCTAGAGCCTGTGCTCTGCACCACAAGAAGCCACTGCTTCTCCATAACACATGCAGCATGATGGAAGGTTCTAGTGGAATAATACTGACAATAGGCCAAAACAAACAGAAATCTGATTTCTTTGGAATAAGGGCAAAAATAAAAGTAACCCCCCCCCACACGCAACTACTTCTGTTTTATTCATGTTCTATGTTTGACCTTAAGAAATCCAAATAATGACGAAGATCTGTTGGGAAATTCAAGTGCTTTAGACATTCTTTATTCTCTTTATGGATTTGCCAATAACCAGTGTTGCTCTATCACGCATGACTGGGGTTGGTGCTGTACTCGCAAGTTATGGGAAATGAGTTCACTCATGGCCAGGAAATAGTGCCCATTCCAGGGCCTGTCTTCCTGTTCTGACTGTTCCAACAGACCCATGTGGCAGAGAGTTGTATTTCTTCCAGAACACCCTCCTCTGGTTGCCAACAGAATTCCAAAGACATGTGATTCTCTCTTCTTCTCCTGACATGAATCCAAGACCTCCTTTACCTGGGGTGACAGCTTTTCATGAATCTTTCTTTTTGGGGTCGGGTAGTATATGGTGTTTGGCTATTTCTCTCTGAACCAAAGTTACACTTGGATATCCTCACCCCCTCCACAAAGAATCATGGCTTATTTTAAGAATGGCATAAAAACTCAGACCTCACAGTCAACACAAAATACCAACTGATACTAATTTCCAGATGTTGAGAAGGAAGGGAATAAAATATTGGGAGGAGATGCAAGTTTTTGCTTTGGATAAAGTCTAAAATCCTACTTGTGATGGATTTCCTAGCTGGATTAGGATAAAAACTGAAATTTTCATATGAAGCACTACATCCATCACAAATAGATTATCTGCATATTCAGAGAGACACATGTATCCCAACGTCCACTGCAGCACTGTTTACAATAGCCAAGACCTGGAAGCAACCTGAATGTCTATCAACAGTTGAATGCATAAAGAAGTTTTGCTACATATATATGATGGAATATTACTCAACCATAAAAAGGAATGAATTTGAGTCAGTTGAACTAAGGTAGATGAACCTAGGGCCTGTTATACAGAGTGAAGTAAGTCAGAGAAAAACAAATATCATATATCAACCCTTATATATGGAGTCTAGGACAAGGATCCTGATGAACCTATTTGCAGGGCAGGAATAGAGATACAGACGTGGAGAACAGACAGAATTGGAAAAGGAGAGGGTGCGATGAATTGAAAGAAGTACTGAAATATATAAATTACCACGTGTTAAATACGTAGCTAGTGGGAAGCTGCTTTATAACACCGGGATCCCAGCCCAGCTCTCTCTGACAACCTAGAGAGGTAGGGTGGGGGTGGGAGGGAGGCTCAAGAGGGGCAACCAACACAACTTTGTAAAGCAATTACCCTCCAGTTAAAAAAACAAATACATTCGCTGTTATGTTAAAAAGTTTAATATAATGTTTTATATTCATGGCTGGGGATAAACTCCTAGCAGGCACACTGCTAGGACCCATGTCTTTATCCACAGCTGCCCCTTTGGAAAATATCATAGAGCTAGAGCTGGAGGTTGGAACTCTGCCTTCAAACACTGGGCTATGTGAAAAACATTCTCTGTGTGCCCTGTATTCATTCATTCATATACTTGGCTCATTAAGACAATACTTTGCTTGCTCCTTAAGACCTAGAAATTTGCTATTTATTTCTTCTTAAAAATCACTAAGAAAAAGAGTTAAAACCATTTCAAAAGTCAGGACTGGATCCCCCTCCAAAGCTCATTCCTAATGCTAGGGGTATATCTTCCTCTAGGACCTGGAACGCCAGTATTGCTTTGGGCATCTGGATGACCCTAGGATTTTAGGTATTACTTGAAACTTTTTTTGGGGGGTGGGGTGTAGCTGTTAAAGTCAAAGTAAAATGAAATAAAATATAAGCCACTGATAGTGCCTTAAAAGTGAAAACTCTGAAATAAATGACAAGACAGTATTCATGAGCCCATGCAATAACTTGAATTCAGAGTCAAGGAAATGGTGATGCTACATGTGGGGCAGACATGATGTCCTGTACAGAACAGCAAACTGGAGATTTGCTTTTGAGGCCACATGTTTGGCTGCCTAGCTTGGGATTTTTTTTTTGCCATGTGGCTTGTGGGATCTTGGTTCCCTGACCAGGGATTGAACCTGTGTCCCGTGCAGTGGAAGTGTAGAGTCCTCACCACTGAACCACCAGGGAGCTCCCCTGGCTTGGGATTCTGAAATGTTAGGATACCATGTGGCTGGTAAAGCTGTCGAATGAAGGCTCCAGAAATGCCCGTATATGACCAAGACCAGAACTCAGAACAGCTGTGTTTGTACTGTCAGCAAAACCTCCTCCCCAGGCTTCCAGGCTCCAGAGCCAGGAGCCTTAAACACCAGCATCCTTTAAACAAACATCTTAAAGAGCATAGGAGACTTTACATACTGTGCTGTTGCTGCTTTGGCCAGCAAGCTGCAGGCTTTGAGAAGGGCCAAGCCCCCTGTCCTACCCCTGAAATAACTTTACAACTTGTTTTCCAAAGAACTGCTCGTGCCTAACGGAAAATAGAGGAACCATTTTAATTCTTATTGCCACTCAACATCGTGGAGACTTTTATTTTAGAACCACAAGTGGTCAGGTTGGAAGAGACAGAAAAATAGTAATATCATCTGACATTTTTCTTCTCATGCAGTGCAATGAATCACATTTATTTAACACCCACATATGAAAAAGTCGTTCTGCTGTGCTTATGTGAAAAGGAATATACAAACTAAAAGGAAATTTAAGATAGGATATTTGGCAATCGTTTTAAAGAATAATTTAGTTTTTGACCTCATGTTCAAGATAGTCAGACATCTGGAAAGCCATGGAAGCTCTTTGTCCACAGAGGAGGATACACTTAAGCCACTGTTTCTCACCAACTGGCCACAGTGTGCTTCAATGCCTTTGAATGCCTGCACTCAATAAATGTGGATCTGGATTTCCCTGGTGGTCCAGTGGTTAAAAAATGCACCTGCCAACTGCAGGGGACACAGGTTCGATCCCTGATCCAGGGAGATCCCATATGCCTCGGAGCAATTAAGCCCGTTCGCCACAACTACTGAGCCCACTCACCCTACAGTCTGAGTGCTACAACAAGAGAAGTCACTGCAATGAGAAGCCTATGCCCCATAACTAGAGAGTAGCCCCCAGCAGAGGCAAAAATAAACATATAACGTGGATCAAAAATGAGTGAAAGTCAGAGACTGGCAGCACCCAGTCTGATTCCTCTCCAGGGCTGGGCACTGGGAAGCCAGCAGCAAGAACTTCTGAACCCCCATCAGCCTTAAAGCCTGTGTCTGTACAGTTGTGTTCTTTGTGGACATGAATGCTGCCTTCCTCGGTGATGTACTGGCTGGGGCTACAGCAGAGGGAAAAACTTGGACAGGAACTGAACATACTCACACTTGGGTATGAATATTAGCTAAGCCTCTGCCAGGCACTGCACTGTTTTATTTACATTATCTCAGTAAGTCCTTATAACTGTAATAGGTAGACAGATACTTGGTACTCATCTCCAGGGCTCTCTGGCTCTAGAGCTCTGGTTCTCATCACTAAAACTCATGCTCCTCCCAGAAGAGCAGGTGCAGGGAACTGTCTGGTTGTACTAGGAGGATGCGATTTACACCTACATGTAGGAGTAGCTTAGGGTGTGAGGTGAAGTTGCCGCCTAAGAGTGTCTTTTATGAAGTATGAAGTCTTCCATGTGCTGAATTAGGATAAAAAACGTTGCATTATTTGCAACAACAAAAAAATTAGCCTTTCATAATGTTCTGGGATTTATGGAGGTAGAGATCATTGTTGTCATGATTCAATTTTGTTGTTGTTCAGTTGCTCAGGGGTCTCTGACTCTTTGCAACCCCATAGACTTCAGCATGCCAGGCTTCCCTGTCCTCTACTATCTCCTTGAGTTTGCTCAAACTCATGTCCATTGAGTCGGTGATGCCATCCAACTATCTGATCCTTTGTCACCCCCTTCTCCTCCTACCCTCTGTCTTTCCCAGCATCAGGGTCTTTTTCAATGAATCAGCTCTTCGTGTCAGGTGGCCAAAGTACCGAAGCTTCAGCTTCAGCATCAGTCCTTCCAATGAATATTCAGGGTTGATTTCCTTTAGGATGGACTGGTTGGAGCTCCTTGCTGTCCATGGGACACTCAAGAGTCTTCTCCAGGATTCAGTACATGACTTCATATCTAGTTCCAGATGATCATCTTGCTCAGCCATCTAATCCATCAGCTTCACATTCACAGTTCTGCTGTGGCTGAACTGTGCCAGAAGCATTGGGGTTCTTGGAGTGCGAGTCACCAAGAATTTCCTGGAAAGCATCAGGGTGTTCTGAATCTTACAGAGGCAAACCTAACCTAGGCCGATGTTAATCACACCCTGCTCCTTCCTGCTCCATCCCATCTCTCCTTCATCCCCAGGGGTGGGATCTGGTACAGAGAAAGAGGAAAGATGCCAGAAAGTGTGGGAGGAACCGCTGGAATTCGGAAGCTGATCCCTTTCCTGCCTCTGGTTCTCTTGGAATCGCCAGTGGGCATTCCCGTCCTGAAGGAAGTTGAACAGATTACAAAGAAAGGGGGTGTCTTGGCCTGAGAAGTCTCTCAGGTCAACTCACAGAATGTGCAGCTAATGAACAGACCAAGCATAAATGTTAGTGGGATGTAAGGAGAGAGTAACATGGAAACAAACATATTAACATATGTAAAATAGATAGCCAATGGGAATTTGCTGTGTGACTCAGGAACTCAAACTGGGGCTCTGTAACAGCCTACAGGGGTGAGATGGGGAGGGAGGTTCAAGAGGGAGAGGACGTAGGTATACGAGAGGACGTAGGTACACCTATGGCTGATTTATGTTGATGTTTGGCAGAAACCAATACAATATTGTAGAGCAATTATTCTTCAATTAAAATGAATTTAATTATTAAAAAAAAAGTAAATGGGAAATCAAATGAGAAAAAGAAGATACCATTCAAAAACCAAGCTCTGAGGCCTTTCAGAGACAGTCAGAAACCGCACCCTAAGAGACATCTCGCACTTAATAGGTCTAAACAGGCCTTTCTTTCTGCGTCTCCTGGTCAGTACTGCCATCTACCTTGTTTTCGTTGTTGTTCACTCACTCAGTTGTGTTCAGCTCTTTGTGACCCTGTGGACTGCAGCACGCCAGGTCTCCCTGTCCATCACCAACTCCTAGAGTTTACTCAAACTCATATCCATTGAGTCGGTGATGCCCTCCAACCATCTCATCCTCTGTCGCCCCCTTCTCCTCTTACCCTCAGTCTTTCCCAGATTCCACCTTGTTGCTCAAGCTAAATACTTGGGAGATGCCCATTCCTCCCCTAGGCTCATGTCTGATCCATCCATGAGCTTTGTCCAGCTCCTCACAGCTGGCCTCATCCTGTGTCCAGTTTCTGCCCACAGCACTCCATCAATGTACCGGTGCCTCTGGGCTGCCCCTTCGGGCTTGGGACATTTTGGGGAGGGAAATCTAGAGTCTTGCATACCAAATGTGGTCAAGAAGGGATCTGGGTGGGCTCTGAACATTCATAGCCCCTCCAGCCCATGCGTTCCTCACCCTGCAGGCACGGCCACAGAAGGCCAGTCAGGGCTATTGTCTGGGGAAGGGCAGGGCTGCCCTTGATTCTCTCTCCAGGATTCCTCCTGATCAAGAAGACCCACTTTGGTCATGCATGCTGCTACCATCCATCCCAAGCCATCCACAGTGGTCCATCACCCCTCACTGGACCGCTGCCTCCAGAATCACTTCCTGGTTATCTGTTCTTCTCCAGCAGGATGAACAGGATGACCTTTCAAAAATATAACTCAGGTCATGTCACCACCTTCTTTAAAACTCCCCCTCACACTTAGAATGAAATCCCACCTCCTTGCCCTCATAGGCTCCCCTGGGGCAGCCAGGAGGAAGGGCATGCATTTTCTGTGATTATCTGTGGGGTTTGCATCACAAGCTTTGCACCCGACAGTCTGGGCTCAGATGCTGTTTAGCTGCTTATCATTTCTGCAAATTTAAGCAAGTTCCTTAAACCTCTCAAAGCCTTAGTTTCCTCATGTATAACTAGCAATGAGTTTTTGAGCACCTGCTTTACAGAATGGGTGTCACAGGGGTAATTCATGAAAAACCCTCATTACACTCATACTTAACTTCAGTTGATAAAAATAATCACAACAATGGAAACATTAACTCATTTAAAGCCAGGCTCTGAATCTTCAACTAGAGCATTTAGTATACTAGCTGTCAAGCCACACTGTCTGTAAACTAAATGTGTCAGAAGTTTCCTTGCAGAAGAGAAAGCAACAATTAAATAGTTAATTAATTAACAGTTTAATAAACAATTCATATGTCAACTGTTAATTAAATTAACAATTAAATCATGGAATGATAAACCTGTATCATTTATTGTTGTTGTTTGGTCACTAAGTCGTGGCCAACTCTTTACGACCCCATGGACTGTAGCCCCCCTTCTCCAAGGAAGTGACATCTACAAAGACATGTATAGCTAGAAAATATCCAGAATACTATGTTAGGATTGTTGAGGGTATTACGACTTTAAGAGACAATTAGAAAGCACTTATTTTATGAGACTGCAAGTCTGCTGAAATTTCCCCTCATTCTGAATTTTGATCGAGAAGAAATAGGGGAAAAGAAATAAATAATAAATATAGGTAAGAAATAAATCAAGCACTGGAGAACTGTCTGGCCGTGTGAAAGCCCACTCTTTATTCAGGGTATGACTCTCACCTACAGTACCCCTGACAGGCATTGTCCAGCCCCTCTATATCTGGGGCACATATACGGTTCACAGAACCCATTATATTTTCAAGCAACAGCAATTTTTATAAGGAACACTATATAAAAACTAAAACTTATTTTCCTTTAATGAGTACCCACTAGTCTTTGTTTCACCCTCTGGAGCGCCCCAGATGTCATTTAAAATCTCTTCCACATGACAGCCTTTTGAATAGTTATAAACAGCTGCCTTATTCCCCACTAAGCAGTCTCTCCTATAGGTTAAAGTTCCAGGTTCTTCGATCCTTCTTCACAGCACATGGTTTCTAGACCTCATCACCCTGGTCCTATTTTTCTGAGCATGCTGGTCTGTGAGCATCCCCTGTTGATCGGGTTTCCCAACATACACACTATCCTCTGGGAGTGGTTTTGCCATGCTAAAAGGAGGGAGTATCACCTTCCTCATTTTGGATATCATATTTTTATTAATACAGCAAAAGATCACATGAGCTTCCCTGGCAGACAAATTGAGTTGCTTTACAGTCTACTAAAACACCCCATGCTTTTCATGTACACTTCCTCTAAGCCATGCCCCATCTCCATCAACATTTGTGTTTAGTCTTCTCTATCTACAAGTGGGGATTTTCATGTCTCCCCCATTTATTTCATTTTGTTGGCATCTGTTTACTGTTCCAGCTTCTGCAGATCATTTTGGGTCAGGATTCTCTGACCTGTTAGTTAGTATATAGTTAGTTAGTTAGTTAGTTGGTTAGTTAGTTAGTTATATATAGTTAGTTAGTTTCACATCACACAAGTACTGGACGTCATCCATGTCCTCACGCTAGTCCCTGCAAAGCTGTTGAGCAGGTCCCTGCCATCTGCCACTCAGCTCTGCTTCCAGGCTCAGAGGGGCTCATTTAACTATCACTCTTCATACTCATTCAACTAGCATAGCAGTCACACCCAAGGGTGACTCCCAGTGACTCATGCCCTTGTATAATCCTTTCCCCTTAAGCATGGAACCTGTAACTTGCTTCTGACCAACTGTATATGGCAAAAGTGGTGGGATATTACTCCTTTAACTAGGTTATATTGTATAAGACTCTATCTTTGCAGGCTGGAGTGAGAGAGACTCCCTTGCTGGCTGTAAAGAAGCTGCAATGGTTTGAGATGGCCACATGGCAAGGGACTGGGGTGACCTTTAGGACCTAACAGCCCATCTTACCATCTGGACTGCTAACAGATGAATTCTGCCAAGAACCTGAAGGAGTGTAGAAATGAGGCTTTCCCTAGTCAAGACTCTGATGAAACCACAGCCCCTCACTGAGCCTGCATCTGGGCAAGACCCTAAGCAAAGTGTACACCTATGCTGTGCCCAGATTCCTGACCAAAGAAACTGTGGGATGAGAAATGGGTGCTGTAAGTGCTGAGTTTTTAGTAATTTGCCATGCAGCACAGAAAACGAATACAACAAATAAACCCATCTAATTGGTCTGTCATCCAGCACTGATTGCTCCACCTTGTTCTGAAGGTATCACTGCCAGGAGCCTCGCTGAAGCCCAGATATGCTATTTTTCATTCTCCTAGTTTAAATAATATACTATCTCTATTACTGTCAGGAAATGAAATGAAGTTCACTGGCCTTCTTTTAGTGAAGTCATTCTGATGATTATTCTGAAAGTCATTCTGATGATTATTCATTCTGAAAGCTCAAATAGATGGGGCGACAGTGGCTGACTTTATTTTTCTGGGCTCCAAAATCACTGCAGATGGTGATTGCAGCCATGAAATTAAAAGACGCTTACTCCTTGGAAGGAAGGTTATGACCAACCTAGACAGCTTATTAAAAAGCAGAGACATTACTTTGTCAATAAAGGTCCATCTAGTCAAGGCTATGGTTTTTCCAGTAGTCATGAATGGATGTGAGAGTTGGACTATAAAGAAAACTGAGCACCAAAGAACTGATGCTTTTGAACTGTGGTGTTGGAGAAGACTCTTGAGAGTCCCTTGGACTACAAGGAGATCCAACCAGTCCATCCTAAAGGAGATCAGTCCTGGGTGTTCACTGGAAGGACTGATGTTGAAGCTGAAACTCCAATACTTTGGCTACCTCATGCGAAGAGTTGACTCATTGGAAAAGACCCGAATGCTGGGAAGGATTGGGGGCAGGAGGAGAAGGGGATGCCAGAGGATGAGATGGCTGGATGGCATCACCAACTCAGTGAACATGGGTTTGGGTAGACTCTGGGAGTTGCTAATGGAGAGGGAGGCCTGGTGTGCTGCGATTCATGGGGTTGCAAAGAGTTGGATACAACTAAGTGACTGAACTGAACTGATGCTGGGAAAGATTGAGGGCAAAAGGAGAAGGGGATGGCAGAGGATGAGATGGTTGGATGGCATCACTGACTCAATGGACATGGGTTTGGGTAGACTCTGGCAGTTGGTGATGGATAGGGAGGCCTGGCATGCTGTGGTTCATGGAGTTGCAAAGAGTCAGACACAACTGAGCGACTGAACTGAAAGCTCAAAAATGATCTGATCTGATCCAAGGACTTTCAGTTTATAGGGATGACCTGGTTTGGAGTAAAACTCAGATTTGATATGTAAGTTACATCATTTCCCTCCTCTGTGGCCTTACAATTACTGTGATGGCCAACCATCCATTGTTCATGGTATCTGGAAGTAGGAATCTCTTAATGGTCACTCCGTGGTCTAAAAGATTGAATCTTTCTTCCAAAGGAGCCCAATTTATAATGGCATTGAAATAGCTAGGCACTGAAAAATTCCAAATTAACCAGTCTTTCATTCACAAACCTTTAATGGAATGCCTTTAAGCACTGCCCACAAATTCTTAGTTATACTTCCCTTCCTTTTGAGAAATAGAACTTAATTCCCCTCCCCTCTGAGTGTGAGATGGACTTAGTGACTTGTTTCTAAAGGAGAGGATACGGTGGAATGATGGTATGTGACTTTTGAGGCTAGGTCATAAAAGACATCTTGGCTTCCTTCTTTCTGTTTCTCTTGGATCATTTGCTTTGGAGGCAGCCAGCTGCCCTGCTGTGAGGACACTCAAGCAATTTCACATGATGAGGAACCAAGGCCACCTGCCAATAACCAACAAGCCAAAGAGCCATATGAATGAGCCATCTTGGAAGCAGCTCCTCAGCCCCAATTAAAGCTTCAGAAGACTATAGCCCCAGGGCTTCCCTGGTGGTCCAGTGGTTAATTCTAGGGACATGAGTTCCATCCCTGTTCCAGGAAGAATCCACATACCTCGGGGCAACTAGACCCAGGTGCCACAACCACTGAAGCCCTCAAGCACCTGGAGCCCACGCTCTGCAACAAGAGAAGCCACTGCAATGAGAAGCCCATGCACCGCAACTAGAGAGGAGCCTCTACTTGCCACAGCTAGAGAAAGCCCGTGAGCAGCAACAAAGACCTCCCTGCCCCAGCACAACCAAAAATAGATAAATAAGAAGACTATAGTTCCAGCTATCATCTTAATTACAACCTCATGAGAGATATTGAGCCCAAACCACCGATTTACACCGATTTACACTCCCGAATCCCTGACCCACTGGAACTACACAATAAAACAGGCTTATTGTTTTAAATTGTCAAGAATTAGGGTCATTTGTTCTACAACCATAGATAACAACGTAAGTTCAGAATTTCCACTTACCTTGCAGGATGGTAAAATTCTTGATGAGCTGACCATGCTTGGAGTCCACCAGCTTCATCTCTTCCATAATCACTGACAAGTTGGCCACTTCCGTGTCCAACCTCGACCTCATCAAATCTTGCTGCATCCTGAGAGAAACAGAATCCAAACGGATGTTGGCCAGCGTGTTATTCAGGGAGGTCAGATCGTCCGTGTGTTTGGTCAGCGTGTCTGTGCACGTGGTCCTGACTTCGTTCAGGTTGCTGGTCAGCGTCCGCAGGTAGTGGGCTGTGTAGCTGATATTGCTGATGATGTTCACAATGTCTGACTCAAAGAGCTGGAAGCGCTCCTCGAGCTGGCTGAACTTGGCCGCCGTTCTGTTCTCCGCATCCCTGTGTACATCCTGCAGGTCCTTCAGGTTCTGCTCGTTGGCTTGGGAGGCTGTGGTGATATTGTCCATCTGCCCTGCAAAGGAGCTGAGCTGGCTGTTCATGTCCTCCAGGGTGTCGTTGTTGGCTTTGGCCAAAGCAGAGTTATTGGCAGCCAGCGTCTGCAGGCTTTGCACCTTCTCCTTCAGCCAATCCGTGTCCTTCTTGGCTTGAAGGAAGACCTGCTGTAGGTTCTGGAAGTCGTTCTTGATGCGCTGGATGGCCTGGCTCGTGTCATCCACAGAGCGCTGCAGATTCGTGAGGAGGTTCCTCTGCTGCACCTGTGTCAGGTTCAGGTTGTTGAGGTTCATGATGACCACGTTGTGAGAGTACATTTGGCTCTGCACGTTGCCCTGCAGCACGCTCGTGTCCTGCTGAAGATTCGTGACGTAGCCGTTATATGCCTGCAGGGTTTTGTTGACAGTGCTGATGAGGAAGGAGTTATTCTCCAAAGTTTCCTTCAGTTGACTCTGCCGGTCCACCAGCGCGTCCCCGCTTGCCTGTAACTTCTCCAGCGTATCTTTGTTCTTGCTGGTCTTTTCCGTGATCTCACGAAGTTGCTGCCGGAGATCCAGGATGTCCGACCTGAAGGTGGAGAGTTCGGAGTTGGTGCTGAGCGCTTTCTTTCCCGTTTGGTCCCCTGGAATCAGACACGTGTGTTACTCAGGTTGGTGGGACGGAGACGTGTTCCGGTGAGGTCACAGATTCCCAAGAATGGAATAGAGTTCTATTCCTAACTGGAATGTGCTCTATTTCGGAAAGAAACCTTGTGCAATGTGCTCACTGCAAGCACTGGTAAAATCTACATCTCTGTCAGACCTAGGTCCTCAGGAATTGGAAAAGATGCAGAATGCTAGCACAGATTAACTTGGGCGAACACTTTTCTCATGGAAGGAGGGGGAATTTACTTGCTTCTAGAGCACTGGGAAGGATGTCAAGAAGGCAATAACCTTCTATTTAGTTCACCAAAATTATTCTTTTAAAAATTGGGGGGAAAATCACATAATAAAATAGGCTAGAATCTGCTATTTCTCAAAATCACCAAAATTCTTCCTTAAAAAAGTGTTGGGGGGGGAATCACAGGATAAAATAGGCTGGAATCTTCTATTTCTTAAAATTAATTTCTACAATTATTTTGTGCAATTTAAAATATTTCAAATAAGAATTTACCAAGCATTTTAAAAAAGAGCTTTTGATAAATGGTATTTATGTTTTTTTTTCCATCAGTATTGATCTTCAGATTTTATTTGGTACACAATAGTATTTTGGGGGGAGGGGATTCAACTTCAAAATTCATCCTTAATTTTAAAATTTTAAAGCTTTTGAATTAAATCATGAGGGAAGATTAATACACATCTTGAAAGTTCAAAGACTTTCTGGGTGAATGTGAGTTTAGAGCCATGTCAGGCTAAAAAAACCAACTGTGGTCATTTACATAGAGTTGAGTTAGGGCAGCTGTCCCCAATCTCTGGGATCTAATGTCTGATGACCTGAGATGGAGATGATGTAATAATTTACATTACAGTAAATGTAATGCACTTGAGTCATCCTCAAACCACCACTTTCCTCCCACCCCCGGTCAGTGGAAAAATTGTTTTCCATGAAATTAGTGCCTGGTACCTAGAAGGTTAGGCACTGCTGAGATACAGGGATTCAGCTTCATAGTTCACTCGCATTGCAGATTACCTAATTTTTTCAGGTCGCTTTCCACTGCTGTGAGCTTGTCATCATAGGTTTGGCGAGATGTCTCCATGCCACCTGTAACATTGTCCATTTTCTCTACAACTAAGATTTGGAAATCAATGAATTAATGAACATACCTGCTCACATTTTATCTTTCAGTTTCAACAAGAGATCATTTCATGACAGAATAAAGGAAACAGAATAAAACAAAAAGTATAAATGAAATCAAATCTAGGGGAAAAGCCATTCTTTTAGGAAAATAAATAACGTACTTATTGCAAACCCCAATGGCAGTTTAGTTGGTTGAGAACTCAAGGTTCTTAGCTGTTCTCATGATTATGTAGTGCCTTGGGGACTTTAGAAGTAATTTAGAACTCACTAGATTTTTTGTATTTTAGAAGTCCTCAATCTGTGTTATCATTTATATTAATTTCCACAGGTGGAAGCATAACACTGTAATTTATTTACAAAATTGTGTCACTCAGACTCCCTGCCATTCTTGGCAGGTGTGACTCACTCATCTGCAAGGAGATTCCATAGCAAAGAACATCTAGTTCAAGTTTATACACAAAGTCCTAGTAAAAGAGATGCAAAGTTAAGGGTGTTTGCCACTCTCTGTCCTGAATTCACCACTAAGGCCTGACAATCTGCTTCTCCTTTGTGACATGTGAATCTTTAACAGTTCATAAGAAGATGCCTAAGTGGGTTTCCAAATAATAATAATTTCCCAAGAAGACTTTTTCCCTAGCATTTTCCTGACTGTATATGATTGGAAAATTTAGTGATGCAGTGTTAAGTGACAGCCACTATTCTTATTCATTCTCAGAAGAATTAATTCTCTATCGTTATACATCTATCATTCTACAATGTCTAGGAACTGTCTCCTAAGGCAAAGGAAACAAAAGCAAAAATAAACAAATGTAACCTAATTAAACTCAAAAACTTAAGCACAGCAAAGGAAACCATTGACAAAATGAAAAGATAACCTACTGACTGAGAGAAGATATTTGTAAATGATATGATTCATAGGGGTTCATATCCAAAATATATAAACAGCTTATACAACTCAGTATCAAAAAACAAGCCAATTAAAAAAATGGGCAGAAGACCTGAACAGACATTTTCCCAAATAAGATATACAGATGGTCAACAGGTAAGTGAAAAAATGTTACACATCACTCATCACCAGAGAAACATAAGTCAAAACCACAATGTCTCACACCAGTCAGAAAGTCTACAGATAACAAATATTGGTGAGGATGTAGAGGAAAGGGAACCTTAGTACAGTGCTGGTGAAAGTGTAAATCAGTATAGCCATTATGGAGAACAGTAAGCAGGTTTCTTAAAAAACTAAAAACAGAACTACCACATGATCCAGCAATTCCACAGCTGGGTATGTACCTGAAGAAAATGAAAACACTAATTTGAAAAGACATATGCACTTCGATGTTCATAGCTGCAATATTTGCAATAGCCAAGATAAGGAATCAACTAAGTGACTATCAATGGAAGAATGGATCTAGAAGATGTGGGGCATATATACACCATGAAATAGTACTCAGTCATAAAAAAGAATGAAATTCTGCCATTTGCAACAACGTGGAAGGACCCAGGGGGTATTGTGTTTAGTGAAATAAGTCAGACAGATAAAGATGAATACTGTATGTATTCATCTTGTATGTGGAATCTAACAAAGAAGACAAGCTAATATAGTATACATAACAAAACAGAGACAGACTCATAGATACAGAGAACAAACTAGTGGTTACCAGCTGGAAGAGGGGACAGACAAGAAGGGTAGGAGATTAAGGGGTACAAATTATGAATAAAATAAAAAACAAGGATATATTGTATAGCACAGGGAAACATAGTCATTATTTTGTAATAACTTTAAATGGAATTTAATCTGTAAAAATATTGAATCAACTATGTTCAACACCTAAAACTAATATAAAATCATCAAATATCTCCAATAAAAATAAAGATAGAAACAAATAAAGTATAGAAAGTGAAAAAATAAATAGCATGTCAAATAGGAGTGTCTCTCTCCAGAATGACTCCCATGAAATCTAACCTCCAGCAGCTTGAGATCAAGGCTGACTGTCCCTCTTGGTATCAACAGCTTTTGAAAAAATGATGCTTCATTTTTAAAGCATGGCTATGGTTTGTATATTACTTGTGGGCCAATGGATCCAGTCTATTTTATTCAGCAAGCCTTCCAGCCATGCAGGACCACATGAGAAGATTCTTGGAGCTCTTGTCAGGGAGCAGATGTATGTTCCCACACATCTGTGTGACCTAAAGTGAACCAGCCCCAGGGCTCCCGGCACCTTCCCTGGAGAAGCTGGTTTTGCTCTTCCCCAGGCTTCTCCAGTCCAGTCATAATGAAATGTGTGACTTGCATCAAACACTTTCTCCCCCAAGCCTTTCCAGGCATGCTTCTCCCCACCTAGAACATTCTTCCCAGGCTTCTTCCCCAAGCTAAGCCCTCCCTGCTCTTCAAGACTCAGCTGGTCACATCCTGTGGGAAACCTACGCTGAAGTTTATCTTGCTGGGGTCTCTTTCTTGATCACAGGACTCCCATCATGGCGTTGTCATGGTTTCGCTACTCCAAGACCCCTTGCGCGCGTGTGTGCTATGTCACTTCAGATGTGTCTGACTCTCTGCGGCCTGTGGACTGTAGTCCGCTAGGCTCCTCCGCCCACGGATTCTCCAGGCAAGAATACTGGAGTGGGTTACCATGCCCTCCTCCTGGGGATCTTCTCAACCCAGGGATTGAACCCGAGTCTCTTACGTCTCCTGCATTGGCAGGCGGGTTCTTTACCACTAGCGCCACCTGGGAAGTCCCCAGTACCCCTTAGGGCAGGAAAATGGGTGCTGGTTTTATCCCTAGCTCTTAGCTCAGTGTGTGGCACGTAGTAGGTACTCATCACAGATTTATTCATTACGTTGTTTATTTAAATAAACAAGAATCTGCCTGCTGGCTGCCAAGGCCTATGGAGAAAAAATCAACTGAGCTAGAGGTTATGCAAACAAATGTACAAACCAACCCAGGGAGGCCTTGGCACTGGTAATGAGCATGGCATTTAGTTGAATAATTATCTTGTTTTTTTTCTGAAAAATTACTGTATAGACCCAGAGATACAGTTAAAATAATCTGAGGGTTGTCTGACAGGCATGCTTATTCCTAGAAACTCCAAAGAACAAAATGTTTCATCTGCATTTTAGCAAAGCTATCCTTTAAAAAAATAAAACATGGACTGTTTACAAGTTTAGGTTCAGTTTTGATTCTCAAATCAAAACACAAGCCTCAGTCTGTCCTCAAACCACACACAGGGATCTTAAGTCCTGCCCTTTTTTCCTGGAAGCCAGAGAAACCTCTGAATATGCTGACAGGCAGTCATTTTCAACCCTCTCTAATTTTTCTTCCATTTTACTCTTTAAAAACACAGAACTGTCATAGACAGATCATTCAGGTTTGTATAGAGTAAAAGGAATAAATACATTCACTTAAAATCTGTTAGGTTTCTCTTTGGTGCTAGAAAACTCTTTGCTGTGCCCACAAGGGCTAATGAACTGGTTTGTAGGCACCAGGGTGGTGTATCTGTTTAAAAATAGGATTTGGATATAAAGCTGCAAACTTGAGGGTTGCAAAGCTGGCAGCTTGCAACTGCTTAAAAATGCTAGAGTGATGGAGACCTGAAGTAACAGTTGCTATAATAACACACAGCATTTTCACCAGTCTTTACTCTTAACTCATTAGCACAAATTCTCAGTCAGGAAAATAGTGGCAGACATCCTCTCTGACCCTAGAAACTCCTCGTCTTCTGAGGGAGACCTCGGTGTGTAGACTGTTCTCACAGGAGGAAAACCAACGGGGAACACAGAAGGGTCCAAGCAGTCTGCTTTTTAACATGGTCCCCTTTAGTAGAAAGTGTTTCTTGACAGACTTTTGTCTTCAAAGTATTACTTTAGGTGTCATATACATGAAACATTGCCCCTCTTCAAGTTCCCCAAAAGCTCAATTCTCTAGGATAATCCAACAATAACACCTTTTCTATAAAAGTGCTGGGTTTTTAAAAAAAATTATTTTAAATGGAAGGATAATTGCTTTATAATATTGTGTTGGTTTCTGCCATACATCAACATGAATCAGCCATAGATATACATATGTCCCCTCCAGTGCTTTTTAAATTTTTTAAAACTTATTTACTTTCGGCTGCACTGGGTCTTGGTTGCTGCTCGTGGGCTTTCTCCAGTTGCGGCAGGTGGGCTTCCCGTGGTGGTGGCTCTTCTTGCGGGGAGCATGGGCTCTAGATCACAGGCTCAGAGGTTGTGACCCACAGGCATAGGCACTCCAGCACATGTGGGATTTTCCCGGACCAGGGATTGAACCCATGTCCCCTGCATTGGCGGGCAGATTCTTAACCACTGGACCACCAGGGAAGTCCTATGAAAGCCCTTGATCTGGGCCACTAACCTTTTCCTCCCTTGTCTTGATTCCACCCGTTCTTTAAGGTCTACTCTGAATCTCACTGGCCCATTGTGCTAAGCCTTCCCTGAAGATCCAATTCCACACCAACGGACCCTGTATCTGAATGGCAATAAAATCAACCTCTATAGATTGCCTCACTCTTTCCAAGGTCTATCACATCATCCTTGTGGTTAATCCTTACGACTGCTATTTCACACATGAAAAAAATCGAGGCCCAGAGATGTCCAGTAACTTCCTTAGAGTCACACAGCTTATAAGGGGCTAAGTGGGATTCCAGGCCAGGAGATCCAACTCCAACATCCATGTTTACTCTGTAATTCCACTTTTCTTCTCTTTGAGTATTTCTTTTTCCTAAATATGGTTTCTTCCAAGAAAAATCCCTTGAGGAGGAGAATTGTGTCTTTTTGTTGTTAAGAGGACCAACTCATGGTCTGCTCGTCTTTTTATTCTTAGTATTTATCGTTTATGGCTGGATTGGGTCTTGGTTGCCCCACACGGGCTTCTCTCTAGAGAACATGTGGGCTCTGCAGTTTGTGGCACACAGGCTCCCTAGTTGAGTTGCGTGGGCTCATTTGCTCCACAGCTCATGTGATCTTAGCTCCCTGACCAGGGATTGAACCTGAGTCCCTTGTGTTGGAAGGCAGATTCTTAACCACTGGACGACCAGGGAAGTCCCAGGACTATATCTTCTTTATCTTTCCTTTATACTCATCATTCTTAGAGGTCTACCAAGTACTTGTCATGTTTGGGGCAAACATGGACGTGGAGGGTCCCCAGATAGAACTCATGACCGGGGCCTCAAGGGCAGGAAAGAAGAATAGAGTGCAGAGGTCCTGCCTGGTGCTCAGAAGGATGTCTACCAGTTTGACTGTAGGAAACACAACCCTTCATTGGTATCTGGGACTTCCCAGTAATACCAGGTACACTCCCCTGGGATGTAATAAAGACATTTCTACCTTGAACACTATTTCAGGTTTCATTACAAAAATACTGTCTGGTGGGAGGGTGTTATCCTTGATTCTAACAACACCTACACAGTGGGGTGTGATGCTCATTTGAAAGCCTGCTTACCCAGCTGTAATGCTACCCTGAAGAACTGAGCAGCAAGGCAGACATCTGTGACTAGGGATGTTGTATTAGAGGAGGTTCTTACTGAGAAAGATTCAGGTGTGTCTGTCTGTCTTCTTTATCTGAAATCCCTTAAGGTAGCATCCTGCTGGGCAGGACCACAAAATAAGATCTTCCTGTTCAGGGAATGTTCCAGAGATAAAACAGCCCACTGAACTTAGAAGGTGGCTTCTGCCTGGATGATAAACAGTCCAGGACAGAGGGTGCACCAAGCTGTAACCGTCCAAGAATGGGCTTCCTGTACAAGTGGCTGACACGCGCATGGTCCCCACTAGTGTACTGACCTGTCTCAGTGACTCAGCGATCCTCTGACTTGTTCAGCGAATTCTCTGCAAGGAACTTAAGTTATATCCTAACTTGTATCTGCATAAGTGACATTAAAAAGAGAACAGTTGGGGCTTCCCTGGTGGCTCAGACGGTAAAGAGTCCACCTGCAATGCAGGAGATCCGTGTTCAATCCCTGGGTCGGGAAGATCCCCTGGAGAAGGGAATGGCAACCCACTCCAGTATTCTCGCCTGGAGAATCCCATACACAGAGGTGCCTGCCGGGTTACAGTCCATAGGGTTGTAAAGAGTCATCATAACTGAGTGATTAACACACACACACACACACACACACACACACACACACACACACAAAGGACAGTTTTGAAGAAAACGCAATGGAGATGCCTTTGCAAACTCTGATAAATAAAGGAGTTTCTATTTTATTTCCTTCCAACCTCTCCTTCAGAAAAACCTCTTCCTTCACTGAATATTCTTTTTTGTTTCTTCCATTTTTTTTTAAAGTGGAGTGAGTTTCTCCAGACTTCAAAGGGATGTGTGTGAAGGAAGAACTTATCTTTCTGCCTCTTACCATGTTGGGTCACCAGAATCTTATCAACAAGAAAGAGGAATCACTGTTCAAGTAAAGAGAAAACACATCTGGAAAATGTCAGTATTTGAGTTCATCAAGGCCGTGTTTAAAGACAAAAACTGCATATTGTATTATCTTCTTTTCGTCAGTAGAAGCCTGAGGGATGGGGGCCTTGGAGTAGAAAGAGGAATAAGAACATGGTCTTGCCTCCAACTTGTCTTACCCCCTCAATCTCACCCCCCTTTATCCCGGTGAGATACACCCAGAGCAGGCTAAGCGATCTTTGGGATTTTAAGTTCCTAGGTAGGGCCCAGAGTCACAGCAATTGCCTTGGAGTCCACTGGGTATCAATTGATGGCCTTTATAGAAGCCAGTCATAATTTGCAATTCAACCATCCATCCATCTGCTCATTAATTCACTCAGTAAACTCAATTGGGTCCCAGTTACACACTATGAGCCACGTGCTAGGAGGAGGTTTAATAAATAAAAGATAGCCTCTTGTCTTCTTGGAGCTTACAGTTTGGGTGGTGGGACAGACCCATTGGCCATAGTGATATAATGTAACAGGGACTAGAGTGAAAAATGATGCCATGGGGACCAGCAGGTGGGCACCCAACTCAGCTTTCAGGGACTTCTTGCAGGACACGTGTCTGAGGGAGACATGAAGGGAAAGAAGGAAGAGGAAGTCATGAGAAAAATGTGGAGAAGAGGGAAAATGTGTTCCAGGCAAATGGACCCACACAAACAGGCCAGAGCTAAGAAGGCCTTTCCACTCTCATAAAAACAGGAAATATCTCTACTTTAAAAACAAACAAACAAACCCCCCTCCTTCAGATCTATCTGTATAATTAAAGATTGTAGACTTTTTTTTTCAGAAGTAAAAATGACAAAATACCATATAGAAGTATTTCTTCAAACCTTTCTCATCTCTGTTTACTTTCATGACATCACACAGTACCCAGCCTTAAAGATACCGGTTAAATGACAGTTTGATTTCAAGCCTCTTCTTTATCTGAGTTCACTAGCAAAAGTTGTGGAAAAGTGAGTAATGACCTCAATAACCCAGTAAAGGAAGATAGCCAGGCTGAATTACTTACGACATAAAACACCTTCCTTTTCCCCATTAGGTTTCCTCCTCCTCCTCCCCCTATCCAGCCTTCACTGTGATTTAATAGCCTTTCTTAACACTTGCCCTGTTAATCCTGGGTGAGATTAACTCATTGCAATTGGATAAAATGGCCTGGTAATTTTCCATATTTCCACTGCCCAAGTTCATCAGTCAACACACTATGGGAACACACACAATTTTCCATGGAAATAGGTTTAGAAGTGGACTCCATAAGCCTTGACTATATTATTTTTAATATGTTTTGCTGTTCTTATGGCTGCGGCTGCTGCTGCTGCTGCTGTTAAGTCACTTCAGTTGTGTCTGACTCTGTGCAACCCTATAGACGGCAGCCCCACCAGGCTCTGCCGTCCCTGGGATTCTCCAGGCAAGAACACTGGAGTGGGTTGTTATTTCCTTCTCCAATGCAGGAAAGTGAAAAGGGAAAGTGAAGTCACTCAGTCATGTCCGACTCTTAGCGACCCCATGACTGCAGCCTACCAGGCTCCTCCATCCATGGGATTTTCCAGGCAAGAGTACTGGAGTGGGGTGCCATTGCCTTCTCCAGTTCTCATGGCTGGAACTGTAAAAACGCAGTTATGAAGAAGCAAGGAAGAGAGAGTCCTTTGGATTGCAAGGAGATCAAACCAGTCAATCCTAAAGGATATCAACCCTGAATATTCATTGGAAGGACTGATGCTGAAGCTGAGGCTCCAATACTTTGGCCACCTGATGCGAAGAGCCAATTTATTGGAGAAGACCCTGATGCTTGGAAAGACTGATGGCAAAAAGAAATGAGAGCCACAGAGAATGAGATGGTTAGATGGCATCATAGACTCAACGGACATAAGTTTGAGAAAACTCTGGGAGATAGTGAAGGACAGCCTGGTGTGCTGTATCCATGAGGTTGCAAAGAGTTCAACACGACTTAGCAACTAAACAACAACAAGGAAGAGAGAGATTTAGCCACTCTATTGGGCCCAACATCAGAACGGGTGGCTCAGTTATACCATCTTTGCTCATCCCAAGCACCTTGAGGAATGGCACCGTTACTATCATTTTACAGGTAAAACACTAAGAGGTTACAATTCATATCCAGGTTACACAGCCACGCAAGGACTTAAGAGTAATTCCTGGCACATCAACAAGCACTTAATAAACACTAGCAATTGCTCTTCAAATGGTGGACTCAAGAACTGGACAGGGACCATTCTCATTCCAGTACATTGTGGTCTCAGGAAACCGCTAAATCCTGGGAGAATAGTGGGAAAAATTACAAGTTGGAGGGAATTCACTTTGCACCTTTCTGTCCCCAGGTCAAATCAATGGGGCAGGGAACAGAGATGGGAACATGTGGAATTCTCCACTGTTAACCTGTCAGGGTGAAGATGAGCAGACCCCGTGTCTGCCTCTCTCACTGAAACCAGATGACACGTCTTGTTTCACGTGTCTCTGTGAGGCTTCCATGGCTGTTTTCTATAAAAGGGTCTACATAGTTCGTGATTCTGAATCAGGACACCTCCTACCTGTGGCGTCTGGAATGGCCATGGGGGTGGAGAGAACCAACCCACTTTATCTGCAAGTCTGGGGGATTCAGGCAAAAATCCTGCACCGATCTTAAACCAGACATGTTCAAAGAATGTCTGATAAGCTGTAAAGTACAGCTGAGGCAGTGGTGCCATCTCTGTGTTTCATTTCTACAGGGCAGTGTTTTTCTGGAGCTAGATAAACAGTGACCACAGTAAATGAGCTGAAGAGAAAAAAAGGAAATTATAAAGTCAGTCCTCGGGTGAAGTAAGTCGTGTTTCTGGAGGTCTTATCCTCTGTCAATAGAGTTTTCCTGTGTGCTGACTCCAGGGTTTTTGTGGGGCCTCTTAGAGATAAGATGAAAAAAGACAGAGGAAGAGGGAGTATCTGGAAATAAGTAGGAAAAAGCAACAAAGAGGGAAAAAAATTACAACTCATAAAAGGACCATGATTATGGTTGAAATGACTCAAGAGGAATTGCTCCTTCTCTCCTTTCAGATTCCACAGCTATAAGAAGCTCAAGACATAAAGAAAGATAGAGCTTCAGAGGTTTAAGTTTTGCATCTGAATTGTATTAATGAACTACTTCATGCCTGCAAATGTACTTGTGTTTTCAGGTGTAAATGAATGAAGGGAAACTTGCTTTTTTGAAGGAAAAAGGAAAGAGTACTTACCTTTGTATCCCAAAATGGCTACTGTGATGGTAAGCAAGGCACATAAAATGTATAATAATATGATAGAAAGCTTCAGTGCCCAGTTATTTTTACATTTGGTACATTGTGTTCCTTCTTGGATACCTGTAAGAAAAAGCAAATCTTAACAACAGTAACCAAAAACACTATTTCAGAAGTAAATTTTTGCATTTTGGTTTAAATACTATAAGAATATAGTTTTCACATATGCCTTTCTAAAGGTTGAGTGGTATTTTAAAATTAAACATACTCATCACTTGAGCAATACATTTAACACAACTTAAATATTGCCATTATGTTATTATAAACATATTTAATGACTTGAAAGTAGCACTGAACTTTGTTTCATAGAACAGTTTCCAAATCACATTCCATTATGATAAGATCTCTATAAGACAAAAGACTTAAAACACCCAAATCTACCTGTTTCAGCCACTGTTGGACCAACAGTAATTCAAACACAACTAACCAAAAAAAAAAAAAATTGACTTTTCCCTTGACATTTGTTTCAGTGGTGTGCTTGAGCTAATTCCTACTGCTTTCAAGAGTCAATTGTCAAATTTGTAGGAATTTAGGGAGCTGGTTGTTAAATTGTTGGCAGCTTGAACTCAACACTGGAGGGACTATTTACACCATGGAAATTCAAACACTATACATGATGCCCTCACACATCCCAAATTGGTTTACCAGCATGCCACTGGCTATAATGTACTATATAACTTAATAATGTACTATAACTTACTATAGCAGAAAATATAGGTAATTTTAGGATCAAAATGCTCAATATATAACCACTTTTGTACATTACATATATGCAGAAAACAGATACCAACCCTTATTTAAGTTATCGCAGTGATAGGAATAACAACTAGGGAACAACCAGAAATACCAGACATTTCTGATGAGAAGAGGTAAATTTTTATTGCTCACAGTTGAACTGTTTGAAAAACACTCTGGTCTAAGTGGTAAACCACCATCACTTCTGTAAGGGACTCCAGAAACTAACCCATAAAAAGGGAACTTGCCGTAGTTTTATTAGAAACACAGAAGACAAAGGCTCGGGACACTTTAATGTGAAAATCACGTTGTGAGGCATGTCAGGAGAGCCCTCCTTGCCCTGACTGGTTTCCTATGTGCATCTCACTAATAGCGTCCCCCAGGAGCAAGAGCACATAAAGGACTGATCTCCTAGAATTGTGCTCAATAACTTTTGATGGATAAATTGTGAAGATGAAGCCACAGCTGAAGTTCCTCCCCTTTGGTTTGTAATTTTACGCCTAGTGCCCTTCTTTGGTGAAAAGAATCCTTCAGCTGTGTTTAATGCAAAATGATGAGAGAAACAGCATAGAACAATGCCTCAAATTTAACTTGCAGGGTTTAACCAACCTCTCCAGTGTTCTGGGTTATACACCCAAGAGGAGGGGGTTCAAGCTCTCTGTTCCATGGCGTAGAGCAGTGATTCATGGCGTAGAGCAGTGATTCTTCAACTTTCTTATTTCCATCCCTCAGTACTACCACCATCCCATCCCACTGGATTCACTTGAAGGGCTCGTTAAAACACAGCCTTTCTAATTCAGGAAGTCTGAGAAGGTGCCTGAGAATCTGAATTTCCAACAAGTTCCCAGGGGCTGAGATGCTGCAGGTCTGGCCACAAATGCGTCAGAACAGTGCTTCTCAAAAAGTGCTCACAAATCACATTGTTGAAATGCAGATCTGATTCAGTAGGTCTGAGGCTAGAGCTAAGACTCTGCATTTCTAACTAGGCCCAGGAGATGCTTCATTGGAGGAACACATTTTGAGGTGGTAAGGTTTGTTTTAGGAGATGGTCGTGCCAGATCAACCTTTGGTTAACTGGTCCCTTGAAGGTGAATCTGTAAAATCAGACTCATTGATCAAACAGACCTAGAGTTAACCAGTTTCTCAGCAATGTGATTTTCTCGTTTCTTTTTTTCCTTTCCTTTCCATCCTCCTTCTTCCACCTGGATGTTTCAGTGCCACCTCCTGTGTCCAAAACTGACATCGGTACCAGTCCTGCCAAACCAGATCTCCAACTTCCACCCAACTTACTTATTTCCAACCCTAAATACTACTACCATCCCAATCCTTCAGGTACTCAAACTCAGACATCTTGAAGTCTTCTCTTATAATTATTCTCTAATTCAATCAACCACCAGATATTTTTAATCTTCCTATAGATATTTTTGTCATGATCATCTCATTTACAGTTTACTGATGTTCAATTACTGGCAACTTGTTCCAGTATTCTTGCCTGGAGAATCCCATGGGCAGAGGAGCCTGGTGGGCTACAGTCCATGGGGTTGCAAAGAGTTAGACTCAACTGAACAACTAACACTTTCACTTTACTGCCTATACTGTGCCAGACTCTGATCTAGGGACTTCACATAATTACCCTTCAAGCAGGGAGCAAGAGCTGAAATGACATCCCACAGACATCATAGCTAGGATTTAAACCGGCATCTGTCAGACTCCAAACGCCATGATATCTCCCCTACATCACGGTGCCAGTGTCTCTCTGGTCAAGCTTTCCTATCCATTTCCACGGCCCCAGTCCTAGTGTGAGATCTTCTCATTTCAGTGGAAGATTCCTCTTCCATTCCCACTGGAATCCAGCCTCACCATGTAACAAAACACTGCTGACCTCATGAAGGTGCCAGAAAGAAAAAACAAAAACAAGAAAACTTTCAACAGTGCACTCTTAACTAAAGGATGGACACATACACCCTCATCTGCTCTTAAACTCTCTGTAATCTTGAGAGTTTAAAATGAAACAAAGTCCTCTTACACCCAGGCTTCCCCGGTGGCACTTGTAGTAAAGAATGCACCTGTCAGTGCAGGAGATGTAAGATGTGGGTTCTGTCCCTAGGTCAGGAAGATCCCCTAGAGAAGGGCATGGCAACCCACTCCATTACTCTTGCCTGGAGAATTCCATGGACAGAGGAGCTTGGCAGGCTACAGTCCACGGGGTCCTAGAGTTGGACACGACTGAAGTGACAGCACACATGCAGAGTGAAAATATTTTTGGAATTGGGAGGGGAGAAGAACAGGGAGAAGGAAATCAACCCTGAATAGTCATCGGAAGGACTGATGCTGAAGCTGATGCTCTAACACTGTGGCTACCTGATGCAGACTGCTGACTTATTGGAAAAGACCCTGATGCTAGGAAAGACTGAAGGCAGAAGGAGAAGAGATGAGATGGTTGGATGGCAACAAGGATTCAATGGACATGAACTTTCGCAAACTCTAGGAGATGGTGAGGGACAGGGAAGCCTGTCGTGTTGCAGTCCATGGGGTTGTGAAGAATCAGGACATGACCTGGCGACTGGACAACAGCAAAAGCACAGGTAGACCCACAGACCTGCTGCATCTCATGTTCAGAAAACAGTTAACATGCTTTGGTGGCAACTGTAAGACACAGAAGGGGAGTAGATCCCCAGCTGCTGTGGAAACAATAGATGACACTTTTATGGCTGATGTGAGGTTTCATTCCTTTTGGGTTTTAGGACCCTGTGTGTGG
Organism: Antilocapra americana; assembly: GCA_007570785.1. NCBI lineage: Eukaryota > Metazoa > Chordata > Mammalia > Artiodactyla > Antilocapridae > Antilocapra > Antilocapra americana. Next base: position 32,692,638 of record ML662445.1, read on the forward strand.
GGGTGGGGGTGGGGGTGGCGGTGAACTCTTCACATCTCTCCAGGGCTATTTCTTACATTCCGTTAGAAGAGCCTCAGAAGATTTGGCCAGAGGGGAGATGATGGCAGATAACAGAATCTGGGGCTGGAGGGTTGCCTAGAGGTCACCTAGTCAAGCATCGTCCTGTTAGTGATGGGGAGAGTGAGGCCAGGTACAGCAGAATCAGAAAGAATGCATCCTGACTCCTGGTGCATGGGTCCTTCCCTCCCCTGATTGCCATGCAGGCCAGCGCTGGGTTTATCCCTGGACATCTTGGTCTGACAGCTCTGCTCCCAGACAGCTGTCACCGGCCCGCATGCCGAAGAGCAGGGTCACTTCCTTGTGACACGCATTTCTCCTTGCTGACTCTATCAGCATTTAATCAACATCAGATGGCACCTCCTGTCCCACTTGACACACTTTCTCTGTCTTGTTTTTTCTCCCTCCCAAGACTTATTTTTCATAAGAATTCTGTTTTATCTTTCCCTCTCTGCCCTCCGCTGGGAGGACATCTGACCAAACATACGGATGCCTACTACAAAGAGACCCTGCTGGCTCACGAAGCTGGGGGACCCCCTCCTCCTTGGACCTAGATGGTCACAGAAAACATTCAAGAGAGATATCCCCCTGTTACCAGCCTTTGTAGTGTTTGTTTTCTTAGCATTACTTTCCAGAGCTGGGGAACTTGAGTCCCACTGCGAGGGGTGGGTAGGAAGGGCAGGGAATGGATTGAGGTGAGGCTGCAGAGAAGAGATTCTAGCTCAGGAAGTGAAACCTGCGTGCCTCTCACCACCAAGAGGGCCAGCTTATCACAGAGCCTGGCCCAAACAGCACATCTGCAATTCAGCAGCCCACAGACAGAACGTGTCTGCAGGATCCGTGCCCTCCCACAGGCTACCCACCTTGCTCTAGCCCCACTGAACTCAATTCTGGGCTCCTGTTCTGAATGCATCTTCCAGTGTCCAAGACAGTATTATACAATAAACACTGGGGAAGCCCAAGGAAGTCAGAATCCCTCTGGCTAACTCCTTGATATTCCGCGGAAGTTCAGAATAGGCTGATTTGGTCCTCCGTCCACAAACTCCAAGTTCCTTGATTCACCCTTGTTTCTAACAACACATTTGTTTAAAGTAAGAAGACGGGAGTTGATGGGGCCACTGATTAGGGGGTGGTTAGCTGGTTGGAGAGAATACATTGAAATGCTGTGGGAATGATGGTGCAGAAGGCCAGAAAAATTCACCAGCAAAGAGAATTCCTTTCTGCTGTGGTTCTCCATAAAGAGCCCTCCCAAGTTCTGTGGTCCCAGCCCCAATCCAGTCTGTTTTTCTAATCTTTTTGGAAAACAAGAGTCTCTTTCACTATCATATTTTTCGACTATCACCAAAGGAGGGCTCTCTGTTAACATGGATGTATACTGATCAGCGAGCGGCCTTCCTCGCTATATGAAGGCTGGTGCTGTGGCACTTCCCAGCTGTCTTAATTACCATAAGTGTCCGGAGCTCAGTGGTGTTGCCATAAAGATCATGTTACCACAGAGAAGCTTCAGAAAGCTGGTAGACAGCAAATTCAGAAAACCACAGGTTTTGATCTGAGTTTTTTTTTTTTTAATCTGAGTTTTGTAGTAACCTTTTCAAGTGGTTTTTTTATAGTTATTAATCTACTGCCTGGTGGCATATATTCCCATAACCCCATGAGAAGATTTGGCCCTAACAGTAAAACTGATGATTCAAATTCATCCCTATGATTAAAATGCCCTGAAAAGCAACAAAACAGTAAGAGTGAACACCCTAGTTAGTTACTTGGATGTTGGACAATATCACTAGAACAGAAGTTAAATACATAAAACATTTTATCCCATGAATAATTAGTTTTTCCTGATTACAAAGACTACTAAATGATGGGATATGGGTTTAGCTAGCCTTTTTTAAAAAAATTATTGATGAGTATTTAGTTTCCAAAATACAAATCCCTGGAGACTTTACTAGGGGTTTCCAGTTTGCTCAGATGGTAAAGAATCCTCCTGCAACGCAGACCTGGATTCGATACTGGGTAGGGAAGATCTACTAGAGAAGGGAATGGCAATTCCCTCCAGTATTCTTGCCTGGAAAATTTCATGGACAGAGGAGTCTGGCGGGCTATAGTCCATGGGGTCGCAAATAGCTGAGCAAGCACATGGACACCTACTGTGTGTGCCAAGTTTCTTAAACAATGCAGGGAATCATGATAACAGGAGGACAAGAATTAAAAACAAAATAACTTTCTGTGCAAAATAAACAAAGCCTCACCACATCTCTATATTCATAAAGATGTGTTCAAATCAGAAAAATAATTTAGATGAGTTTTATGAATTTGAATCTTCAGCATTCCTCCTGAGCTTTTATTAATATTCTGCACATTTTCTAAATGTATAGTTTCTTTCATTAATATTTTTTCATGTATATGCATGGGGCTTCCTCATTGATTCAGCAGTAAAGAATCCTCCTGCAATGCAGGAGGCACAAGAGACGCTGGTTCGAACTCTGGGTCGGGAAGATTCCTAGAGGAGGAAGTGGCTAACCACTCCAGTATTCTTGGTTGGAAAACCCCATGGACAGAGGAGCCTGGTGGGCTATGGTTCATGGGGTTGCAAAGAGTCAGATGTGACTGAAGTGACTGAGCACGCGTGTATAAAAAGAGAAGCCAGCTCTGTTTTGGTTTTAATGTAAAAAGTACACATGCACTATTTGTTTAAAATTTACAATGTATACCTTGTCTGCTAAAAAAAGAATTGTTAAAAGCCAAAAGCCAGATAATGATGCCACTCAGAACATAAAATGTCTGCCAGGATGTATAGTGTCTCAAAAGAATGCCATTACTTTCTCCTTGTGGTTTTATAATAAGAAATCCTTTATTATATAAACTGTAAACAAATGCCTTCAGTTCTGAGGAGAGGAGTCCTCACCCCGGGGGACAGTTCATCCATCACGTCTCTTACATCTGCCCCTCCGAGCTGGCCGCTTCCTCCTGGCCCTCTTCCTATTCATTTCATTCTATGGGCACGGAGTTTATTGTCAGCCCTCCTAATGATACACTTCAGCAGCCCTGACTACTTCATTATCAGCATCACCAAACAATGTCCTTCTGTGATCAGGCGTTCAATCTTTTAATTAAAAGGACGCAGGAACATTCGGCTCCAGCTCGGTCCATTAGACTCTGACGTATAATTGGGCTGGACTCTTGGACTGCACAGGTATTTGGAGGAAAGCCACAAGATATTTGCTTAGTGGGTGAGAGTTTGCTCTTTCAGCAAACATGAGGAGGAACTGCTAAGGATGGTGGCCAGTCTAGAGGACCCGATGTGTGCCACGTACCCCTGCCCAGCTACTTTGTTGTTGAATCATGTCCGACTCTGTGACCCCCACGGACTGCAGCCCACCAGGCTCCTCTGTCCATGGGATTCTCCAGGCAGGAATACTGGAATGGGTTGCCATTTCCTCCTCCAAGGGATCTTCTTGATCCCTGGATCGAACCCTTGGCTCCTGCATTGGGAGGCAGACTCTTTTACCACCGAGCCACCAGGGAAGCCACGCCCTTTAATAACCTTGCCACGCAGGACTTCTGACCCCAATTTATAGATTTTTAGGAAAGTGGGGGTCAGCGAGGTTGAGTACCTAAACCAGTAAGTGGCTGAGCTGGAAGCTAAACCCAAATGATCACAGGTTGCTCCTCCAAGGTTGCTGACCTCCAGAGGTGAAAGCAAAACAAAGCCAAGTGAAGTATGCCTAAAGAGATAAATCAGAGGAGGCAAACAGGCTACACTTGTGGAGTGTTCTGTTGAAACCCAGGGCTATAGAAACATCCTTTCAAATGCTGATAGATGAGCCTTGCTCAGAAATGAAGAAACAGGGAATGAGAAGGTTGGATGGCATCACCGACTCAATGGACATGAGTCTGAGCAAACTCTGGGAGATAGTGAAGGACAGGGAAGCCTGGCGTGCTGCAGTCCATGGGGTCACAAAGAGTTGGACATGACTGAGACACTGAACAACAACAGAAACGAGCAGGAAAACTTAGTCTCCAGCAAGTTAACCATTACAGGCCTGAGGTTTCTACAGGCTGTAATTTCTCTTCCTATTCTGTGGTGACATACTTGAGCAGCAAGTTTATTCCACTCTAAATAAATCCTCATTATCTCTTGGAGGGGTCAGGACTGGCTTGCAGGTTTGGCTGGTAAGGTCTGTTGGCCCCTCAGAGGAATCGTCCCCCAGTGGTGGTGAAATTTCTGGAATGGAGTGGCCTGGGAAGAGGAGATAATTTTATTTTTTTTAATATTTTTATTTATTTATTTGCATGTGCTAGGCCTTAGTTCTGGCACATAGGATCTTTAGTTATAGCATGCAGGATGTTTAGTCAACTCTTAGCTGTGGCATGTAGAATCTAGTTCCATGACCAGGGATCAAACCTGGGTCCCCTACATTGGGAACAGAGTCTTAGCCATTGGATCACCAGGGAAGTCCCTGAGAAGGTAGATTTATACGCAAGGTTAACTATGAGGCATGCAGAGCCTTGAGCTTGAAACCAAAACAAGTTGGTTGCCCCTGTTGAGTTTTCTTCTAAAGTTCTAGTTCACTGAAATGGAAGCCTTAAAAGTCAGTGGCTTAACCCATCAATGGACCCAAATAGTTGCTGGTGGGTCAAGGCTGCAGGAGTTGGGTGAGATAAGATAGTGGAAAGGAAGGAAGTGAAATAAGGCTTTATTAAGTGGTAATAAAAAGTTAATGTATCAAGGGGTTTCCCTGGTGGCTCCATGGTAAAGAATCCGCCTGCTAATGCAGGAGATACAGGTTCAATCTCTGATCCAGAAAAGTGCCACATGCTGTGGAGCAACTAAGCTCGTGTGCCACAACCACTGAGCATGTGCTCTGGAGCCTGGGAGCCGCAACTACTGCAGCCCGTGCACCCTATAGCCTGTGCTCCCCAATAAGAGAAGCCCGCACACCACAAGGAAGACTAGCCGCCACTCCTTGCAACTAGAGAAAAGCCTGCACAGCAACGAAGACCCTGCACAGCCAAAAAAAAAATAAATAAATAAATACAACGATTAAAAAATTATTATCTAGCCTCTTAACCCCCCTTTTGGAAAATACCTACTTGGAGTACTTTGGGAAAATCCTATCCTTTGTACAAATACCAGCTTGACCCCGTGGCTCAGAAATCCACTGCCATACTAACAGCTCCAGGTGGTTTGGAGTAAATTTCAAGTGCTCACTGCTAGCATCCTCTGACCATGCAGGTCCTCAGAACCTCACAGTCCAGAGGAGGTCAGTGGTCAATTCAGCCAGTGTCCATCTTACTAGTGAGGGAACTGCAGCCCAGTGAACTTGACCATCCTCCCAGGCTGGCCCTGGCTTCAAGACTCAGGTCTCTGAATTCTCCACCTAAGTTCTTTAAATCCCCAAACACAGCCCACCATACTTCTTTCTTACTATATCCTATTTATTCAAGAAACAAGGATGCAGCATTTAGTCTGTACCACACACTGGGTATCATGGTGAACAAAACAGATGACAATCTCTGTCCTTATAGAACTTACACTAGAGTGGGAGGATATTTTAACAACACTGCTGTTGTTTAGTTGCTGAGTCGTGTCTGACTCTCTTGCGATCCCATGGACCTTAGTCCACCAGGCTCCTCTGTCCATGGAATTTCCCAGGCAAGAATACTGCAGTGGGCTGCCATTTCCTTCTCCAGGGAAAGCAAGAAACAGACAGAGGGCGTGAGGAGAGCAGGTAGATGGCAGTGGAAGCAGGTGGTCAGAGAAGGCTTTGGGGAGGAGGATCTGAGCACAAGCTGGAAGGATCACGGGGCGTCTGGGCTGGGTGCTCACAGCGCGCCCTCGGTGTCTGCTTGTTCCCTTTCCACATCCTAAGACTGGCCCTCCTTCTCCCTGCAACACTCTTCTCTTACCAAATGCCTTCTTTAAAAAAAAACCTTCCTCACAAGTTTCCTCCTGGATGAATCCTCTCCTAATGAGCCTCCCCCAAGTCCTGAACCCCCTTGGTTCTTCTGAAGGTCACATGATGTAAATCTATTAGGTTCATTCATGTGGTTTTCAAATAATTCAAATCCCATCACCCTGGCTACCACCCTGATGTGTATGTGTGTTAGTTGTATCTGGCTCTTTGCGACCCCATGGACAGTAGCTTGCCTGGCTCCTCTGTCCATGGACTTTTCCAGGCAAGAATACTGGAGTGGATCACCATGTCCTCCTCTGGGGGACCTTCCCAACCCAGGGATAGAGCCTGGGTCTCCCGTCCTGCAGGCAAATTCTGGTGGTCTGAACCACCAGGGAAGCCCAACACCCTGGCAGGGGAATGCAATTGTTCTGGAAGGCTGCTTTTGCATTTTTCTGAACCAAACACCTCCTGTACCCCCTATATGCCCTGCAGGTTCACAAACATGAGCCTGGAGTGCAGAGCCCAGCATGAACACACGTGCTGTCACCCCTCACCCGGCCCCAGTCACACAACTGGCAACAGCACCGAGTACGAGGCTTTCACAACCTTTTCCCCCACTTTGTGGCCAGCTTCTTGCATGACAAGGGACATGCCAAGCTCGAGCTTGGTGTCCCAGAGACCAGGGTGTAGATGTCCTGGGCGAGGCATTCAGTTAAGGGTCAAAATACAGACGCACAGGACATCTTCCAACCAACCAATCAGGAACCCCAGGTTCCAGAGTAAGCATTCTCTTTTCACCACTGGAGGGGAGGGCGGTGCAGTGGGATTTACTAACCTAAGAAATGCAGATCTATAGACCCTTCTGGGTTGCAAGGCTGTGTCTGGCATCCCTCAGCTCTCACAGAGCTAAACCCGACAGAAGAGAGGTGAGAAAGCAAACTCACAGCCCAGCACTCGCCTGGAGCGTACTTGCTTTTACAGTGTCATCTGGGGGCAGCTGAGCTGAGCGGGCAAGTCTCAGTTAATGACAGCGTGTTTGCTGTTTATCACTGAAGCAGTGTTGGGGCATGTGGAAATTATGCTTCAGAGCAGGTGCTGGAAAAAAATAAAAAAGACAATCCATGTTTCGCTCACAGACCTACTTGATTTTTTTTCAAACCAACAAACGACTGCTTTGATGAAGGGAAAAAAAAAAAAAAGGACCTCAGTGTCAGTGAAAATACCAATCAGCCTGACACACATTCTTCATTTCTGTGTGAATGTGTGTTTTCCACTTTCTTCAAGTGAAGACGAGAGCTTGAATTAAGGGAAACATGAGCCAAGACAGAGAGACAGATTTTTACTGTCGGCGTTTTAAAGAAATGATCTGTTTTGTGAGGAAGGCAATCTCTGTTCAGAACCTTGAAGAGAAGTTGATCGATTTGAAATGACCCAGATGCAGGGGGGGGGGGGGGCGGCAGGAAGCTGGTAAAAAGTAAGTAATGAGGAAAATGGGAAAGATCTATTGTACAGACCACGGGATGAGTCGTGACAGGGGTGTGGTCCCCAGATTTGGTGAAGAGCATCTGTTCACCAGCTTGGTATTCACATTTGTGATTAAAACTGGACAAAGGACATAAAGAGGAAGAAATCTTTGTATGGGGCATTCAGCCCTGGGTGTAGAAGTCAAAGGAAAGAAACTGGAAAATAAAAGTGGAAAATCACTACACTAGAAAGTCAGAAGGCATGCAACCAATTACAAGTAAATGTAAAGTAAGTGGGAAAGTACATACCTATTAACATTGCCATGCCTTTGGAAACAGTTCATAAATGAGTGTTAAATTTAGAAATCTGTTTGAAATTGAAACCGCTAGATGAAAAGATGGATAAGTACATGTGTATACATGGATACACACATATACACTAAGGGCAGAGGAGCCTGCGGGGCTACAGTCCATGGGGTCGCAAAGAGTGGGACACGACAGAGTGACTGAGTAGGCACAGTGACTTTCTTCAGACAGTAGAGATGCTTTTTAAAAAGTATTTCCAAAGTGAAAATCAAATTCATGATTTCTCATCATTTCTCAGGGCTGGGCTGGAGCCAGCTTACTCCAACTGCTTTTATCTCCTCACATTTTACAGATGGTTCAGTAGTTAAGAACCCACCTGCCAATGCTGGAGACATGGGTTCAATCTCTGGGTCAGGAAGATCCCCTGGAGGAGGAAAAGGCAACCCACTCCAGTATTCTTGCCTAGAGAATCCCATGGACAGAGAAGCCTGGTGGGCTGTGGTCCATGGGGTTGTAAAGAGTTGGACACAACTGAGCGACTGAGCATACCCAACATTATGGTCAAAGACTTCAGCTGGCAGCTTGAAGCTCATCACACTGGGAGTATTTACACCACAGAAAATCAGCAAATGCCACAAATCAGAGCTTCTGCCTCCCGGAGAACTGGTTGCCAAAGTTGGCCAGCAGGCCTTTCAACCTGCCTGGTACAATAGATCCACAGCACTTAAATAAGTCAAACAACTGTTCTGTCTTTAGAATCCCATGAGAAGTTCAGGATCACTGACCCCGTCAATATGGACATGGTGGAGCCTGTCCTGGCCCATTGTTGCTTCTCTCCCTCAAGGTAGTAGAGATGGTACACATGCTCCTTTTAGGAGTCTGTGCACATTAGAAGTTTTGAATTTAAAGCTTGCGTGGAACGTTCATAAATCACCAATTCATAGTATCAGTGGGATGAGACAGCCTTAGATTCTCAGTGAAACTGACACTGTTTATTTTAGCCTTCAACTCTCACATATCTGTTAATTTCATACTACAGGCACAGGTTTGACTTAACTCTGACCAGCCCCTCTGAAAGCAAATTTCTTTCTCACGTGGAGGAAGGGATTCTGAATGACAACCCTCAGTCTGGAAGATATTCTCTTGGCCTCCTAACTTCATGCAGGAATTAAAACCCCACCTGTTAGGAAGGAAAAAAATCTAAGAGTCCAAAGGAGCATGAAACCTCTGTATGTTCTTGAGATGCAAAAATGTATTCAACAGCAATAAATGGATCCAGAAAGAGGAAAACACTAGAAATACACCAGTTGAACGCCTCAGCATGGAGGCAGGATGCCTTTTGAACTTGATCTCCTACAGCAGAGAATTGCAAAGTTTGGTCAAGACCACATCAGCTCTGGTCCATTTATTCAATTATATATACAATTTCATACAGTATGCAGTGCTTAGGATAAAATCATTTAATTGTATTTCATGCTCAAAGAAATGAATTTTATTGCCCAAATGGCCCAACACTCCTAATTAGGGTTGTAAATTGGTTACAGAGACTGAAAGAAGAAGAGGCTTTGGACAAGTTCTTCACAACAATGTCCAATCTGCACTCTGCACCCAGGATTTTCCCCAGTACTCCAGTGAAGGCGGAATTTGGAATTAATAGCAGGATCCCCCACCAGGGAGTCATTCATATATTTTATTTCTAATATGCAGCACCCATCAGTTTACATAAACTCCCAGAAACCTGTATATAGTTTAGAACATAGTGTGGGTTCATTGCTTATTGGAGAAGGGATTTGGCACCCCACTCCAGTACTCTTGCCTGGAGAATCCCAGGGATGGCAGAGCCTGGTGGGCTGCCATCTATGGGGTCACACAGAGTCAGACACAATTGAAGTGACTTAGCAGCAGCAGCATTGCTTATTATTCTTTAAAATCTCTAATTGTAAAACAGTCCCTGTTGCTTAAGAAGATGTTGTTGTCCATAGTAGCCACTATACAATGTGATATGGGCTTCCCTGGTGGCTCCGTTGTAAGGAATCTGCCTGTAATGTAAGAGACCTAGGTTCAATCCCTGGGTCAGGAAGATCTCCTGGAGAACGGAATGGCTACCAAGGCAGTATTCTTGTCTGGAGAATTCCATGGACAGAGGAACCTGGTGGGCTGAAGTCCATAGGGTCAGAAAGAGTTGGACATGACTGGTAGACTTTTACTTTCACTATGTCACCATGTGATGCAGGGATGGGCTTGACTGGCAGACCTAGGACACACCCAGCCACCTTCTAGAATGAGGCCTGAGCATTGCTTTTCCTTCTTGGGGGAGCAAGGCTTCCCAACCTTACTGTTGGAAAACCAACTTGAACCTCAGGTCCTACTGATGATAGGCCAGCAGCGTCATCTCATGAGCACAAAGAGAGCACTATTTCACTGACTTCACATTATGCGTGGCCTTGGAGAGGAACTGAAAAAGAAGGATTCAGTGATTCACAAAACATCCATTGCTAAATGTGGAATCAGATGAAGTCTGGACTGAATAGCTCCAGCTACTTTGCGATGCTCCTTCCTGCTGGAAAGCAGTTGTGTTACAGCTGCAGAACTAGTAAAGACAACCAGCCACCTGTAAATACAACTAACTGGTTGCCCTGAAACAATCTGTCCCTTTATACAGCACTTAGGGGAAACAACACCTAATAAACAACACCTAGTAAGGAAGAGGAACATATACTACAGTAAAAGGAAAAATCCCACTTACAGCCATGGTATGACAGTGCTTATAAAATTAGACGTACTAATTTATTAGGGTAGACAGTGCACCCAAATGACTGTATGATTGCATTTTTACTAATTTGTATCCATAGGACTGTTACACAGGAGTAAATCTTCCCAACTTTGAGCTTGGTGGGAAGATCTGTCTGTTTCCACTCTTGCTTACTTCCCAGACACACATCCCAATGGCGCACAAAGCATTGAAGAGAAATGTTTATCCAAATGGAGTTGGAAAAGTCAGGAGCTCCAGGTGGACCCTGGGGCTGGGAAGGCCCCTTCTTTTAATAGTTTCTGCTGTATAGGCCCAGGGGAGGATGGGAAGGATCACAGAGTAGGAGATGGAGACAAGATCTTTTTTTAAGAAAAGAGCAAAGGCTTGTGATTACATAGACAGAATAGGTTGTCTGAGGCAGTATAGTCAAAGCTATGGTCTTTCCAGTAATCATGTACAGATATGAGAGTCAGACCATAAAGAAGGCCTAGCACCGAAGAAATGATGCTTTCAAACACGGTGCTGGAGAAGACTCTTGAGAGTCCCTTAGACAGCAAGGAGATCAAAGCAGTCAATCCTAAAGGAAATCAACCTTGAAAATTCATTGGAAGGACTGATGCTGAAGCTGAAGCTCAAATACTTTGGCCACCTGATTTGAAGAACTGACTTATTGGAAAAGATCCTGATCCTGGGAAAGATTGAGGGTAGGAGGAAAAGGGGGTGACAGAGGATGAGATAGTTAGATGGCATCACCAATTCAATGGACATGAGTTTGAGCAAGCTCCAGGAGATAGTGAAGGACAGGGAAGCCTGGCGTGCTACAGCCCATGGGGTTGCAAAGAGTTGGACACAACTTAGTGGCTGAACAACAATAAAAAAAAGAAAGAATTAGAATAGGGAGAGCTGTGGCCACAGGGAAATGAAAGTAAGCAATGACAGGCTTTCACAAAATAGACTGTAAGGAAGGTTCCTACCATCAAGTCATTCTTGTCCCAACAAGCTGGGAAACCCTGAGGTGGATTTGCTCACTGGGGCACAGAGGTGGTACAGATTATTTCTATTGATGATAAAAAGTGGTTTCTAGAGGGTGAAGGACAAGCAAACTAGAACATGAAATGAGTATCTGCACAATAGTCACGTAAATTATATGACATCTAGGGCAAAATCAAATCAGCATGGCAGGCAGAGAAATGAGTGCCAATCTAAGATCCACTGTCAAAAGGTGGGGATTCTTATTTACTAAATGGCCAACCTGCTTCCAATATTAAGGTTTTATACCTGCACACCTTCCCAGGTGACTCAGTGGTAAAGAATCTGCCTGCAGTGTGGGAAACCTGGGTTTGATCCCTGGGTTGGGAAGATCCCCTGGAGAAGGGAATGGCAACCCACTCACTCCAGGATTCTTGCCTGGAGAATCCCGTGGACAGGGGAGCCTGGTGGGCTGCCGTCCATAGGGTCAAAAAGAGTTGGACACGACTTAGTGACTAAACATATTCACTTTTCAGGCTTTAAGCTAGGGCAGATCAATAACTTTCTGTCTTTGCATCTGTACCTTCTCCTTGTAAGTCCTGCCACAGCTCTGGTCAGACAGAATGCTCTCAACCACTTCTGGTTTGGTGCCCCCAGAGCAGAATAGGTTTTTGTTCAAATAAATTCTTAACATTCTTCATATTCCTCCGTTTACCTCTGAACAGTTCATTCAAGTCAGAGAGGAGCCCAGACCATGTCTCCCCCATGACGAGGACAAAACCCGTTGGTGGCAGTGGTGAATGGGCACATAAACTGAATCCGTAGCCAGGGCACTTTTCACCGGTTTCCTCCTCTTAACTTCCCATTGTGATGAAAAATGTGAAATTTCTCTGCATGCTTCTGACAGTCACCTTTCCCCCTCCACAGTGATCAGTTAGGGGGTCTGCAGAGGCGGTGTGGACATACAGCCAGAGTCAGACAAGACAGACTATTTCTTTAGCCACACTGATGAATGGTTTCTACCAGGTCCTTAGTAAGGAGCAATTGGAACCTGATATCAAAACCCACTGTATGTCCTTTCTAGTTTATTGTATATAATTAAGTACCACCAACTGTTCAGGCTTTGCATTCCAGGCATGGGATCTGTCATTCTCGACAATCCTTTTGTTGACTTCCTTAAGTCCCAGCTAAGAAGCCCTTGAGGGCTTCCCTGAACTGGGAGGAAACTGATTACCATGGTAGAATTCTAGTGCCCAGGAATGCCCCCCTATTCCGCCTCCACCCCACCCCACCATCTCAGCTTCATGGTACACGCACAATGGAGCATTAGCCAACAGACAAATAGGTGTGTGCCTCGCCTCCAACTGCAGAAGAGGCCAGTGTGTGGCCACAGGACTAGGGATGCATATTTCTACCACCACGCTACAGCCGAGTCGCTAGGCTCCCTGTTAAACTGCTCTTTTTGCTCCCCTTCTGAGCCTGGACCTTGTCTAGTGTATGGCTCTACTCCACCAACGACCCAAGGGGATTGAGAGGGTGGTCTTCCAAATACCTCAGGCCTAGGCTGCTGTTTCAAACCACTTGGCTCATGTAAAGCATTACTAGAATTGGAGGTGTTTCAAAGGCAATGAAGAGCATATGAGAACAAATGATCTAATACAGTGCGTGAATTCCTGGAGACTTAGTCACTGAGCAAGGAGGCAAAACAGACCTTGAGTGATGGTACACCTTGAGGTCCTTGAAAAGACATCTTCTCAGGGACCATAATTTATGCTTAAGCAATGTTTGTCAAATACAGATTTTACAGATTCTTAATATTTAGGGAATGAAAAGTTCCCTTTAAACCCCTTTATCAAATGTGTACATTTTTCACATGCTTGCACACAGGTTATCCCATGTTGCAAATATGGCCTACAATCGTGACAAAGTCATTTGATGAACAAGCAACATGAACATTATGACCTAGCCCCACAAAAAATGTGCACAGACATCCATTTGGACATGATTTCAAGAGATCCATGGGCTCCAGGTGCTACTCACAGACCTGGGGCTCAGAACTAGTGATGCTTGACCTCTCAGGGGATATATAAGGATGTCATAGTCCTTTTTGACAAGAATGGATCAGTGCTGGTAAGTTGTCATTCATACAGACACACTTCTATCCCCCATGGAATAGGATGGAGGGGCAATTCCATTGACAAAATCCTCTCTCACCCTTCCTCCCTGTTGATTCTCTTGATTGTGCAGCCCAAGCAATATTTACTTGCAAGTCCCTAATCCCAATAACTAACTCAACATAGTAACATATGAATCACACGTGTAGACCACAGTTGTCTATGCAGCCACTTAAGTAGCATCATCAAGACAACCCAATGCAGAGAGATAGCAAAGGGCAGAATCATCCAGAAGAGCGGAGGAGGCTGGACGTGGACACAAGAGAAGTTGGGGAAAGTTCATCTGTTGTTGAAAGTCAGTGAGTACATCATTGACAGTGGAGGGCCAGATGTCCTGTTAAGAAATGTCCTACTTAAACAGTTTCAAAAAGTTGGCAGCTATCCTCGTGGGAACCAACAGCAGGAGCAGCAGCTGTAATGAATGAATCAGAAGTGTCCTTTCTACACATCTGACTTCATCATAATCATGTCTCCCCTCTGCTCAAGTTCTTCTAATAGTTTCTTATCTCACTGAGATGAAGATCCTACAAGGCCCATCTTCTCTCCAAACTGTCCCTCTCTGACCTCAGCTACTCTGCGGCTCACTCCTGCTCCAGCCACACTGCACCTTCAGCAAACCAGACACATAGCCCCAGAGCCTTTGCATTTACTGTTTCCTCTGCCTAGGACTCTGTCCCTTAGATAATTCGCAGTTCTCTCTATATCTCTCTTCCTCTCTTACTTTTTACAGGTCTTTACTCAACCATCACCTTGTTAGAGAGGTTTTTCCTGATTAACCTTTTGAAAATTACAACTCCTCATCCCCCTTTCTTATTTTACTTTTCTCTAGAGCACTTCTCACCACTTAACACACTATATGATTTACTAATGTGAGAGTTAGACCATAAAGAAGGCTGAGCACTGAAGAATTGATGTCTTCAAACTGTGGTGCTGGAGAAGACTCTTAAGAGTTCCTTGAACAGCAAGGAGATCAAACCAGTCAATCCTAAAGGAAACCAACCCTAAAGATTCACTGGAAGGACTGAAACTCCCAATACTTTGGCCACCTGATGTGAAGAACTTACTCACTGGAAAAGACCCTGATGCTGGGAAATATTGAAGGCAGGAGGAGAAGGGGTCAACAGAGGATGAGATGGTTGGATGGCATCATTGACTTAATGGACATGAGTTTGAGCAAGCTCCAAGAGACAGTGAAGGACAGGGAAGCCTGGAGTGCTGCAGTCCATGGGGTCACAAAGAGTCAGAGATGACTGAGTGACTCAACAATTGAACAACAATAACAACAATCTGATTTACTTATCTTTTGGCCCCCCCAACAAGAATGTAAGTTGCATGCAGACAGAGATTTTGTGAGCTGTACTCTCTACTGTATGGCTAGAATATGACCAGCACAGTGGATTCCAAACAGGGTTGTTGGGAGATTAAATGAAAGACACATAAAACACCTGAAAAGCATATAATAAGAATTATGTAAATATTTGCTATTATTTTATTTTTGTTTTAAACTCCATATAAACCTAATAAGCAGTTGGTATTATAACATGCATTTTAAAATTTTTTATTAAATTTTTTTAAGTCTTTATTGAATTTGTTACAATATTGCTTCTGTTGTTTATGTTCTAGTTTTTTGGCTTTGAGGCATGTGGGATCTTAGCTCCCTGAGCAGGGATTGAACCTGCAGCCCCTGGATTGGAAGGCAAAGTCTTAACCACTGGACCACCAGGGAAGTCCCTATAATATCCATTTTACAGAAATAAAAAGTTGAGGTTCAGTGTAACCTTGAGGTCATACACTAGTGGTTGGCAGAATCAGGATTCAAACCCATCTGACTCTATGTTTTCTGCACTCACTTCCCTTGTTCTGCTTTGGAAGTCCTGGGACAGAAGAGAGGGCAGAAATCCATTCATTCCAGAATAAGCTCCAAGCCTGAGAAAGCTCCAGCCCAAGTGGGTGGGGAATAGGGGACCAGGTCTGCAGAATTCAGAAACATTTCTACTGCATGGATCTGAAATGGCGTGTGGCATTCTGTTTACTTCCTAACTTGACCAAAAAATGTAGCAGAGCTTGCCAATTAAAAAATGTTTTCATGACCCCAGAAAATCCGAGTATTGGAGACATTTACTTTAAACAGTCATTCCACCATGGAAAAAGAGGCAGAGTAGAGAAGTTTATTATAACAGCTGCTTTCATACCCAAAACAAAGTTCGGCTGTTTTTGGCAGGTTGTACTGGAGTGAAGTTGGCAAGAAGCAGACAGACTGCGTGAGTTTCCTTTCAAAAGATCATTTTGCTTCCTTAGAAAAACTCACGACTGGGCTATCTAGCATGAACTGCAGATGTGTGTTCCTTCTCTGCTCCTCTGTCCGCCCAGGGCTTCCACCCCACCTGGGCCTAAACGGGGCATGAACTTCCAACGCAGAGAGGGTGTGGGCTTTGAAGCTGCAAACACCTCCAGCTACTTAACTCTGAGACTCGGTGTCCCTGTCCACAGGGCTGTTACTAGGATTAGTGGGAGGCAAACACAGCTCCTAGCACACTGCCAAGTACACAGGCAGCTATTATTACGATGTAGTTATTAGCATCACTTTATTATTTTTTAAAATAAATTTAATAAAAAAACAGCAATCCTCCAATTTTTAATTGGAGGATAATAGATTTAAAATATTGTGTTGGCTTCTGCCATACAGCAACATGAATCAGCCATAGGTATACATATATCCCTTTCCTCTTGAACCTCCCTCTCACATTCCACCCTTTCCCACCCCTCTAGGTTGTTACAGAGCATTGGTTTGAGTTCTGAGTCATACAACAAATTCTCATTGGCTATCTATTTTACATTCAGGAGTGTATATGTTTCCATGCTACTCTCTCCACTTGTCCCACCTTCTCCTTCCTCCTTTTCAACACTGCCCATGTCCATAGTGTTCTCTATGTCTCTGTCTCCATTGCTGCCCTGCAAATAGGTCTATCAGTACCATCTTTCTAGATTCCATATATATGCATTAATATACGATATTTGTTTTTCTCTTTCTGACTTACTTCACTCTGTATAAGGGCCTCTAGGTTCATCCACCTCATTAGAACTGACTCAAGTGCACTCTTTCTTATGGCTGAGTAATATTCCATTGTATATATGTACCATAGCATCTTTATCCATTTCTCTGTTGGTGGACATCTAGGTTGTTTCCATGTCCTATCTATTGTAAATAGTGCTGCAATGAATGTTGGGGTACATATATCTTTTTCAATTTTGGTTTCCTCAGGGTATATGGTAGTAGTGGGATTGTTGGTGGGAATGTAAATTGATACAGCAACTATGGAAGACAGTGTGGAGATTCCTTAAAAAACTAGGAATAAAATTAGCATGACTTTAAGTGTCTACAGGCTTGAGTCCTGATTTCTTCTGAGGACGCTCCTGAAATATTCCTTTTATGAAACCTACACAATGTGAAATACAACTCCTTTCCTGGGGGCTTTTTAAAAACACCATATATACATACATAAATGTATATATACACATGTATTTTGTGTGTTTGTTTTGGTTTCACCAGGTCTTAGTTGTGGGATCTTTAGTTGCAGCATGCAGGATCTAGTTTCCTCACCAGTGCTCAAACCCTGACCCCCTGCCTTGGGAGCATAGTCTCAGCCACTGGGCCACGAGGGAAGTTCCCTACTATGGGCTCTTTAGAAAGTGACTTATCTATACCCCTTTCCCTTCAAAACTGTAAAGCGGACAAGAAGTGGAATGAAGAGAGAGGCCAGGTTCTCCCTGTAAGAGTTACTGCTCTTAGGGTCCAAGACAAGGGGAAAGGGAAGGGAGAGAAGGGGACCAGATGGCAGCCTGCAGGGCAGGGCTGCGAGGGGGTTGATGCTGGAGCTCTGACAGAAAGCCAAGGGCCCCTGGCTCCCAAGATCAGGGCCATGCTGGGCTGCGCCTCTCGCAACACGAGAGCACAGTAAATGACTACAACCGTCGCAACCCTAACGGCTTCCAGATGGTCCAGGAGCAAATGGCACAGGGCACGCTTGGCACATGCAAGTCCACGGGTCTGATGCTCCTCATTCAGGCCAGTGACCCAAAATCAGAAAGAACCCATGTGACTCAGAATCACACCCGCATGCAGCATCCTCAGAGGCCGGACCGACATTGCGGAGAATCCCAGGTAAGGGTCACACATCCTATAGCCTGCAGGGTCTCCAATGGCATGGAAGCCACCTCCCTCCGGGCATGCTTGCTTGGCGGTGTTTGAGTCTGAGACCCCCGGACAGCACAGACCTCGGGGCATGAAGGAAATGAGCCTCCCGCAGCATCTGGGAGCTTTGAGCAGGGCTGGGCTTGGGCCCATGCTCCAGGCGGGAAATCCTTGGCCATTGCTGGCAGCTTTGAAGACCTAGTTTTGATTTCAAAAGCCTTTAATCCTCTGTCTATTCAGAGCCTGAATTTGGAGCACTTGCCTTCCAAAAAAAGAGAGAGGGAAGTCTGTAAACAGCACAAGGGGCGTGGATTCCAAGGGGGCACAACCACCTGGTACATCTAAGGCCTCACTTGGGTTGGGCTCCAGCCTGCAGTGAAGTGTGGGTGGGGAAGGTGGGTGAGTGGGTGGGACCTGTACTCCCTCCCCTCTGAGAGGGCCGTGGTTAAGTTCGGATGTTAAAATATCCTGCAGGGCCCCAGTTTGCGTTCCTTGAGTCATACAGCAAATTCCCATTGGCTATGTATTTTACATATGCTTCCATGCAACTTTTGTAACAACCAAGAGGGGTGGGATGGGGTGGGAAAATGGGAAGGAGGTTCAACGGGCAGATGACATATGTATACCTAGTTCTTCCCTGGTGACTCAGACAGTAAAGAATCCACCTGCAATGAGGGAGACCTGGGTTTGACCCCTGGGTTGAGAAGATCCCCTGGAGGAGGGCATGGCAACCCACTCCAGTACTCTTGCCTGGACAGAGGGGAGCCTGGGGGGCTGCAGTCCATGGGGTTGCAAAAAGTCAGACACGACTGAGCTACTAAGCACAGCACACGGCTGATTCATGTTGATGTATGGCAGAAACCAACACAATACTGTAAAGCAATTATCCTTTAACTAAAAATAAACCAAAAAAAAAAAAAAATCCTACAGCCCAAGTACCAACTCAGTCAATGGAGAAGCTGTGATTATGCACGTCTTCAGCCCGAACCCCACCCACATCCAGGGTGATATTCCAAATACTTAATAAATGCCCTGGCACGAGCACTCATCAACAGGCAGGGATACCCTCATGGCTCTCCTGGCTGAGTGTCTGCCCATCCTGAAGAGACATTTAAAAAAACAGCACAGCAATTACTCGTGGGTGGAGCACCTCTGTACAGTCAACACACTTTCCACTGTTGACTCGCAGTTCTCTCTGCCTGGTGCTTTTCCTGGAGGGTAACCGGCTCCACGGTAGCCTGGTCACACAGAAGATGGGCTGTACGTCCCAGTCATGAATTAAAACAGGAAGAAGAGGGTGGGATGATTTGAGAGAATAGCATGGAAACATACATTGCTGCTGCTGCTAAGTCGCTTCAGTCCTGTCCGACTCTGTGCGACCCCATAGACGGCAGCCCACCAGGCTCCCCTGTCCCTGGGATTCTCCAGGCAAGAACACTGGAGTGGGTTGCCATTTTCTTCTCCAATGCAGAAAAGTGAAAAGTGAGAGTGAAGTCGCTCAGTTGTGTCCAACTCTTAGCCACCCCATGGACTGCAGCCCACCAGGCTCCTCTGTCCATGGGATTTTCCAGGCAAGAATACTGGAGTGGGGTGCCATTGCCTTCTCCAGGAAACATACATTACCATATATAAAACAGATAGCCAGTGGGAGTTTGATGTATGAAGATCTGTCACAACCTGGAGGGACAGGGTGAGGTGGGAAGGGGAGTTCAAGATGGAGGGGACACAGGTACACCTATGGCCGATTCACACTGATGTATGGCACCAGCTATCACAATATTGTAAAGTAATTATCCTCCAATTAAAATAAAATTTTCAAAAATTAAATAATAAAACAAAACTGTTATGAAAGCAGATGGGCAGAGGGCTGTTTTAAGCTGCTCCTCTGTTGACTCTCGAGAGACCCTTGGACTGCAAGGAGATCCAACCAGCCCAACCTAAAGGAGATCAGTCCCGAGTGTTCATTGAAAGGACTGATGCTGAAGCTGAAACTCCAATACTCTGGCCACCTCATGCGAAGACAGGAGTCATTTGGAAAGACCCTGATGCTGGGAAAGATTGAAGACAGGAGGAGAAGGGGATGCCAGAGGATGAGGTGGTTGAACAGCATCACCGACTCAATGGACATGAGTCTGGGTAAACTCCGGGTGTTGATGATAGACAGGGAGGCCTGGCGTGCTGTGGTCCATGGGGTCGCAAAGAGTCAGACACAATGGAGCAACTGAACTGAACTGGACTCTGCTTAAATAAAATAATCATAAGGACAGGTCCCAGGGCTCAAGAGAATATTTTCCCATTCCTGTGAAACTGGGTAAAACCCCCAAGCACATCATTTTGTGAACCAAAAGGCTCGAAGTGACTGCTGCAGGCCCTTGGGCTGGCTGAGCAGCACCGGGTCCTGAAGGGTGTGACTGATGGGGGAGGGAGAATGAGGGCACTAAGTTCCCAACCTCCAAGAGCTGACACTGAGGTCCTAGCAACTAGCATCAGAGTCAGACATGACCGGCTCCCACAGCGTTGCAGTCTGCACCACTCTCCACGCAGCCACTGTATGAGTGCCAGCACTTGTGTCAAGAGAACCCGATTTGTCTTGCCCTTTAAAAAAAAAAAAGTAATAATTTATTTAATTGGAGGCTAATTACTTTACAATATTGTAGTGGTTTTTGCCAAACATTGACATGAATCAGCCACGGGCACACATGTGTTCCCCATCCTGAACCCACTCCCCACCCCAGCTCCCTTCCATCCCATCCCTCAGGGTCATCCCAGTGCACCAGCCCTGAGCACCCTGTCTCATACATTGAACTTGGACCAGTGATCCACTTCGCATATGATAATATACACGTTTCAACTCTACCCTCTCAAATCATCCCACCCTCGCCTTCTCCCAGAGTCCAAAAGACTGCTCTTTACATCTGTGTCTCTTTTGCTGTCTTGTTATAGGGTCATCATTACCATCTTTCTAAATTCCATATATGCGTTAGTATACTGTACTGGTGTTTTTCCTTCTGGCTTACTTCACTCTGTATAACAGGCTCCAGTTTCATCCACCTCATTAGAACTGATTCAAATGCATTCTTTTTAATAGCTGAGTAATATTCCATTGTGGATATGTACCACAGCTTTCTTACCCATCCATCTATTGATGGACATCTAGGTTGCTTCCATGTCCTGGCTATTGTAAACAGTGCAGTGATGAACATTGGGGTACACGTGTCTCTTTCAATTCTGGTTTCCTCCGTGTGTATGCCCAGCAGTGGGATTGCTGGGTCGTAATGCAGTTCTCTTTCCAGTTTTTTAAAGAATCTCCGCACTGTTCTCCATAGTGGCTGTACTAGTTTGCATTGCCACCAACAGTATAAGAGGGTTCCCTTTTCTCCACACCCTCGCCAGCATTTATTGCTTGCAGATTTTTTGATGGCAGCCATTCTGACTGGCATGAGATGGTACCTCATTGTGGTTTTGCATTTCTCTGATAATGAGTGATGTTGAGTATCTTTTCATGTTTTTGTTTTGTCTTGTCCTTTTTAAAAAAAGTTATTTATTTACTTTTGGCTGCCCTGGGTCTTCGATGTGGCACTCAGGCTTTCTCTAGCTGTAGTGAGTGGGGGCGAGTCTAGTTGCAGTATGTGGACTTCTCACCGCAGTGGCTTCTCTTGTTGCAGAGCACAGGCTCAATAGTTGTGGCCCATGGGCTTAGTTGCTCCAAAGTACGTGGGATCTTCCTTCCTGGACCAGGGATCAAACCAGTGTCCCCTGCATTGGCAGGCAGATTCTTAACTACTGGACCACTCAGGGAAGTCCTGTCTTGTCTTTTCTACACCCTCCGGACACCATGTGTTTCTTCTCAGTTGATTCTCCCTTTTCCTTTCCACTCCCAGACTGTCATCCTCTCCTTTCTCTCCCTCTTGCACCCACCCTGCCCCCCATCCACTCTCCTCAGCGGTCCTTCTCATTCTGAGCTACTGTGCTTCTTCCTTCCTGTTCTTTCTTCCCACCAGTGCCCATGAGAACTTTACACCCAAACTGTCAGTAAGAGCCCTGCACACCCTTGGGTGAGTGTTGAGCAGGAACCTTGTAGGATGTTTCCAACAAATCCCTCAGTTGGGGAGACAAGGGCTGGATGACTGGTTCAGCCCCCTCATCACAATACTAGATTTTCCTTAGGAGAAAAAACTGCAACAAGCAAAAGGGCTCACTTCTTCCTGACCAGGTTCATGAAACCTACAAACTTCACAAAAGCTAAGGAAACAGCAAAGGAAAAAAAGCGGAGTAGGGGGGCGGGGAGTGAAAAGGAAAGAAAGAAAAGGAACAAAGAGCATAAGAGAAAGACCCAACTTCAGAGCCATCAGAACTCACTGAGGTCAAAGTTCAAACTACTAAAACTGTTTTTAATGTTCCGCTAAGTATCGGCCTCTCAGTGCCTCTGACAAGTGATTGAGGAGGAGTGGTCTGCTCTCAAGGGGGCTCATGAATCTCCACGCGATGGTCAGCACAGGGGGGAAGGTGGTGAAGCAGAGGTCAGACAGACGAGGGCTAGGTCATCCATCAACCCCGACGTGTGAGCGTGCCCAGGACAGCGGGCGGGACGGGAGCCATCTGGCAGCTTCCCTTGCGAGAGCAGATTCAAAAGACACAGAAACCACAAAGGAGAAGATGAAGCTGTATTTCTGGAGGAAAAGCAGAGATTTCTCCCCAACACTGAGGTAAGAGCTTCATTTTATTTTTACTTTTCCAGTGATGAAGAAAAAAATCCTACTTCCCTCTGCTTTGGGATTATTTTTAGCATACATGCCTCAGCTTTGATGCCCCACAAGCTACACTGTGTCTTTTCCCCAGCCTGAAACTTTTCAGAAGCCTCCCATCGCCTAGTGTATAAGACAAACAGGATGGCATGGCACCCAAGGCTTTCCAGGTGGCACCTCCACCCATCTCTTTGTCTTGTCTTCTTCCTGCATTCTTGACTCAGACATCAGAGTACTCGCATCTTCCAGATCTCATAGAGTGTCCCACACTCCTGTGATACGCACGCGTCCCCCTGCTTGGAACCCCTTTCCCAGTCTGCTTGCCCACCCACATTCTACTCTCCCTCTGTGCGGGCATGTGTGCTCAGGCCTGTCCGGCTCTGTGACCCATGGATTGTAGCCCTATAGGCTCCTCTGTCCATGGGATTTCCCAGGCAAGAATACTGGAGTGGGCTGCCATTTCCTCCTCCTGGGGATCTTCCTGACTCAGGGATCAAACCTGCTTCTCCTGCATTGGCAGGTGAATTCTTTACCACTGAGCCACCTGGGGAGCCCAAAACTCTAGCTCCGCTGTGAAGCCTGACTTCTAAGGGTTCCCTCTCCTGGACTCCACTGCACTTGAAAGCCACCTTTATCATCTCTCACTGTAATAGAGACAAGAACTGTATCTTTCCATCCTTTTGTCACCAGAGTCTAACCCACAGGAATTGTCCCAAATGCTGCCAACTGTTACTGTAGCATTCATTTGGATTCTACATGTATACACATTTAGTTACACACACAAACACACACGCATACATAGCCATCATCTGCATCTCTAAGGTTGCATGAACTTTCTGACCAGGGCCCCACTTGGGGTGGATTGATGGAATGGCATGAGCAGTCTAACAGAAATCAAGTCTGAAACTTGGAAATGCATGGCTTCACGTGCTTGGAAACCTCGTATACACAGGCAGCACCTTTCAACTCAGGCAGAGTCTACATGCTTTGCTGAGGAGAGCAGGTCAGAGTGAGTGAGAGCAGAGGGATGGCGGTTCAAGGTCTTGGGCAGAGCTTCACAGCTGGACCCCTTTCAGCCTCCTGGGAAAATAGCCCCCGTCAGGTCATTCTACTTAAAGAGCCATTTACTATTTACCATCCCTTTTAATTCCATTTTTAATTAGCCCTTTCCCAAAGAGTCACCCCCTGTCAAAACTGCTGGGCAAGCAGTCGAGACTTTTATAAATGTCAAAGCCAGTGGAATCAGCCTCAGAGAAAGGCAGGTAAATACCGGAAGGGACCCTTTGCATTCCAAAGCATTTGCAGGAAAGTGCAGAAGTGGGTATTCACATGCAAAGGGACTTTTAAAACAGTCCATTGTATTGAGACACAATTCTGCTCCAAAATGCTCCGTGGGTGTGTGCATGCTTTAAGTCACTTCAGTCGTGTTGAACTCTTTGCGACCCTGTAGACTGTTGCCCACTAGGGTCCTCCCATCCATGGAATTCTCCAGGCAAGAGTACTGGAGAGGGTTGCCATGCCCTCCTCCAGGGCTTCTTCCTGACCCAGGTTTCAAACCTCCATCTCTTCTATCTCCTGTATTGGCAAGCAGGTTCTTTCCCACTAGCACCACCTGGGAAGTGCTTAGTCACTCAATAGTGTCTGACCCCATGGACGGAAGCCCGCCAGACTCCTCTGTCCATGGAATTCTTCAGGCAAGAATGCTGGAATAGGTTGTCATGCCCTCCTCCAGGGGATCTTCCCAACTGAGGGATCGAACCCAGGTCTCCAGCACTGCAGGCAGATTTTTTTTTTACCAACTGAGCCACTAGGGAAGCCCAAGAATATTGGAGTGGGCAGCCTATCCCTTCTCCCCAAGGGGGATCTTCCTCATCCAGGGGGATCTTACCCACCCAGGACCAAACCGGGGTCTCCTGCATTGCAGGCAGATTCTTTACCAGCTGAGCTACCAGGGAAGCCCAAAATGCTCCATAATGATCCTTAAATGCCAGTAAGTTTGGCATGAAACTAACAAGATGAGAAAGGAGTACCTGCATCTTGAATGTGCTGAAGTTCTGACGTCTGGTTCTGTGTTCCATTAAAACAGTTCACCTCTCATCAGGAAAACAAATGCTGGATTTACGAATGTCAAGAACTCATTATCGGGCATGTTTAATGAGCATAACAGGTCTGTGATCTTCCAGGGATCTAAAAAAGCTCTTTGCCACTCTGGGGGAAGACAGGAATACAATAATCCACAGTATACTCATACAGAGGTGGAATAGTATTTTTATCACCATATACAGTATTCCACAGGTTAAAAAGGCAATGTAGATAGCCAGAAGAGAAAATACTATTTCTAGGGCAAAATATATCTTCAAATGATCAAACATCTGCCTTGCAAATCACCTTGCCTGTTTCAAGTTGGGGATTACTTATATAAATCATTCAGACACACTCAGGGAAAAAACAATCCCTTTTTCTTTCTACTTTTCATGCACAGGGTTAAGAATATAGGATCAATTAGTTTCACAAGCATATGGTCTGACTTACTACCTTATAGAGCAAATTGCTCAAAGACAGGATGAGTGTCTTCTAAGTGTTCTGCATCTCATCACAGGGGAGTAGGTTTTCCTAACCTAGCAAGTGCATGGCTAGGTTAGAGGATTAAATATTTAAAAAGGAGTTGAAGTTAAAGAAAGAATTTAGAATGACTGAAAGGCTAGAACTCCAGAGCGAGGCAACACAATGAAATGCAATAGGAGGGAGGGTCTTCCTTATTCAGCATTATGGTGTGGTGGAAAGGGCATGACTCTCATTTTTATCCTGACACACCACTGATCAGGTACCTCTGAGCTCCCATTTTCCTCATCTGTAAAATGGGCACATCACAGGATTATTGTATATGTTAAATAAGACCATATGGTGCCAGTGAATACCATGAATGTGGCACATACTAGGTCAACATATTGCAGTTTCCATGTAGTCAAATATATACAGTCCATATAGTCAAGGTTACAGTCTTTCCAGTAGTCACGTACAGGTGTGAGAGTTGAAGAATTGATGCTCTCGAACTGTGGTGTTGGAGAAGACTCTTGAGAGTCCCTTGGACTGCAAGGAGCTCCAACCAGTCCATCCTAAAGGAAATCAACCCTGAATATTCACTGGAAGGACTGATGCTGAAGCTGAAGTTCCAATACTTTGGCCACTTGATGGGAAGAGTCGACTCACTGGAAAAGACCCTGATGCTGGGAAAGACTGAGGGCAGGAGGAGAAGGGGGTGACAGAGGATGGGATGGTTGGATGGTATCACCAGCTTGATGGACATGAGTTTGAGCAATCTCCAGGAGATAGTGGAGGGCAGGGAAGCCTGGCATGCTGCAGTCCATGAGTTCGCAAAGAGTCAGTCACGACTTGGCAACTGAACAACAACACCGCAGTTTCCTCTTTTTCTCTCCTTTTAAAATGCAATTCGTTTTTGGAGGTGTCTGCAGAGAACACGCTTTTAGGTCTGTAGCTCCATGCTGCAAGGTTTTACAAGACAGTCCCCACATGGGAAGTCTGTGGTTCTTTCACTACTGCCTTTAGATTCATAGGAAAGTCTGGCTAATTCTGGAGTCCAGGATGGGGCAGCTCGACGCTGTAGCACACATAAGCCACATCCTCCCACCTAGCCTTTATTAAGAAGCAACTGCCAAAATATAAGATGGGGGTGATGGCTTAGAAACAAAAACACCTTGGGATCTAAGTGTGTAGCAAATTCACCACACACCAAATGATGCCGCTCAAGTATCATATGTGGTGTGATGGAGGTGGGGGAGGGGAGTGGTCTCTCAGGATGGAGATGTACATCCTCCCGCATCCCATGTCCCCAAATGTCTCATGATGACACCCCAGAGAGCGAAATTAAATTATCTGCCAGAAACAAGACAAATAAAACAGAAACATGAGCTCAGCAAGCTCACTGTGAAACTTAAGTCATGATCATACTGGTTTTGTATCAATGTATAAAACTTCAGGATGAAAAATTTAAAACTCGAGAAACAAGTATGAGTTTCAGCAACAGGCTACAGCCTCTCCTTGACACTCCCCACCCTCCTGCCTTCTCCTCCTTTCTCTGCACTCAGCCAGGGCAGCCAGCAACGCCTCTGGTTGACACAGACTCCAGAGCAGTGGTTCTCAACCTCGGCTATATTTGGGATTTTCCCAGAAGTTTATACTAATCCTGGGGCTCAGGGCAAACCCCAGGTCAATGAAATCAGCATCTCCAAATTCGGGGCGGGGAGACAGGCGTCGTCCAGGTGATTGCTTTGTGCAGCCAAGGTTGATAACAGCCGCTCCAGAAGGCCAGTCCCATTCCAACCTGGTACCAGTTTGGGGCCGCAAACCTGTATTTCTCTAGTGGCTCAGATGGTAAAGACTGCCTGCAGCGTAAGAGACCAGAGTTCGATCCCTGGGTCAGGAAGATCCCCTGGGCTACCCATTCCATTCTCTTGCCTGGAGAATTCCATGGACAGAGGAACCTGTTGGGCTACCGTCCACGGGGTCATAAGGAGTCAGAGATGTCTGAGCGACTAACACTTTCACTTTCACCACCTCTGGGCCACAAACCTGAGGAAGGTTGCTGAGTTAGGAGTCTGTTCAGAGAGGAGAGACAGAATGGTGAAGAGTCTGACCTGTGACAGAAGGACAACCTGCAAAGGACACCAGGTCATGTGCTTAAAATACCCAGGGTCCTGTCAGGTGTAAAAGGAAATGATTCCGTTCTGTTTCTCTGCATTGCTATCAAAGGGTATGAACTAGAGAGAGAGAAATGGATTTCAGCTTAAACTCCACAGAACTTTCGTGGAAGAAGAACACTGCAAAGACTACCTAACAACCTGTCCCCGCACAGGTGAGAGCTCAGACTATGGCAAAGCCCACTGGGCAGAGATTCTACAGAGAAATCAGGCATGGGATGGGGGTTAGGCCCTTCAGGTTCGCCGTAACACTGTGATCCCAGGTGTCTTTGACTCCAAGGTCTCAATGGCTAATATCAGACTAAATCATCAACTTTTGCAAAGTGAAGGGGAAAAAAAATTAACACAAGTGAATGAATCCATTATAAACCTTGCAAGCATGCATGCTAAGTAGCTTCAGTCATGTCCAACTCTTTAAACTGTAGCCCACCAGGCTCCTCTGTCCAGGGGATTCTCCAGGCAGGAATACTGGAGTGGGTTGCCATGCTCTCCTCCAGGGGATCATAAGGACCCAGGAATCGAACCCTAATCTCTTATGTCTCCTGCATTGGCAGGTGGATTCTTTTCTACCAGTGTCACCCGAGAAGCTCATTATAAAACTTGCCAAATGGATAAACATGAGTGGACTGGGGCTTAGGGATAAACCCCAGAAGACTGAAATGCCCAGGAGCCCCTTCCACAATACCACACAGTTCATTCCAACAGTGGGAAATAGAGCAGTAAGAGGCAGCTGAATGGCCACGCTGTGGCAGCCCTCTGGGGGGGTGGGTATCTGCTGATTTAAGAAGATGGACACTCAAGAGGAGACCCCTGCTGTTTATATGGTTGTCCAAGTTAATTATCCCTATATTTTCAGATGAAATGAATGGTAATCTGTTTATCTAGGTCAAATATTTGGAGCTGTCTTTGTCCCTTGATAGTTATACAAAAATACATAGCATTGTCCTTTCGGGCATGATAAGGAAAGATCAGGTTAAAAAAATAGTAGCCGCTTCTTTATAGTTTCAACACAGTAAGCCCTTATTTCTGAAGTACTCTAATTAGATCCAACTCTAAACAAGTGGTTTAAAAGGGGATTTAAAAAAAGACCAAAGAAATTCTGAACGCCTGCCATATTTTTGTCTTGAGTTTATACATATGTTTCCCCATAGAGATAATGAAATTCTGGCCTCTGGCCTCTGCAACCATTCCTAAGAGCAGTAACTACCTCTGCACAAGACAAAAAACGCACAGAGCTATTGCAGATGGCTAATCAAGTGCTGTTTGGTTACCAGAACAAAGAGGGGAGTCGAAGAAAAGGAAGAAACTTTATATATCACAATATATATGTGATATATACACAATATGCACATTCAATCATGTCAGACTCTTTGCGACCCCCTGGACTGCCAGGCTCCTCTGTCCATGGGATTTTCCAGGAGTGGGTTGCCATGCCTTCCTCTATGGGATTTTCCTGACCCAGGGATCAAACCTACATCTCCTTCATCTCCTGCACTGGCAGGCAGATTCTTTACTGTTGAACCACCTGGGAAGTACAGGAGGATGTGATTTTTCTCTACAAAATAAATAAAAATCTTTGGAAGAGTAAGCTGCTGTTGAGTGGCCTTTACCAGGTGTTTGTTAATTTGATCTCATTTTGGAACATGTCTGTCAGCATGAATTGTGGACTGATAGAGTTGGGGGGTGAGGACAAGCTCACTGAGGAGAAAGGATTATCAGGGAATCTGCTGTGCGTGTGGGGGTGGGAGAAGAGGAGAAAGCCAGGCTCTGGTTTGGCATTTGAAGGATGGGGCTTCAGGGAACTACAGAACCACTGATCAGTCAAAGTCACAAATTTCCCTTAGCCCGTGTTCCTTTGAGTCACTTGTACTAACAAGCTCCAGTGTCTATAACATTATTGAGAACCAACATGCAAGGCATCTGCTAAACACAGGCCTGCAGCAGTGACTGGAAGACAGAGCTGCTGTCTGGGAATCCCAGAGAAATATGCTCTACAACCTCTGCATCGGCATCACCCAAAGCTTGTTAGAGGTAGAACCGTGGGCCTCTCCCCAGACCTACTGAGTCAGAATTTGCACAGAACAAGATCTTTAGGTGAGTCTTGTGCTCATGAAAGTTGGAGAAGCACTTCAATAAGCCACCTTTGGGTTTCTCTCCTTTCATTTAAATTATTTTTAATGAAGACTTTATGTTTTAGATAAATTTTAAGTTCACAGTGAAATTGAAGGGAAGGTAGAGAGATTTTCCACGTACTTCTTGCTCACCCCTCTACATGCACAGTCTCCCCCACTCTCAACAACCCCCACCAGTTGTACATTGGTTACAACTGATGAATCTGCATTGACAGGTCATCACCCAAAGTCCATAGTCTACATTTGAATTCATTCTTGGGACTGTACATTATGTGGGTTTGGACAAATGTATAGTGACCTGTGGGGCTTCCCTGATGGCTCAGTGGTTAAGAATCTGCCTGCAGTGCAGGAGACATGGGTTCAATCCCTGGGTCAGGAAGATCTCCTGGAGAAGGAACTGGCAACCCACTCCAGTATTTTTGCCTGAAAATTCCATAGAGAGAGGAGCCTGGCAGGCTACAGTCCATGGGTTTGCAGAGTCAGACATGACTGAGCGTGCGTGTGCATGCACACACACACATAATCACCTGTATCATTATTATGGTATCACACAGAGTAGTTTTACTGCTCTAAAAATCCCCTGCTCCACATGTATACCCATGGAGGATTCATGTCAATGTATGGCAAAACCAACACGATAATATAAAGAAAATAAAATTAATTAAAAAATATTTACAAAATTAAAAAAATAATAATAAATAAAAATCCCCTGCTGTATTCACTCCTCTCTCCCATCAACCCCTGGCCACCATGGATCTTCTCGCAGTCTCCATAGTTTCAGCTTTTCCAAAAAGTCATAGAATTGTAGTCATACAGTATTTAGCCCTTTCTCATTAGCTTCTTTCACTTAGTCATGTGCATTTAAGCTTTTCCCCATGTCTTTTAAGGACTTAAAAGTTCATTTCTTTATAGTGCTGACAAATATTCCATCATCTGCTGGTACCACACTTTATTCATTCACCTACTGAAGGACATCTTGGCTGCTTCTAACTTTTGAAAACTATGAATAAAAATGATACAAATACCCATGTGTAGGTTTTTGGGTGGACATGGTTTTCAAATTCTTTGGGTAAATACCAAAGAGTGTGATTGCTGAATCGTATGGTTAGAGTATGTTTAGTTTAATAATAATAACCTCTTATTTTTCAGAGGCAAAGCTGAGGTTTGGGAAAGTTATGGAACTTACCCAAAGTCACATCATGAATTTATGGCAGCCAGGTCTAGAACATGCATTTCCTTTTTTAATATTTATTTTGATTTATTTATTTGCCTGTGCTGGATCTTAGTTATGGCACACAGGATCATCAATCTTCGTTGCAGCATTTAGGCTGTAGTTCCCTGACTAGAGATCAAACCTGAGCCTCCTTCATTGAGAGCATGATGTCTTAGTCACCAGACCACCAGACAAGTCCCTGGAACAAGCACTTCTTGATGCTTCATCTGGAAATACAACTGTGGTGGGAGAAGAATGGATATGGGAATGAGGGAGACCTGAATTAGGAAGCTCTGTGCCTCAGTTTCCTCACCTGTGGACACTAAGATGATTCTATTTCCCCTGTTGTTGTTCAGTCACTAAGTCATATCCAATTCTTTTTGACCCCATGGACTGCAGTGTGCCAGGCTTCCCTATCATTCACTATACCTCGGACTTGCCAACAATTCAGGAGCCCCAGGTTCAATCCTTGGGTCAGGAAGATCCCCTAGAGATGGAAATGGCAACCTACTCCAGTATTCTTGCTTGGAAAATTCCATGGACAGAGGAGCCTGGTGGGCTACAGTCCATGGGGTTGTCAAGAGTTGGACACAACTGAGCAACTATATTTCCCTAGCAATGTAATGGTGAAGATTCAGTGAAATAACATACCTGAACATGCCCCAGGTGCTCAACAAATTTAACTTTCAAATTTTTTTTCTGTTCCTACCAGCACCTTCGAGGAGCCCGGTGCATCAGGAAGAGACCAGGTGTATATCTGAC
Source organism: Antilocapra americana (assembly GCA_007570785.1). NCBI lineage: Eukaryota > Metazoa > Chordata > Mammalia > Artiodactyla > Antilocapridae > Antilocapra > Antilocapra americana. The sequence continues at coordinate 32,724,018 of ML662445.1, forward strand.
TCAGGCTGGGGCTTCTCCACATAGAAAGGAGTTTTCCTGGACGAAGAATGTAGAACTTCGTCTGCTGCAGGGTGGGTGGCATGGAGCTGCCCCTGTTGTTCAAGACTGATGTCTATGTTTTATATAGATCCCTGGATGCCCCAGCCCTGGTTTCTAACAGTGACATGCTCGTTTTTTGGCAGATTAATTGGTAGAGTTGTCCGCACAGCTGCCCTTTACTGCCAATAAACTTGGGTCCCTGTGAGCTGTGGCCTTAATGATTTGTTATTTCTTTTTCCAAGAAGGATAAAATTTGTCCTTCTTTAAGTTGGTATTCTCTTGTATCAGGACACAAAACTGAAGAGCTCACTGAGGAATTGATCATGTAGCAGTGATTAGAAGGGGTGCCTTCCTAAAAGCATAAAAAAGGAACTGAGGCTCAAGTACCCAATGAAGGAAAGTTACATGGCTCAAAATAGCCTGGAGTTAAAACTCCTCTCTGGGTCCTCCCCACCATTCTATGCAAAACAAAGAACTCTCTCACCTGAAGAAAAAAAATGGACATTAAGGTTGATAATGCCCAGCTCCCAGCCAGTCCAGCCTCTGGCCGATCTCCAGAATCCCTTGCCCCAGTGGTTTAAGAGATAACTACTTGGAACAACCTTGGAGAAGAACAGGCCCCCTTAAGACAGTAGATGTCCACATATATGCCTATATATACTTACTCTTTTCTTGGTTAGTGCAGCAGCTCACTAATCTGACTGCTGCCCCTTTTCACCTCATTAAAGGTGATCTGTTCCTGTAAAGTGTTGGTCTCATTCTTTTTCCGAACCTCGCCTTCTCTAACTCCCTTACCCTTCACCCGTCCTGTCTTTTCTTTATCCCCTCACCCCCTCTTTCTCACCATGCCCCCAAATCCATGCTTAATGGCAAGAGGCAGAGAAACTTCTGCTTCTAGCCTAAGCCTCATAAGGAAGTTCCCATCAGTAAAACACTATGATTTCTCTTGGCTTCCCAGGTGCCTAAGAGGTGCAGGTTCCATCCCTGGGTCAGGAAGATTCCCCAGAGGAGGAAATGGCAACCCACTCTAGTATTCTTGCCTGGGAAATCCCATGGACAGAGCAGCCTGACACGTTATAGTCTATGGAGTCACAAAAAAATCAGACAAGGCTTAGTGACTAAACAGCAACAGATGCCACAGAGCAACGTCATGGTGATGCTTTCCTATGTCACACTGAAGAACTGATCAATCTCTCAGCACCATTAATTCCAATACAATCATATAGGTATTTTCACAGCTCTTAAAAATAAATAATGTGCTCTAGGAAATTTCAGACTCTTTGTCGAAAAGTATTTACAGAGTTAAGCAAAATTCAGTTTGATGAGTGTAACCACAGTACACACCATGTGTAACTTTGAAAAGCTTCACTATCTTATTGGGTTTATCGGTGTTTTTCCTTACATGTGACAAAATTAATGTCCTATAAAGCAGAAGTGCTGACATTTTATCCTAACAAGAAATAATTAGTTCAGCTAATTATTAGCACTCTCCAACTTCAGGGATCCAGGGAAAACAAAGGAAAATTTAACCCACAGGAACACAAAGGTCTGCTTCAGCCAAGAGCTTCAGTATCTTCTCCACCAAACATAAAAGTTTATCAGATCTGGGCTAGGCAGATGGATGTGAGTTTTGCCTTCTTCCACTCTACCTTCTAGTCAAGGGACTAATGAACTGTAAAACAGTCTCAACTGGACAGCAGGAGGCATAAAGGACAAAAAGAACTTGGTAATAAGCCATCCACATAATTAGTCCTTGAAACAAAAAGAATCAAGCTTAAATGGTAAGTTTTAAGGCTGTTAGTAACTCTCAGCTTCCACAATGGCAAGACCCAGTAAACTACTTATTATACTATTTTATTATAGTCAAATACCACCTCGTTTTAAATAGAGGCCTTGTAAAATTGAGCTAGATTGACGTCTTAATCAGAGTTATCTGTGTAATCTCTAACTCCATCCGCCTAATTGGATCATCGGCAATGGCTCTTTTGGCCATTAGTCTTAATTAGCATGGCGCCACCGTTACTGCACATGCGCACATGGCCTCCAAGTGGGAGCACGCATCACCCACAGGCCTCTTTATAGAGAGTCATTTAGAGTTTTTGTATGTCTGTGGGTCTCCCCAAATGCGAACCACACATCCAGCGAAGTTCGTAAACCCCAGTCTAAATACGCTTAAGTCATTTCATTAACTACGTGGGGCCACTCAAGTCGGTTGGTCATAGACATGGACTATTCCTGCCAAGTAATTAATGTGGCATTAAAACTGTCTTTTGCCACAAAATCTGACTTCAGGGACACTTGAAGAGGAGTCGACACATCAGCAACTGCCATAACTGACTGTGCCTTTTAAAATTCTCGCATACCTTTGCCCCCGCCTCCCCCACTTTTTTTTTTTTTTTTTGGCCAAAGAACCCTTGGGAAAGCATACACCTTCCCTCCCCAAGCCAGGGTCAGCTTTGTCTATGTTTTCAATACAAGTTTATCTTTGGAGTCCTCCTGCCCCTCTCTCTGCATTGCCCTTCTTTCTCTTGAGCATCCTTTCCCCCATTTCCATGTGCTTATTTGTGAGCAATTAAAAATTCCTCAGATGGAATCCTCCTTCCCAAATCTCCTTGGTTCCAAGGATCTCTTTCTCAGACAGTAAACATTCTCTTCCCAGGACAGTGTGTAAGCCAGGTGTTAGAAGGAAAGTAACCTGATGGCATTATTCACAATTTAGGGGGAACACAAACCAACTCACTACAACTCCCCTAAGGTTATCACCAATTGAGAAGATGAGCTTACTGTTATCCTTGCATTTATACTGATAGACTTTCCAACCAGTATAACTTTGGAAAGGAACTTATTTTAGGGAGAACTGGGAAAGAATGTTTGAAAAGCAAGATCCACTTTGCACATACCCATACACCTAGAGAACCATGCTACAGAATACTATACAGCCAATTTTTAAAAAATGAGATAGTGCTATAGATACTCAGTGGTAAAGCATCTGCCTGCCATTGCCGGGGATGTGAGTTTGATCCCTTGGTCAGGAAGATCCCCCAGAGAAGAAAATGGCAACCTGCTCCAGTATTCTTGCCTGGAAATCCCATGGACAGAGGAGCCTGGTGGGCTGCAGTCCATAAGCAACCAAACAATGACAACACAGATAATTCTCCAAAATCCTGTAACAGTAAGCCCGGTTTGAGTTTCTTAAACCCAACCACAAGTTACAAATAAAGTCATCCTTGGTTCTTCCTCCACTAATTCGGAATAATCCTCCCCTTCTCCTCCTTGTTCCTGCAGAGAATCACGCTTGCTCAATGCCACCCACAGACTCAAGCCTGAAGAATGGAGCTGGAAACTTGGCACAGTTTTGTACTTCTGAAAAATTGCTAATCCCCAAGTCCAGCCAATGGATGTGGAAATCTCATTCGTGGTCAGAATTACACTCACAGATCAGGCCGCAAATGCAAGTTCATTTTCTGCCATGATACCACAAACCTCCTCTACAGCTTTCTGATGAGTGGCTTCTCAGTGAATGGGCCAAGATAAGCTCCCAATAGATTTTTTTTCTGTTAACACTAAAAGCACAAATAAAAACAAAACACTGAATGAACACACTGCCAGACTCATTTCTTAGACGTCACCTCAACCTAGGGCAGTTTCCAGGATCTAGAAGTGCTTTGCCAAGGAGGGGGTCGACCCTGCTCCCAAGATGCTCCAAATTGTGCTCCCAGTCATGCCTGCATTTTTCAAGAGCAGGCCTCAGGTGCTCCCCAAATCTGGGAAGGGAAGCGAGTCCTGCTACCCACACGCTGGTTTGTTTTGGAAGTAGAGATGGCCTGTACCTCCCCCGCCTCGCCCCCACCATGAGCTATTTTTGAAAAAGCAGCAAGATGAGAAACTTGAATTGGAATTTTTCAAAGCAAAAACCACTCTCTGAGACACAGATGTTTTGGGAGATATTCCATTAACTATCTCGTGGCACTAAGGATGATTCAGCAAGAAGGACTCTTTTCTGTGCTTAAAGACTAGAAAGATAGCAGAGGCAAGGATTCCTGGGGTGCACACATTGTAATCTCCAAGAGTGAAGAAGGCTCTGCTTTCCTGATGCTTTTGTTACTATTTAGTAGCACATCTCATAAGGCATCAAGACACGGGTTGCACTGCACTGGTGGGACAGGCACGGTCCCCAGGGCAGCAAACTGGTGTTTGTCAGGAAGTAGCTATGCTGTGGGCTGTGGCAGCTGTGTCTCCACAGGGTACTTGGTTCACTCTTTCTTCTTTCACTCTGTTTTCTTTCTTTTTTTAAACCTGAATTTCCAGTTATACTGCAGTTATATTGTTTCCAAACAGTGGGTTTCCCAAACCAGGCAACCTCAAGGTTAGTTGTCAAAGGGTTCTGTTCCCAACGAATTAACATAAACTCTTTAACAAATTCAGGAGTTTGGAAAGAAGCTGGCTCTTTGGTGAGCAGCTGCTTTTATCCTGTAGAATCCGTGAACTCTCAAGTTTTGAACTGAAAGAGACTGAGGAGATGATGTATTCTCTCATTAGGGGAGCGTGTGTTGGTAACAAATGCAAAGAGGTGGGTGGTAATGTGCATGTCCTAACAGAGAACAGAAAAGAGCATTCTGGAACACCTCGCCCTGATCAATTTGGGGATAGGGTGCTTTGGGGAACCTCTGGCAAGTAACCATGAGAAGTGTCTCAGTTTTTCAGTAACATCTTGAGTTACTGGGTCTGCATGCACCAATCTGAGATTTGCAATCTCAGATTGCAAATTGGGAATATTTGATGCTATATGGAGATTTTTGAGCTCTTGTGTCTCTCTAGTGTTAAGTATCTTTGTTGATCGGGAGGAGAGTGCCGTCCTTTGGAATATTAGCTTACCATTTAATGTGTTGTATCAGTACCAGCATTGATGTCTGAAATTTACCCCCTCCTGCGTAGCTCAGTCGGTAAAGCATTTGCCCGCAATGCGGGAGACCTGGTTTCAATTCCTGGGTCAGGAAGATCCCCTGGAGAATGGCAACCCATTCCAGTATTCTTGCATGGACAGAGAAGCCTGGTGGGTTGCAGTTAGTGGGATCGCAAGAGTCGGACACGATTTAGCACTATCTTTCTTTATATTTTCAGGGAAAAATAAGTGAAAACAGTCTATATCCACAAATTCTTCACTGCACACCAAAGTAACTAAATGCAAGTTAGCTCTTAAAATGTTCAGTGAAAAAAATAGTCAGGAGGTGGCAATGCCTGAGTAGAGTATTCCAAAAAGTAATCATTACAACATACAAAGTTCAAATTCATCCTTACATTACAATGAGTAAGTTAGCTTTGAGGAGCTTTAGTCACTGAATACCAACAAGTAAGACTAAAGTTTCCACAATGTTTGTCAAACTGCTCTTCCATTTACTTAGAATAAACACATCCACACACTCATATATAGCAACACGTATGTATGTTTGGTAGACAGAAGGGTGAAAGAACAAATCCTTGGATTTTCTCTGGCCAGTGTATTTGTTGTTGTTCAGTCACTAAGTCCTGTCCGACTCTGACCCCATGGACTGTAGGATGCCAGGCTCCTCTCTCCTCCACTATTTCCCAGAGTTTGCTCAGATTCATGTCTGTTGAGTCCGTGATGCTACCTAACCATCTTATATCCTGCCCCTCCCTTCTCCTTTTGCCTTCAATTTGGGGCCATGTATGGGGTCCAGGAACTAGAGAGTACTTGTCCTCCCATGAACACAGGCATTCCTTTAGCATCCCTGCCTCAGGAGCTGATATTCTGAGTTAATTGCAGGGAGTCTTCTACACCTTCAGTCTTTGGAATTTTTCTCAACAGTCACTACTCCAGCCTGATGGCTGCTGAGCATGGTTATCATGACCTACAATTCACTGATCCTTTGGGCCTGCGAAGGTAGAAAAATAACTAAGACCTGGGTTACCATCCTAGTTCTCCTCCCCCACATCCATGCCAATTTGATCAAACCTTAGTTTGCCCATCTGTCTGATGGGATCATCATACCACTCCTGCAATTCAAATTATATATGGGATGGGAATGATGCGAATACATTTTACAAGTTGTACAATGCTATGTAAATATATGGGATTGATTTATGTTTGGTGAAATTTACACTCTCAGCTTTGATCCTATTTGGTGAATGCCACAGACCTGAGACCACAGCAGCACACACACACCAGCCTCTTGGACCTAGGTTTGCACACACGTGTGCTCAGTCATGTTCAACTTTTTGCAACCCCATGGACGGTAGCCCGCCAGACTCCTCTGTCCATAGAATTCTCCAGGCAAGAATACCAGCCATTTCCTTCTCCAGGGGACCTTCTTGACCTAGGGATCAAAACTGTGTCCCCTGCATCTCCCACATCGGCAGGCAGATTCTTTTATCACTCAGCCACCTGGGAAGTCTTGGACCTAGGTTTGCGCTTCACACAATTACTTCAGCTAAGGAAAAGAACCAAATCACAAAAGATGGTCAACCTACAGCTTTACTTCTGTAATGTGAAGACTCCTTATGGTACCATCTTCAACCCAGATTCATGGCAAGACACATGCCAGCAGGTCAAGGAACTCAATTTAGCAACCCAGCCCTAATTCCAGGTCAGCTGGAGCCAAGCCATGGGATTGCACTATCAATTCCGGATAATCAATTACTTTCTTTCCGTGATTAAACATCTTTGGAAAAATATTGTTTCTCTTTGTTACATAACCTGAAGTTCAAATTCTTTTGTTCTTCAGGTCTCTGCCAGTGAATGGAAGCTCAACTTCACTGCTGTCCAACACTTTTTAAGAGTCCTGTTGTAAGAAATAATATTCACGGATGATTGCCTAAAAGATATGAAGAACTTCAGTTTCTCCCAATACTCTCAATTGTATCCACACACCAAGCCAAACCATCCAAAAGCTGCAGGCTTAGGCTGAATCGCTCTGGCCCCGTGCTCAGCGGATTTTCCTGAATTACACTTTGGCAGCATTCCACTGGCTTGCCTCAAGGGACATTACAAGAAACAGTCCTATAAAACTTGCTAGTGTAGGGAAGATATTTCCACCGTATCCACAAACTGAGCCTTTGATGAAAATCAATGGAGAAATTTCCCTTGGCTCTTAGTCTTAGCAAAAGCCTGTTTCTTTTGAGCAACTGGCTTTGTTCACATGGGTGCAGCAAAGTTCACACTTCCCTCTTTGCTTTGGCATCTAGGAAGCTCAGAGTTGAGTTTCTGTCCCACTCCTAACAAATAACCATATGTACGAACTGTTCATGGTCTTATTTTTCATCCCTTACCTTTTCCTTACTTTAATTTCTTCTCTATGGAAGGTGTATTGGATGAGCTCCCTTGAATCTTTTTGAGAGCAAATGTGTATTGAACCCATTGACCCTGCATAAGACTCTTCCAGACCCCAATCTGCCTTTTCAGCCTTGTCTTTGGCCACTTTCTTTCTTCCCTGAATCTGTGCTTCAGCCGCTCTGGTCCACATCACGCCTTCACTATGCTACGCTCTAGCATGCTGTTCTACACCTGCCCATGCAGGTCCCCTGCCTGGAATACCCTCTGTCTGTCTCTTGCGCTCAGTCACTCAGCTGTGTCCGACTCTTTGTGACCTCATGGACGCTAGCCCACCAGGCTCCTCTGTCTATGGGATTTTTCAGGCAAGAAATGCTGGAGTGGGTTGCCATTTCCTTCTTCAGGGGATCTTCCCGACCCAGGGATTGAACCTGCATCTCTTATGTCTCCTGCACTGCAGGCAGCTTCTTAACCCACTGAACCATCTGGGTAGGTCTCCGTCCTTAGTCAAGCAAAATCCTGTCTCTGAGACAAGCGAAATCCTGGCAGAATGCAGAGTTCCCATCTCTGCTCCTGTATAGCTTTCCATCCACACCAGCAGCATAGCACACACATTATACAGTAGACCAGGTACACCTCTCTGTCCTTTGAAAGTGTTAATTGCTCAGCCATGTCCAACTCTTTGCAATCCCATGGATTGTAGCCTGCCAGGCTCCTCTGTCCATGGGATTCTCCAGGCAAGAATACTGGAGTGGGTTGCCATGCTCTCCTCCAGGGGATCTTCCTGACCCAGGGACGGAACTCAAGTCTCCTGTATTTCAGGCAGATTCTTTACCACTGAGCCACCAGGGTAGCTCTCTGCCCTTTGAGAGAGCATAAAGCCCTGGAAGGCAAGGCTATCTGTACTTGTCTTTGTATCTCCAGTGCCTGACCACAGTTCCAGATACACAACAGGTGCTCCACAAATGTTTGTAAAATTAAGGACTAAATGGGTGCTCCTGGTCCAACACCAGCATGTGGGACCTTGTGATGCTTGTTACGAAGGTTGATAACAAAGTGTATCTCAGCCTGTGCACATGGGCTTCATGGCATGATGGAGGGAGGCACAGATGCAGCCGATGCCGTCCGTCTTCTGGAGCACAGGATATGTGTCCTCAGAGCAGACCCCAGTCCCCAGACTCTCTTTCAGAGACCGCAGTACTTGGATGCTCCTCCACCTCCAACTCAGCTTCTGCCTGTGGCATTTGAAACTTGGTCTGTTCCAACTATTTACCATAGATGAGGCCAACACAAGAAAAGCAATTACAGGAAGCCAGAAACAGAAAAAAAGTGCAGCTGATTCTGCTTTATGATTCCACAGGCCAGAGGAGAAGGACCAGGGAAGTCAGGGGTGGGAGGCAGCCTGGGGAACCAGGGAGCCTGGGGAGGGGGAACTGTATGCATACGAGTCTGGAGGAAAGTTAACACCAGAAACCAATGAGTCAATCAGTTTTCCAAACACTGGAATGGAAACGATGCTTTGCCAGGCTCCCTGGCTCTTCCAGGGCCAGCAGAGTGTGTTTCTTGTTTGCTCAAGAATCCAGAATATCCACAGGATGATAAAATACAACATGAAAAGTGCATCACAGTGGCTTCAGTGGAATGCTGTCTCACGCCATAGCAAAAGGGCCTTACACAGAGCTTTGCACAGTAGTGTTCAATACAACAAGCACTTACTTTCCACTTTGAAGGTTTCCCATTTTTGCCTCTTGCTTTAGAGTTTGCTTTCCTTCGAAACCTGACAGTAAAACTAAGGGGATCATTATTGTTTCAACACGAAGACAATTGAATCCAAGACCTCCAACTGACAAATGGACAAGCTGAGGCCCCACTGGACACACTGACTTGACCAAGGCCACACAGACCAAGGCAGCAGACAGAACCAATCCTGGGCTCCCTGCCCACTGTTACTCCCTGGACACCATATTAGCTGCCTTGTGGCAGTCACCCAACAAAAACCAAAATACAAATAACCAGAAGCTCCTGGGAGAATAAGCCAGTCCACTTGTTTCCACATTGATGCCAATGCAGTCCAAAAAAACCCTTGTATTAAAGGGCTAACAGATTCAGCTGACAGACCCTGTGAGTGATGAAGAATACAGGGACTAAGGTTGCAAAGAGACGTGGTACCTTCAAGATTGGCATCTGGGATGGTTCAGCAAACACTCTTGGAGAGCCTAGCATTGACCCAATTGATGGAAGAAGGAGATGAGGTGCAGGAAAGCCAACTATGAAGGAACGCAGCAGAAACCTAAGACCCAGACCACCCAGTTTGCTGACGAATGTGTTCTGTACATCACCTGGCAACGGGACGTGGTGTGGATGAGCAGAAAGACACCTGGGGTTTCTGCAGTCGAGTGGGGAGGACAGAGGGCCCTAAAAACACTTCACAATTCAGTTGGGAGTGTCACAGGAAGGCAGGCGTAGAGTCGCAATTTGGGCATGCTAGATCCTCTCATCTTGAGCTTAGGGAGCTGTGTCCCCAGGCTCCAGGCACACATAGCACAACGACAGGCTTGGGTGAGGTGTATCAACTCAACCTCAGAAAGAACACTAGACTTTTTTGAGTTTCTGATTCCTTTTTTTTAAACAGGGATAGTAATCCTTCCCAGAAAAATGTGAGGTTAAAAGTTTAATCTGAGTTCACAGCACACACATTCCAAGGGGGCACCGTACTTGGGGAAATTACTCACCTAGAGTTTATATAAGTTCCGAGGCGATTAGAGTCAGCCGACAAATTGGAGACAGAACACGTTTACATTGAAGTCTTAAAACGTAGATTCCGCTTACGGAAAGAAAGAAGGGCTTGCGGGGGGATCACTCACCACCCCATGTTTCTTGTTAGGGGACCAGACTCCATGAAGTGTCAGTCCATCATCTCGAGTGTGGAAGATGCCAAGACACAATCCCCCTCTGCTCGTCCCTCTTGAAACACACACGTCACATCTGCTTGCGATCAGCATTTATCTCGCAGCGTGCGTCTGACTCATTTGAAAAACTCAAAGCACATGTTTATCCCTGATGAGGCATCAGCCATTACGGTGCAATTTACAGGCCCTCTGCAATCCTGAGCCCACGGCCAAGGCACTGGTCCGGGCCTGTCAAGCTGCTTGGTTTGAAGACTTTACTATCAGCTTTGCAAATGGAGGTGACATCCACTCCAGCCTCCACTGAACTCTTCTGTCACTTTCCAGCTGGAGTGGCAATGAACTCTTGTCCTTCTTTGGTGAGGACCCCAAAGAAAAGGCTTTTGGGAAAGACAGGCCGCACGCAATGAATGGGAAAGTGTGGGTTGTTAGTTTCTGGAAATCAATGGCGTTTGTGCAACCCCTCCAAAAGTCTTGGTAAATAAAATGGATAACCAACAAGGACCTACTGTATAGCACAGGAAACTCTGCTCAATGCTCAATGTTAGACGGCAGGCTGGATGGGAGGGGAGTTTGGAGGAGAATGGATACTTGTATATGTGTGGCTGAGTCCCTTCACTGTTCACCTGAAACCAGCACAAGATTGTTACTCAGCTATACTCCAATATAAAGTAAAAAGCTTAAAAACCAAAGTCTTGCTCACAAAACAGAATTGATGTGCTTTCTTTTTCTGAATCCCTGTAGACTCTCAGAAGGAGCTTGATGACTGCAGCATTCATTTCACCTGCATTTCTCTCTGCTACCTAGTCCTATTTCAAGGGACCTCTGTAACCACACTGAAGGTGAGTGCCCTGTGAACCTACTTCACTGGGGCCTACCCCAAGCCGCGGGCTTCCCCTATGGTAAAGAATCCGCCTGCCACACAGGAGATGCAGGTTCAGTCCCTGGGTTGGGAAGATGCCCTGCAGAAGCCACTCCAGAATTCTTGCCTGGGAAATCCCATGGACAGAGGAGCCTGGCAGGCCAAAGTCCACGGGTTTAAAAAAAGAGACGTGACTGAGCACACACGCACCCCAAGCCACACTCCTGTTGGAAAGGGGAAATTCATCAGACTTAATGTTTTGTCTGTTGGATCTTTTTTTTTTCTTCCAATTTCGGCTCTATTTGGCAAAAAAAAGTCATGGCAGGGTCATGGCCATGGCGGGTCCACATAGGTGACTTTGCGTGAGTTATAAGAATGTGCTCCCTCCAGGCAGCTCAGCCCTTCTGGGAGCCCTTCCGCAAAGCAAAACCTACACAAAGGAATGTGGCAACATTGGCAGGAGATCATCAGTCTTTTCTTTCGAGAAATCTTGAAAAGTGATGGACATTCTAAAGTTGGCTCACCTTTACCATCTGAGCCACCAGGGAAACCCTAAAGTGTGCTTGCCTTAACTAAAACAGGTCACACATACCAGTCTGATTAAAGGCAAGAGGCCAAAGGTTCGAATCAACATGTGCCCCGGTCTGGGTTCCCTGAAGGCGGGACCTCTGTACAGAGAGGCTGCCTTGAATGATCTGAGACTCAATGGGTCTCTGTGTGGCCAGGTGACCTGGGAGTATTCACTTTGCTTTAGACCCACCTCCTAGACAGAACTGTTCTTTTGGTGAGATGGCATCCATTTTCCTCGAGTCCTTCCTTAGTTCTTCGTATCTCTGGAAACGTGGACGATTTCCCATCCTCCTGGTCTCTGCAGAACGTCCTGCCTGCTCTGCACTTTTCACCAGTGGCCTCCATCATCCCTCACACTTCGTTTACAGGCAGGCTTATCCTCTGAGGCCACTTCTACCTTTGGACATGCCACCAGCCTTTGACCAGCCACCTCAGGAGATGCCATTTCCTAGAGCAATGGGTTCTACTCATTTTGAACATATATCCCCCTATTCCTTACTTTTAAAAATACTTTTAAAAAACATTTATCTGTTTGGGTGTGCCAGGTCTCAGTTACAGCACGAGGGATTTTCAGTCTTCATTATGGCATGCAGAATCTTTCAGCTGCGGTACATAGGATCTAGTTCCCTGACCAGGGATCGAACTCAGGCCCCTGGCATTGAACTCAGGCCCCTGGCATTGAGAGTGCAGAGTCTTAGCCACAAGACCACCAGGGAAGTCCCATTTTTTTCTATTCTTTGTTTGTTAACATGTACATTATCTACATAGGCTACTATGTAGCCTATTTAACAGTTCAGTTGTTCAGTCATGTCTGACTCTTTGAGACTCCATGGACTGCAGCAAACCAGGCCTCCCTGTCCATCATCAATCCTGGAGCTGGTGATTTAACAGTTCAAGGCACAAAGGAGACTTCGAGATTTATCGAAAGAGAGTTAGACAGAACAGAGCAACTGAAACACAAAATAATTATACATGTAAATTTTCATCCAGATTCCCAGTGACACAGTTTTGGAGGTTTTCTGGCTTGGCAAATCAAATTAGACTACCACTGTTTCTACCTTGTAACACTGTGACCTTGAAGTGTGGTTGGCAAACATTCTGCGGTGGGTTCTGCAGGAAGGCTATTTCCACCATTTTTGTTTGGCTTTCTTGGGAACTGTATCATTAGAGTGTTATCTGTAATCTCGGATTCCTTTTATAGGAGTCTTTTCAAGTCAAGTGTCCATTTTGTGAAGGTTAAAAACTAGATAATACAACTGGTAAATCCGTTTAACCAGTTGGTTAAATTGGAAAACGGAGAAAAAAGACTAAAGACTGGGGACTTCCCTGGTGGTCCAGTGGTTAAGACTCCACCTTCCAAAGAAGGGGATGTGGGTTTGGTCCCTGATGGGGGAACTAGGATCCCGCATGCTGCAGGGTATGGCCACAAATTTCAAAGTAAATAAACACAACATTGTAAACCAACTACACATCAATTACAAAAAAATATTCCCCAAAAGATTAAAGACTAGCCCGATCATTCACTCATTAATACCATGTCAGGAAAAAAACACAGAGGGTTTGGTGGGGGCTGCCAGAAAAATGCTCCTTTCGCAATTGATTCCACATTTACATCATTTCTGGTTTAGTGCCCTTTCCACCAAGGGAAGGGAAGCTACTGAACATGTCCAAACGTCTCAAATGTCTTTAAAGGGAAGCAGGTAAGGTACGTTATTGCTGTTGTCCAGCTCTTTAAAACTCCATGGATTGCAGTATGCCAGGCTCCACTGTCTCCCGGAGTTTGTTCAAATTCATGTCCATTGAGTCAGTGATGCCATATAATCATCTCATCCTCTGCTGCCCCCTTTTCCTCCTGTCCTCAATCTTTCCCAGCATCAAGGTCTTTTCCAATGAGTCAGTCTTCGAATCAGCTGACCAAAGTACTGGAGCTTCAGCTTTAGCATCAGTCCTTCCAATGAACAGTCAGGGTTGATGTCCTTTAAGACTGACTGATTTGATCTCCTTGCAGTCCAAGGGACTCTTACTCCAGCACCACAGTATGAAAGCATCAAGGTATATGACCTAACTTTTTAGGTTAAAAAATCCCCAAATGAGTTTCCTCCCCCTACACATCTTTCCTCCACAGAATATCAGGGAAGCATGGGAACCAGGGTGCCATGCTCTTCCTCCACCCATTGGCTCATACCTCCTCTCTTCTGGCAAGTCGTATCTACAGTCTTCATGCCTCCGGTAAACTGATTGTGTCAGCCTCTTTGGGGTTTGAAAAAAATAGACACATTCAATCTCAAGGGTCACAATTTCTAGTTTTAGAGGAATGTTGCTACTTTATCCAAGACAAGCAACCACCGTCAAGATGAAAGGAACAAGCAGCAAATTCTCTTTCCACCCACTTCTATGCTAAAACCCCAAGATCAGCGGATTTCTTCTCTGTTGCCTGTGAAGACTTTTCTTTAATGCTTGAAAATAACCAGTGTGCCCCACCCAGGCTCCCTCGGAGAGTGGGAGCAGCTCTGCTCACTCAGTGGTCCTGATGCAGGAAGGGACCTGGGGGCGGGGGGCGGGTAGCTGCCTGCAGCAAGGTCAGCCACAGGAAGACCTCAGGGATGGGAAAGGAGGGTTCAAGCTGAGGAAGAGTTAGAGGAACTAGTTGCAAGTGAAATGAAGGTGTTAGTTGCTCAGTCATATCCAACTCTTTGCTACTCCACGGACTATAGTCCACCAGGCTCCTCTGTTCACGGGATTCTCCATGCAAGAATACTGGAGTGGTTCTCATGTTCAGGGTACCCTTCCGTAGATAGGCCACCTTGGGTTATAGGACTGAATGCTGTACCATCTGACCGTGGAAAGAGCAGGCTAGACATTATGGGACTTGGGCCTTTCTTGGGAGGAGAGTTGACAGGTTATTGGGGACTGACTATGTGGGAGGAGTTATACCAGGGAAATGCTGGTCATTTTTTCCCTTAACTGGGAATTGCTGTTGTATATAAATGATAAATGGAAACTTATTCTTGGAAATTGAAAAGAACAGTTTTCTTGAAGTAAATTCAGTCAAAAGTACCAGGAAAGTATGTGTGTGTATCTGCTTCAAGTTAATTTCTGCCATTTACATTGTGCCTCTGTTTATTCAGAATGTATCATGTCTTGTGCTCTAATAAAGTTTGTATCATTTGTTCCATAAAAAAAAAAAAAGAATACTGGAGTGGGTTGCCATTCCCTTCTCCAGGGGACCTTCCCGACCCTGGGATCAAACCTGGGTCTCCTTCACTGCAGGTAAAGTCTTTACCATCTGAACCACCAGGGAAGCCCCAGTTAACCATAAGCTGGCCCTAAGTTAGCTTATACACAGAACTATTTGACTTGGTGGCGTCCACAAAGAAATTCACAGAAGTCAAGAATTATATAAAAAGTGACAGTGACATTGAGCCAATCAAAGACAGGAACAGAGATGGGGAAAACTCCACGTTTTCTGGGGCAGGGTAGGGAGGGGAGAGGAGATGTGTAAGCCGATGGCTTTGCCCTCATCCAAGTGCTGCCTCTTTTCTCTCTACTTGGACATGTTTATATACTCATGGACTTAATAAGACAGTTCAGTTCAGTGAGTTGCTCAGTCGTGTCTGACTCTTTGCTGACCCCATGGCAGCACGCCAGGCCTCCCTGTCCATCACCAACTCCCAGAGTCCACCCACCTAAGAAAGAATCAAATGCCAGCCTAGATGCAGTATCCAGACCTGAACCTAACTTAATATATCCAGATCCCTCTGATCTTGTTACCAATTTAAGATAACAGAGTCAGTCCAAATAATGCCAGGCATCTCAGGACCACCCATAGAAACCAGGCTACTTCACATCAGCAGCTCCAGGCACTGTTTATAGAAAGCAAAACCAACCAAACACAACAACCCCAAAGCAGCACACAAGAACCCAAACCAAAAATGCCTTGCTGGAAAATGCACCACAGTGTTCTAAGGTTGGGGATGTTTTCTATCCTGCTGGTCTTAGGCCGAGTGTAAGATGCTACTGACAGAGGGAACTTCAGATGGCTTGTGGGCGGGGTGGGAAGAGGGGATCCCCAGCACTAGAGACCGGGTGGGTGTGCGTGGTGGTGAAATGGGGGCCAGGAGGATCCTTCTCCATCCCCTAGATGCTGCAGCTGGAAGCTAGAGTCCTTTCTTGCCAAACAGCTCCAAGAGCAGGTGGTGCTCTGCCACCCCCGGTCATGTCATTCACTTATTTATTCATCCATTTAGCAAATATTTACTGAACTCCTCTGAAGGGTCAGACCCTGGGGGATACACACATGAACAGAACACACATGGTACCCACCTTCATCTGAAGCTTTCTCTAAGTCTCTCTGGCAGGTTGCTGGCTTGCGTTTTAACGATGGTTAAAAGACAGATGCTGCGGGGTGAAACTGGGCTTTGTGCTGTTCCCAGTTGTTCGTTAAGTGAAGTTTTTCAATCCAGGCAGATGCCAGGTGTTGAAAAGGAGCAAGGTCCCCTGCCCCAGCCTGGGACAGATGTGTGAGGAGGAGCATGGTGGGAAATTGTATCTGCTTCACAGTTTACTTGGGACTAACCCAACCTAGAAATGCAGATGACACTATCCTTATGGCAGAAAGTGAAGAACTAAAGAGCCTCTCAATGAAAGTGAAAGAGGAGAATGAAAAAACTGGCTTAAAGCTCAACATTCAGAAAACTAAGATCATGGCATCTGGCCCCATCACTTCATGGCAGATAGATGGGGAAACAGTGGAAACAGTGGCAGACTTTATTTTGGGGGGCTCCAAAATCACTGCAGATGGTGACTGCAGCCACAAAATTAAAAGACACTTACTCCTTGGAAGGAAAGTTATGACCAACCTAGACAGCATATTAAAAAGCAGAGACATTACTTTGTCAACAAAGGTCTGTCTAGTCAAGGCTAAGGTTTTTCCGGTAGTCATGTATGGATGTGAGAGTTGGACTATAAAGAAAGCTGAGTGCCGAAGAATTGATGCTTTTAAACTGTGGTGTTGGAGAAGACTCTTGAGAGTCCCTTGGATTGCAAGGAGATCCAACAAGTCTATCCTAAAGGAGATCAGTCCTGGGTGTTCAATGGAAGGACTGATGTTGAAGCTGAAACTCCAATACTTTGGCCACTTGATGTGAAGAGCTGATTCATTTGAAAAGACCCTGATGCTGGGAAAGATTGAAGGTGGGAAGCGAAGGGATGACAGAGGATGAGATGGTCGGACGGCATCACCGACTCAATGGACATGAGTTTGGGTAAACTCTGGGAGTTGGTGACAGACAGGGAGGCCTGGCGTGCTGCAGTCCATGGGGTCACAAAGAGTCAGACATGACTGAGCAACCGAACTGAATTGCACTGAACCCAACCTAGGATAGACCCCTGTCTGGCTCGGTTCTCAGACAGCCCTAGTTAAAGGGTCAGAGTGGCAGCTGCAGTGGTGATGGTACTGTGTCTGACTAAGCTGTGTCCGACTCCTGAGAGCCCATGGATTGTAGCCCACCAGGCTCTTGTGTCCATGGAATTCCCCAGACAAGAATACGGAGTGGGCTGCCATCTCCTTCTCCAGGAGATCTTCCTGACCCAGGGATCAAACCAGGGTCTCCTGCATTGCAGGTGAATTCTTTACCACTGAGCCACCAGGGAAGCTCTATGTATTCATAGTCTATAGAAATTCCTGACATGGTTTCAGCAAGGACTTGCTGCTCTCTCTTAGTATAAATAGAGAACCCTGTTCATCTCCATCTGTGTCTCTACTTCAGGGCTGCTGGTAGTACTGGGAGGAATGAGATTGCCCCCCAAAAATGTCTGGAGAGAGTGGGCATCTAGAACAGAGGTCCCCAGCCTCTGGGGCCTAATCCCTGATGATCAGAGGTGGAGCTGATATAATAATAACAGAAATGAAGTAATGCACTTGAATCACCCAGAAATCATCCCTCACCTCCCAGTCCATGGAAAAACTGTCTTCCACAAAACTGATCCCTGGTGCCAAAAAGGTTGGGGACCACTGCTACAGAAGATGGAAAAGACCCAGATAAGTTCTAATCTGGATCATCTCAGCATGCTGGATAATGATAGGCTCGTGTGCCCTCAAAGCAGAGCGACTTAGTCTAAACCATGCCAGTTGTGCGTTCAACAGTTTACAGGCTAAATGGATCCTTTCGGTCTGTCATAAGTTCATGCACTTGGAAGGACCAATAATGTCGGCTTAAACATGCCATAAAACTTAGAGGAAACAAGGGTCCAGGGCGTGAGGGGAAATGAGCGATTACTCCCCTGGCAGGGAGAGGCCATTGTATTTCACGTATGATTTGACCATGCTTCAGGAAAGCAATTTTGGCTTTAAACGGCACATTTCCTTTTTTCTTTATTAGGCTTCCTGAAGGGTTATTTCACCCCCAGGTCCTTTCTTACACTGAGTAGTATTTCAGCTGTGTCGTGCAAATCTGGACAGGTCCTGCCGAGATTTCAGGAATACTTGGATCGTCACTAATGATCAACAACCAGCCCATTGTGGTCCTGAAATCCTGAGATGCACCCTCAGATCTGTGATGGATGTTTACAACTCTCCAGATGTGTCTTCAATCAACTGCAGAAATGCCTGAGCACGTGGTTGTTGCTTGTGCAACGTGAGACGTGCCTGGCTGTGTTTCTTAAGATGGGCGCGTGTGTCATTATTTATTATTGTTCTGGTAACATTTACTCTTTTAGAGGGCTTGTTGTCCTGTTCTAAGAAATAATCATTTGAGTATGGATTTAATAAAAAAAAAAAGTAGCTTAAACCCTCCTTTCCCTGAGGTTTGGAGCAAGGCAGCATCTGGGAACATATGGTTACAGCTTCCTGAAAAATAAACTGTCCTTCCTTATTTTGTTAAGATGCATTCTTTATCCCTAGTGAAACCAACATGAGATTAGTTTGTGGAATTTTATTCCCCTGGGACTTATCTACATGGGGACACAGATCTCAATTAGAGCTTCTTGCACTCAGATGTCTTGTGATCTCCACCCAGCAATTCTCACCTAGGAACTGCATATCTTGGAGATACTATCTGCATCCAGGTTGCTTTCAACCTCCCTAGTATTTAGGTTTGTTTGGGGGTTTTTTTTGGCTCCCATGGGCTCTTCAGTCTGCCACGTGCACTTCTCTAGCTGTGTGCCTGGGCTTAGTTGCCCCGAGGCATGTGGACTCTTAGTTCCCAGAACAGGGATCAAACCCACATTCCCCTGCATTGCAAAGTGTATTCTTAACCACTGGACCACCAGGCAAGTCCCAGTATTTAGGTATTTTCGAGTAGCTATTCAGGGCTTTCTCTAGGGGTCCAGTGGTTAAGACTCCATGCCTTCATTGCAGGAGATGCAGGTTTGATTCCTGGTTGGGGAACTAAACTCTGGCATGGCACAGTGCTGCAACCAAAAAAAAATTTAAACTAAATAAATAATTTTAAAAAATAGTTACAAATGAGTGAAATCAAATATTTTTATTCACTTCAGATCTTTCATATTGTCTGCTCATATTTCATATTTCATCTGCTTATATTGTCTGATCTTTTCAATAATTCCTCTGTGAAATCTACAACAATTCTGACAGTCAAAGCAATCCAATTGCTTTCGGCTTCCTTGCAGGAATGGACTTCCCTGGTTGCTCAGATGGTCAAGAGTTTGCCTGCAAAGCAGGAGATGCAGGTTCAATCCCTAGGTGGGGAAGATCTCCTGGAGGTGGGCATGGCAACCCACTCCAGTATTCTTGCTTGGAAAATCCAATGGACTGTCAGACTACAGTCCATGGAGTCACAAAGAGCCAGACATGACTTAGTGACTAATTCTAACACTTTCCTTATAGGGATTCAAGCCTTATTCCAGAGGAAATAGGTCAGGTTTTCAAAAAGTGAACTAGTTCTTGACTCCCTAGTTGCTCATGAAAGCACAATTATTACCAACAGAAAAAATACTTTCTAATTGTCACCAAAGACTTGTCCTCATTGTTCTGTGATGTCGGCAACTTAAAGTCTCCAGATGTCAAGGGAAGGGCCAGGGCTGACCTTAGACTCACAATGCATCCTTTTGGCGTCCCATGTTCTGGTTTATAAAGTTGAGCTATTGTCTCCTTAGAATTTCTCTAAGAAATATCTCAAGAGCATATGCTAGGGACTTCCCTGGTGGTTCAGGGGCTAAGACTCCACACTCCGAGTGCAGGAGTTCCATCCCTGATCAGAGAACTAGACTCCACATGCCATAGCTAAGAGTTCGCATGCCACAGCTAAAAGGTCCTACATGCCATAACTATAACCCAACACAGCCAAATCAGTTTTTTAAAAAATACAAGATCTAAGAAAAATCTGGCAGGAATCTAAAGGATCCAGGGAAGCCCTGCCTTATGAAATGTTTAGCCTTCACATAATAAGGGTCTCAGTAGTTGAATTAGGGCTGTCTCCATAGCTGATGTAACAAGCCCACCCCTCCTCCCCAGGCAGCTATGAAAGTTGGTTGATCGCTTTTAGGTCTGTGTTTGGGAGCCTCTTGGAGGCTCAGGCACATGCCCAAAAGTTAGACACATATAAACTGGGCACAAAGTGACCAGGCAGCCATAGCCTGAGTGACCACTTTGGGGAAGTGCTCAAGGGCTTCACAGGCAGTGTCTTATGGTGCCCCTGTTCCTGACAGTGAGCCACCTGCATTCACTTCTCTTTCAAGGGTTAAAGTACGTTGTTCTTCAAAAGGGTCTTTTTTTTTTTTTCCCCCACTTGGCATCAATAGTCTTAGCACTCAGAAGAATGCTAATCCTACTGAGAGGAACTTGGACAGACTTGATTCCTAGGCTTTAAGAAACAAAGACTGATTTGTTAATGTGGTGTATTACATTGATTGATTTGCAAATATTGAAGAATCCTTGCATCCCTGGGATAAAGCCTACTTGATCATGATGTATGATCTTTTTAATGTGTTGTTAGATTCTATTTGCTAGAATTTTGTTAAGGATTTTTGCATCTATGCTCATCAGTGATATTGGCCTGTAGTTTTCTTTTTTTGTGGCATCTTTGTCAGGTTTTGGAATTAGGGTGATGGTGGCCTCGTAGAATGAGTTTGGAAGTTTACCTTCCTCTGCAATTTTCTGGAAGAGTTTGAGTAGAATAGGTGTTAGCTTTTCTCTAAATTTTTGGTAGAATTCAGCTGTGAAGCCATCTGGTCCTGGGCTTTTGTTTTTTTGGAAGATTTCTGATTACGGTTTCAATTTCCGTGCTTGTGATGGGTCTATTAATATTGAATCAGTTCTACTCAGGTGGACGGAACTGGAGCCTATTATCCAGAGTGAAGTAAGCCAGAAAGAAAAACAACAATACAGTATACTAACGCATATATACGGAATTTAGAAAGACGGTTAACGAGAACCCTGCATGCGAGACAGCAAAAGGAACGCAGATGTATAGAACAGACTCGTGGACTCTGTGGAAGAGGGCAAGGGTGGGATGATATGGGATAATGGCACTGAAACATGTTAATTATCATATGTGAAATCAATCGCCAGCTCAGGACTGATGCTCGGGGCTGGTGCACCGAGATATCCTGGGGGGAGGGAGGAGGGAGGGAGGAGGGAGGGGGGTTCTGGAGGGGGAGGATATGTAAACCCATGACGGTTTCATGTCAATGTATGGCAAAACCAACACAATAAAGTAAAGAAAATTTAAAAAACAAACAAACAAAAAGAAACAAAGACTGAGAGCTGTGTGTGACGAGTTTAGGAGAGACCTTTGGAAAGTTAAGAAGAACAAACCAGACCAAAGACGATGCAGTCATGATAGAAAGGACTCAGTGTGGACCAGAGCCACTGCTACGGATGACCAAGTGGTAACTAATCGCAAAGCCCACTTTATCTTCTGTGAGGTTTGTTGTATCCACAAATGAATGGCAAATTGTATAAGGCCTTTACTTATCACAGAGTGTAATTCCAATCACTCACAAGGAATCCCTTTGTTGTCCTTTCACAGACCATGGTGGAGGTGGGGAACCCTTTCAGGGGCTGTTATAAATAGATGTGGACACAGGCAACTAGATTCTGATGCCCAGAGTGGGAAAATCCAGATTAGCAGCACCTATCTGCCCCAGCCTTGAGGACGCAGAACACTGGGTGTGCTAACACTATACACACTTGCCTAGAGGCACTAAAGAACAGTATATTAAGCAAACAGTGTTTTATTGTCAGTATTTGTTTAATTTTCAGTGATGCTTTACTGTCCAACCTTCTGAAAAGACAGCTTTAACTGAAAATACATCCATCTAATTTCTTTTGGAAATCTCTATCAAAAAGATAAATGGAATCGATGATTACAGTCACATTTCCATTAGCTAACCAGAGTGGAGAGCTGAGGGAATTATCTAGTTGAGACAAAAGTAAGAGAAGAGTTATCTTTTCAAATCCAAAATACCCATACTGTCTCTAAAGCCGATTTTACCAGGTTCTTGGGCAACCTTCTGATTTACCTAGGTAAACATGGCAGCAGGTTGGCTCACCCGTTGTTCCCACATACCTATGATATTTTAAAAAGTCAGAGGTGGGGGTAGAGGTTGTCTTTTGTTGCTCTGGAATTAGAAGAACTTGAAGATCCATCCCAGTTCATTTTCCTTTTTTCCCAAGTGTATTTCTAGTTGGTTTATTTTTAAAATATGAGAATAGAAAAACCATGTGAAGATTATGTGTGAAATGGAAACTCCAATGTTTTCATCTTTATACATAGAAGCACCAAGGTGCTAGTGTAATATATTAGGTTGGCCAGAATGTTAAAAAACTCAGATGAAATTTCTGGTCAACCCAATAGTAACAAAAGCACTGTTAGCTGAACTTCAGTGACTTCTTTTGATCCCTTGAAATCTGTTTATTCCCTTGAACTGGAATAATTCCTGTGGCTTTCTTTGTTTATTAGCGATTGTTTTCAAAGTCTGGAAAAACACAGCAAAAAAAAAAAAAAGACAAATGATAAAGTAAGAATATCATTCCTCTGCCTGCTATTTATAAGACATTAAAATGAATTAAAATTTACTCTAACAGTATAGAATCTCAAAGCACCATTTCATATGTTTAAAGATATTATCAGTGTGATAGAAATTTATGGGGAACTGGATTATGGTGTTGTAAACCAAGGCTTCTTTTGACCAAGCCATGAACTTGTGTTCCTGAATAAAACAAAATTTTCAAAAGACAGGATGGAGCCACATATTGATTTAAAGT